>OZ014475.1:30247924-31447924 GCA_963965965.1 Trididemnum nubilum | reverse complement strand
GTTTTGGAAGTTACATTTTACAGTCCAATATAATTTCAAAATAAAAATAAGTTCAAACGCACTAACGAAGATGCGATTAAAAAATCTTCGGAAATGGCGAACAGCGATAAGTATACCTATAAAGGTGAATTTACACAGTATCCGTTTTTCGTACGTTTTCGTCCGTTTTTTTACGTTTTTGCTTCTCCTTGACAAAGTATGCGCTTTTTCGTCCGCATTTTTATGTGTCCATATCCGCACTAACCTGACAGTCACATACTGGACAAAAGTTTTCCGAAAAAAATTTTTTGTAAAGGGTTACAGCTCTCTTTCGAAATATCGCTCTTATCATTTATACACAAAATTTTTGAACAAAATTTTTATCTATATATAACAGTCTACTTAGTGCGGATATGGACTTATAAAAATGCGGATGAAAAAGCGCATACTTTGTCAAGGAGAAGCAAAAACGTAAAAAAACGGACGAAAACGTACGAAAAACGGATACTGTGTAAATTCACCTTAAGGCTGCAGCTTATTATTTGCCACAAAAAAGAGCTTCTTTCTTCTGTAAAACTCATGCTAAAACGCAGCAAGTGTTACCAGTGCAAATTAGTTTGTACCGGTACAATGAATGAATGTTGCAAGATATTAACGATAAAAACCTTAACGGAAGTTAATAGAACTTAACGGAAGTTAATTTAGTTCGTTAACATAAAAAAACACTTCAACGGATTAACGAGTTAATGATAAAGTTAGCTTCGTTATTAACGGATTAACGATTAACGTACTTGTGCCCACCTATGCATATAGGTGATGGGATTTTAAACTTTTTACTGCAGATCTTAAGCGCGCTCTAGTGGTAACAATTCAAGTTTCCATTTTGCAATCGTAAACATTACTTTTTCAAGTCCGTCAAAAATATTCGTTTGATACAAAGTTGTTACAGTTTTTACACTATGCGGTTAAGACTTTTTCTTAGTTTAAATGTAAGGGTAACACTGTCATTATACTTTGGCGCAATAATATTTGACAATTTAATCAAAAACAATACAGCCAAAATACGGTAAAACATATTTATTGAGACGTTTCGGTTAATTTCTTTAAACCATTGTCAATCTTATTCAATCTCACTCTATTTGAATAAGATTGACAATGGTTTAAAGAAATTAACCGAAAAGTCTCAATAAATATGTTTTACAGTATTTTGGCTGTATTGTTTTTGATTAAATTATTCAAGAAGTCCATTTACCATGCTCCTAAATATTTGACAATTTTCAGCACACAGTTATCCGAGTTGTGAAAAAATTGACCATATCGGCAATTAACCGTTTGAGTAATTGTAATAATAGTTTATTAACCAAGTTGTCTTGGCCAGGAGACAGCAAAGGGACCAGTTGGTCTTTGAGTCAAGCTGCCACCTGTCTACCACACACGGAGAGGCTTCACGCTCTCCCTTTAATTGCAGAACGTCAAGCAGAGAAGCAGTGAATGCCAATTTTTACTGTCTTAAATTTGACCCGACAAGGAATCGAACCCGAGTTTACCGTTTCAGTAGAAGACGCTCTATCCACTCAATCTCTAATCTGATTTGTTGAGTAGCATTCGGCAGGCGACTAGAAAGATGTGAACGAGCCAACTAGTTCAGGCACGAACTCGAAGATATAAGCCCAAACTCGAAAAATAATTAGAATTCTGAGTCAAACCAGGCCAGAAAAAGCACAAAAGCTAACGTTGGTCTAAAGCATGGTTAGACTCAGTACTTAAATTGTAGGGGGTACGCGGGGGGACGCGTACCCCATCGAGAGTTAGCGTCCCCCATTGAGATTTAGCGTCCCCCCATCGAGATTTAGGTGTACCCCCTCATAGAGATTTGAGCGCTGGATGATCAGACAAAAAAGACCTGATTCTTCATCAAATTTTGGCGAAAAACCACTTCAATTTCCGGCGAAGACCTTTTTTTTGGTTTTCATTCAATTTCGACGACGGAATTACGTAATCTTCACTAAAGTACTTTCGCATGCCAAATGCGTTTGGTCAAGGCTGCAAAAGCGTCCCCCCATGCAAATTTTTATAATTTAAGTACTGGTTACACTCAGCATTTAAACTGTAAAATATGGCATAAGTCTGGTCACTATTGGTTTTGCAGCAGTGACCAGACACATTCGGAGTGCGGCAGAAATGTGGTGAAGAATTTGCAATGTCTTTTTGTTTGGTACGGATTTTACCATCAAATACGGGTGAAGACTAAAAAAAAAAGGTCTTCACCGCAAAATGGTACTATCTTTGTCCGGATTTTCGTTTTTTTGGAATAACCAACCACGTATTCATCTATGTGTTTAGGAAGCTTATTTTTGGCGAAGGAAGCGCTAAACCTTGATGAGGGAAAGCGTTTTACCGCACCCCCCCTTCCTTACAACTTAAGTACAGGATACTCTTATTTGCTCATTTTCAAATAGCTTTAGTCTGCCTTTTCCTCGATCTTTTGCTAGTTTTGTGTTGTTGCTTAGTGTTTCGGCGGTCGCGGAGCAAAAATACGAAACTAAAACTAAGCTCAACTGCTTTGACCAAATAAACCTACTTATTATATTGATGATCCTTCATATTAATGCTTAATTGAAGTTTTTATTCAGTGTTGATGTCATTTTCATTAATTTTTGTAGCATCTAAAACAGCAGGCACAATATCAGTTTCAAATTAATCCCCAAAATTTGTCAATCTTAATGCAGTGCCGTCGTTACGGGGGGAGGGGGCGTTCGCCCTCTAGCGACTGGTTGTACCCCGCCATTTTGGTTTACTCAGAATACGCTTTTGGAGCATCACGTAACGACAAGACAACAAATACTGTAATAACAGAAAGAGGAATTATAACATTTAAACATAATTCTCGTTTGAAGTTTTCTCCATTCTTTGCAAATTGCTGGCCACCAACTGCTGTACATAAATGTGACGCAATAATCCATCTTATAAACACGACTTCACGAATGCGTCGCAGAAGAGAGATGTAAGCTTTCAGAATCGTTATCAGTATTCTGTTAGTGATTATGACCTGAAACAATACGTGAAAACATTTTGTAAAACACCAGCTGTTTTGTGTTTTTAGAGCAAACTCAAGATTTTTTTAGTTCGCAGTCAGTGCTGGCGCAACCAGGGGCAAGGGGATATGGGGGCTTCAGTCCCCTTTTTAGCCAAGTCATTTAGAACATTTAACCCCAAAATACAAGCGTTTAAACATGTTTTGTACTTGACCTGAAGCATAATGGGTCAAAAGGAGTTAGGCAATTTATTTTTTCAATGACTTCTGAATTTTGGGTCATTTGATTGAGGCTTCAAAAACGTGCGAATTCTGATTAAAATGGCGTTAAAATTGCTTCTTTTGCCATAAAACCAGAACAATCGCCCCAGCGTTGGAGGCTCTGCCCCCCAGGCCACCTCTGTGATAGGCTTGAGTTGCATCAGTTTGTTCAGCACGGGGCCTGAATAAGACAATTTTTGGGCAAAAAATTGTACTTTTGGTTCAAGCCCCTTCCCTCTTAACAAAATCCTGATTGCGCTTCTGGTCGCATTTAGTGCTGTGGACAGATTTTTCAAGCAATACAGTATTATATGGGCAGGCGCGTAGCCAGAAATTCGCAATGGGAGGGCTGTTTTGGGGGTCTGGGGGCAGAGCCCCCATCGCTCGAAAATTTTGCATTTTTTTGCAAAAATAACTTCATTTTAGGGCTATTTTGATTAAAAAACAATGCTTTTAAAACGTGGCTTAGAAATTGGCAGTGCAAACATGATTAAATTGGTGGCATAAATGGGCTATTTGGGAGGTGGCTAATGGTAAAATGTTTGTTCTCTTGTTTAGATGCTGGTAAATTATAAAATCGAATAGTTCAATAAAACTAACACGGAGTAATCTGTTTCGTCTACAGTTTATAGAGAAAAATAATCGGGGGGGGGGGGGGGGGGGTTGGTTAATGAAAAGAGAAGAGAGAAATGATTGGTAATTACCTAGAACTGAATAGCCCCCCCCCCCCTATTCCTTACTTTATAGTATATTTGTTGATGACACCTATGTTTAGCATTTTTACACTTGCCATCAAATTTGATTGCTTATTTCTTACCATTTTTCAAAGTTTTCATTTATTTGTGAGTTTTATTTTTGACAAATTAGCCCCCCTGAATATATACGCTTCAAAAGATGGTTTAAATCACTATTTTGTCCACTTCAGTGCATAAAACAGTCTCAAAAGTGCTAAAAACGTATTTTTCCCATTCTGCATTTTGGTCGATATGCAAATGAGGGGGGGCTATATAGGCCGTATACGAAACGAGCTTACGAAACGAGCTAAGAAACGCTGTCGGTATTTTTATACGTTTTTTTCAGACATAAATGTAAAATTGTTAAAAAGCGCATAAATTGTGGTCGAAAAATATCAGTTTTTATGTGCAAAATTTAAGTTAATTTTAGTGCCCTCCTCCACTTTCGGCCTGTGCTCCCTCGCTTCGGTTGCTCTGGCGATGGCTGTGCTTTAATGCTCTGCCCTATTAACGACTCTGGTTGGAGCTAACATGATTAGAGTTTACAGTATAGTGCAAGTTGCGACAACAATTTTTACAATTTTTTTTTAAATCACCTTTTTCAGTAAATCATGAAATAGCGCAAACTTGAAGAACTGATATTACAGGCCAACACTTCAACATGCAACTTTTTACCATATTATTGTTATTTTTTTGTATTCCGTTTAAATAACATCTAGAACTACACTTCCAGTTAACATACAAGTCGGCAAGCAAATTGTCAGCAAGAAAAAAGTTCATATTGTGCCATGATTGTATACGAACACAAAGAGACTACACTTCGACTTTTTATTAAAAAAATTTTGCAAAAACACGTCGCTCGTTTTTGCTCAAACGTTAAGAAGTTAAGAGCACAGCAAGTATCGGCATGACAACACCATAGTTTTCTAGTTTTCATAAAAAAAAGAAGAGCATGCGCCATTGCTTTTTTTCAAATTCGTTAGCCATCCAAGCGCAATGATTTAAAAGGGCATTCAAATCTATGTTTTTTTTGCTCGGGTTTTCTCTCCAAAGGTTTTCACAGACTACTGTACAACTTTCCGTTCCAAAGAAATGGCAGCTCTCTTCAAAAAAGCTTCTTCTCCGTAGAAATTTTGCCAGGGTTGCCAAGTAGAAACAAAAACACACACAAAAAAATTAAAATACTAAGCTAAAAGCTGGCAGGTCTAAAAACATGTTGCACAGAAATCTAAGCATTGGGCAGAAATCATAATCTTTAGAAGAAATGGATGATCTCTAGTTTCAGCAGGGCACGTCGCACTTGTAAGTGCTTGGATTGATGGCTAGAAGATTTGTTTAATGTAGCCCAAGCACAAAACACGTATTTCATCTGTTCTCGTTCACTCTCAAAATTATCATAGTCCGTGGTTAATATAATGGCGTCATCAACACCAAGTTCCCTTGCAACGCTTCGCCATTCATGAGACCTCAAAGTCAGACAAAGAAGGTCTATTAAGCCCATTGTGTCTTTGGGAATGGATTCGATGTCTTGTTTAGTCAGCATGAAATTTAAAATATCGAATTCCGAAGACTGGATTTTGTCCTGAGAAGTCGAAGCAACCCTCCTAAGTTCCGGCGAGCTGCGTTGAGACGAAATTGAATCCAAGTCACCAGTCGGATATTCGATATGTGGAAGGGAAGAGGAAGCATCAACTGAGGAGATGAAAGGTGGACTGACAGGGTTCAAGTCCGATTGAAAGTTATCGAGATCAAAAGGTTGGAGGCGCTCTGGCGGAGTTACATCCATGGCGTAATAATGTCCATCGTAGTAGAACGCCGGTCGCAAACCAATAGTAAGAACGTAAAACACTTCGGATCCCCTCAGTCTGGACTCATAATTAGCTTGGATTCTGTCTTGAGCCATTATGCTAGAGCAAAAATATCGTCTAAAAAAAAAATGTTAAATTAACTTTGAAAATTTATCTTGGAGTCAATTGTATATATGATACAAATAAACAGACCTGGCCCCTTAAAAATGCAACATTAACTTTCTTGACTGATTTCGATACTATTTGTCTGCTCTACTAAAGAATATACAGTACTAAACGCCTGTAAAAGTCTGAACCGCAAAATACTTTAAAAGAACTTTCAAGTCTTAATTTAATTTTGCTGTTTTTTTGTTGTTTTTTTTCTTTCAAGATTTGGACAAGTGTTTGCGGCAGCAAATTTTGCGCAAAAATTTTATTTGAAGTATTACTTTTGATACGAATAAAAGCATTACTAACTGTTTGTAATTATCAGAATTGGAGTCGAGGACACAAGGCTCAAGGCCAAGAACCGACTTTCCAAGAACAGACTCTCTCGAGGCCAAGGACCTAGGACGCTACGCGCTTATAGTGTTCTCCAAACAAAAAAAAAAAAATGCAAATTTTCCGCGAAATTTCAGGCGTTCTCCCAAAAAAAAGGCCTTCGCGCAGAAAATTGCAAATTTTTCGTAAAGTTTTAAACGAAGAAAAAACGGTCATGACCTTGGCCCATTTTTAACAAATCAAAAAACAGTGCTGTTTTCGGCCGAGGACAGGGCATTTTCGAGGACTTCGAGGCTTAGGCCAAGGACGTGACCTTCGAGGCCAAGGCCAAGAACTTCAAAATGTGTTCTCACGGAACATACCTCTGGTAATTATACATAGTCTGCAAGCTGAAAATTCTACGGGCTCTAGAAAAAAAAGTTCGTCTCACCTCTTGGGGGGGCTACTTTTTGAAACTAAATTTGGAAAATATATTGTCCCACCAAGTTCCAAAAAAAAGTTCTTATCGTATGTAAAACAGTGCTTCAAAGCATTTTCTCTCGAAAATGCAAATATTGATACTTTTCTGTATTAGGCTAAAAGGTGGGTCGGCCGATAGAATTCAAAATATCTTTGCCCAATCAAACCATTGGCTATATTATCTTCGTTTCTGCTTTCAGTAATACGATAATTACTTAATTAGACGCTAAGCCTCAACATTTTAAGGAGCGAAATCTTTTTTTGTGTTTTTGGCCTTGGTCTCAAGCCTTGTGTCCTCGACTCCACCTCTGACTCTGAGTACAACCAATACCAATTCAAGTTTTTAATGTTAGAGCTACGCAAAACCGAAAAACTGTAAGAGTAAGAGCTTCGCAAAACGCTATGAAACCCAAAAAAATATTCCAGTAAGAGCCATGGGCGTCGGCAAGGGGAGGTAGGGGGGCCATACCCTAAGTTTTCACACACTTTCTCTTAAACCTACCAAAATTGTTCCATTTTTAGTAGTTAATACTGGCTCTAATCTTATTGGCTCCCCCCTGAAAAAGTTTCTGCCGACACCCTTGGTAAGAGCTACACAAAACATTGATACTGTTTTGTTTGAAAGTTATAGTAGGCCCAGATTACGAACTATGGTGATAAAAAACGAGCCCGAAAAAATTGCTAAAATTAAAATTACACATTTTTTTACCGCTACGAAAAAATTTTAACAAAAAAATTATTAACTGGGTATTGTAACTGATGCGTTTATTCAAAATGCAGATTGTAGTTGAGTCAAGTACGTAAATAAGAGCAACTCTGTATTTTAAAATCTTCTCACGTTTTTGCCATTCCTGTAATTAAAATGCTAGATTTAATGAAAGTTGAATCAAAGATCAACGTATTCGGTTAGTCTCATGCTGTCGAGCACTTATAATGCTTTACTAAAATTTATCTTGCATTAACTACGCTATGATTCTTTCAGTCAACTGCAGTTACTGCTTTTCAAACTTTTTTTTCAGAAAATTTTCTTGTCGAATAAACAGTAAAAAGCAGTAGCTTCTAGCTACGCAAAAAAAAGTGCGTCTCCTTCCAAAAATGTCTAAAATTAACCAACTTATAACCCTAAAAAACTGAAATTAACCATGCTTTGTAAGAGTTTAGCTCTGCCAATTTTTACAAAAAAATTCAACGCTCTACGACAACTTTGTTGACAAACAGGAAAGGGTCTCGAAGTCACTGCTACAACCAATGACGTCATGAAATTTAGCTACGGAAAATCACAACCGGAAATATCACTTACGAAGACGCCTACGCAACACAATAGCCTTCTCGAGCAATCCATTAGCTGCGCAGACAAGCCGGTTAACCGCAATCGAAGCGCGCTCGTTTTGACCTGCCACAGAAGCGTCATCAAACCCACTGGTTTTTCTCGAAAACATGCATCAATTCTGCCCAGGTGCTGTAGCCTCAATTGCGCTACACCGTCTATAGCCACTATGCCTTGTTATTGTGGCTACAAAATATCGCAGTGTCGGGGTGGCTCTGCATTTCCGCTGCTGCTGATAGATGGAATTAAACTTTTGTCTGTAAAACTGCAGCAGTTTCCAAACAGATATTTTCGATTGTTGGTTTTTGAAAATTTTTTAATCGTCAATCAACTTTTCTAAAACCTCCAATTTATATAGCCAAGTTTTTCATTTCATAAAATCATTGAAAATTTCGACATTTTGACAAAACTTTGTTGTTTAGCCTGCAAAAAATTTCTGCAAGCTAATGAAATCTAGGTCTTCAGTTAAAATACTGACAAAATGGCACCACTAAATTAAGGGAAAAATTGTTTATTTTGAACTGCAATATTTTGAAAACGTTAAGACGTAGATAGTTCAAATTTATTAACAATACATTTAAAGGCGGTGAATCATCCAGCCAATTCCGGTGGTTTACAATAGCTAAAATTGAACTATATTTTTTGATATTTTTTGTTTTGATTTTGGGACTGCGGTTGCAAAGATATTCAACAAATACAAAAAGTTGTCCCACAGAAAAAAGTTTTTGGAAACTCTGAGTTTTGATCTTTCCGCCAAAACCACAGTTCTCTAAACTATTAGGCCTACTGTAATCTTATTAAACTATTAGGCCTAACTTTCTCTAAACTATTAGACCTAATAGTTTAGAGACAGTTAGGCCTAATAGTTTAATAGGATAGACCCAATTAATAGAAATAAACTATCTCTAAACTATTAGACCTACCACAGATCTCTAAACCATTAGGCGTACTGTGGTTTTGGCGGGAAGAACAAAACTCAGAGTTTCCAAAAACTTTTTTCTGTGGGACATCTTTTTGTATTTGTTGAATATCTTTGCAACCGCAATCCCAAAATTAAAATAAAAAATATCAAAAAATATAGTTCAATTTTAGCTATTGTAAACCACTGAAATTGGCTGGATGATTCACCGCCTTTAAGGCATATCCCAACATTTTGGTCATCAGTGAAAAACTGGACTTGAATGCCCTTTCAAATCATACTTTTTATTAGCTGGTCTGCCAAAAGTGGAAAATCACGTCATCGTAGAAAAAACAGTCTTTGCAATTTCAGATTTTTACGGATTTTTGTTGTGGTATGTAGTTGTACACCAAACATTTCAATTTTCAATTAAGAAATTTCTGAAGTTCTCCTGGTGCTTGCGTTACCGCTTTCATTCATTTTTGTTCGCACTTTTATATTTATCTGTATAATTCGTTGTTACGATTGGCTACTTTATACAGATAGTAGTAGTAGTAGTATTTTTTTTTAATTTTGTTTTGAATTTTTTCGTTAATTATTCTACTACAGCAATGTGTGGGACCGTTTTCTGGTTTTGCTGTCAGTTGTTGATGGCGATTTGCTATCACTGCTGATAGCAATGCTCTGATGAAGCTAGTTAATTCTAATCAGCAGCGAAACGTTAGCAAATAAAGTTAGTCTTCTGAGTAACATCAGAGTGATTGCTAGAAGCTAGCCTACAGCACCAGCGGAACTTCAGAGACTTTTGTTAAGTTAACTAAAACGTGACATTGCAAGCGATATCCGGGGACTTTGCGAAAGTATCCAACTTTCCGAACAAAGGAACTTTACCTGTAAAAATAGCGTTCCCGTTCCAATATGGTTAAGCCGTATTTACGGTTGTTGATAGTCAGATTTGAAATACATCGCTTTCGAATATTATAATGATCAAGTTTGAGAAACGGCTTTCGAAGTTTAACCCTTTGCGGTCGTAATAAAATTTCCATTTTGCCTCCAACTGGTCGTTTTACAATCGGCATGTTGTATTGTTTTAATTAGTTCAAGACAACAATTGTTGCTAATTGTTTGTTTGAATAGCGAGTTCTCAACCAATTTCGGCAATTTTGGTATCAAAATGATCAGTACGTCTTTGCCTAATGAACTAGTCTGTTAACGGAAAAAATTATGAAGCGTTTAGCAAATAAATATGATCCTAAATGCTCAAAAGTTCAGTAAAAGTAAATAATTTTTGTAATGTATACATTTATTTCTTATTCTATTTCGTAGAATTTTAGTCAAATAGTAGCAAAAACACCAGGCTAGTTTTGTTTAAAATTTGGCTGTGCATATCTATAGCAACTGCAATGTTGCCATTACTTTTGTTTCTTGAAAAAACCTACAATTATTTACAAAAGTGTAGAAGAATTCGGCGTCAGCGTAAAATCGCCCTAGTTTTGCATACTGGTACTTGTTTGCTGACAAATATTTTTTGATAAATATGATACGACTGTTGAAAGTAGATCTTACTGCAGAGTTGAGTGTTTTTTGTTATATCAATATTTATTTGAAAAAGCGTAAAAAAAGTCCCGTTCAATTTTGTGAAATAGTCCATCGAAAGAAATGTCATTCAACCATCAATGTCACAAAGTTAGCAGAGAAAATGCCCCAAAACAACAGGAGTCATTTGTGTTCTGCTTCAGTGAGATATTACAACCACATACAGTACTCTAAAGTTTCTAGAAGTACGTGACAACAAAAAAAGTCTTCTTATTACCCAAAAAGAAAACATTCAAAAAAGTCTTTTCCCCGACAACGTGGACTATGTGTCCAACTCAATAGACCCCAATGATGATTTCAGTTCCTTATCAGCGGCCCGGAAACTACCACTTGACACCTTACTGCTTCCCAATAATCATCGTTATGACTGTACCAGTGTATCCCTTATTAGCCGGCCTGAAGCCATCGTAGCTCTCGACTCGTCACGGCATCAACTACCGGTAATAGGCCCCGTGATCATTTTATCCCCTTTTGCCCCAACATGCGGCCCCAAAACTACCTCTTGACACTCTACTGCATTACAAACGCTTCCTCACACCAAAATTTCCAACCCGTTTTAGTTCTGTAACAAATGACAGGCAACTGCTTTTTTCATGAGCTCTTGCTGACTGAAAAATCAGTACAAAGAAAACATTTCCCAAAGTGGCATGCAATTTCGGGCCAAATTCTTTGTGACGTCATTTTGCCGCACTATAACCAACACAAACACCCATATTTGGCATCATTTACGCTAGGTGAATAACGGTTGCCTAATTGTGAAAAACGCCAATGTCCAATAGTATTTTGTTGTAGTTACCTCCTGATTAGTCATTTTACAAAAAAAAAATTGCAGTTTGCTTGCTATTTGCCAGTTTTTTCAGATATATTATTGCTGTATCAATTTACCTTCTTGTGTATCAAAATACCTTTTGGGTGTATCAATTTACCTTACTCGGAAGGTATTTTAATACATGAGTTTGACTATTTTTAACAAGCAATATAAAAAAATGCAGTTAGGATACAATGTTGAAAGTTTTGCAGAACGGTTGGCAAAGGACCGAAGTTGAATGTAAATGCAATTGTTGAATTCCATTTTCATCTATTTTCACTTCAAAGCGAAAAATATTGAAATCGTATCAAATTACCTTTTCTTGCCCTACCTGCTTTAGCCATAAGCAAGGAAAAGGATACGCAGTTACGCACGCAAGCAAAATTTAGAAAAAAACAAACAATTCTTATAAATTTACAAGTGATATTGCAGAGTCTAACTTTACGAGGACTTCCCACTGAAAATCTCAATTAAATTTATTCCAATCTATGCTTTCCAGAACCTTTAATGTTCAAAGTCATACAACTATTCACCAAAAATTATCTACTTCTTTTGCACAATACGCTCTTTTTATCACGGATGTGGAAGAAGCTGGAAGCAGCAAATTTTTGCATAAGCGTAAGCTGGAAGCGGTAAAAGGGTACCGCTTCCACTTTGGCCATTCATATCGAACGTCAAAAACTTGAATGTGGTACTATTTTTTGTGAAATATACGACGAAAAGTGAATGCTCGATAGACCATTATTTGCAAAGAAACATTTTTTAATACTTGTGGTTCACTTAGATCCGAGGCAGCCTTCACCTCTACCAACTCAAAGATGAACCATATAGCCAACCAACTCATTTCTAAAACTAAAAGTGTTCAAAATTTTTCTATTTTAGTCCTAAAATTTGACTATTTTCTCAAAACAATATTTTTATTTAGGACTTTGCCCATTTTTTTTAAACATTTGGGGCCATACTCGTACAACACAGTATTCACCAACGTAAACAAAGTTTCCATTTCTAAGATTTTAATTTCTTTCACTACCACAATGCACTCTAGAAAAGCAAACAAAAGAGAGCATCATACTTATAACATCTCTTGAACAAAGTTTGATATTGTATGACTTTTTTAAAGCATGATGCTATAATGCTTGTCTTAATATTGCTATAAGTAGCCTACCGCTTGCTACAAGGATTATTCTAATATGGTACTACTATGTATAACCTGGTATAGCCGCATAATTCTTGCTGTGCTTTTGTATTATGCTGTCCTAAAAATACACATTGCTAGCAAAAATTTGGAGCAAACCACGTACACCAACAAGTTATCGAAAAATAAATAAATTCTACAAATGTGGAAATTTCGCCTCAGGGCTATCTAATTGCAATATAAGTAAGTAGACATTTGCGCTTCACTGTGCCAGATGCAATTAAAACACGTTATTTTCCCTAGCGTTGGAAATCCATTCCCAGATCTTAAATAATCCCTCATAATTTTAAACTTCTGGATGAACTCGCAAAGAGAAATTCACTTTAGCTGAAACATGACGACCTTGTGATTGAACCTTTTGCTTTGGGCTGCACAAAAATCGAATTCCTGAGTACGCCCTTATGCAGATCCTTGCGATAACAAACCACTGAATACAATTATATACTTTGGTTTTATGTGATGTTTGTAAAATGATGATAACGAGGCTGTTTTATTTCGACTTATTTCGAAAACTTTTGCCAAAAAGTTTCAGGATCAAAAAATTTTAAGCAAAAATTACGTCATCAAAAGATGGAAGCGCAAGCGGTGGAAGCGAAAGCGTTGAGGATGAAAACATAAGCAATTCAAAATTTGCCGCTTCCACATTCCTGCTTTTTTGTTTGTTTTAACAGCTTTGTGGTCAATCGCAAACAAAGTTTAAAAGTTACAAACAGTAACTAAAATAATCAAGAATCGTCAAATAAAAAGCTCATAAAGTTAAAACTCAGGACTTTTTAGAAGTTCTTAATAGTTTTTCACTTCATTTTAAAATAACAGAAAGCGATCTTTAAAATTCCAGCGACGTTTTGAACAAAATAAAGTTACATCAATCAAATTTAACACTAACCACGGCGAGAAATATGCACGCATTTTACAGCCATTCCTGTTCTGAGGACGCTATTTAGCATTGGGATCCAACGACCAACATATTGGATATTGTTCAGTATATTGTACTACATCCATTCTTCTGCAATAAAGCTTTTTTGAAATAAAACTGTTCAAAAACTTTGAAGAGCTAGTAGGAGATTTTTTTAGTGTCACTAATGACAGTTTAGTAAAAAGCTCGGCCATCCAGCGCACATCTAACAAAGCTATTAAGCTCAACTATTTCAACGTCTTAAATGTTGGAGTAATCCCATAAGTTTAACTCTTCTACTTTTCTGTGATACCAATTCATTGTGAGAATTCATCATATAGTTTGAAGTTCCATTTAAGGGCTAATAGTGAATTTACAAGGTATTCGTTTTTCGTCCGTTTTTGTCCGCTTTTTTTTTCGTTTTTGCTTCTCCGTGAAAAAGTATGCGGTTTTTTATCCGCATGTTTGTAAGTTCATACCCGCACTAAGTAGACTGTTACTGTACATCCTGATAAAAATCTTGTGTATGAACCATAAGAGCGATATTTCAAAATAGGGCTATATCCCTCTAAGAAAAATTTCTGCAGTCTAGTTGGTGCGGATATGGGTGTTTACTAATGTGGACGAAAAAGAACATACTTTTTCATGGAAAAGACAAAATGCACAAAAGCGGAAGAAAAACGGATACTGTGTAAATCCAAATTAGTTGTCCAATATTACATACCCAAGTTTGGCATGTTTTATCTTTCACTTATATTAGCCTATCGGTGCTACCGTATTAAAATTGATACGTCTAGCTGGAGTATCTGCCAGTTAAAGATTTTAAAAAGTTAAGGGGACCATTTACCCATTTGGCATGGTTTTCTCAATGTGGCCAATTTAATTTGTTTTCTTAAATCTTTGATTCATATTCACTTATCCACTAGATTTAATTTGGTTAGCTTTTGTAATAAATGGGGGGAGGTGCCAACATAATTGGAGGACCCCTATAGCATGGCATCCTCAAATTTTTTCGTATTATATATTTACCTATCTTGAAAATTTCATTTGTCTTTAAGCTTGATGGATAAAAATTTTGAAAGACCTGTTTGAGGGGAACTCCCCAAATGTGCTGACACCTGAAATCCGTCATATTTTATCTTTCCTTTATTTTTACTTATTTTGAAAGTTTCATGTGTTTAGCTTGAATAGTAGAAAAGTTTGAATTTTAGTCAGAGGACCTAACTGAGGGACCTCCGTTTCGATTCTCCCAAATTTTCTCATGTAACTTTTTGTTATATTTACCTAGCCTAAAAATTTCATGCGTCTAGCTTAAGTGGATAATTTTTTTTGGGCTGCCTCATTGCGTGCGCGCGCGAAATCCCACTAAGTAGCCTTTATCCTATTGAAATCCGAGAAAAAAATATTTGCGGCTACTTTTTTAGGCTTAAGCCTTAAATGCACTGTACTATGTACTGTAATTCAGCGCCACGCTGAATGTTCGCATAAATGCAAGATGTTGTACTGTGGGTTTGTTTTAAAATCTAAGCTGGTGATTTGGGGTTGGGAGGAGTTGGTGGAATGTGGGCCACTTAAACCGGTGGTCTTTTTGTCTTAGCATAATAATGCTATGGAATAGTTTTGGAAAAGCATTTTTCGGAGTGCGTTTTCCAAGGTTGTAGCCTGTACTAACAGCTCTTCTGCATAGCTACAGTACAAAAATACTTTTTTTGCAATTGCTTTATTGAAAACTCTGCGGATTAACAGGTCAGAATCACGAATAGATATGTCAAACCTAAGAAGAATAAGTTCGTACAGCTCAAAGCTCCAAGCCAATATTCGCTGTTTGGTGTTGGTTTTTGCAGTTTACCGGAAATCACAGCTAAGTTTGTGACGAACAGTACCTTGCAATAAAACCGCGCGGTTTTACAGAAATTTCGCAATTTTAAGGAAGAAGAAAGTCAACAAACTTAATGCAGCCATGCGTAAAAATTTTAAGCTTGCAAAATCCTCAATTGATAATAATAAAAATTAGTAAGGAAAGACAGAATTTAATTATTTTTTTGGATCAATGTAAAAAAGAACAATTTTTTTCGTACTTCAATTTTTTATATAACAAAAAGGGCCCTTGAGGCTGTTAATGGCTGTAAATGTATTTTAACAGTGTAGCATGAGACTCTTACGTTTTTCAAAAGTGAACTAATTAAAGTACACTTTTTTTTAGAACCAGTAAATTTTTAGTTGAGTCTGGCTGTTTTTAATTTTTGCTGATTTTCAGCCTCATTTGTTTTTAATTTTTTCTTCCTAAATTTTGAAAGCATCAATGTCAATTTTAGCGACCAAGTTTGTAACGCTGTTTAATTTCCAATGCTCTGTCTGCTTTAGTAAAATCGTTTTGGCTGCTTTTGCCGCATCGTAAAAATGCATAAGCGAAAAAGCGAGCTTCCTTGAAGTTGAACGACTGCCAACAAAATTTCTCAGTTGCTGGCGCAGAGCAACAGCGCTCTATAGTAATGTAGTTGTACACCAGCATAGGCATAGCCAGGTGGGGGGCCTAGGGAGCCCGGCCCCTCCCCAATTAAAATGCTACCAATGATAAAAATGTCACAAAAACGACTGTTGTTTCTTCTGTTTTAGTTTCTTTTAGCATCCTCGCGTACAACAGTACGTGCATACAACAGTAATTAACAACAATATTGATCGACGGGGCCCGGACCCATCAATTAAATTTTTTCCAACCAATTTAATTGAGCCTCTTACAATAATATTTAAATGGCCCCCATTTTAAATGGGCTCCCAACAATAATATTGATCCAGGGGGCCCGGACCCCTCAATTTAATTTTTGCCAACCAATTTAATTGAGCCTCGTATAATAATATTTAAATGGCCCCCACTTTAAATGTGCTCCCAACAATAATATTGATCCAGGGGGCCCGGACCCCCCAATTTGATGTTTGCCAACCAATTTAATTGAGCCTCTTAAGTAGTTATGTATATGGCGTGTTCGGTGCACAGAGGTCACGTGACTGCACTGTAACCGTCCTTGTGTCTCCAATTAAGACAGAGGTCACGTGACTGCACTGTAACCGTCCATGCGTCTCAAATTAATGTGGATCCCAAAAATACACTGGAAACAAAATGATAAGTAAAAAAAAAATTAACATGCACTGAAAGCGGTTTTGTGTTTCAGATTTTAAAAATTATAAATTTGTAAAACGATACAGTGGCGATCTGGTAGTAATGCAAAATTGTGTTCAAACCATAGTCTGTTTGATAAGGTAATTTTAAGATAATAAGATCAAATTTCAAATGCATTTAGCCCAAACCACGGTCTGTTTGGTATAAACATAACATTCCTTTATACACAGCGCTCAAGCGTAGCGATGTTGTTAACCTGAAAACAAAAGCGTTTTGTCGCTCGCTCGCTCGCTTGTCACAAAGAAGTGTGATAAGGTCTCTAAAAGGTGTGACAATCTCTCAAATCAGTGTGACAATGTCACAAAAAAGTGTGACAAGAAAAGTTGTCACAATGACCTGTAGTAACCTCGTATGGAAAATTCCACTGTGCTTCAGGTGTTCACAAGCTTGAGTGGAAAATTTCACTGTGCGTCACGTGTTCATAAAGGTATAGAAGGTCATAGAAAAAGCATGTGAGTATAAAAGACGTTCAACACACAGTTTCATTAAAAAAATGAATAGCCAGGGCCCACTTCAAAAACAAATTGAAAACATGACTATATCAGATTCCGACGAAAAACCAATTGACAATGAAAAAAAAAAAAAAGCAAAACATTCAAATTTTTGAAATCTTTACAACAGAAACAGAGTAATTCATCATCATCATCTGACCTCTATTCAAAATTTTCTAGGCTTTCGATAAGAAAAAGCAGAACAGCAGCAAAGCGAAGAAAGCAAGAAGAACGTATAAGAAAGATGACTGAAATGTTGAACGAAACAGAAGACGAAGAGAATCAAATTGATTTATTAATTAAAAGAACAAAAAGTCAACTCAACGCAATCGGAACTCAACACAATTGAACCAATCAAAATCGGCAACAATGAGTGTGGTGGCGCGCATGAGACCCACTCTTTTTAACTCTTTCTTTCATGAAATAATCTACTCATGAAAAAATGTTTAAGTATTTTTTTTACCTGATTAGCAATTGTTTAACCTAAAGAATAAAAAAACTTTTTCAAAACTAATTTTTTAACAAATTTCATTCAATGTTGTTTATAAACAACAGCATGAAAGAAAGGGTTAAAGAGTTTAATGCCTTCCCACATCGGGAGGGGGGGACCGATTGCCATGATTTTTTTGTGGAATATGTCTGGATTTCTAAAATTGTAAGTACACTTTTTGTTTTATCTCTTTTCAATAATTAATTTTACTTTGTCATTTTCAACAGACTTTACTCTAATAAAAAATTCCATTACCATCAAATATTTTCACTTTGGGTTTACCATACGCCTTTTGTATTCTTTCAATGTCTTCTTGTGATAGAACATTGCTTGATACTTTAGACCATTCGTGTTTATAAGTAGGATACATGATATAATCTATACTTTGTGAATGGGTTAAACCTAAACAACGACCTATTTCATGAACAGCTACCACAAACAAGTTGTGTTTGGGAGGTGTTTCTTCATTTGTCCAATCCTCATCAGCATCAAAATGTAAATCACCTCCAATTCCTGAGCCTGGGTAAAATCCATGGGCTAAAACACCCCCTTTACTCTTTAAAAGGAAAACCATCACCATGTTCCTTTACACAAAAACTAATTTTTATGTCACATGGCTCATTTGGCTGTACTTTTTTAAATTTGAGTGCTGTAGGTTTATCCCAAACTTTAAAAGCAGAATCAATTTGTGTATCGATTCTTCTGTAAGTTTTGGTGTTATTTATACGTAGATTTAAGTTGCTCTAATTCTGCAATCGGAATCCAGCTATTAAAATCATTGCTGTATCCAGACCAGGCGCTTAGCCAGGATTTGGAAAAGGGGGGGGCTGTTTTGAAAGAGTGAGAAGTGTGCAAACGACCTTGACCCGAATTTTCATTGCTCTTGAATCAGTTTCATAAGGTTTGCACGAAAATTGGGACGAAATTTCTCGGAAACCTCGGAAATTTAAAGCTATTTTTCGCCCAAACTCAGGTGATCTCCAAAAAAAAAAAAAAGGTCTTCACCGATTTTGAGACTGAATTTTCGGCCGAAATCTCACATTCAAAGCTATTTTTGTTCGGCCCAACTCGAAAATCCGAACGTTTGAGGGGGGGCTGTTTTCCTATGGGGGGGGGGCTATTTTGAATTTTTCACCAAAAATCGACCTCAAATCCACAAAAAAGATGCGATTTTGCATACTTCACAAGCCAATGGGGGGGCTCGAGCCCCCCCCCTGGCTACGCTACTGATCCAGACCACTTAACTAATGCTGATTTCTTTTTATTATCTTTGCGAACAACTTTTTCTATTCTGAATTTAGTTTGATTCGTTTTCAAAAGATCTTGTTCATAGAAAGTTCCAGAAATTAAATCACCACGAAGATCAGTGATTTCGTAAGTGTGTGGATTGGTATTTAAAACTTTAGAAATTAAAAACAGTTTCTCTGTCCAGTTTGGAGTAAAACCCTTGTCAAAAAGTTTTCGCTTGTGTTTTGAAAGTCTAATTGTGTCACCAACTTTAAATTTTGCTTTTGTTTTTATTGGTTTAATTTTAGCGAACAAATTATAATAAACAATTCCTTGATTTTCTTTTTCGCTTGCTTGAACAGGCGTCATTTTCACGGATGAATGTTAGCTGTTCAGGTAGTATGTCTAAGTAGTGAGTTGAACTTTATTTTGTAAATTACTTCCACATTTTATTTTTGATAGTGCGATTCCAGTGTTCAACAACAGAACTTTTTTCTTCATTTTCAATTGAATACAATTTAATGTTGTGTTGGTTCAACAGGCTTTTCGTATTTTTGTTGTAAAATTCTTTTCCCTTATCAGTCCATAAGAATTTTGGGATTCGTTTTTCCTTGAAGATTTTTTTAAAAGCACTAGCAACAGTTTCACCCGTTTTGTCTTTCAAAGGGACTATCCATTCGAATTTAGAAAAAACGTCAATCACCATAAGTAAATATCGGTAACCTTTATTCCATTTGCTAAATTTTTGCATTTCTACTAAATCAGCTGCCCATATTTCATCAATTGATTTGCTCATAACTCGGCGTTGCAGAAACTTTTTCTTTACTGGTTTGTGTAGTTCATCAGCTAGTTCTGTTTGCCACGACGCCTTTTCTCGTTTTTTGCACCTAACCCCAGCTTATATTTAGTTCCAATTGCTGCTTGTACTAACTTTTTATCAAACGATTCCCGGATACCTTTCGTTTTTGTTTGCGATAAACTGTCTAACATATCTTTATCACATTTTAGTTTACTTTTTTTGTTGTCATTATCACGGTAACAAATATCATGTTTCATTGCAATAGCGTCTATTTGATTGTAAGGTTCTTGCCCAGGTAAAGGTTGGTCGTTCGAATCAAGTTGTTTATCCCAAGGATTTGGTCCGTAGCGAATGCTGGCGAACGTATGTTGAGTTCTCGACCGGGTCTTTGGCGTCGAAGCAGCAGACCTACTAAACTTCTACAACAATAGTCTAGATTCACTCAAAAATTTACAAGGAAATCCTTTCGCTATTGATAATCCAAACATGAGGTTAACCTTCACTAATTGTTGTCACCACACTCATATAGGCTAAACTTGAAAATCCACCAAGATGTACGCAAATTATTGTTTCACTACGTTTGAGCAACAGAGTTATCCTCCACTGATGTTCAGCAACAATTCAAGTATTATTGGGCCTTTTTGAGCCTTCCTATTCATGCATTTCCGAGCAAAGAACAACTTATTTGTTCCTGGGTCTACTTGACGCTAGTCTCCCGTCAACTGCCTGTAGGCTATTGCTAAACACATACTGCGTCAAGTGTAGTTGTTACGTCACAGTAAGGCATTGAAATAATAACAATTAATTAAAGAACTTGTACACAGCCAAAGGGTGCGTCCGGAACAGGATTATATGGCCCAGTGTACTTGTGACTTCGAAGAGTGAACCCATCTTTTGGTTTTGGTAATTTTCCTATCGCAGCATGAAGGTCTAACAAACCTCCTTTTTTGTTGGTCTAAATGAAACTATGCTTTGTAATACCACAACTAGCACAAATGCAACGTAACATCAGACGACCATTTCCTTTTGCTTTTATGATTTCATCAGCACCTGAAACACATTTAGTTTTTTTCTTTTCTCTAACACAATAAGTTTCCATCTTTAATATAAGTTACATAAAACTTCATAAACATTTCATTGAAAGGTGTAGGTTTTTCATGAAAATCTAACAATAGTTCGTTTGCTGTTCTCCCCTTATTTCGCTCTGTTATATAATACACACAGTTGTAACCACAAAGAACTGAGTTAATATTTTGAATTTGCGCATCATTGTAAATAATGCTTTTGTTTGTAGTGCTTATATATTTAACAACTTCATTTGGGGGTACAAGTCCAAAGCTGTCGAAGTATTCTACTTTATCTGATTTTTCTTCGTTGTAAACACAAACCCAATGAGTTCCACTACCCGCAAAATAATCTTGCAAGTTTACGACAGCCGACTCATTTTTATTCATTGCTTTTGGTAACATATCTTTGCTAAATGTTCCTCAATAATTGTCACACTTAATCATGATTTTAACAATGTCTAAGTTTGTTAATGGTTTCATTTATTTACTGCTTTATTAGTTGCTCCTTGGATGGCCCCGGAAGCAGCTGCTAATTCCAAAGTTGGCAAAACCTTTTTAGCTAAAAACGGTAACACTAGTTTTCCTAAATTAAGTAAGCTGCTTAAGAAACCACCTTGTTTTTGCAATTGCGTTTTACTAAAGTTTATTTGAATACCGTGTCCAGACGCTTTTGCTTTGTTAATTCTATTTATCTGTCGACTCGTCAGTTGCAAACTATCGTTGCCTTTAGTCTGTAAACTTGCATTTGTTAGTCTAACACTTACACTAGTTTTGCTTTTATATGCATTTGCAATTTTTTTCTTTTGATTTTGTGTCAAGTTCAATGAGTAAACGAGGTACATTTTATATTAGACTTTATAAAATCAAACCCAAGATCGGAACATTTTTGGAAGGAGAATTTTTTCCTAGTATTAAACCTTTTCTGATAATCTGAGGTTCGTCGAAGTGATAAGACCTATCTTGTCTTTTTGTTCCAGGCTACATAAGCCCTTTACCTTTTGATCCAGGTAACACAAGTCCTTTTCCTCCTAACAAACTGGGCAGCAAGCTACCTGCTAAAAGAGTTCCAATAAAACCACCCTGTTTTGAAATTTGTAGTTTTAATAGCTTCAAAGTAACACCTGAACCTTTTGCTTAAGCATCATTTATTTTGTTAACTTGCATCTTTGTTAAACCAAGAAAGTCTGATCCTTGTAACTGGTGGTTATTAAATGTGAGTGTAAGCCCAGTTTTGTTTTGAAAAGCTTGTTTTATTTTTTCTTTTTGAAATTGTGATAAATTTAATCCGATTTTAACATACATTTTTATTTATACTCAGATAATTATATTCATTCGACCTGAAAGTCCTTCTAACTAAAGGTATCTATCAGAAAGTACGACTGCATAAACATAGAAAGCTTGGTCAGCGTTATTTGCAATATTTCTAAAGTTACCACCAAGACTAAACCTTATTTCAATACCTGCCGAGCTGTTTTTAAGTCGTTCATTGTGTTTACTAACATCAAAATGATGAATTGGGTACAAACTAGCCCAGTCTTCAGCTGATAATTGACAGCCCGTGTCGGCGTCTTGGTATTTGTTTACGGCCTCTAGAAAACTCACGTATAAGCGCGAATAATTTCTATTTTGTGGAGTAAAATTACATTCAAATTCTCGTTCAGGATATTGAATGCTGTTTATTCTGCAACTAATACGTCTTAAGTTTGCATTGTCAAAAATCATATTATTTAGCTGCTGGTTGTTATCTCGTTCACTCGATTGAAACGCAACAAACACATGCCTAGGAAGTTCTGTTCCCGGCTGGGTTGTTATTCTCCAAGTCATGCTTGTTTCTGTTGACTGAAACATTGTTCGATACACTTTCATTTGTTCAAAGTAGAGCTGTTTTATATGTCCTTTTACTAACATAGCATCTATTTCCTATTCAACTCTTAAACTTGGTTTCACTTTAGGCATCCACGAAGAGATATGACTTATGTTAAACTTACCAGCAGCTACACCATTTGCACGTAAAATATAGTTATTAGATGTTTCTCTATCCACGACTATACTGTGTTTAACACCCCTAAAAACCTTATCGATATCACGACAAAATCCAAATATTTGGGAAAGAGGAAGCATTAAAGTAATTTGCTTATTTCCCGTAGTAATGTTCTGTCTTGCGTTGAAACCAATATTTGCTTGTAGATTGTTGTTGTATGTTCCAACAATTGCTCTAACACCATCACGTACAGCATTTGCATTTGCATCATCAGCTACACCACCAAAATTTTGTTTAAAAGATGGGGAACCCCAGTTCCAGTGTCTTTAAACCACAGCAAGTTAGAGGCGGTTGATCTTCAATAATCATCACTAAAGCTAACTAAATTGAGTATTGTTGATGCTTGAGGTAGATAAAGGTTTATGTTTTCTATAGTTTGGTTATTTAATTGATATTGCGCAGTTTGAAATAAAGACCAACCGTTATTTACCAATGAAATTACGTCATTGTTATTGTAATTAGCATTCGCATTAGTTTGAAGTTTTCCTCTGATTTCTAGGTATGCTTTATGCGGTAGAAGAAAAACATCTTCATCTTTTGTTTCAATAATGTGCTGACCATCTTTGTTCATGTTATTGGAGTCTCTCGGAAGATATTCAACATATTCGAACTCAGTAACTGAATTGTCTACTAAGTTAGTTTCTTTAATTTGGAACATGGATTCGTTAGTTCTGTCATTTTATAATTAAGATATATAATTTTTAAATCCTGATCCAGCAATTAAATTACTTAAGATAGCTCTCGATTTGTCGTTGAGATTTTCTAATGCTCTGTCATTGATAATACGCTTTTTTATTGGTATATTTTCTAAGACTGGTTGTAATGTCTTTTTTGTGGGTTCTAAGGCTTTATTCAGTAAAGGTGCAGCTAGTTTTTTAATCTCAGTCTTCACACCAGTAGGAATTCTGTTGAGTATCGTAGAACCAGTGCTGATTACGTTCCTTACCTTGTCGTAAACATTTTAAAGCAAACTTCCACCTATGATTTTCTTTTTATGAAATCTAGTTTCTCTTTGTGATAACATTTATAGTTAAGCTACATAATCTCTCCTGGTGAACGTAGTAAGTCACTCGTTCATTATTCATATTTACAAAATTGTTATCTTGATCTTTTATAGAGAATCGGATACTATCAATTTGACTTAAATTTTTGATTGGAACGTAAATGTTTTGCTTAGGTTCAACTTGAATCAAATATCCCGGTGGTACGTTTGGAATAAGAGTATAAAGTAAGTCACTAGACGCTCCGTTTATGTAACTTCCATCAATTAAGCTGCAATGAATCTGAAGGCTGTTGATATTTGTAATATTTACAGGATTTTGACTATTATGAATTCCATTTACACCCAAAAATGCCGAACCAAATCCTAAAACGTCACCTATTGAATCTGGAATTCGAAAATCAACTATGTAATCATTTTTAAGTTCAATTCTTGATTTTAATGTATTAAAATTTGGTGTTATAGTTATATTATTTTTGTCATCACGTCTCTGTTCCATCAAATACTTGATTTCATTATTGAGATCTTCAATATCATAGCTCCCTGGAGGAATTGATAATAATTGTGGAGCTACTCCATCTGATGAATAAAAAAATTTATTATTGCTGCTCGTTATGTTATGCCAAGAGTACCATATTTGAGCATTGATTAAGGATATCTCGTAACTTTTTTTAATGTCTAGTTGCAACGGTGAATTAAAGCTAGTTATAAAATCTTCTGATTTTCCTTGTCCTTTCCTAGAGTCAAAGAAAAGTGGTATTGATGTCATTTTAATATATTGTCAAATAATTTTTGGTGGTTGCAGTGTGAAATGCATTTGTTCAATTTAGGTTTTTCAAAATGTTTGCAATTTCTTGATCCAAACGTTTGTTATTATTGCCGGCTTGTTTGGCTGCTACTAGTAAATTAAGTCTTTCACAAAGTTTGTTGGGATCTTTAAGCCCTCTTCCAAAGGTAAGTTCCATTCCTTCTAATAATTTATTTAATTTTTCTCTGTATTTTTTAAAAGTTTTTATTTGCTCATTAATCACTTCTGTATCAGCATTGCGTCTTCTTCGTAAACCACCTAATCTTTGATTGATTAATCTAGCTTTGTCTTTCAATGTGTTTATGTAATCTGGCCCGCGTTTTACAAGCTCAACAATATCAGTCTCAAAATTGTTTTGTGTAAGCAATTCTTTTTCTTCATTATCGAAAGCACTCGCAAAGTGCACAGTATAAATTGATCGAGGTTTATCTTCAATGGCAAGCTGTTTCTGTATGTATTGAATTGGTTGATCTTGCCTTTTATCAGTTTTTTTCTGAATTTCTTCAAACGTTTTAGTAATGGGACGAAATATTTCAGAGGTAGACTTTTGCAGTTGTTGTTTGGCTACAATTTCTTTTTGCAGCTTTTGTTTCAAAAGCTTTCGGTTGTTAATATAATCCTTTACAAGTTTATTTTTGTTTTTCAACTCTTCTTCATTTACAAATGGCATTTTTACTATATAGCATATAAAGCTTAAGCCCAAAAATTGTCAAAGCATTTTCTGTAATGAAGGGGTAGGTGCTTGGCTGTTTTGTCCAGCACCATAAAATTGTAAAGATCTTTGGTTGCTTCACGGTAAATCGACTCCATTTCTTCTTTTGTTATACCTTTAGCATGATCGTCAGTAATGTGTCTGATATCTTTGTTGTCTAAGTTCCCGAAAAAAACAAAACAGTTAGTGTTTCTTCTAATGTACTTCGAAGTGTTGAAGTATGACTGGGTGAGGTAAATACAGTTGCAATTTCTGTTTCTAGATAAAGAAAAGTATTCCATCAGTTTTTTTATGTTGTCTAGCTTAATGTTGTCAAAAACTATTACTTTCTGTTGAGGGTCAAGCTCTTCTACTGGAGGCAAGTCTTCAGGGCTTAGCACTTCAATACCTTGCTCTTTTAAAAATCGATACTTATCTTGCTCAGGATTAACAGTATAAACACAACAAAGGTTGTAATTCATGCACTTGAGAACCATGTTTAAAAGCAAATTTGTTTTTCCTGACCCTGTCGATCCTACTATCATGTAATGACAATCTGGTAGAAGATAATGATGTTTGATTTCCTTGTTGTCCCCACTTAAATATTTATCAAAGTTTATTATATTCATTTATAATAAAGAAGGACAAAATGAATATTTCAAAATTTGGAACAAGTGGAAGTCAATCTTCAAGTACTGCTAAGGTTGTAGGTATTGAACACAAAGTTTCCAAGTCAGGAGATATAATGTATGGTGATTTAAACTTAAACAACCACAAAATTACAAACTTAGCCAATCCTGTAACAGAAGCAGACAACGTAAATAAAGGTTACTTGGATAATGCTATTAGCAACTTTATTCGCTTTGAAGACACTCCTAGCTATGGTTCAAAGTTAACAAAAACGGGTGGAGACAATGATGGTAAACATGTTGCATCAATTACTCCAATTCAAGTTCAAGGTAATAATATTTATGGATTACAAAAATTAATTCGCTTACCAGATGAAATTTTTCGAATAGAAAACTATGAAGACAACAATACATCAATTGAACTCAGTGACAGATTGATTCTAAAAGGACTTGTTGATCCTAGTCTACCTTCTGATGCGGCAACTAAACAATTTGTTGAAAATATAGTGACAAATGTGAAAGATAATATTAACTTACAAGGATTACACACCATCACAAATTTACGAGATCCCACAGCACCAGGTGAAGCAGCAAACAAAAATTATGTTGACCAAATAACGCGACACATTCAAACCGAAGACGATAATGTAACCATTTCACGAAACTTAGATATGAAAAATCATACCATTTTCAACGTAGGTAGACCTTCCGAACCTACCAATGCAATAAATAAACGTTACTTTAAACGAAATATATATCGTCCAAAATTTCAAATATTTTTGGGTGCTAGTATTACTCCATCTTCGACACCTGGTTCGAGGCCAATTCCATCAAGTGCAATTCATTCAGTTTGTACTAATACAGATCACAATTTGCATTTCGTGAGTGCACCTCTTGTCGCTGGGAACGATTTTCTGTCTTTGCAATCCGATAGTATTCATTTGAGAGATGAGGTAACCAGCAGTTACATCGAAACAAGCGTAAGCGGACTTGTGAAAGTTACCCGTTATGACGATGAAGACAAATTATACATAAATATAATCCGTGTTAGTCAAGAAGAAACAGATAAAATATGTAAAACAACAGTAACACCCCCATTCGATTGCTTTAATTTAAACTGCATTAAAATTAAACTCCTAATCCTTCTCGAGATGTGTTTCGCATACAATACAACTATGTTTCTTCAAATTTTTCAGTATCAATGAATATGAGCAGCGTTGTAATTAAAGTTAAACAGCTTGAAGTGGGTGATCAACCAGGAATGTAATTGTATATCGTAAAATAAACAATGGACTTTAACCACATTAGTAGAAAATTGACTGAAGAACAAGTGAATGAATTGACAAATCTGTATCACACTTATCACAAACAGTATTGGTGTTATAAGAAAATGTTTAAAAAATTTAAAAGAATGGACTTAGTTCTAAAGCTGTCATCTGTTGTTTTTACTACAACTGGGGCCATGGTTGGTTCTGTTACATTAAATCCGATTTTCTTGGCATGTGTTAGTGGTACAGGTGTTCTTTTACAGACAATAACGACGCAGAAAAATTTTTCCAAAAAAAATGAGTCTTGTACATATGCTTATCAATCGTATCAGAAATTACTCAACAAGTTAAAATTGTTTTTAAGATCTGGTGATATTGACGAGTTTTTCGAAAGAGAACTTGCTATGGTTGATGACCAAGTTGCTGATATATGTCCACCAATTTCTGAAAGCTATGAAAAATTACATGCTAAACGATTTCCTCCCACATAATCTCATATTTCTTCCGTAATGCAGAACTTACTTTGTATGATGTTTGTTTGGAAATGTCTAAATATTCTAAGATTTTATTTATAAAAAAATCTATCTTAGGAAACTTTTTACCAGTGAAGCTTTGTAGTTGGTTTTCCACGCTTGTCCAAATGTCCATAAATGCTTGTAATTCATCAGCAGACAATTCAAGACGTTGTAATTTATTTTTAACACATGCAGTTCTGCAGTAAACTGATTTACGTAAAACAACATTACGTGGGTTATAATCAACCCAGTCGTTTACAAAATATGAGTGATGAACTACACCACAGTTAATACAAGTTCTATTTCCATTTATAATTTTTATGTCAGGATTTTCACAACAATTTTCATCCATCTTTTTTTATAATAGCATATATATTTTTTAATTAATAATGACCATAAGCAAAACTATCAATTCCATTAGAAAGAATATATCGTTTATCATCAAAACACGAAAGAGACTTCTTGTTGATTTCAACGGAATAAATTTTGTGGTTTTCACTTCTAATTGATTTCATTTTATGAAACCTTTGACAATTATTGAAGAGCGTGTTTTTGTAATCTTCGTGCTTTAACAGATTCTTCACAACATTTTTCTTAATACCTTTTGCAGTTTTGCAACCTTTTTCATCGTTTGTGACGTAGCTATACATTTTAGATCTAAGTCCAACAAATTCTACTATTGGCACACCTGCGGTTTCATCTTTCATCTTTCCAATTACTTTCTTGTTTTTTAGGTCATAAAAGTCTGAGGTTTCTTTGTAACCACTGAAGTCGAATTTGTCTTTGTCAGCCCAAAAATCTTTGTATACGTCTTCTGTTTTTTTATTTTATGTTACTGAATCTGTATCTGTAAATAAGAGTTTTGCATTCTTACCATATTTCTCATTAATGTAGTTGTAATGAAAATCATACATCAACGTTTTTGAAATATCGAGAATACACATTCCTACATACGTGGGGCGGTTTAGGGTTAAAGATTCTTTGATTTTATGAACTGCAACAAGATTTTCATTAAATATTTTGCTGCTAACGTAGGTTGGTTTTGCACAATGCTTTAATAGTTTTTCTGGTTCGTTGATCAGAGTAACATTGACACGTTTACGAAGATTTTCAATTGTGTTTCCAAACACTGAGTTGTTCATAAGTTTAAAAAAATCTTTCTCAAAGTCAGACTTGGCGGTTTTTCGCTTTTCTGTATTGAAATCAATATACTTTTTTAACCAAGGTGATTCGTTAAATTCTAATACCCGATGTACTTTTGTAACTTTTAAGCCTAATTCAATATACTGCTTTAAGTTTTTGTGATAAAGAACATAACTCTTTTTGGGCTTTAAATTAGGTAATAATTTTTTAACTCCTTCAACTTTTATATTAAACTGAGTTTGTAATTGTTTACAGTAGTCTGAAAGGAGGTGATGTTTAATTTCCATTTTTTCTGGAGCTAGTGGATAGTCATTATGACTATCATGAAGGTGTTCAGGATAGTCCAGGTCAACTTCTAGTATTAGTCCTTTTCCTTTAGGTAAATTTGTTAAATCAATTTCTTTTTCTGATAGCCATTTAAAACCACCCGTTGGTAAATTTTGACTCATTGCCCATCCATATAAATTGTTTGCATCAAGATATGTAATATAATTTGATGGCTGCTTTGAATCGTAATTATTCATGTATTTGTTGTTGTACACAGAACAGCTCTTCTGCGCACCTAGCGGTGTGTAGTCTAAATAACTTAAGGACCTATACTTTACTAATAAGATAGCTAGTCGTGTATCCTCCTGAATCTGGTAGTGTAGAGACCGGAATCCTAGGATCTGAAAGCGACGGGAGCGCAAGATAGGACTGTACACCAGACAGCAGCCACCTAAACGAATCCAGGCCACTAACGAAACCTCCAGCTCAAACTCCAAACAGCCAGAAATACCGGTAAAACTATAATTCAAAATCACAATAC
Source organism: Trididemnum nubilum (assembly GCA_963965965.1). Classification (NCBI taxonomy): domain Eukaryota; kingdom Metazoa; phylum Chordata; class Ascidiacea; order Aplousobranchia; family Didemnidae; genus Trididemnum; species Trididemnum nubilum. The sequence continues at coordinate 31,418,295 of OZ014475.1, read as the reverse complement.
TACAGTACAGGACAGGACGCACACGAAAGAATAAAAACAGCAACAGCAGTTCTCAACTACGGCAAGAAGGTAAAAGCAAAAACCGACTGGCACTACGGTACTTAATAAAACTGTAAAATCAGCAAACTTACTACACCAGTACAGGGGTTAGCCAACCTTCACTACACTGCAAGTAAACCTATATCGTACAGTGAACTTAATCGTAACCTGTTGCTTTACTCGTTTACAACATTTTATTATCTTATTATCTTATTTATAAAAAAGGAACAGGTCCCCAGTCTAAAACACACCAAAATATCACATAAAATCTAGCTGCAGCTCAGCCAGCCAACTCCTCAAAGTTTTCGTTTCAAATCAACAGCTATGCGCATCAGTGATTTTAGTGGTGCGCTAGAGAGAATAAAAATTAAATTATTGTTTTGTACAGTTGTTACCTTTGGCATATCTTTTAGAAATGTATGAAACTCCCCCTCTCACACCTTTTTCAATGAAAAGAAATTTGTCAATATCTGTCATTAATTCCAGTTTTATTTCAGTCATTTTAAGCATTGCATCCCATGATAAACCAGGAGAAGTAAAATAATGGCAAGGGTCTAATTCGTAATATTGAAGACAAGTCATTCAAAATTTCTCAAATACATCTGCTAACAGCAAAACATCTGACTTAAGGTACAAGTTGTGGTATTGTCCCATGGATTCCAACTTGAAAGTAGTCCACACATTCTGCGCATGCTTGCAATCCTCATCGTTTATATCTTCATCGGTTAAAAGACTATAGAATTCCTTTTTTGGCGGGAGGTTTCTGTCATCAAACTTATCAAAGCTGTTCATATAATCGTAGGGACGAACTCCTTTTCTTTTCATTAGTTCTAGTTTTTCATCCTGAAATTCTTGTGATGTGTATTTTAAGTCAGAAAATGGAACGTTCTTAACCAGAGTTTCTAATGAGCTACTCATGAATTGGAAGCTATCGATAAATTTTAAATGTTTGCCTAAGAAAAAAGCCATGTATTTTTCTGGATTGTTTGGGATTACTTTGATATCCTTCTCAAACTTTCCTATTTCTTGCATAATAAAATGTGAATCATAACCCCTTAAATTATGAAAGATTACAGGTATCTTATGAGTAAGTCTGAAGTTTCTATTACATTCATTATGTGCCGTCCCTCTGTATTTTCCTGTAGCATGACAATGGTCTCTAACCCTTTTGTCCTCCTCAGAAAAGTCTTTTTTACAAATGTGACATTTTGTAGCTGCTTGAAAGTTTTCTTTATCTTTGTTCGTTAAATCCATAGGTTGATTGAAACGTTCATGTTTTGTTTTTTTCACAATCGTCAACTTCTTCCAACATAGCTTCCAAAAATTTATAAACAGCGTTTTCACCTCTATACAGTTTAATTGGTTTACTGAATTTATCGTCATAGCAACAAACTACCTTGAATGAATAACTGCAATCAATGTGTTTTTGGTATTTTTTTGTGTACGACTTTTCATCATTTGGCTGACAGCTGTCAATCTTTTGAGTTATTGCTTCAAAATCAGCATGTATAATGAAGGGAACTGGTAGCTGTTTATGAAAGTTATTAAACTTCGCCAAGCTACCTTTTTTGGGCATTTCTATTGCTTGTTTTCCATTTATTATTATGCAGTTTGGTGTGTGTTTGTGTAGAATTTCCTCCCTGCTAAAACATTGAAGACAGTATCTACAAAAATGTTTTCTGTGTTGGTGTTTGCTTTGATTATACATAAATCTACTAAAGTCTTTTATCCAAACATAATGTTGCTTTTTATCTTCCATTATCAATAATAAATCGAGAGTTGTTTCAAACACTTTTTGAGACACATATAAGGGAAAGCGTTGCTTGTTTTCATAACCAAACACATTAATGCTAATGTTATTTTGTTCTTCAATTTTTGGTATTTGCTTAATAGACACTGGAAACTCGATATCATCATAATTTAGTGTGTTTACATATTTTTTGTAATGACTTATTCTTTCACGATTGCTTTTTACTTTCTCACTGTATACTTTAGCTAAATGACACCACCTAAAGCATTCGTTGTCTTTGTTTTTGATGTTAATTAGTCCTTTCTTAGCATTTCTAAGTTCTTCCGGTAATGCAATATAAGTCCATCCGTGAAGAGGGGTATATTGAACTAAGTTAACATAGTGCCCATCAACAGAAAATATAGACCATCCAGAACCTTCACTAAGCCAATTTCCAATTTTATTTATTATTTGATTAGATGCATTTTGTAATGTTTCACTTACATCATCTTTATTAAGATGACAATTGCTCTGCTGTTAAAAAAAGCCGTCTTGGTTACTGCTTTGTCTTCTGTTTGTTTTTCAAAGGTTATTTTAAGAGTGACTGTTGCTTTCAATCCTTTCATTGGAACGACCGACGCTCGCGTCGCGTGTTCCTTTGTTTTTACTCGGCCATTTTCTAACTAGTGAGTGCGAGATTTCAGACTTTTGCTTATAACTCGAGAACCGTTTGGTCTAACTACATGAAATTTTGACAGCAGTTTGAGATTAATGAGTTTTATGTTTGTACCAAATTTCGAGGCAATCGGTCACGTGACTTCGGGTTTATGACCCGAAAACCGCCCCGAAAGTTTGGCGTAAAAAGCGGTCTAAGTCAAAAACGACTTAAGTACGGCAAAAAATATTTCTCATGGTTATATGTCTTAAGATATCCTTTCATCCCTACCAACCCACTTTCGGCCGCGATGAGGTTTTTTTCTTATTTTTTTCCTTTTTTTTTTCCTTTTTTTTTCCTTTTTTTTTCTTTTTTTTTCCTTTTTTTTCCTTTTTTTTTCCTTTTTTTTTCCTTTTTTTTCTTCCTAAATCTTGTACGCTCGAGTTCTCCTAAACCACAAAACATAGAAATCTAATTTTTGTGTGAAGTTGTTGAGGTACATACGCAATTGTGTCTCCTGAAATTTTTTTTGGGCAACTCCCCCGGGAACCCCCCCAAAATGGGGCCCCAAAAAATCAATTTTTTGAACGGCTCAAGCTAGGGTGCCAGTTTTTTTTGATATCAGTAGATATTTGAGAGACAAATATTTTGACATAATTTGGGGGTACCACTCCCCCGGGGACCCCCCAAATGGACCCCCCCAAAAACAAATTTTTTTAACCATATAACCTAGGGTGCCATTTTTTTTGATATCAGTAGATATTTAAGAGAGAAATATTTAGACATGGTTTGGGGGTACCACCCCCTCGGGAACCCCCCCAAAATGGGGCCCCAAAAAATCAATTTTTTGAACGGCTCAACCTAGGGTGCCAGTTTTTTTTGATATCAGTAGATATTTGAGAGACAAATATTTTGACATAATTTGGGGGTACCACTCCCCCGGGGACCCCCCAAATGGACCCCCCCAAAAACAAATTTTTTTAACCATATAACCTAGGGTGCCATTTTTTTTTGATATCAGTAGATATTTAAGAGAGAAATATTTAGACATGGTTTGGGGGTACCACCCCCCCGGAAACCCCCCCAAAATGGGGCCCCAAAAAATCAAATTTTTGAACGGCTCAACCTAGGGTGCCAGTTTTTTTTGATATCAGTAGATATTTGAGAGACAAATATTTTGACATAGTTTGGGGGTACCACCCCTTCGAGGATCCCCCCAAATGGACCCCCCCAAAAACAAATTTTTTTAACCATATAACCTAGGGTGCCATTTTTCTTTGATATCAGTAGATATTTAAGAGAGAAATATTTAGACATGATTTGGGGGTACCACCCCCCTCGGAAACTCCCCCAAAATGGGGCCCCAAAAAATCAATTTTTTGAACGGCTCAAGCTAGGGTGCCAGTTTTTTTGATATCAGTAGATATTTGAGAGACAAATATTTTGACATAATTTGGGGGTACCACCCCCCCGGGACCCCCCCAAATGGACCCCCCAAAAACAAATTTTTTAAGCATATAACCTAGGGTGCCATTTTTCTTTGATATCAGTAGATATTTAAGAGAGAAATATTTTGACATGGTTTGGGGGTACCACCCCCCCGGGAACCCCCCCAAAAAATCAAATTTTTGAACGGCTCAACCTAGGGTGCCAGTTTTTTTTGTTATCAGTAGATATTTGAGAGACAAATATTTTGACATAATTTGGGGGTACCACCCCTTCGGGGACCCCCCCAAATGGGGCCCCCCAAAAATAAATTTTTTAACGATTTAACCTAGGGTGCCATTTTTCTTTGATATCAGTAGATATTTAAGAGAGAAATATTTAGACATAATTTGGGGGTACCACCCCCCCGGGGACCCCCCCAAAAGCAAGTTTTTTAACCATTTAACCTAGGGTGCCAGTTTTTTTTGATATCAGTAGATATTTAAGAGAAAAATATTTTGACATGTTTGGGGTACCACCCCCTCGGGAACCCCCCAAAATGGGGCCCCAAAAATCAATTGTTTGAACGGCTCAACTTAGAGTGCCAGCTAGTGTTTTATGATATCAGTAGATATTTAACAGACAAATATTTTGACATAGTTTGGGGGTGCCACCCCCCCCCGAGGACCACCCCCCAAAAATCAATTTTTTGAACGGCTCAACTTAGAGTGCCAGTGTTTTATGATATTAGCAGATATTCAACAGACAAATATTTTGACATAGTTTGGGGGTGCCACCCCCCTGGTGACCCCCCAAATGGACCCCCAAAAATGAATTGTTTGAAAAGCTCAACTTGGGTGCCAGTGTTTTATGATATCAGCAGATATTCAACAGACAAATATTTTGACATAGTTTGGGGGTGCCACCCCCCCCCCAGGGACCCCCAAATGGACCCCCAAAAATCAATTTTTGAACGGCTCAAGCTAGGGTGACAGTGTTTTATGATTTCAGGAGATATTTAACTGACAAATCTTTTGATTCAACTTTTCTGGAGGTTCCATAATCAGATATTTTTGAATAATTGCTGATTTTACGGTAGACAAAAAGTACTTTTGAGCGTCACAGCATTAGCTGTGCGTCGGTCGTTCACTGGGTTTGCTGGCAAACTCCCATCTAGTTTTAATCAAGTCTAACCGTAATTTATCTTGCACGACTTTTTGTGTTTCATTTAATTGTTCCAGTGGGCTGTGATCAACAATATCAACATCATAAGATTTAGCATATCTTTTTAGAGCTGTTTTGAGTAATTTCACCTTAATTGTCTTTTTAGGAAAAAGATTTAGAATTTTTTGAAAAGCTGCAGAAGCGGTTGTTTTAACAGTTGGTGGTATGTAAGCCATCAACCAATCGGCAAAATCATTAATACGCCTTTGAACTTTACCAGCTGCATTAAGAGCTAGTTTCTTTAAGGTTGGGGGAAAAGTTTTAAAGAGTGACGGTTTTAAAACAGAAGCTTTGATATGTGGAACCGGCTGATCTAAAATATTTGATTTGTTCATTTTATTTTATAAGAGAAATTATCTTTAAATACTTTTCATGCTTAAGAAAATTTTGTCTGTGGTTAAATAAAAATGAATACTAAATTAGTCAATGAAAATCGTGAGTTTTATTTTCATCCAACACATCAAGCATATGCTGGGAGCATTGATGGATGCGTTGTTAATGTTGTTACTAGAGAACCAACATTTGGCAGAATAACTGAGAAAGGATATTTTGAAATGACTGTCCAAGATTACTGGGATCGTGTCTATGTTCATAATTTTATATGGGAGTGTTTTCATGGATTACTTAAAGATGGACAAAAGATTAAACATATTAATAAAAAATGTGAAGACAACAGATTAATGAATTTAACACTTCGAAGTTCAAACCTAAAAAGTAGCTTTTTTTTACTTAAATGACTTTACTGAGATTCGAATCTTGCTTTTGGTTTCTTTGATGATGAATTATTTAAGCATATTTAAAATTTTTATTACCATTTTCAGTTGTTAAATTTTTATAAAATGAAAATAGAACTATTTAAATGATTTTATAATAGCCGATAACGACAAATAGAATCGAAACTCGGCGAATTAAATGCAACTGAAATGTATGCTGATGAGCCTTTAACCACTCAGCCATCTTAACCTAGTTGACAGAGGAGAAAAAAATGCGTATTTCAACTGAACAAACGCTTACAGACAGGTGTCATAGTCATAGTCATGTTTATTTAGCACAAAACAACACACAGCACAAAAAAGCAGGGAATTGAGTTGTGACAGGAAGCTGCGAAGGGACCTCTCGGTCATCAAGTCGAGCAGCCACCTATGAACATAGCAATCGTGCAGTGCGAATGTAATTTATTAATTGAGAAGTAGCAGTAAGGTGCTCAACGAGAAGCGCCAGCAAAACCCGCGATGACTACCCCAGCGAACACGCCTCCACCCTCTCGGCCAACCTCGCTCAACCATTGATGAAAAAATTCTTAACAAAAATTCGTAAGGTAAAATGAAGCGAACCCGAACGAAGAGACGCAACCCACCAGCCAGCCTCCAGCATGATCTGCGGACGAATCCCTATGCGGTATAGTTACTGGTCCGATAATAGTCACAGAAGTTATAGCCATATCAAAGTTCCGAATAATATAGAACTGAAAGCATCAAGTATAATTTGACAGCAAATGCTTCTTATATTGTATTTTGAATCGATTGAAGGGTAATTTTTTTATTTCTGAAGGTACTGAGTTCCAAATTTTAACACCTTGGAATTTAATATTTCTCTGTAATGTAAGTGTTTTATATCTGGGCAAGTACAAACTATATTGGGATGACGCCAAACGTGTTGATCGTGTGTGTACCGAGGCGATTGAGGTAAAAAAGGAAGAGAAGCTGGGAGGCAAATTTTTTCTCGTGTACTTATACATAAATTTAGCAACCTCATAGGTATATAATTCGTTTAACTTAAGAACTTGCAGTTGCAAATAGCAATTCGTGGTATTGTCCCGCCAATGAGCTCCTACCGATAATTTAACTGCTCGATTTTGCAGTGTAGTTAGCCTTTTTAAGTACGTTTTATAAGTGTTTCCTCAAATGATAATTCCATATAGGAGATGAGGGTGAATTAAAGAGTAATACAAATTTTGTAAAGCTTTTAACGGTAAAACATGCCGTAGTTTGGACAATACTCCAATAGATCTTGAGATTTCACCACAAAGTAAATTAATATGGTCATCAAAATTTAGTCTCGAATCGATCGTGACACCTAAGTACTTTACAGAATCTTTAACTTTTAATGGAGATTCATACATATACACTTTGACGATAGGAATTTGATGGGTTCTTTTAGGTGGTATTACTAACACATGTGATTTTTCGGGATTAACAGTAATTTTATTTGCTTTAGTCCACTCATAAACTTTCTGTAACTCAAGATTCATTTTTTCACTGAGAATAATTGAATTAGTTGCGTGGATTACTAAGCATGTATCGTCAGCAAACAGACGGGGGGTCGAGCTTAATGCATTTGGCAAATCGTTTACATAGATCAAAAATAATAACGGGCCTAGAGTACTTCCTTGTGGGACGCCAAAATGATTTAATGATAGTTTAGAACGAAAGTTTTGATAAGCTACATATTGATATCTATTGGATAAAAATGACTTTATTAGTTTGTACGCTATGCCTCTAATACCGCAATGTTCAAGTTTATGTAAAAGCAATGGATGATAGACCGTATCAAATGCCTTTTTAAAATCTAATAGAATTAAGCCTGTATATAGATTATTGTTGACGTTGTCATAACCAGCCGTTAATACGTCTAATATTGCATGGCTAGTGGACTTATCATTTTGAAATTCGTATTGTGTTTTCGTCAATACAGAATGCTTTCGAAAAAATGTACTTAAACGTCTAAAGATCAGCTTTTCAAAGATTTTAGCAAAACAAGTTAAGATGGATATTGGCCGATAGTTGGTAAAACTTTGAGTATTACCTGATTTAAAAAGTGGAACAATTTTAGCTGTTTTACAACTTTGTGGGAATATACCTAATCGAAAAGCATTATCAATAAAATAACACAAGGCGGGAGCTAGTATAGTGGAAGCTACTTTAAGAAAATAAGGTGATAAATTATCATGACCCACTGATTTATTCAAATTCAGAGAATTTATCATATTAAGAACCTCATTTACTCTAGGTGGTTCCATATAAATCGAAGAGCTTACACTCTTACTTAAAAATTGTCTATAAGTTTCATTATCGGTTGAATCAAAGTTTTTAGCCAAATTTTTTCCGACATTTGAAAAGAATTCATTAAACTCCTCTACAATTACGTGCTGGTCTGTTATTTTATTACCATTTAAGTTTACAGATTCAGGTAGAGTTGCGGATTTGGAGTTGTTACCAGGAAGCAAAGTTCGAAGTAGCTCCCAAGTCTTTCTAGTAGTAGTAGTAGTAATTTATTTCAAAGCCAGCGAAGTTTAAAATTACAATTAAAGCAAAAGCAAAGCATGTTGACGATAATATTTACCGGCAATAGGGAAGAAGCGAAGTGACCAATGTAGTCTTCAAGTCTACTTCTACCCTTATGAATAAAATTACAAAAGTTACGAGAAGGAATTTAGAAATCTTGGCCAAACAAAGTTTGCATTTAATGCTAACCCAGATCGAGGTTTCATACATATATTTACATTAGAACGAGGTTGCATTACACCAAAAAAAATTAGGGCACAAAGAGAAAACAATACAATTTTTATTTACAAACAAACAAAAAAATGGTTCTATTTACATTAGAAAATGGTGCAATTACAATGCACCATAATACACACAGTTTAAGTCAATTAGAATGATTCACAAACACGTACATCTTGTTGTATACAGAGCAAGAAGTTAAACACTATCAAGTCAAATTCTATAGGTCTTTTATGTACAGATAGAACATAAATTTTATAGTCATTCCAATTTAATTGTGGTAACTTTCTAGCAATGAGTATTTCAGTCTAGATTTAAATGTTTTTAGAGATTTAGAATTTTTAATTTCAAGGTCAAGCGAATTCCATATTTTTGGACCTAGATATTTAATAGATCTTTGAAGTTTCAGAGTTTTAAAAAAAGGTACAAAAAAGTTATGTGAGGAGGTAGCTCTGGTAGGTTTAACATGAATATTATTAAGAGCTGTAAAATAATTTTGAAAAGTAGGTGGAAGTTGCCCCGATTTATAGTTGTAAACAAATGCTGCAGTTTCTAGTTTAACTAAGTCTTGTAATTTAAGAATTTTAAGTTTTGCATAGTAAGGAGTTGCTCTATCATTCCACGTTCCATTACCTACAATTTTTACTGCTTTGTTTTGAAGAGTAGCTAATTTCTTAAGATACGTTTTATACGTTGAGCTCCAAGTGATTATCCCATATTGAATATGACAGTGAAATAAGGCATAGTACAAACTACATAAGGCCGATGTGTTTAAATACACTTTAACTTTCGAAAGGATTCCCACTGCTTTAGATAGCTTGCGGGCCAAGTTGTTAATGTGAGGTTCAAATGACAAGGAATTATCAAAGATAAGACCTAAGTATTTTGACATGCTGACAGAAGCAAGGTTTGAAACAAATGGAGACGAAATTAAGGATAAGTTAGTTCTATGACCTCTACCTTTTGGTTGTATTAATATCAAATTTGATTTTGATAAATTAAGAGTTAGTTTGTTAGCTATCATCCACCTATTTAGTGAAGTAATTTCAGTTGTGATTTTTTGATGAAGATCATTTATATTTTTATCATCTACAAGTAAACAGGTGTCATCAGCAAACAGTCTTGGGGTGCAAGAAACACTGGTACTAATATCATTAATATAAACGTTAAAAAGAAGAGGTCCCAATACAGAACCTTGAGGAATACCATAATTAATTTTTTTTAGATTTGACTGGTGATTTTCTAAAGATACGTATTGAAATCTATTTGTCAAAAAAGAAGCAAACAAATCAAGTGTTGGTCCACGGATTCCATAATGTTCTAGTTTGGTTAATAAAGCTTTATGATTAACTGTGTCAAAAGCCTTTTTGAGATCAAGTAACAATAGAGCAGTGTATTTTTCATCATTAATATTATCATACAATGAAGTTAATACATCAGTCAGAGCATGAGATGTTGAATGATTAGCCCTAAATCCATACTGCGTGGGCAGCAAGACTAAGTGCTTATTGAAAAAATTGATTGTTCTGACATGAATAAGTTTTTCAAGAATTTTAGAAATTGGGGAAAGTATAGATATCGGTCGATAATTACTTACATCGGTTTTATCACCAGATTTATAAATGGGTATTATTTTAGCAATTTTTAATGAAGCAGGAAAAATTCCTAAAAGGAAGGTGTAATTAAATAATTGAGCAAGTGGTGCTGCAATAACTTTGGCAGCCACCTTAAGAAAATAAGCAGAAATATTATCCTTGCCAGTTGATTTGGTATTCTTTAGACCTGATATGAGATTAAAAACTTCAGAGGAAGTGGTTGGTGTGAGAAAGAGAGATTGGTGAAGGCGTTTTGTTAAGTACTTAGTATGTTCATTTTCACTAATAGGCTTCAATTGATCTGCTAATATTTTTCCAATATCACTAAAGTAATCATTAAAATTATTCGCAATAAGCGTTGGGTTTGTAGTAAAAGTGTTATTGTGTCTTAATTTTTGTGGAAGATTAGCATCTGATCTGGAAGAAGATAGCAAAGACTTAACAATACGCCAAACTTCAGCTGTATTGTTTTTTGAAGTTTCTAATTTATCCTGGTAATAGAGTTTTTTGGCAGCAAATTTGACTTTAGTTAATTTGTTAGCATATTTTTTGTAGAGTTGTTTTTGTTCCAAGTTACCATTGACAAAATGTGTTAAGTACAATTTTTGTTTTGTTTTTATCGACTTCAATATCCCACGACTAATCCAAGGCTTATTTATTAATTTTTGCTGCTTGCGAGTAAGTTTTCTCATTGGCGCATACAGTGTTATTGCATTAGTTAATAACTGAAGAAAGTGATGAAATATGGCTTCGAAATTATTTCCGTCAATATAGCTTATTGTCAGGAAAAATGAATTTATCTCATTGTTTAAGTGATTGCAAAAGTCATCCGCATTAAACATACTAAAATCACGCCGAAAAGTTGGCTTATGAGATTTTTTTAGTGTTAAGTTTGAAATTGTACAAAAAATAGGATAATGGTCAGTTAAATCGGTTTTAATTACCCCTGGTAAAATATTATGGGTATGATCATTAGTAACAATATGATCAATGATCGTCGACGAATTGTCAGTCACACGAGTTGGTACATTGATTAGAGGATAATAGCCATTACTGATCAGCATGTCAAGATACTTAGATGCATGCCTATCCGGAAATTTCGAATCAGGAAGAGGTTTGATATTTAAATTAAAGTCACCTACTAAAAATACCTTATTACTTCTAACTTTTTCAAGATTTGTGTTTAATGCATCAATAAATACTTGTGCATCATTTTTTGGATGTCTATAGATAGTACTAATGATTACATTACTATCATGCAATTTTATCCAAATATTTTCACATTCATTCACAGTCAATTGTAAATTAGTAATCACTGAAAATTGTAGTGCATTACTAATATACATCGCAACTCCGCCAGCAGTAGTGGGTGAATCAGTATGAATAAAAGTATAACCAGAAATATCGATATTTAACAAAGATTGATTTTTTAATCTAGTCTCCGTTACACAAATAATATCAGGTGAGCAAGGTTGATTACAGAGAAAATCATGAAAAGCATCAAAGTTCTTTTGAAGTGAGCGGACATTAAAGTGAATAATAGTTAAAGAATCTTTCAAATTGGAATTACTACTAAGCACATCAAAATGATTGTGGTATGCACATTTTTCTGAGTTGCTAGTTAGTAGATCAAAAGCACTGTTAACTAAATCAATATTGCTAGATAAATTATGGTTTAAACATTTACTGTCTCCAACGAGAGGGAATGTAATGATATGACACTAATCAAAATGATATGACACTAATCAAAATAGTTATAATGTTACAATTTAATTTCTAATTAAATCCAAATCCAGATCACTTTTGATGGGAATTGCATCAGTGTCATCGTCCTTCTTTGCAAGTATGCTGCCGTTGTGTGTCCAATAATACTTCCAATTTTCGTTTTTCGCTCGTTGCTTAGTCTTCCAGAATAGCCGTTTACGGGATTGCGTGAGGTTTTCATTGATAAAAATCTTCTTTGTATCATTGACTGAAAATTTTTTGAGATCCAAGGTTCGGGTTTGCTTGCGGTTAGCATAAAGCTTGTTTCGAATGTCTCGGTTAGTAAAGCGCACTATGATTGGTGGAGTGCGAATTACATTTCCATTTTGGCCAATCTTCTTTGATAAGCGATGGGATGTAGAAATGTGGCTGGGCAAAATGTCAACATCTAGCAGCTTCGCAACCTCCATAACAACAGCGTTCGTGTCTTCTCCGTCCTGGACCGGAATGCCGGCTATTTCCAAATTTTGTCGCCGTCCATATTGCTCTAAGTTATCAATTTTCTCAATTTCTTTGAGACTGGTATTTTTCAGATCTGATGATTCAGACTTTAGGGCAGTAATTTCAGCTTTTTGTTCAGCGTTAATTTTTTTCAGCTTGTTATAATCATCATTTAGGCAATCGTATTTCTCGCTCAAGAATGATTGACTCTCCTTAATTTGAACAATTTCTGCCCTGAGAGCACAAATTTCTTGATCATACTCTGTCCTTAGAAGAGCTACAGCCTCATCGATTAGTTCTTTTACAGATTTTTTTGGTATCTCTTCAGCAAAAGATAGGCTATTTCGAGTACTATATCGCTTACCTTTGCCCATAGCTGCTTGTGGCGTAATGTTATTCGCATGTTTTTTAAGCTCATTCTCATAATGTAGCTTTTTAGCAGTTGCCTTAATTTTGGTTAGTTTATTAGAGTATATTTTGTATGCCTTTTTCATAGCATCATCACCACAGATGTAATGAGATCTGTACATTCTTTGTTTATGACGAATAGAAACGTAGATGCCCTTGGTAATCCACGGTTTATTCATTAATTTTTTTTGCTTTCGAGAAAGCTTTTTGAGAGGGGAATGATTATCGATCACTTTTAAAACTAACGATATAAAGGAATCAAACGAGGTGTTATAATTAGTTTCAGTTAAATCGTCCAGATCAGCAAGAAATTTATTGACACTCTCATACATTTCATCACAGTAATTTTCGACGTTGAGGTTAGATTTGTCTCTAAATGCGTGATGGTTTACTTTTAAGGGGGAAATAGAGAAGCCAGATATGCTACAAAATATAACATAATGGTCAGAAAGTTTATTATCGTGTCGAATCACACCAGGTTTTATAACACGAAATGTGTCATTAGTTATAATATGGTCAATAATGGTTGAAGTGGTATCAGTTACCCGAGTAGGAATAATAACAATAGGAACCGAACCAAAACTGTTGAGAATCAATATAAATTGATGAACCCGGAGTTACTTTTGTGGGGGAAATATCAATGTTCAGGTCCCCGAGTAGGTAAAATACGTCTTTACGCATAGTTATTTTGTTCATGACGTTGCTGAGAGCTTGGGAAAAATCTTCAATGTTCATGGTGCTAGTATTGGGATGCCGGTAGACGGCTCCAATTGTAATCTTTTTTTTTGTATTATCACCGAGGCACACATTTAACCATATGTCTTCACAGCCATTAACGTTTAAATTAAGTTCATGATCTATTGTAAATTGAAATTTAGACGAAACGTAAATGGCAACTCCACCTGCATTTGTTACTGAATCAGAGTGGAGAAAATTATAACCGGGTATTGAAACGTTAATTAAGGGGTCGCCTTTCAATCGCGTTTCGGATACACACACGATGTCTGGAAAAAATGGTAATGCAGTTAAAAATTCATAGAAATTATCAAAATTATCAAGCTTGTTTAAGGATCTTATGTTAATATGAAAACGCGATAATGTTTTTTGATCGCAGTCAATAAAATCAGGAGTATCGGAAAACGGAAAATCGAAATATTTACATTCGGCAATATTCTCATGCAAACAATTAAAGGCAGTTTCAGACAAGTCAAAAAAGTTTTCATTATCATCATCAGCCGGTCGACTCGTACCGAGGAGCTCTCGCAACTTCCCGTTGTGATTAACCGCGCTATTGCTTACAGCCATTGCAGTTCTACACTATAGCATCATTGCAGACAATTTGCGTACAATTTCGCACAAATACAAAATATAGTCTACAGTTTTGATTAACTTATTGTTTGCACATATTCAAATCGGCAAGCTTTATACTAAACCATCATGAAATTGATATTTAGTTTTATGACTGCAGTGTTTACACTTTGCAGATTGACAGGTTTGGTATTGATCCCCATTGTAACTGATAAAATTTACAAAAGTCCAAGAGCTAGTGATTGATGATGCAAAAAGTTAGTAACTTGGATAGTGTATAATCAATAGAAAGACAGTAAGATTAAAACGTAACAATTATACTTATTCCTCTCATAAAGCAAACAACTTAAACTACTTTAAAAGTATAGCTATCATGTAGGGACTTGCTTGCACTATGCCAAGGCAACCGAAAGCAGGTAAACGTGACTCCATCTTGTCACTAGAGGACCGATAATATCAAAACCGATTTTTGTATAATGTGCATAATTAAAGCAGATTAAAGAAAAGATATTACTAAATTGGGTAAGTCTAGTTGGTAAAGTGCCGCCAAAATTTACAGTAAATAATCATAGGAAGTCAGGCACATTTGAAAACAATAGGAATCAGGTGCGTGAAGCCAGAAAAACTATGCAAACATTTTTGATTGATATCGTTTGTGCCCGACCTCCCACGTCCATCTATACTAAGTAAACATAGTAAGTCCGGCACAAACAACAGCAGTAGGAAAACAGGTGCGGGGTACGAAATGATTTATGCAAACAATTTTGATTACATCTCAAATTAGAAGGCATGATACTACTGGACTACATGGTTGGTTCAAAGCGTTTGTTATCGATGTATAAGCAATATTTTCCGTCGTAAGCCGCCCATTTAGTTTTCTTGCCTTCTTTTTTTGCAGCGAGAAATTGTGATCGCAGCGATTTTTTTTGATTGTAAAACAGTTTTGGTAGGTAGTCAGTAATATAGACCGGAGAATCTCTGCTTTCATTGTAACTTCTCAGCTTTGCAGCGTTTTGAAATATGATGTCTTTGTCGAATGTAGTCAAAACTTTAACAATTATAGGTCGATTAATCCGGATTCCGTTCTTCTTAATAGGGTGTAGTGGTAAGCGATGCAGGTCTACTATGTTGACCGCGTTTATTTCCAACTCAAGTGTCTCAGTTAAAAATGTTTCAAATATACTTTTTGTTTGCTGTTTAATTTCTATCTCACCTTTCCTTTCTTCTAATCCATGTACCAGTAAATTGAGGCGCTTGCTATAAGATTCACGCATAATGTTTTCCTTTTCAAGTTGATGTAGCCTTTGCTCGAACTCTGCTTCAACACCAGTTCTTATCTCCTGCTTTTCATCGATTTCTTCTAGCTTTGCATTTATATTTGATTCGAGAACAGATATTCTATCATTGACTTCTTGCACATTAAGATCTAAAGCAGATGATCTAAAGATCTGTATAATCTAGTACCGTGTGCAAAAGAACCAGGGAATTTTCCATACGAGGTTACTACAGGTCATTGTGACAACTTTTCTTGTCACACTTTTTTGTGACATTGTCACACTGTTTTGAGAGATTGTCACACCTTTTAGAGACCTTGTCACACTTCTTTGTGACAAGCGAGCGAGCGAGCGACTAAACGCTTTTGTTTTCAGATTACAACATCGCTACGCTTGAGCGCTGTGTACAAAGGAATGTTATGTTTATACCAAACAGACCGTGGTTCGGGCTAAATGCATTTGAAATTTGATCTTATTATCTTAAAATTACCTTATCAAACAGACTATGGTTTGAACACAATTTTGCATTACTACCAGATCGCCACTGTATCGTTTTACAAATTTATAATTTTTAATATCTGAAACACAAAACCGCTTTCAGTGCATGTTAATTTTTTTTTACTTATCATTTTGTTTCCAGTGTATTTTTGGGATCCACATTAATTTGAGACGCATGGACGGTTACAGTGCAGTCACGTGACCTCTGTCTTAATTGGAGACACAAGGACGATTACAGTGCAGTCACGTGACCTCTGTGCACCGAACACGCCATATACATAACTACTCTCTTACAATAATATTTAAATGGCCCCCAATTCAAATGGGTCCACACTCCACAAAAATAATATTGATCCAGGGGGCCCGGACCCCTCAATTTAATTTTTGCCAACCAATTTAATTGAGCCTCGTACAATAATATTTAAATGGCCTCCACTTTAAATGTGCTCCCAACAATAATATTGATCGAGTGGGGCCGGACCCCTCAGTTTGATGTTTGCCAACCAATTTAAACGTATAGGCCTAACCCGAGTGAAATTACGGGATTTTATCCTAAAAGTTGCTAACTCAGGCCCTTAAGTAACCTTTTTATGAACGTAGTGCAATAACCAGGGACGGATTTAACAAATGGCCCAGTGCCAGGGGCCCCACGCTCATATAAGACTTTTTTTGATCTTCACCTATATTTGGCAGGAAAATATTGCGAAAATAAGTGCCAGGGTCCAACTCAATGTAAATCCTGCCCTGGCAATAGCATGTTAGTAGGTGTAACCATCTATTGTACATTTTTCAATAACAATTCACCTTCACTTCGTCAGTTTTTATGCAACAAAATACTTTTGAAAGAAATTAGCTACAATAAGGGGAACGCTCATTGAACAAAAACTTGAATTGAGAGGGCCTGGCCCCCAAGCCGTACATACACTCCTATAACTGATTGTTTTCATCACAAAACAATAATCTCTTAGGAAAATTTTCGAGTGAGTTGTTATTCACTGCTAAAATATAGCAGGAGGCAGTGTACTTTACTTTACCCCAGAGGCGTTGCTAGGGATAGTGGCACCTGGGGCGGGATTACGTGGCATCATCCTTTTTCGGTCCAAAAATAGGTGAAAAAAAGGTCTTCGCCTTAAAATTACTGGGTTTTTGTTCCAAATGAGATTGGAGACCAAATAAAATGAAAAAACAAGGTCTTCACCACAAATCAGTAGAGTTATGGTTTCACATCATGGTGTGGTGTCACTCCAAATGGTTTCACCTCGAAGTGGTATCACCCGGGGTGGGCCGCCCCCCTAGCCCAACCCTAGCTACGCCACTGCTTCCCCCTACCTGGACCACGTCACTTACAAAATTTAACCCCAAAATGCAAAATTTTAAACGTGTTTTGGACTTAAATTGCAAGCAGAAGAAGGACTGAACAACTTGATTTGTTCAAAAGGCTTTTAAATGTTAAAAATCTAGTACTTTCAAATGGGGCTCTGAATAAGTGCGAAATGTGATCCAATGGTGTTAACTGTTAAAACAACTTTTTTTCAAAAATTACGAAAAATCGGCCAAAGGCTGGGGGGCTTCGCCCCCAGACACCCATAACCTCCGGCGGCTGGGGGCTCCGCCCCCACACCCCCGTCAATAAAACGTTTGAATTACAATACACTTCTTTACTCAACACGTTTCCTAATTTAGACGTTTTTGCATTTTAACTACTGGTTTTAAGCCCTCCTCTTTGAACGAGTTCCTAGTTACGTGCCAACACCAGGCCACGCCTTCTGATCTTCCATTCTACGATACCTTTGCCCCCACAAAAGCTTTCTCTTTCGAAGTTTCTGATGACGTCATCAGGGCCACCGAGAGGGGGGGCAGGGGGGTACAATGACCCTGGAGCCCATGGGCTTTTGGGGGCCCATGGGATCAGGAAGGCCGTTGGCTTCAGCGGACCCAACAGAGGGCCCACGAGCTCGAGAGGGGCCCATCGAAATGACACTGAGAAATCAGATGTGAGGCCTGAAGACTTTTTTTTTATTTGGAGATCACCTATTTTGGACCGCAAAAACCGTTAGAATTTCGGTGTTAGAATTTTGGTGAAGATCTTTTTTTTGGAGATCACCTAATTTCGACCGAAAAAACCGTTAGAATTTTGGTGAAGACCTTTTTTTGTTTTTTGTAAGGAGATCACATCATAATTCGGACAAAACTGCGGCATTTTTCCCGTCTGTTTTGGAGTTTACAAAACCGGAAATCCATCATATTTGAGCCGGCCCCGGGCCCACATTCGGCTCTCGGCACCCCAGGACGTCATTGCAAGTGATTTGTGATTTGGGCCTCCCCCCAATCAAAAATCCTGGCTACGCCTATGTACACTAGGCATTTCAAATAAAAAATTTCTGAAATTCTTTTGGTATTCCAGGCTAGCTTTGAGAAATCACTCATTTGCTGCTCAAAAGACTAACTTTATTGATGACGTTTCGCTACTAAACGTCAGCAATAAAGTTAGTTTTTTGAGTAGCACCTGATTAGAACACCAAAAGAACTTCAGAAATTTTTTCTGCGCTCTATAGTGGTGGAATAGTTTCAAATTTGCTTGTAAACACTAGAAAATCACTAAAATATTATCGTTTTGAATCTGTACAAACTTTAGTTTCTTTTGTTGAATTGAAATTTGTTCTCGTTCGTTTGTTCTTCGTTAATTTTTGCTGCCGAGGCTTGACTAACTTTGAAATGTTGGATGTGGCTAGAACCGAGTCGGGTCCTTCAGTAGAAGCCGATGCCAGCGGCGCGGGGCGGCAACAGGGGAACTTCGGATTCTATATCTAACAAAGATTATGTTGCTCCAACTCATACCATAGGTGGGCATACAAATGTTCCTGATGTCACTCGTAAACTTTTGACCCGCTACCGTAAACTGATGGAAAAATTAAATAAAATGCAAAAAAAATTTAAATTGTGTTCGACGCTTGAGCAGTTTAACAGCTACTCAATCAATTTTGATACGCTAAAATCTTCTTCCGCTTCATATTGTAGAGATGTAAAACTTCAGTTTACTGATCCCGATGAATTTGATGATTTGAGTGAACGTCTCAAGGATGCCTATGATAATTGTTATGATAATTACGATGAATGTAAACTGCGCGTCGTCGGCACTCCTCACGATGATTCTGAGGATGAGAGCGTGGTACAATTAGCGTACAGCGCTTCTCAAGTGACCGGTTACTGTTATAACTAATAAATCTTGTGAAATCCAGCAAGTGAACTAGCTAAAAGGCGCGCCGAATTAAAAGTATCTTATATGTTGGCAGAAGCTCGAGAAGCTAGGGGACGTGCAGAAGCGCAGACTAAAGCTGATAAAGCAGAGATGATGGCAGAGTTAAGTATAGAGGAAGCAAGGATTGAGGCTGAAGAGAAGCTTATTGCTTGCTATGAAGATGGTTTTGTGGCTGCTTCTCGAAGGTCGCAGATGAAATCTCTGCATGCTTTGACGAGCAGTTCCAGTACCACCAAAGCGGACAAAAGTGAGCTCGGCACCGATGCTGGCCATCAAAAACCTCAAATTCTAAAACACTAAACAATCTGAATCGAAATCTTCTTTTATTTCCCTTCTAAGTAAAGCACCTGATGAGGCTTTCGTAAAAGAACGAGCGAACTCGTGAATTCACGACGTTTCTAATAGCGGTCCTATTTCAAAGATGCTGCATGTGCGACTAGCGATTAAGTGACGCCGCCTGTTGACCCTGCTTCTGTGGTGCACAACTACCTAGAGCGACAGGGCCGAAATGAATATATCAATTTAGCTTCCCAAATTAATTATAATGGAAGCAACATTGCTTTTGTATTTTACGAAAATCATATCCGGAAATTGATGATAGAATCGCCTTTTGAGGAAAGACGAACACGTTATTTTTTAAAATTTTTTAGAAAAAAAAAGCTATTTTAATGCCATTGGATCATTTTTCGCACGTGTTCAGAGCCATTTGAAAGAACTAGAATTTTAACTTTTAAAAGCCAATTGAAAAACTTATAAATTGTTTAATTCTCATTTTACTTGCAATTTAAGTTTAAACTACGTCTAAAATTTTGCATTTTGGTATTAAATTTTATTTGTAAGTGATTTGGCCCAGGTAGGGGAAGTGATGCATTGCATCCTGCAATATTTTAACAGTAAATAATAATCCACTTGAAGATTTTTCTTAGAAATTTTTGTTCTGTCATGAAATTGACTAGTTATAGGAGTACGTGTACAGCCAGGGGGTCCAAGTCCCCTCGATTCAAATTCAATTATTTGTTCAAGGAGCATTTCTCCTAGCTATTTTTTTAAGTATTTTGTGCGTAAAAACCGGCGAGGTAGAGGTGAAATGTTTTTGAAACATGGCACAATAGATGGTTACGCGTAATAACCATGTTATTTCCTGGGCTGGATTTACATTGCGCGGGGCTCTCGGTACTATGGGGATTTTTGCTACATCTTCCTGCCAAATATTGGTGAAAACCAAAAAAAAGTCTTACCATTTGAGCGCGGGACCCTGGCACAGTGCCATATTATGGTAAATCCAGCCCTGGCTATTGCATAACGTTGATAAAAAGGTTTGATGAGGGCCTAAGCAAAAACCGTTAATTTCACCCGGGTTATACATTAAAATTGGTCGGCAAAAATTGAATTGAGGGGGCCCGGGCCTCATGAACGTCAATATTGTAGTTGATTACTGTTGTTGTACGCGTGTACTGTTGTACACAAAGATGCTAAAAGAAAGCGAAGCAAATCTTGTTAATTTGGTTAAATTCAAAATCTGGTTAATTAGTTGTGATATACGGTACTGCATAATAAAAATTGACTTTTTGAATTTGGACATCCTATAGTATTGTTAGGTATTTTATTCATGCCGAGGCTAGCATTTCTTTTCGTTTTTAATTAAAAAAAATGAGTTTCGCGTTATTATTAAATCATTTTTGTAAAGAAGTTAACCCAGGCAATTGTATAGCGGCATATTGCAACTATTTGCAGAAGTTTGAGTCGCAAAACTTCATTCAAACATGTGTAAAATTGCTTATTTATTGGTTCTTAAATATCCAGAAAAATGAAAAAACTCTTGTTTGCTTTTGAAAAAGAAATTTTGACCTCATGCAATTTTGACCTAATCCAACAGTTTGAGTTTATTTTGAGCAACAAAATCTGCCGAAACTGGCTCCAGAGCACCCGAAACCAATGTTGATATACGTTTGTTGATATAATAAAAGCCCTAAACAAAATTTAACTTTATTGACTTTTTCGGGCCCTAGTCATAAAACAATATGTGAGATGTGATTAGTGTATGCCTGTAAAAATATAGATTAATGTTTAACTACAAATAGCCAGGCAAGGAGATGCAGCAAAATAATTTTGTCTGCTGTCCAATTTCCATATTTTGCCTTGATTGTCACGTCCCACCATTGTTTAATGTAGTTTAACTGAATAAGTTATGCGGAAATGTTCAATTCTTTTTTACTTACGGTAAGTTTTGTAATCGGGCTGTCTTAATCAAAAATTCGTAGATGTTTTACTCACTAGTACCACAGTATAAATATCATACAGTAATCTTACTCAATTGTGACGTGTGTCCGCATTTTTTGAGAGGTAAGAGCAGAGCTGGTTTTTTTTTTGACGTCATAATAGTGACATGGTGAGCGGACGAGTCAAGTCAAGTCAAGTAGTTTTTTTTTTTTTAGTATGCAAGTAGAATCATAAAATGGTACACTCGTCATTCGCAAAAGAGCAATTAAGACAAATTAGGTGTTACCACATACCATAATAAATGCACACCGTGGATGCAGTGAAAGAGTAAAGCCTCACCGTGTCAACTGCATCCACTCTCATTTAATATGCTACCATTAGAAGACTGCCATTCAACCACATAGTTCTGCGCTTGTCAGGATTTAAGACTGTTACATCAATTTGCAAGCTAATTAAATTAAAATTACAGGAATGGAATCTAATGTTCACAAGAATATATGAAGTATAATTTTGGAATGATAAAGTGTTTATCAACCTACCAAGTTTTTCAAAGTCAGTAATAAGGTATCAATAATTGGCAAATGGTATAACACCAAAAAGTAGGAATTGTTTTGAAATTTTACGTGTGTTTTCTTGGCTTGACGACGTTACCGTCTTCATCCTTTTTTGCGCCCCTAAACGTTAGAGGGCAGCATTTTTCCCCTCTGCATTAGTCCGGATATATCGCGGTCTAACTCCTTTTGTAGAGTTCGCACGGGATCAGAATTAGTCTCGATGGAACCATCAAAGCTCGGGCTTCGACTGGCTGTAACTTTGATGTCACTTTCTTGTGACGTCACAAAGTAGTACGTTTAAGAAGAAAAAAAATCGGAAATTTTCTTACACAAACAACCTTTAGTACTTGGGGTTTTGCTCGCAGCCGGAGCCCAACATTAAAAGTTTGTCCACACTTGGTTCGTATCGTTAACTAACTATCCTGCAAATTTCGTTTCAACAGCTTAACGTTTAACGATAATATCCTTGATTGCTTGCTTTGTCGTTGTAAAATTCGTCTTGAATTGCAGTTATATGCAGTGATTGTGTTATTGCTTAGGCCTACCACCACATAGACTGTGACATCATTATGAAAGTTTTTAGTAAGCCGTTTGACTAACCCGCTTAAATAATATTCATGACAACAAGCGATCTAAAAATAGTTCGATGGATGTAAAGAGTTAATTACCGCATGGTAGCAGAGTTGTAAGTCGAACGGGGCTTTTCAGGTTAGGTTCGGGCCTCAAGCTGACAAAATTTCAGGCTTAATTCGGGTCTGAGAGGTGCTTTTTGTCTTAGGTGGCGATAGGTGCACAAAAATATAATCAAAATAACATTGACAACATTGCTAAATTTTTCAGATCAACCTTAACTTTCGGGTTTTTTCGGGCATTAATTGGGTTTCAAATTAGTTTTCGAGTTGGGGCTTAAATTTTCGGGTTTGGGCCTGAACTAGTCGGCCCGTTTACAACTCTGCGTGGTAGTTAATTATCAGAGGTGGAGTCCTCGAGGACGTCCTTGGCCTCGAGGACGTCCTCGAGGACACAATTTGAAGTCCTTGGCCTTGGCCTCGAAGGTCAAGTCCTTGGCCTTGGCCTCGAGGCCTCAAGTCCTCGAAAATTGGCCTGTCCTCGGCTCGAGGACAGCACTATTTTTTGGAATGTTAAAATTTTGTGGAGCGCTTGAAAAATTGTTTGGAAAACGTTTTTTAGTGGAGATCGCTTGAAAAATTTTGTGAAGACCTTTTTTTTTTTTTTTTTTGGAGATCGCCTGAAAAATTTTTGTGAAGACCTTTTTTTTTTTTTTTTTGGAGAGCGCTTGCACTTTGTGTCCTTGGTCCTTGGCCTTGGCCTCGAGCATTCCTGTCCTTGGCCTCGAGAGCGTCTGTCCTCGGAAAGGCTGTCCTTGGCCTTGGCCTTGGCCTCGGATTTTTTTTGTGTCCTTGGCCTTGGCCTTGGCCTCGAGCCTTGTGTCCTCGACTCCACCTCTGTTAATTATATCTCCCTTAAAGTGAGTTTTTATTTTCCCCATTGACTTCCAACGGTTATAATGAGCTAGTCTCTCTGATCATGCGGTAATCATTGTTATCTCTGATATCGGTTCAACACTCCATTGTAAGTTCTTGACTATGCCTGCACCTGTTGCTAACTATTTCGTGGAACAGGGCAGGGGCGTATTTAGGAGGGGGGCATTGGGCCATAGCCCTCCCTTTGGGTCGCCAGTAATGTTTGAATACCTCATAATAGTACGCAAAATTGAGCCATGCCTCCCCCCCTTTGGAATTTGGGTAGAAAATCTGGGCAGAAAAACGGACTGAATCTGACCATGACCTGAGTGAATTAAAAGACCTTTTTCTTTTTTTTTGGTCTTCGCCTAAATCTGGACAGAAGAACGGGCTGAATCTGAGTGAAAACCTTTGTTTTTTATCTTCATCTTTTGGGTCTTCATGTTTCTCATCTGGTTTTTATCTACCTTTTCAAATTTCTGGCTACGCGCCTGGTCCCTCCTTTCGAAAATCCAGCGTACACCTCTAGAACAGGGTCGGCAAGCTATATCTCTTGGGCTGTATCCGGCCCGCGATCTCAAACATCCATCCGAGATCCCTTATGTGACTTCCGGAAGTCGTTGGCCACGCAACCAAATCCTGCTCTGAAACTACTCCAACATTTGACGAAACCCTTTTTTTTCTTGGGGTCCTTAACTACAAATCGGCCAAAAACTACCTTAAAATTTGGTGAATAACTTTTTTTTATTTTTATTTTCTTTCAAATGATTCCAAAACGTGCAAAATTGTATTCAAATGGCGTTAAAATAGCTATTTTTTGGGAAAAATCACTAACATTGCACAAAATGACCCCATGGCCTCAGGCGGCGACTGCCTACCCGCAGACCCTTGTATGTGACATGCTTAGTTGCACCAGTTTACTCAGGGCGTCGCTTAAATGACATGTTTTTGATCAAATTTTTTTTAAATTTGGGTTCAGTCCCCCGTTTTCCTCAGCAAGATTCTCGCTGCACTACTCTATTTTTGCTCAAATAAACGGTTGCCATATTTTTGAAGTAGAAACGCAAAACAGAATTATTAGAGAACCACATTTTCTCCTGAATTTGAGTAAAAAAAAAAAAATCAGAAAAAACGATGTTTATAAAAATTGCCATTTTGTTCGAATATGAGGTGAAGTTAAATAAAAAAATTTGACAAAAGGTCAACATCTTCATCATAGGTAAAATGTAAATCACAATTTTTTGCGGATTTGAGATGAAGACCAATTACTATTCAAGCGGGACAAGACTTCAAAAAACTGACTAACACCAAACCCATTTAAACATGCAATTAATAAATGATTTTGTTCAATACTTCTACAACTAGAAGAAAATAACTAGGATTGGGCAAAATTATTGCAGCTAAATTAAAGGTTTATTATGAATTACACTGAACGTCTGCATCAATAAATGATAACTCATACAGTCTATGAAAGCTTTTTTTCGATCAAAAGTTCTAGAGGTTCACGATTACTACTTCATAATGATGTCACAGTCTATTTGGTGGTAGGCCTAAGCAATAACACAATCACTGCATATAACTGCAATTCAAGACGAATTTTACAACGACAAAGCAAGCAATCAAGGATATTATCGTTAAACGTTAAGCTGTTGAAACGAAATTTGCAGGATAGTTAGTTAACGATACGAACCAAGTGTGGACAAACTTTTAATGTTGGGCTCCGGCTGCGAGCAAAACCCCAAGTACTAAAGGTTGTTTGTGTAAGAAAATTTCCGATTTTTTTTCTTCTTAAACGTACTACTTTGTGACGTCACAAGAAAGTGACATCAAAGTTACAGCCAGTCGAAGCCCGAGCTTTGATGGTTCCATCGAGACTAATTCTGATCCCGTGCGAACTCTACAAAAGGAGTTAGACCGCGATATATCCGGACTAATGCAGAGGGGAAAAATGCTGCCCTCTAACGTTTAGGGGCGCAAAAAAGGATGAAGACGGTAACGTCGTCAAGCCAAGAAAACACACGTAAAATTTCAAAACAATTCCTACTTTTTGGCGTTATCCTCGTCCGCTCACATGTCACTATTATGACGTCAAAAAAAACCCAGCTCTGCTTTTACCTCTCAAAAAATGCGGACACACGTCACAATAGTTTTTGCCTGGAGTGAGATTACTGTATGATATTTATGCTGTGCTAGTACCGTTCAAATTTGAGCAGGGCTAGAGCTTAGTGGGAATAGGATGAAGAGTTGTACAAAAACTTCACGCTTTAATGAACATACGTGTTTTCCGCGTACCAATCCAGACCAGAGATGGAAACCGGTCGGGTTGCCGCTCTGGTCGAGATTCTTCGACCGGCTGGTCAAGCCGGTTGAAAAACCGGTCAAATTATCCTTTCTGGCAACTAAAAGACATCTAAGCACCAACCAAAATATACTTATATATTTTTATCTTAAATAAAAAACTTTTTGTAAAAAATCAGTATTAACATACCACACCTTTCAAAAACACTTGTTGAATGGTTTCAAGCTGTGACTAATATGCTGTGACCGTTAAGATATGCACATCCAGGGACATATTTAGGGTGGGAGTATTGTGCCATGCCCCTCACTTTGGGCCACGGCACAAAGCAAAAAAGTGCAAAATATAGTTAAAATCGCGTAATCAGATTCTAATAAAGCATGTATATGGAAGAGGCCTACTCTACCTGGCATTTTAGCATCGTTTTAATCAGCTTAAGAGTAGAAGTGGCGCTGATTACAGATTTTTTAGTACATGCTAAAATCTTGCCGCTTTGAAAAGCTTTTTTCAACTTAAATTTTCCACACTCTACACTGGGCAAGAAAGAAATAGATCTTTTTTTTATATCTAACGAGCCAGGGTATGTTCTGAAGTAGCAGCATTTCTACAAAGTGCTTGGGCACATCATATTTCGAATGCTTTCTAGCCAGTGTCATAACAGTTTAGTATTTTCAATGAAAATAACGGACGCGTTGCGTTTATCGGGATAGTTATTCGTAACCACTTCGTACTACCGATGAGTTTATTTATTGGTTTGACGTTTCGCTTCCCAAACCTGAAAGCTTCTTCAGAACAACTTGTAGTGCTGCCTTTGCAGTTACAAAAAGATAAATGAGAAAAAAATAAGAGCAGAAGGTAGGTAACAGTAAAAACACACGAAAATCACAATAGGCCTACTTGTACTATTATACTTAAAAACATTAAAATGGTGAATCAATAAGATTATGTACAGTAATATTGAAAATTATGTCACTAACAGCGTGAAAAAAGGGAATATTGAAAAATTATGTCACTAACATATTGAAAATTTGAAAATTGAAAAATATTGAAAAATATAAATACTGAAAAATAAAAAAGGAATACTGAAAAATTATGTCATTATAGCAGCGTGAAAAAAATTAATAAAATTCATAACAACTAGGTTGCTTCACTAACAGTTTAAGAAAGTATGAAAAGGATCTACTGCAAAACATTATGTACTGGAAAAGGTTTTTAGCTGCACAGAGATGTATATTTATTGTTCCGTCCATATATAAATCTCTGTGGAGCTAAAAACCTTTTCCAGTACATAATGTTTTGCAGTAGATTCTTTTTATACTTTTTGAAACTGTTAGTGAAGCAGCCTAGTTGTTATAAATATTATTAATTTTTTTCACGCTGCTAATGACATAATTTTTCAGTATTCCTTTTTTCACGCTGTAAGTGACACAATTTTTTAATATTTCTTTTTTTCACGCTGTTAGTGACATAATTTTCAATATTATATAATGTTATTGCTTCATCATTTTAATGATTTTGGGTATAATAGTACAAGTATTGTGATGTTCGTATGTTTTTACTGTTATCTATCTTCTGCTGTTATTTTTTTCTCATTTATCTTTTTGTAACTGCAAAGGCAGCACTGCCGAAAAAAGTTTAGTGTTTGCTGCTCGGCAAATTGCCAACAAACTGTCACAAATAGCTAAAAAATTGGAACTTTATTTTGCTGGACTTTTTTTTGTTTTTTTCTGAGACCCCCGTCCAAAGTCACAAATTTTAACACCTCACCCATGCCCCCCTCCTCCTTTTGAAAATTTTTCATTAGATACATTGAACAGTGAACAAAAACCTTCGGGTAAAAAAACCGGTCTACCGGGCCGGTTAGAAACCGGTCGACTGGCCGGTCAACCGGCAATGATTTTGAAATTTACCGGTTGGGTCGAGAAAATCCTGATTGGTTCCATCTCTGATCCAGACGTCATGTACAGTACATGTCTTGCAATCACAAAATTCAATTTTACACTTTGAATAGGCAATTTTTCCTTAAAATTCAGCTGCGATTTAATTTTTATGCTTTAGATTGACAATGGTTTAAAGAAATTAACCGAAACGTCTCAATAAGTATGCTCTAGAGCATTTTGGCTGTATTGTTTTTGATTAACTATATTTGTACCGGGGGGGAGGGGGGCAAATTTGCCCCCTCCTACTTATTTTAATATAGCTCCTAAACGAAAAAAAGATTTTGCTTTGAAGCACCCTGAATTTGAATCAAATTTAATAACACACATTTTCAGAAACTTTGGGGTCAGCTTGATAACCGTAAGTGACGTCATTTTTGTCTTTGTCAGAGGCACCTAAGGAGTTTCATAAAAGTTAAATAATTCCTAAAGAGAAATAGCCAGAACTAATTTAATAGTTCACAGAGACATCACGTCTTACAATCCTACTTCATTTGACAACACCTTGATGCTGTCTCCACGTCTAAATGGGTAATCATTTCAACTCCTAGTGACGTAAAAGAGGCGGATCCCCCATCGCAGGAGCATGCCCGTGTTTTGAAGTCAACTGACTCGACTTTCATACAGTTTTGAGCACAATGCATGCTTATCAAAGCACTTATTCTATTCATTCTACTTATTCCATTTATCAATTCCAATCTCTAGCTGGAACAGAATATTTTATTTACTGATAAATGTATTGCATCATCATTACGTCGCTGATGACGTCATGATTTAAAACCATTGCTTTTTCTGCTAATTCTTGAAATAAATTGCGTTTGCATAAAAAAATATTCATTGTCTCTAGCTGTTGAATGATATACTGAAACTAATACTGCTATATTCTAAAATTTTATGAATGATACTATATCTCAGTCACGAAAATGACGAATAATAATGAATGCAATATATTAAAGATGACGCCATCAAACATGTGAAGTCATCATGCACGTGACGTCATCATCTTTGGTGACTTTATCAGAGATATCTTTGAAAAACAAAAGTCCAAACTGGAAATAATACAGTACCGGAAAAAAGTTTAGAAAGATTTTTATTTTGATGAACTTTTCTTGATAAAGTCACTTTGCAACAGTTTTACAAAAAAATGCTTATTATTTGATTTGATTTTGTGTTGTGTTGACTTTACTATTATTCTTTGTATTTTTCAGCAAATAATGATGATATCTTTTACATTTCATAAAGGTTTTTGATAGTATAGGCTTGATTTTCAATTTTGTTGTGAAAGTGGGAAACTTGCCTCAAATTTCAAAAGCTTCAAAAAGCAAGTCATCCTTTTAAAAGAAGAAGGCTACAAAAATGTTGAAATTTCAAAACGATTGAAACTGTCTGAAGCATCCGTTAGTCAAATATTACAAAGAAACAAGCAAAATCGTAGTCTTTCTCATTTGAAAAGAAGAGGCAGACCCCGTACCACCACTCCCAGGACGGACCGCAAAATCAAACAACTCTGCCAAAAGCAACCATTCATTTCTTCATCAGAAATAAATAGATCTGTGGAAGAGCTGAGTAGTGTGATTACAAGAACAATTAGAAATCGTTTGCACAAAGATTTTAAACTTCCTGCCCGCAAAACTTCTGAAGAAACCCCTGATTACACCAAGAATAGCCCAGCAAAGGCTTGAATTTTGCTGCCACAAAAAAGACTGGACAAAAGAAGACTGGCAGAAAGTGATGTTTTCTGACGAATCCACCTTCTTACGGTTTGCTTCCTACAAAGCCTTCGTTTACAGACCTCTTGGATCTTCACCAGTGAACTTACGGTACCTCCAAGCAACCGTTAAGCACCCCCCATCAGTTATGGTGTGGGGGCGCTTTTCCAGCCAAGGCCGAGGTGGTCTTTGTTTCTTGCCAAAAGGACAAACAATGAATGCCTCTCGGTATATTAGTGTCCTAGATGATCATCTACTGAATTTCATGAGCATTCATGGATGCACAACATTCCAACAAGACTCGGCACCATGCCACAAAGCCAAATCAGTCATAAATTGGTTTTAAACCAAAAATGTCAGAGTGCTCAAATGGCCAGGAAATTCTCCTGACCTTAATCCTATTGAAAATTTATGGACACTGATCAAAAAAAGTTTCTATATCAAATCTGACAGCTTTGGATGAGCTAAAACATACCATTAAAGAGATTTAGTGCAAAGATATTGACCCAAATGTCTGCAAAAACCTTACAGATTCCATGCCTTGCCGCATTCAAAAGATTATTAAAAACAAGAGTTACCACACTAAATACTAGTGTAACTGCTGTAATTTGCACCATGTTGGAGTTGCATGATGTTTGTTTTCCATTTTGTTACGTTCAATAAAAAAATAAAATAAAAATGTGTCATTTTTGTGTTTTTTCGGTTTTTCAAAAAATCTTTCTAAACTTTTTTCCGGTACTGTATTTAGCAATATTTAAGAAAATTTAGATGCTCTTGTAAGGATTTACTGGTTTTGATGATTACAGTTTACAGTATATTGCAAGTTGCGAGAACAATTTATGCAATTTTTTTTACGATCGACTATTTTAGTAAATGCACGAAATAGCGCAAACTTGAAATATTGCTATTACAGTCCAACACTTTAACATGCAACTTTTTACTTCATTATTGTTATTTTTTTGTATTCCGTTTAAATAACACTTACAGCATACTCATACACTTCAGTTAACATACAAGTCAGCAAGTAAATTGCCAGCAAGAAAAAACTTCATATTGTGCCATGATTGTACAAACACAAAGAGACTACTCTCTAATTTTTATAAGAAAAACTTTACAAAAACGCGAGGCTCGTTTTTGCTCCAAAGTTAAGAACAAGTTAAGAGCACAGCAAGTATCGGCATGATAACACCACAGTTTACTGGTTCTTACAAAAAAAAAGAAGTGCATGCACCATTTCTTTTTTCAAATTCGTTATGCCAAGCTAACGGAATAAATTAAAAGGGCATTCAAATCTAGAGTTTTTTGTTTGGGTTTTCTCTCCAAAAATTTTGACAGATCTTAAGATTAACTTCAACAAATTTACACTTTCTACAACTTTCCGATCTTAAGATATGATAGCTCTCCACAAAAAGGCTTATTCTCTAGAGATTTTGCCACGATTGTCAACTAGAAACAAAATTTCTGGAAGTTAATGCATGTTCCTAACTCTCACTGTGATTTTCGGCAATGTTTTTGTCAAAATAAAATAATGTATTAGAATTGTAAATCAATTGTTTTTCAAAGAAAAAAAGTTGGTATGATTTTTTGTAATAAACTGACAAAATGGCAACATGAAGTGTAATTACGACAGAAATGGCCAAGGGAACCCAGTTAATAATTACGACGGTGAAATTAATTACCTACGAACCGAAGTCACACTCACAGTCTAAAAATTACTTAGGTTATTGCAAAGTAAAAAATAACAATACTAAAAACATGAAAATACAAAGCTAAAAGCTGGCTAGGTCCAAAAACATATAAATACAAAGCTAAATGTTGGCAGAAATCACAATAATTAGAATAAACGAAAGATCTCTAGATTCAGCAGGGCACGTCGCACTTGTACATGCTTGGATTGATAGCTAGAAGATTTGTTTAATGTAGCCCAAGCACAAAACACGTATTTCATCTGTTCTCGTTCACTGTCAAAATTGTCAAAGTCCGTGGTCGTTATAATGACGTCATCAACACCAAGTTCCCTTGCAACGCTTCGCCATTCATGAGATTTCAAATTCAGACAGAGAAAGTCTATTAGGCCCATTGTTTCTTCGGAAATGGATTTGATGTCTTGTTTTTTCAGTTTGAAATTTAAAATATCGAATTCGGAAGACTGGATCCTGTCCTCCGAAGTCAAAGCAGCCCCCCGAAGTTCGGGTGAGCTGCGTTGAAACAAAATCGAATCCAAGTCACCAGTAGAATGCTCGCTATGTTGAGGGGAAAAGGAAACCTCACATTGGGTTAGAACTGAGGTGGTGAAAGATGGACTCAAGGGATTCAAGTCCGATTGAAGAAAAATCGGAAGGTCGTCGTTCCAAAGCTTATTTAGATCAAAAGGTTGGAGGCGCTCTGGCGGAGTTGCATCCATGGCGTAATAATGTCCATTTTTGTAGACCGCTGGTCGCCAAACAATTGTAGGAACGTAAAACACTTCGGATTCCCTTGACCTGGACTCATAACTAGTAGCTTGGACTTTGTCTTGAGCCATTGGGTTAGAGCATAAATATCGCCTAAAAAAATGTTCAGTTATTAAGTTTGAAAATTTTTCTTTTAGTTGAGGGTATTTATTAAACAAGTATAACATGCCTGTCCCTCAATCATGCAGCATGAAGTTTCATGACTAATTTTGGTAGTAGTTGCTCTTCTCATAAAAAACGTGTAAAAAAAAACGTCTGAGACTCCAAAATACTTTAAAAGAACTTTGAAAGTCATTATTCAATTTTGCTCGTTTTTTCTCCAAAGATTTGACAGATTTTTAAGGTCGTGAATTCTGCGAAGAATAAAATTTTTTATACGAATAAAAACAGGCGCGTAGCCAGAAATTTGCAATGGGGGGCTGTTTGGGGGGTCTGGGGGGAGTTCCCAGCCGCCGGAGGCTCGGGGATCTGGGGGCAGAGCCCCCTGCGCTCGAAAATTTTGCGTTTTTTTTGCAAAAATAACTTAATTTTAGGACTATTTTGATTAACAAATAATGCTTTTAAAACGTGGCTTAGAAATTGGCAGTGCAAACATGATTAAACTGGTTGCATAAATGGGCTATTTGGGAGGTGGCGAATGGTAAAATTTTAGTTCTCTTATTTAAATGATGGTAAATTATAAAATCGAATAATTCATTAAAACTCACGCAGAAAAATCTATTTCGTCTACAGTTTATAGACAAAAATAATTGGGGGGAGGGCATAAGCGTAGCCAGGATTTTTGATTGGGGGGGGCCCAAACCACAAATCACACGCAATGACGTCATCAGAAATTTTCGAAAAAGTATTTTTTTGTGGGGCAAAGATATCGTAGAATGGAAGATCTGAAGCCGTAGCCTGATGGCACTTTGCCAGGATTTTGGTAAAAGGAGAGGGCGAAAACTAATTGTTGAAAAGTGTAAAAGTCTAACTTGGAAGACGTGTTGAGTAAGCTAGTGTACTCAAACGTATCAGAGACGGGGATCTGGGGCAGAACCCCCAGCCGCCGATGGCTATGGGGGTCTGGGAGCAAAGTCCCCAGCCGCTGGGCGATTTTTGTAAGTTTTTGGAAAAAAAAAAACTATTTAAATCCCATTGGATCACATTTCGCACGAGTTCAGAGCCATTTCAAAGAACTAGATTTTTAACATTTCAAAGCCAATCAAAAAAATTTAGTTGTTCAATCCTCTTTTTGCAATTAAATCCCAAAACACGCTTAGAATCTTGCATTATGGTGTAAAATTTTAATTGTAAGTGATTTGGTCTATAGGGGGAAGTAACGAACATTGCCTCCTGCAATACTTTAGCAGTAAATAATTAAGTTCATAATAACGTTAAACGAGGGCCTGGGATGGCAACTTTTAGGTCAAAACTCTTAGATTTCTCACAGGTTTTGCATATAAATTGTTAAAAATTTGCATTAAGGGGCCCATGGCCCGGGAACCTTGGTCGTCAGTCAGGGGCCCTTGGGCTCCCTGGTTGCCAGTTAGAGGCCCCGTAGCCCCTTGCTTGTCGGTTAGGCGCCCAGGCCCCCTGGTTGTTAATTAGAGGCCTTGGGGCTCCCTGGTCGTGAGTTAGGGGCCCCGGGGCCCCCTGGTCGTCAGTTAAGGACTCCAGAACCCCTTGGTTGTTGGTCAATGGCCCTGGGGCCCCTGGTCGTCAATTAGGAGGACCCCGGGGCCCCTCGTTGTCGGTTAGGGGACTCCTGGCCCCCTGGTTGTTAGTTAGGGGCCCTGAGGGTCCCTGGTTGTGAGTATGGGGCTCCGGGGCCCCCTGGTCGTCAGTTAGGCACTCCGGGGCCCCCTGGTTGTTGGTTATGAACCCTGGGGCCCCCTGGTTGTCGTTTAGGGTCCCCTGGTTGTCGGTTAGGGGCCTGGGGCCCCCTGGTTGTTGGTTAGGGTCCCTTGGTTGTTAGTTAGGGGCCCTGGGGCCCCTGGTCGTCAGTGATGGGCTCCTGGTTTTCATTTAGGGGTCCCGGACCCCCTGGTTGTCGGTTAAGGATTCCAGGGCCCCCTAGTTGTTAGTAAGGGCCCCCTGGTTGTTAGTTGGGGGCCCCGGGACTCACTTGTTGTCATTAATATTATTGTTAACTACTGTTATGTGCGTAATTACTGAAAAAAAAAACAAAACTGCAACTAAACATCGCCAGGCTATGTTGTCATAACTTTTTGTCGTTAGTGGTATCCCCCTGGCCCCTCCCTGGCTACGCCTATGGGGGAGGGGGGCTAATGAAAAGAGATTTGAGAGAAATGATTGGTAATTAACTAATACGGAATAGCGCCCCCCTATTCCTTTATTTGTTGATGACAGCTATGTTTAGCATTTTTTCGCTTGCGATCAAATTTGATTGCTGATTTTTGACCATTTTTCAAAGTTTGCATTTATTTGTTAGTTCTATTTTTGACAAATTAGCCCCCCCCCCGTTAGAATACATGTTTCAAAAATGTTTTAAATCACTATTTAGTCCACTCCGGTGCATAAAACAGTTTGTAGTGATTGTAGAGTCTAAAAACGTAGTGTTTTTCTCATTCTGCATTTTGGTCGACATGTTAATGGGGGGGGGGGGGGGGGCTATAGCCCCCCCTCCCCTTGGCTACGCTACTGAATAAAAACATTGCTAACTGTTTGTAATTTAAAAACAACTGGAAACGACATTTATTTTAAGGTATGATTGAGGTTTTCAACGCCTAGCCAAAAAATTATTTTAGGAATGAGGAGGCGATGACCTCGACGCCGCTGGTAAGATTAAAGTTTTGGCTGCAAAACTGTAAATGTTTCCAAGAGCAAGAAGCTATATTAAAGTTTTAGTTTTTAAAAAATCGTTAATCGTCTATCAACTTTTGAAAACCTCCTATTATACAGCCAAAGTTTTTATTTTATAAAATCATTTACAAAGTTCTGCATTTTGACAACACTTAGCTTTTGGCCTGAGAAGAATTCTTACAAGCTAATAAAATTGATGTTTTGTTTAAATGAAGAGCCAAAAATAGTTTTGTTATTACTGATGACGTCATCAAAAATTCTGACGTCATCAGTAACTTGATGATAGGATGCATCAAAACTTAAACTACCAGATTGATTTTTGTTGAATTCAAAAATAAATTAACGTTTTGATGTTAAATCATGAGTGATATATGTTTATTCTTATTTACCCTGCGGAAAGTGAAAATCACGTCATTGTAGAAAAAGCATTATTTACAATGTCAGATTTTTACAGACTTTTGTTTTGTCAAATAGTTGTCTTTATTCTATTGAAATTCGTTGAAAAATATTTGTAGCAACTTTTTTAGGGTTAAACCGTTAATGCACTCCTCTGTGTTTATTCGCCGCTATGCTGAACGTTCGCAAAAATGCGGGATGTTGTCCTGCGAATTGGTTTTAAAATCTAAGCTGGCTATTTGGGTCGGGGAGAGTTATTGGAATATTGGCTACTTGAACATGGAAAGAAGGTTTTATCTTAGCGTATTAATGCGGCACTATACTGCCGTGATTTGTAAAGATCGAACTTCAGGCATTTTTGCCGTTTTTTAATTTCCGAGAAAATCAAGTTTTAAACTTCCTTTGTGTTGGTACTATTACGTAATAAATCCCGTTGTTCGTCCTGGGCAAATTTTTAGCATTTATTGCATCATAAAAAATACTTAAAAGTTCATTTTTTTTCGATCCATTTTGATTGAAATCAACGCGAATTATTTTTGTAAAATCGTACATGAAGTTTATTCTGCAATTAGGTGCGTAATTGGAACATATGATCTTGAATCACTGTAGCCTATTACTAGGGTTATTTGCGCAATATACAGTATCTTGTAACGTAAATTTAATGAAGAAATATTGGAAGTATAAATATAATTAATTATTTAAGTTAATCAAATCTTTCATTGTAGACGCAGTATTACGCCAACGCGTGTAACGAGTTTGCGGAACTCATTTCCGCGTCTTTGCTCCCGAGCAACACCTTATATTAAACCTAATAGTGCAGTGGAAAAAATCGTGGGATAAGAAGATAGTACGTTATTTTTCCATCAAAATACTCGACTGCGTAAAAGTCTAGAGTTTCAAAACTAAAAACTTCCTTCATAACTTTGCGTAATCGTATGAAACGTTATTTTGTCTCATAATTTCATTGCTTTTCATTCATATTTTTTGTTCGAAGAAAAGTTGTTTTTTTTGCGCAGCTACGAGCAAAACCATTCTTTGACTAAAAAGTCTATAATAACTCAACGAGCCCGTGCATTAACCTTGAATTCCAAGGAGCGTGGGGTCGGTCTATAATCTACTTCTGCCCGTCGAGGGTAGACTCGGCCTGTAGCAGCTTCTTTGGCAGGGCAGGCTCAGTAGGCTCTCAACAGTTTAGCTTTGCTATTATTGTCAATGTCAATTTTGGTTAGTTTCCTTCATGGAAATCAGAAAATGTAACGAAATTTTAGCGAATATTTTTTTGGGGTCTACTCCTACAATTGACGGGAAAATGAAATGCAACTTTGGCGAAGACGCAGAAAGGTGGTGAAAAAATAACAGAAAACTGCAAAGCAGTTTTTGTCTTTTATATTGTTGGTTTTCACCTAAATTCGACAGAAAAATGCAACAAAAATTTTGGAAACGACCGTTTCACTTTGGACCCTACAAAACCAATTTTCGTCGTTACTCTTGGTTAGACCTACACCAACAACTTATTTGCTTAAAACGGCAACACTGCTGTAATGCAACCCATTGGGTAGGTTTACTGAGATTTTTAGTATTTGCTTACCAATTAATGTCAGTTTTCAACGCAACCCATCTGCTCAAAATAAACAAGATTTTGGCCCATTTTTGTTTAAAAATTATTTGAAAATGTTAGAAATTATAGCGCTACCAACCGCCACCAAAGCATTTTGAGAAAAAAAGCTGTAGTTTCAAAGAACTACAAGTACGTAAAATCAAAAATAGGATAGCAGACCAGCATATAGTGACTTTTACGTTTCGAATCTTTTTAATATTGTTTAGTTTGTCTATGCTGGAGGTGTTCCGCAAATTCTTGCTGTTTTAAAAAATATTTTGTGCCGTTTTATTCAGAGGTCGAGTCCTCGAGGGGGTCCTTAGCCTCAAAGCCTCTAGTCTTGGAAAATTGCCCTGTCTTTGGCTCGAGAACAGCACTATTTTTTGAATTGTTTAAATTTTGTAGATCGCTTGAAAAATTTTTTGGAAGACCTTTTTTTCTGGAGATCGCCTAAAATTTTTCTTTGAAGACCGTTTTTTTTGGTTTTTGAGATCACTTGCGCTTGTGTTCTAAGTACTTGGCCTTGACCTCGAGCATTCCTGTCCTTGGCCTTGAGCCTGTGTCCTCGACTCCACATCTGATTTCAATGAATAGCCTACTTTGCGAACCCAACGCAATAATGGCTCGATGATTAAATTTAATAGCACTATAGTTTGTATCATAATGTTTCGCTTATAATTAGTTATAGCATCATCAAACACTGCAGATAAATTATGAGGTAATGCTATAAGAATAGTTATTTAGTAAAAGGTTATGGAACGACGCTGTGGATGTTTTAGATACCCTAAAATCAAGAAACACCGCCATTACCCACATTTTTTTCTTAATTATTATATTTGATCAATATTTTTTTAAATTGAGTACCTTTAAACAAGAATTTTTTTATGGTGTGCTGGTATTTTAGCTTAGTAGGTAAAACGTCAAGACAGAGTACCGGTCAGTGCCATCGCTACGGGGGGGCCGCGCCCCCCCTAACGGCTGCTTGTGCCCCCCCATTTTGGTTTACTCAAATACTGTTTTTGGAACATCACGTAACGACAAGACAACAGACAATGATTGAAAAAGGATTAATTACGTCAAACAGTATTCTCCTTTGACGTTTATTCTTTACAAAATTGCTGGCAACCAGTTGCTGTACATAAATCTGACGCAAAAGCCCGTTTTATTAACACACTTTTACGGATGTGTCGGGAAAACGAGATGTAAGCCTGCAGAATCGTTACTGGTAGGTACTTTGTTAGTAATTATGACATGAATCAATACGTGAAACACTTTTTTCAAAGATCAGTTGTTTTGATTTTTGGAGCACACTAAAGATTTTGAGGGTGCAGTCAGTGGCGCAACCAGGGTGAAGAAGCTTAAGTCCCCTTAGCCAAGACACTTGGAAAATTTAACTTCAAAAAACGAGCGTTTAACCGTACTTTATACTTGACCCGAAGTAAGGGGGGGGGATGGAGGGGGCTGAAGGGACTAAGCAATTTAATTCTTTGAAATGACTTCTGAATTTTATCAAGTTAATCTTTCATATGGCTTCAAAAATGGTTAAATGTGATGAAAATGGCTTCAAAATCGCTATTTTTTTGCTGCAAAATCACAAAACTCGCCCAGCGGCAGGGCCTCTGCCCCCAGACTCCCGTCCATCGTCTCTAAATATTTGGTGACTATGCCCCGTCTGTAACACCCTTGAGTTGCATCAGTTTGTTCAGCACGGGGACTAAATCAGGCAATTTTGGGGCAAAAAAATTTCCTTTTGGTTCACCCCTTTTAGCAAAATGCTTGTTGCATGTCTGGTAGTAGTCACTGCTGCAAATAAATTTTTCAATTCAATTATGGGCCGCAGATGAAACGAGCTATAAAACGCTGCCGGTCGTGTTTTTAAAATTGCACATATTTGCGGCCGTACAAGATCTGATTATCAGTTTTTATACGCAAAAGGGCAGCTCATTTTAGTGCCCCCCCCCCCCCTTTCGGCCAATGCTCCCTCACTTCGTTTGCTCTGGCGACGGCACTGGTACCGGTAATCGAAAGGTTGCTGGCTCCACGTTTGATTATTGAACTGGTGATTTGTCGTTGTATTCACGGAAAAACACATAAAGCTTATTTTCCATGGGACCAAATATTATATCTGCCTTGCTGCCTCACAGTACAAATTATCCTAAAAAAAGATTTTTGTTGGTTATGTTGAACAGTGGTAGCCATCGAGCGCTTGTTTCACAGCATAATTTTAATCCCTATTAACCACTAATTTTTAGTCAGTTTAATCATAATAAATTTTAATGAATTTGCTTGCACAACATATTTTAATGAATTGGATTGGGATGGTGGCCGTGCTATTTGACCGCTTCTCGATTAATGGAAACGCAGAGAAACTCAGCGGAAACCCAACAGCCGGGCCGCACCCCCAACCAATGTCTGGACCAAAAGTTTAAGATACAGTAGACCCAATAATGAATTTGCGCGCAGGCTCAGAGACAGAACGGTAAGAAAGAGTTGAATGACATCCCATAGAGGCTGTACACAGGCGCTCAGGAAGAGTTCTCTTTATGACTAATTCTGTGTAGATATTGTAATTTGTAATAGCAATAATTACGAAATATGATGATTAGAGGTGGAGTCGAGGACACAAGGCTCGAGGCCAAGGCCAAGGACACAAAAAAAATCCGAGGCCAACTCCAAGGACAAGGACAGCCTTTCCGAGGACACACAAAAAAAATCCGAGGCCAACTCCAAGGACAAGGACAGCCTTTCTGAGGACAGACACTCTCGAGGCCAAGGACCAAGGACACGAGCGCAAGTGCTCTCCAAAAAAAAAGGTCTTCACAAAAATTTTTCAGGCGATCTCAAAAAAAAAAAAGTCTTCACAAAAATTTTTCAGGCGTTCTCCACAAAAAAATGTTTTCCAAAAATTTTTTCAAGCGCTCCACTAAATTTTAACAATTCAAAAAATACTGCAGTCCTCGAGCCGAGGACAGGCCAATTTTCGAGGGCTTGAGGCCAAGGCCAAGGACTTCAAAATGTGTCCTCGAGGCCAAT
Source organism: Trididemnum nubilum (assembly GCA_963965965.1). Lineage (NCBI taxonomy): Eukaryota > Metazoa > Chordata > Ascidiacea > Aplousobranchia > Didemnidae > Trididemnum > Trididemnum nubilum. The sequence goes on along the minus strand of OZ014475.1, from coordinate 31,378,692 downwards.
GACGTCCTCGAGGACTCCACCTCTGATGATGATAGTCTAATAATTTATAAACTGTGCCGTAACAGCAAAGGCTGGAGAGCTCACAGAGTATGGGATTTGATAGGTCCTATTCTTCTGAAGAAACTGAAGGAAATTGACAGACAAGATGTGACGTCTCTATATTTTGGAAATGGCAGGGGATAAAGAGCCAGGAACCAACGCGTTGGACAACAGCTTTGGCCAGGAAATCAGCATGCGCATTTTCAGGATACTAGCGTGACTACGGAGAGACCCATTAAAAGTTTAAAATGACGTTGCTGGAGAGTGAAGATGAGGCGTGGCACTAGACGCTCAGGTCACCATTCGTCTCTTTTTGGAGGCGATATTCTTCTTTTTAACAAAAAGTGATTATTCTTCCATTTTTTGGTCTGCATCAAATTTAACAAAAAAAGCAAAGAAATCTTAGTAAACACCTCTTTTTGTTTAAAGCTTAAATTTAAAGGGCTGAGCTAGCTTAAGCTAGATCGGTACGTTGATTATAATACTTGGAAAATTGTGTCCATTTTACGGATAAAAATATGGTCAGCCTACCAGAGGTGTGCACAAATAACAATAGATCAAAAGCGCATCGCAACAAAGCACAACGATCTTTTCAACCAGTAAAAGCGAAGCGTAAAATGCGCAATTTAATCTTTTTAATTTCTGAAGCGCAGCTTCCAAAATGAATGTTTTGCTTCAGTTGAAGCGCAACGGAATTCCACAATTGCGGAACGGCAATTTCGTACTAAGTTAAAATGAAACCTAACTTCCGCAATTGAAATTTCACAACACAATTCAAACACCGCATTTTTTGCGATTTTAGTCAGAAAAAGAGTACGTAATTTGTAAAAAAAGGCCGATATTAGACTTTTGAAATGGAACTAATTTTATTTCAATATATGGAATTGTGCTTGAAACCGAAAAAAAATTGAAAGCGCAGCGCAATTAAAGCGCAACAAATTTTAAAGACTTTAGTCCGCCACGTAACTTCCACAGTGTTTCAAAATAAAAAATTTAAGTGAACTTCCGCAATTGCGGAATTTGCGCTTTGAGATTCTAATCATCTGCACCCTACCATAACCATCAAACCCTCCAAGGGGACTTTGTCAGGAGATTATGAGGGGCCGATAAAAGTAAAGAAAAAAAAACGAGTGGGAGACCGTGAGAAAGAGAAAGGACTTGTAGTGAAAGAATATCATTTGGTTGTTACACCAGACGCGTTCCAGTCTAGTCTAGAAGTGGATTTCTGCTGTGAAACTGGAAGCGATTGGTCCTATGGTCCAGAGGACAAGGTAAAGGAGTCATATGTATTGCATATGGAGTATAATTACGGCGTACGCTCCAGCACCATCCGGTCTAAAAGTGGAAGAGACAAATTCGTCAGTCTTATACATGAACCTCTGGAGGAAGGTAGGACAAACGCCTACTGGGAGATGCAAGGCGGAATTCTCTAGGGCCATTGCAGTAAGGTATGGAGGATGATATAATGAACTTGATTGGCGTTCAGGATGGAAGTGGTTCCGCTGATATGCAAAATGTTTTTGGGATGGTTACTTATTAACCGGCTGATCACCAATTCTGAGACAAACGCTTTGAGAATAAAATGATGATTCTGGAAGAAGACGCAGAACACGTTTAAAGCATGCTAGTGCTTGGTTATTTCAAAAGGAAGATGGCTTTTAAGAAGAAGCAATGAGGTGGGGTGGAGGAGAAGCATCCAGCAATGACCCTGTGCAACTTAGAGGAGAATTTCTAGTTGGTTAATAGCGTTTTGCATAGGAAGGGGATCTAGCAACCGGGAGAAACATTCTGTTTAAAGCGCAGATATTACAAAAGCTTGTAGAGGAGGAAAAGGATCTTTGAATGGACCCCGAAAAGCGATAGCAATGGACTGCAAGGTTTTATATCTTGGGTAGAACTTGGAGCACAGGGATTGGTCATGAAACCCAGAAAAAAAAAGTTCGGCCAAAGGTGCTGAAGTATCGCCATAGGTAGCTAGTTTAGCGTAACTTAAATTTTAAAAAAGTAACGCTCATATATTTTGCAAAAATTTTTTAAACATCAAACTTGGCTATCAAGCGTAGAACAGCGTTCTCTGTCTATACCAGGTGTCGGCAACTTTGCGTTGTAGTGATCCAAAAACCAAATCAGTAGAGTCTCGATGGGCCGTAACATATTTTTACTAACAATTTGATCCTTCAAAAGTGTGATTTTAGATAATATTAAGACAATTTGACGTATTTTAAGTGAGTGCAGATTCAACAGAAATGCTGTTGCTTTGGATAAACAACTCGTTCGCACAAAATGATGAAAATATGTTTGTTTCAAGCGCAACAAGGACTTTGCTAAGGGGGAAGGGGCTTGAACAAAAATTAAATTTTTTTGCCAAAAAAATGTCGTTTTTGAGCAGGGTGCAGAGCAAACTCGTGCAACGCAAGGGCATCACAGAAGAAAGCCTGGGGACAGAGCTCCCAGTCACCGAAAACCGTTGGGGTCTCGGGTGTCAAACCTCCAACCGCTGGTCAAACCTCCAACCGGTGTCAAACCTCCAACATTGCCAATTTAACGTCATTCAGATCAAATTTTGCACGTTTTTAGAGCCATTTAAAAGAACTATTCATTGCATGGCTTTTTGAGCCAGTTGCAGAATTAAACTACTCATCCCCTTCAACCACCCGTTTACTTACAGGCCAGGTCCAAAACACATTTTGAACGTTTGCGTTTTTGGGTTAAATTTTTAAAATATCTTAGTTTAGGGATTGAAGCTCCACAACTTCCCCCCGCCTGGTTGCGCCACTAGTAGTTGGTTTATTTTCGTTTCGAAAGTATTTAAAGTTGTTTGAAAATTAATAAAGCTTCAGCATTAGCTGTAATTCTGGTCTCTCAAAGCATATCATTCGGCTATGAAATCTCTTTTCCTACCCCACATGAAAGCTGGGGTAAAGTTTTGCTAAACAATTTAGAAATTTTTAGAACACTGAATAATTTTTGACCTCCTATTTTTTAACACTGAATAATACATTCCTATTACGTCATTTTTCCAAAATATTGCAAAGATGTCATTACGGTGACGTCATCAACTCAAAATTGGATTTTTCTAAAAAATTGGTGAACAACAACCTACATGCCGAATTTGGTGTTTACGCACTTTCCGGTTTAGAAATTAGGTAGAGAGGCATTTTTGCCCCCCTCATCACCATGTAAAATGAGTTGGTCCAATTGCCTGTGCAAACTATAGCGTAAATAATCATTCATTTTTCGTGATTAAGATCCCATTGATGGCAGCTCTTTTGCGAGTTCCAATGCCTTTTATTATGAGAAGCTTGATGTTGTCATGCCCTCAATAATGCCACAACATACAATGAAATATTTGATGTTATTTTGGGCTGAAAAGTTTACGTACGGTAAGTCCATTGGTAATTTAGAAGCAGCAAAAGCATAACATGTAGCAAAATACCTATAATTTGATTTAATGTTTTGACGTTTGCGGAGCCAGAGTTTTAATGTTTGATCGTTTACGTGCTATCTGGCGTGCAGGCTACCAGCCCGGAACCGGAATCCTTTAGGCCGGATTGCACGTAAACGATTAGAAATCTTGCAAAATGCGATGGGTTGGTGACTTTCATTAATTAAAATTTTGCACGCTAAATAAATACTGCCAAACATTGACACCGTGGAATGCTTATTTTCATTCAAAATATTTTTATATGCTATATCAAGCACTAATATTTTGCTTTTATCTCGTGCTCCATTCGCAATACAGCTCCATATTGCTACAAATTGCCGCAATTGCAGAAATCGCCAGCCGGATGATTTTTTTGGCGGGACCGATTAGGCCCGCAGGCCATAAGTTGCCGACCACACGATCTAATGTCCGCCTAGGTATTGACTCTGTCATACAGTTTTATTTCAAGCCTACTTATTTCATGGGTAAGCTTCTAGGTTAGTTAATTTAACCAGCTCAGTTCTCCACGGCTCAACACTAAATGATTTACGGCAAAAATTTTGCAACTATTTTTCAAAAAAAAATCGCCAAATTTTTCGAAAAAATCAAGTCTACGTTTTTTGCTCTGTCACTTAATCTGCCAATATGTCGCAACGATATGACTTGAAGCTTCAGTTACAATTTGTCATCTTGTCGCTTGAACATTGAAAAAATTGATTTTTCAATTGTAATAAAATTTTTGTGTGACGTAATAAACATTGAAGTTCGATATTTTCAGATTACTTTCAAGTTCGATATTTTCAGATTTTTTCTATCTCCAAAACTACAGCACTTAGGAACTTCGTTCTTTCAGCAAAAGATAGAGAAAATCATAAGCAAAAAAATGATGAAAAAAAAAATTTTTGACCAAAAATCTCGAAGTTCGATATTTTCAAATCACGGCAGTATAGCTTACGTAAAAATTTTTTTGAAGTGCATTTTGCCATTTTCTAAGGCTGTCGCTTGCACCAACTACTGAACTAAATAACTGCAAAAAAGTTTTTTGCAACCGCCTTGTAAAAAAACTGCTCTTTGACTAGTCGGAACCGAAAATAAATATGCTACACTCAAATGGTTCAACTTCGACCTTCAACTCAAAATTTTAGGCCATATCTGTTCTGGTTATTCGACGCTACAAGCATACACCAGCACCTCCGCATGATATGATGTTGCTGAGTAATGCTATATTACCGTACCACGTCCTTTTATACGCTACTGTTCGTGGGAATGTCATAAGACTCCTAAATAGTCACTAACAGTAATTATTGGTATTTAAAGTAAGAACTTGTATCTAATTCAAAATTAGTTTGATTTTGTTGAAAACACCTGCTCCTATTAATGGTTCTTTTGTTGAGTGTGCGCGACTGCGTGTAAAACAAACAATTTTTTGTTTTGAAAAATTCGTAATTAGTAATGTAATTGTAATAGCAGTTTTTTAATTATTTACCTCAACTTTGATTTTATCGCGCTTTTGTCAACTTCTGTTGTTTTCTATCCCACCGATAAACAAACAAAATTTTTCTTTGTAAAATTTAGGGCCTTAATTATTTCAACTGCAACAACTTTGAATTGCTTTTCTATCTTAAATGAGCATCCAAAATGCTTCAAATGGGTTACTGTATTTCAGAATTTATCCCATGCTTGGCGCATTCCAAATCTGTGCAATCCTCTCTGAAAAAAAAATCAGATAGAATTTGTAATAGCATATTTCTTTTCGTTAATTTGTGTTATATTCTGTTGCAAATCACCAAATTAATTTCAAGATAAAATCAAATCTTTCGTTATACTCGCTCTACTATGTCAAAGCGTGGAAAGAGTTTGCGCTGCCCATCTTCGCGTCATTGCACCCGGGCAACACAGCTCCTTTCGAAGAAATGTCGCAGCGGTGGTGAGTCGTTGGCAAGATTGTGCCCGATTTGACCAGCCTGAGATTTGAACCTCAGATCTCCCGCTCCAGAGACGACGCTAACTGGCCGGTAATAAATTTAAAAAAAAACAACAGTAAATATTAGAATTAATTTGTAATTCGATTACTACAGGTCTACTGTTGGAAGAAATGAGCGTTCCCGATTAAGTTAGCAGCCTAAGGTTTATTTAACGTCACACACCATTTAGCAGAAATTTGGCCTAACTTATTTGCATTGCATCAACCGAGACGAAAATTTTAAGCGAAGCAAAAATGTACTTCAATTGTTTTTAATTGTTATAAAGAACTTATTTAATGTACTTAATTATGCTTGCTGAACTTAGTCAACTTTTCATCACTTCAATAATTTCATCACTTTCTTCATTTCTCTTGCTTAAAGTCCAAGTTATTCATCCAAGATCCTCAATGTGATTGGTTTAGTTCTTTTGGAGTCATCCAATCAGCGGACCTTTTTTATTTATTTTTAGCTCCATCAAACTATTTTTATCTGACTGAAAATTTGTTTGTTGCAAGCAGCCATGTTTATGTTAAAGAGTAAATTTTTATACTGTGTCAGTTTGTTTGCTTGCATATGTTTTTGTTTTAAAGCAAATAAATAAATAAATAAAAAAGAATAAATTAGAAACAATCAGTCAAAATATTAGATTGATAAGTTTTGGTTAATTTCTTTAAATCATTGAATAAGTTTGACAAGTTTGGTAATGGTTACAAGAATTATTAACCACAACGTCCCAAAAAATACATTACGAGTCTACATATTGTATTTTTGCTGTATTGTTTTTGATTAAATAATCTAAGAAGTGCAACCATGTTGCTGTATTTTACACAAATTTTGCAGTGAAATTTTTGGTTTTTATTTTTTGATGAACACGACGCAGAGGTATTACATGATGACTTCATATTGTCTCTGATTTGAAAATTTTTCTTATTACAATTTTCAACGTTTGCTGTTGTGATATTTAAATAAATTGTACAATATTCAAGGTAGTCTGGATTTCAAACATGACAAAGCTATACCTAGATTTATCATTTTGATTAATTGAAATCATTCAACAATTCAACAACACAGAAATTTGGAATATTAAACACTTCTGTAGAGAATTGTTAATTATTTCTAGTAATTTAGTTTCTTTCATCAAGTTGGGCTTCAGCCTACTATAAAAGATATTGGTCATCAATACGACTTTTATTTTCAAATTCTAACCTATTTTTTCTTCATTTTTATAGGATGGTACTGTTGTTATGGCCGTTTTATCTACATTGTAAGATTTAGATTAAAATAGGAAATCGACTGCAGTTGCCAACTTCAAATAAAAGCAGTGACTTTCATCAGAGATTGAGCGTTTTGATTTTAGGGATAACATTTCATGTTGCGAAATCGCAATTGTAACAAAATGGCGGATCAAAGCTTTCGCGAATGACGTCATCATACGATCAAGTCCTTTGCAAAATGATGCCAAAGTTTGGTGTTGATGTTTGTCTAACAACATTTTAACACTGCAAAAAAATTCCACGATATTAATTGATTACCGAAATAGAGAAATATTTTGTCTTGCTTTTTTTTTGCATTTACGTATGTAAATTACAACATCTTCAAATCAAAACATTGCAAACCAGTTTGGTAAGAAGTAATATTGTGGAAAGAGATTTTATTTTGATTTAAGACTTGATTTCAGTAAGCCCTGAAATTGTGCGAAACAGTTGTCTAAGGCATGCGATTGGAAATTATTTTCAATTGAACTAGTATTAATAGCTCAAGTAATATTGTGATTGCTTTAATATTTTGCAAAAAAAACTATAGTCTGTCTGTTATGATCTGGTTAATTTGTGATTCTTTGCTTTTCTGCGCTCATGTTCATACCTATAGTCCTAGCTATACTGACGACGAATGTCAGACGAAAGTCGATTCCGAAACAGTATGTCATACGCTCTTAATCAAAGGTTTAATTATGCCTCTAAGACTCTAGATACAGTCTGTAGCTTTATCATTTAAATTTCTCAGTACATTGTTCTTAATAAGTTTCAAATTAATCTACATTTGTTTTTGAATTACACTATAATTATTTCATTTTTTACAGAGGGGAGGAGGTTAAAATACTCCCTATCTTTTTTCTTGGTTTGTCCATAACTTTTAAATTTGAAAAGGAAACGTCTTTCTTTCATTAAAAAACTACTCCTAAAATCTTGATGTTGCAGGGGGAAGGGAAAGTGTTCCAACTTTGGTTGGGGTTTGTTTAAGCCAATACACCAAAATTTTGATCAATTTTTAAATTATTTGTTTAAAATTTTCCATAGTTCAATTTTTCGCGACACTGTTACTCTATTTTGATTTAAGCATCTTGTGATCATATTAAAGAACATTTAAAATTTAAACTGTCTTTATATGATATTTTTGTCAAAAACTCAATGGTGCCATGATGACGTCATTAAGTTAAAACTACTTTTTCTGGAAAAAAATTGCTTCTGTGCTTTTTAGGTTGTTTAAAAAGTTAGATAATTTTCCTTTACTTGTGTCAAACGAGCAAGACAAATAGCCCGAAGTGAGAAACAGAGTATATTCTTTGCGAACATTTTGGATGTGTGAAGCTAGAAAAACAATTCAGTGATAAGCGCATGAAAACAACGCTCTAAATTTTCGAGATAAAAGTTTTGTCTACTTTTATTGCATAGCTTTTGAACACGTTGCAGGTTCGACATAGAGAATGATTTCAAATATATATGACTTTAATAGAGAATTGCTTATTTTTAATTGAATCTGTTGCTTTGTTTGCAATACAGTTTTGTTTGAGATTGACAGCTTTTGTAGATCTCCATCTACGCGAAAACGGAATCTATTTTCGGTTGCTCTCGCTTTGCCTTAGGGCTGAGTAAACTAACCTATTCAAATCACAACCGCAATTTTAATTAAAGATTTAAGAATATTGTAGCAAATTTCAACTAAAAGTAATAATCAGAGGTGGAGTCGAGGACACAAGGCTCGAGGCCAAGGCCAAGGACACAAAAAAAATCCGAGGCCAAGGCCAAGGCCAAGGACAGCCTTTCCGAGGACAGACACTCTCGAGGCCAAGGACAGGAATGCTCGAGGCCAAGGCCAAGGACCAAGGACACAAGCGCAAGTGTTCTCCAAAAAAAAAAGGTCTTCACAAAAATTTTTCAGGCGATCTCCAAAAAAAAAAAAAAAAAGGTCTTTACAAAATTTTTCAAGCGATCTCCACTAAAAAACGTTTTCCAAACAATTTTTCAAGCGCTCCACAAAATTTTAACTATTCAAAAAATAGTGCTGTCCTCGAGCCGAGGACAGGCCAATTTTCGAGGACTTGAGGCCTCGAGGCCAAGGCCAAGGACTTCAAAATCTGTCCTCGAGGACGTCCTCGAGGACTCCACCTCTGGTAATAATTGAATAATCTATTGATACAAATTTAAATTAACGCACGCAAAAAAAACAAATACAATTAGTTTTTGTTACAAAATTTTTGTGGATTTATTTTTGCAACAACAATTTTTGTGTCAAAAATTTTGGCGCAAAAAGTTTTTGCGTAACAATTTTTTGTCTATTTACTTTTGCAACGGTTTATTCTGCGGCATGTATTTTTGTGTGTTTAATTAAAATAACTATTTAATTAAATATGCAAAAAAACGTTGCGCAAATTATGGTGTAATAAATATTCAAAAAATTTTGCATATTTATTTTTGCACTTGTTTTTTTTGTATATTTATTTTTGTATATTTAATTAAAATGACTATTTAATTAAATAAGCAAAAAAACATTGCACAAATTAGGGTACACAAACGGCGCCCCATAACCGATGGCATTATATCAGTCAATTTGATTTTGTTGTTGCGCATATTTTTCCTACGGTCACCGGACATCGCAGACGCTAACTAATGGACAATCCGCACACTTTTCTTTGCAATGACTACTTTGTGCTTGGAGGAATCCAAACCTACGGAGGAGTTATCAGAGATCCAATGTTTCTGTGGATTTCTTCGAAATCTTGTTCACTAAATTTGCTGCTTGTTCGAAGCCACCAAGTAGAGACAATCATCATAAATCGCTTTATCCAAGGACTCAATAACGTGACTAGGGTGCGGGTTGAACCAACATTATGCGTTCAGGGTTGTCGTAAAAACGACGACTTTACCCTTTGGGCCACGCTGCTGATTATACGTACGTATATGGTTAATAAAGTTTCAAGTGGGGTAGAGCTTGATTAGGGAATGAAGCTTTGTAGGTGTAGGTCTGAACTGTAGCAGTGATCGATTGCCATTTCTGATTTCAAGCAAAGTCTTGCCGTTGTGCTTGCTCTATAAATATCCAGGCCTGAAAGAGTTCTTGTGCTGCGACAAATAGATGCCTAAACTTTATCAAACCAGGAATCATCTACTTTTTTTAACACTAACCCAAAACTCGACCAACTGAGTTATTACCACCGATGTGTAACGATCATGGTGTAATGACCACCGTAACACGTTTGTTCCTTGGAGCCTATTTTTGCTTCACTGTATTTGCTCGTGGGTCACACAGCAACTTAAAAAATGTGGCAGCGGTTGAGAGCCTCTGGTAACACTGTACTTGGAATGGCGAGTTCAAAGTAAAATTAACCACTCAGCCCTGACACATACTTTATTAAAAATTGTAATTTTTTTAAAGTGAGCTGGAGATATAATATAGAAGTACAGCTTGCTTATGCGATATCCGGTTGAAATATTCAAATACTCTGCGCCAGATTTTTGCTTCGATCATACATTGATTTTTTTGTCTCCAAAAAAAACCAAAAAAAAACTTTACTTCTCGAGATTGCAATTATCAGAAAGTTTCCCGCTGTCCCATGCTATAATTTACGTTGTAAATGGGATTTTGCGCCGTGCTAAAGATATCTTTGCATTTTTGGTGCAAGGTTTTGAGCTGTGCGCGCGCGGCACAGCATGCAAACTTTTTTATGGTGAAGCCACAAGTTCAGGTGGAAAAGTTTAGTTACACCGCGCTGGATTTTCGCGCCAACCTCAAACCAACTTAAGTTTTGCACAGAGCCAGAGAAAGTGCAAAAGCGCACCGATTTAGGCAAATAAAATTTACTTCAAGAATTTTGGCGATCTCCTAGCTCTGCAATTTCATCTCTAGAAAAAGGTCTTCACTCCACCTAGGGTACAGCAAATTTTGAAGAGATTCTCCCGTCCATGCAATACTTTACGTTAATGAGTAGAGGTGGAGTCCTCGAGGCAGAGACGTTGCCAAGGATGGTGGCACTCGGGGCGGGATTTCGTGGTGTCACCCTTTATGATGTGACACCCTTTATTAAAATTATGTCTAAAAGTAGGTGAATACCAAAAAGAAAAGAAAAGGTCTTCGCCGAAAATTTAGTGGGTTTTTGGTCCAAAAGTAAGTGAAAAAAAAAGTCTTCGCCGGAAATTGAGTGCGTTTTTGGTCCAAATGAGGATGGGGACCAAATAAAATAATAAAAAAAAGTCCTCATCACAAATGAGTGGAGTTATGGTTTCACGTCACAAAATGGTGACACCCAGGATGGGCCGCCCCCCTCAGCAACGCCACTGCCTTGAGGACACATTTTGAAGTTCTAGCTTGGCCGCGAAGGTCAAGTCCTTAGCCTTAGCTTCGAAGCCTACAAGCCCTCGAAAATTTTTTCTCCTCGACTCAAGCACAGCATTGTTTTTGATTTGTGGCTTTGGCTAAAATGAGCCATGGCCACGGCTTTCTTTTCACATTACCTTGGAAATTGGAAGAAACCTTGCGGCAAATTTGAGAAGACCTTTTTTTTATTGATTTTCGGAGAACGCCTGATTTTTGCGGAAAATTGGCGTCTTCTCGCGCGAAGATTTTTTTTTGGGGTAGGTCGCCTGAAAAATCTTTTTGGAGAACCGCCTTTTTATAGAGAACACTTGCGCCTTGTGTCCTTGGTCCTTGGCCTCGAGCATTCCTGTCCTAGGCCTCGAGAGGGTCTGTCCTCCAGAAGTCAGTCCTTGGCCCCAGATTTTTTTGTGTCCTTGGCCACGAAGGTGTCTTCGACTCCATCTCTGTTAATGAGGGGCTTTTACGCTGCGCCAAAGCTAATTAGCGTTTTCTGCAACCGGTATTTTGCACCAATTTTGGCGCAAGATTTCGTCATAATGGTCTAAAATAAGATTCGAACAGCTTTACTGTAGTTGTTTTTGAGTTCTAAGATAGGCCCTACTGGTATATGTTTTTTGGAAATGTTTTTAGAAACTTGCTAAACCCTTTTTGGCCATTAGAATTAGGCCTAGCCAACTGGTAATAAAGAGATGACTAGGCTATTGGTATTTCATCAAAAAGGTTTAGTGTTGATAGGCTAGTTCAAGAGAGAGAGAAGAGAACTCCGTAGCCTATAGACCTATGTATACCTGTAGGCTATACATCCCTGCTTAGGGTCAAGAACTCAAGATCTAAGATTAAGGCTTCTAAAGGGCCAAGGTTTAATTTCAGATTTAGAGTTAGAAAGTTAATTTTTGGTTCCACTTTTAGGTTTATTATACTTACAGTCCTGCATGCATAGGCTACCGTTAGTTCACGTACAGTAGCAGAGTTGGTTATAGGCCTACCGGTATTTCACTAGTTTCAGATTTCCCGTTAATGAGTTGAAGCCTAGCCTACTTGTAACTTCGATAAAAATTTTCAGTGGAAAAGACACCTAGAAGTAGAACCTTTAACGTGAAAACACTCTTTGAGTCTTGCAACTTGCAGCTAGAACAGAGATTCTTAAGTTAAACTAGCTAATCAGGCCTTACTGTATTTTAATGCTTTTCGAAGATACCATGCCCCTGCTGCCTGTAACTGTATTAGTGTATATATATAGGCTGTATTAGGGTGGCGGTGGCCCTTATTTTCAAAAGTCTAAAAAGTTGTGCTCTCTGCCTCCGAAATGGATCCATTTTTTCACTAAAACATCACACCATGTAAAATTTTAAACTATTTGATTAGGCTAACGTTTAGAGGTGGTACAAGCAGGTTCTAATATTTTCATTGTATAGTAGGCCTATATGTATCATTATAAGCAATACAGTACTGGTAGCTGTTAGGTTTACAGCTGGTGGAAGAGCATTCTTATGATTCTAAATCTAATGCAAAGTTACAGTGATGCATCAAAGTAGGTGGTCGTGCTTAATCCCTAACATCTTTTTTTGTTATAGTAGATGCATAAATAAATGTACATGCTTTTTCTCTTATATGAGCATTCAGCTGCTGCTCTCAAAGTGTCATACTTTTTTTTTGCTTTGCAAGTTTTCCGAGAGTTTCAAGACAGTGGAGCTGTAACACTGCTGCAGTAGAACACTGAACAGAGGAGCAACTAGCTTGTAAGTTAAGCTTCGTTGATTATGGGAGTATTTTATGGTTATATTGGCTTAGTTCTTTTCTTTTTGCCCTACAAGAAAAGGGATAAGATGGTAAAACAAGATATGTGAATAAAACGCTGGCTGCAATGAGGAGGATCTTGCCAAACAAAAGCGAAAAGCTGAAGAGGGATGAATGAAAAAACAAGATGAGTACATAGTTTCAACTTTCAACTTCAAAAAACGTTACCTAGCATCTTCCAGCAGCAGTGAGCATGAGAGTAATGCTAATGCCACTCTGCCAAGGTATGATGGAAGATGTTTTACCAAAGCGATCAAGATCAAGACAACATACCCTTACCCCCCCGCTAGAAGCCTTGGTTATGATCTGGTTACTTTTGCTATCACAGATCAACAGAAGTAAATATCTCATTCTCGGAAAATAGCAAGAGCTAAGTTTGCCCAAAACATTGAAAATGAGTTTCATGCCAAAGAAGCACTTATAGCTCACTGAAATGGTAAGTTTTGGAAGACTTGACACTAAAAAATATGTAGATCGCTTTCCAGTTCTTGTCTCAGGGTTGAGCGTTAATCGGCTTCTGAAAGTCCACAAATTAGCTTTTGGAGCTGGTAAAGCTCAGGCTATCATTTAATACAACGGCAACTAATACTGGACGTCAAAGTGGGACCTACATTTTGTTAGAACAAACACTTGGTAAAAACTTATTATACCAACCTTGTCGTCATCATATTATGGAGTTTTTTAGGGGCAGAAAATTCCCTTCTCAAACTATTCAAAGTTCAGGAGCAATGGCACAACCTTTTTGAAGGCAGGAATTGCTGACAAAGTTAGTTTATGCTCAATGAGTTTGGAAGAAACTAGCCATAGCATGATGCACTTTTACATTAACCACCTTGAGAAATAACAACCAGGAGATAATTACTTTAAATTTTTAAAACTATCTTTTGCTTCTAGGAGGAACTCCATCTCTTGATGCAAAGTTTTGTGCACCTGGGCCTGTGCACCCCACACAGGCAATGCTTTAAAAATATGAATGTTTGGAAAACAGTTTAGTCTCATTGCTCAAGAGGAAGAAGCTTTAAAGAAACTGTTTGTTTTTATAATACAAGTCCATGTTGAAGCTTGCTTTGCTGCTGGTAAAACAATTGAAGCTCCCCATTGGAATTTAGCTTTTAAATCCCTTCTTCAACTTTCCTACAAAGCATTTCCTATACCACATCTCGAAAGATGTCTAACCATCTATGGTATTTGTTGGAAGAGCTAGTTGTTCTTAGTGTTTTTGATGATACTGTATCTTTTGAAACGCAGCAGCACATTGCTGCCAAGCTTCAAGATGAAGATGATGAACAAGTGTTTCTTACAAGACCTCAACATCCACTTGGTTTTCTAAAAGATAAATATCTTCAAGATTTGGTGATTACTAAGGCAAATACATTTTTTGAAATACTTTGACTTCATTCCAAGTTTCTCCTTGCAGATCCTAGATTCTGGTCAAAAATAAAAAGATTTCGATCTTTGAAATTTATTGTCGAAAACTTAAAGAGTTACTAATGACAATGCTGAGTGTGGAGTTGCTCAGTTGCAGTCATGTAATAAACTCTTAACCAAAAATGAAGAACAGCTACAATTTCTACTGCAAACAGTTTTTGATCATCAAAGTGCCTACCCAGATGGTAAAATATAATACCATATTTATTTGAGTATAAGTCGCATTTTTTTGTACCAAAATATCACCCAAAAAATCAGGTGTGACTTGTACATGAATACATGAAGTGCATTGTATGCCATACAAAATTTTTTGGAAGTTTTTCCTTGCTATCGATTTCTATGCTGTCTCCTTTCATACAATCATATCACTTATTGCCTTCCATGGGAGTAGCGTTGCACTTTTAATGCTGTCACCTTTTTTTCACGTTCTGACACATTTCTGATTTAGTTATCACTTATCCACACAAGTCACGTTGCCTTGCATCACTTTCCACCCTCATCGGATGCTGATGAGGATGTTCCAAAAGTAAACAGGGCTATTTGAAGCCAGTGACAGCAGTGATGACTTCAATGGTTTTTAATTTTTTGTTATGAGATTGCAATGAATGAATAATGTTTTGAAAAATTTTGTCCTGTTTTTCATGTCAAAAATGGGGGTGCGACTTATACCCGCATGTAACTTATGCTCGAATAAATACGGTAATAACTCTGACCCAATAAAGTGAACATTGAGAATTGGAATAATGTATTCTGCTGAATTACAGCAGGTTTTACCAAGCAAGTTGCTCATGAAAGCCAATTGAAACAATTGTTATTTGAATTTAAGTGTAATATTATTGTATGTTTGATACCGGTACTCTTTGCTTATTTTACGCATTTGCACCAACAATCAAAACAGTTGATAGCATATAAGCATACTTTACGCAGTTTATTGAAAATTTTGCAAAAAAAATTATCACTCTGTACCACCCTTAAATAAAAATCTCCATCCACTAAACTTCAGCGGGAATGTTATTTGGTGAAAAAGATCCAATTGGTAAGCAGAGAGCTAAAGAAAGTACAACTTTTATTTTTACCCCTAAATAAGAGCCACCCCACTGTATATATACACTGCCTTGCCTACCTCATCCATGCTTTGGCTGCCTATGAACCTTTAAATTTAAACCTTTTAACCTACTTTAGATCATGGGTAGACAGACTTACACTGTACAGTTCTGAGTTTGCTCTTTGACCACTGGACCAGTTAGTATCGTGGATCAGCAGGCTACAGTATATAAATAATAATTAAAATTTTCGGAGTCAGCTACAAACTACTGCTAGTATGGTACTAGGCTACACCAATACCTTAACTAATTTAGCCCACAGGTAATAGGCTAGTATTTTTAAGTCTATACCAGAGGTCGGCCTACTGTATAGACTGTCAAATTTGTGATCTTCAAAACTTGTGATACAGACTTCAATCATGGATGCTCCTTCTGGACATAGTAAGCTTTCTTTGTAATTTAGAATTGTGTACTGTTACTCAAGTTCAAAGTTAGTATGTTTCTTGGAATTAATAATTTCCTATTGATATTTTTGATTTATTGTAGAATTGCTTGTGTTTACCAATGCAATATGAAAGTTTTATTTGCAGGACTGTAGGAGGTTTATACTCCTGGTAAAGCTCACTAGCATAAGTATTTGGGGGGCAGGGGGGCATGTGCCCTAGTTACACGTTCACACCACTGGTACTAAAGCTGACTGGAGAAGAAAATTTATTGATAAGTTTTTTCAAAAAACCGTACCAGATTTTGATGGGGCTTCTCTAGCTTTCAAAAATGACTAGATTGCTGAGTCTGGCAATTTTGAATCAATGTTCTTAAATGTTTTAAATTTTCACTTAATTGCTAATTTTATGAGAAACAAAGCCTACACTTGTAGCATGATTGTACCATTTATTTGTTATCAGTGTCTCAAACAAGGCAGAGAGCTCCACCTTCTAATCAGTTATTCGAAGACACAAGTCAACCACCAGCACAAGCTATGTATGGCGGAGCACCTCCACCTCAAGGAGGATATATGCAACCTAGCAATAATTTTCCTGGAAGCAATTTTCTCAGTGACCCTATGGTTGCAAATGCTGCAATGCAATATGGCCAATCTTTGGCTGGACAAGGAAAACAAATACTTGAAGAAAATGTAATGTGAATTTTTCATGTAAACATTTGTAGTTTCAAGTTGTACAGTATCAAGATTATAGTGGTAGCAAGAAATGTAGATTATTTGTTTACGGCATTATTGTAATAAATGATGATTACACTTGTTAAGTGTTAATGATTAGATTTGTTTCTGTTTTTGTTGAGTTTTGAATGGTCTTTGTATTATCCTACATTAATTATGCATAATTTAATCATTGCAATACATTATCTTTTGTTTATTTACCTAGTTACCCTATCTACCAATACATGAAATAAAATATTTCTAACAGACTAGTTGGTTTAGAAACATATGACTTCTGACTGGGGGTATTGTTCATGGTGGAACGTTTTTGCAACTTGACTAATTTTAATGCTGATTGCTAATAGGAAAAACATAACAACTAATACAAGACTCTGGTTTGGGCCAACTTTTTTGGTACTAGCGCACCTCAAACATCAACCATTGTACGGTTGTGACTTCAACCATTGTACGGTTGTGGGGTTTGCTTCTTTCTGATTTTGGTTAGAGCAAATTTTGTACCAAATTTTATTCATAAAAAAAGAGTCTGAGTATTAGTTTGGAAGAGTTTTTTGAATTATTTCAACTTCATTGATCTTAATCTCTTACGAGTATATTTAGTAATGTGCAATAGTGGGATAAATTCATACTTTTCGAATTGGTTCCCTTTAAAAAATTATTTTGGTGTCCAGCATTTTTCTAAATAGCATGATCAAAATTCTTTCAAAATTTAGCATTAATTTTCTGCCAAGATACTGCAGTTTTTTTGGTTTTTAGTGTGGTCAATGTTTGTTTTAAGTTATACTGTTTTCATTTTCCAGGTTGACAAATACATCTCAACATCAAAAATAAAGTATTATTTTGCTGTCGATACCAGTTACGTTGGAAAGAAGCTTGCATTATTATTTTTTCCATTTACTCATAAGGTATGCAATTAAAAATAGCTTTTTCCCTAATCATTCGAATCCAACTGTTACAATGTACTCTACAAGATGATATTCATTTCATACCATAAAAGTGTATGGGTTCGCAGGCAAACAGAGCTATCACTTCACCATTTTTGGTTTTCACATTTGAGGCAGGAAATGCCCCCCTAAACAAAACCTTTTTTTGCTAATTTCAATTTTATTTTAAATGGTAATTTGCAGGAAAAGTGCCCTGTGACATCGTGTGCTTTTTTCAACTAAATGGTTGAAACTGCTTTCGCCGGCTGCCGTTTTTGTTGTTTTAACGTGATACTTAAATCCTGTTTTTACTTGAGTTTCTGTCATCTTTCAGATAAAATTGTAAAAAACACAGCAAAAAACAAAAATTTATTCTACTTTTTTTTCAAACTTGCTATTATTGACAGGAATGGAGTGTCAGCTACCACCAAGATAGCCCAGTTGCACCTCGTTTTGATGTTAATGCACCAGATTTATATATTCCAGGTATGATTAGAACTTAGTTAACATAATTCTTGCCTAATTAAGCTGTGACATTGGAATTTTAATGGCGATTTTAACCGCATTTATACTGCTATAAGATTTGTATTATTCTAAAAGTTCGTTTATTCCTAGCATTTTTTAAGCGAAAACTATTGATTGGTTTTAAAGTATTTGCTCTATCTTGACCATTGTGTTTTTGTGGAATTGATTGTTTTTTCCATTCGCTTCCCTCTTGTCTTAAAGAGTGTGGGCATTTCTCTTTGGACATTTGGGCATTATGTGATGCTTGAGTTTTAAGCTTTTAAGTTATTTCCTCGTCTTCCAGTAAAGTTTGTTGTTCAAAGCTATATAAGTACCTATTACTGATATTTGAAAAGATGCCTTCCTACTGCAATAACATGAGTCCCGTCAACCAGCAGAAAAATTATTCAAATGATAACCAAAATCGCATTAGAGACGTTTATCTGCACCTCTGCAGAGGTTGATATGCATTCTCAAGCTGTTACGCATTATGCAATTATTAGTCTTATATTTTTTCTTTTTAAAATTTTGCTCCTGGTTATGATGTCGCATAACTGAAGCCTTTTTTTTTCAGTAATGGCATACGTCACTTACATCTTAGCAACAGGAATATCACTCGGGCTCAGTGACAAGTATGTGAATACAGACAGTGCTACTTTTTGATGGATCAGAATTTTTTAAAGCAAAAGAAGCTTTAATGCGACCACGTTAGGGTTTCTTGTCGAAACATCTTCGAATTATGGTTAGGATTGGAACCAGCTGCATTAAACTTCTTGCGTTAAAATTCACAGACTCTTCGAGCAAAATAAATTTGTTACAAAATAAAAAGTTCCCAAAGTTTGCTACAAAACTTGCCCCTGATGTTTAAATATATATTTTCTTCGTTCATGCTTATGAACCAAGCTATGTGTTTGACCAATCCAACGCAGAGAACCATTTTTCGGTTGTTTTTGTTACAAGTCTTTTGTCAGGCTTGACCATCGCTATGGGTGGGCTGCTTGGCCCTGACGAATTGTTAATTTAAAGGGATGATTGAGGAACTTATTTGTTGAAAAACTTTGTTAGAATTGTAATTGTAATCAAAGTCGTATAAGATATTTTTTCATCCTACTACATGGTACAGACTACAGACATTGCATAATGGCATGCTGTTTCAAGCTGTACTCAGTTAATTATGATTACATCCGTATTCACCTCGTTACCTTGGCCAGAAGACTGCAAAGAAACTATGCGGTCTTTGAGTCAAGCTGCCACTTGCCCACCTGTCTATCACACACGAATCAAACTTTGCACTATCCCTTTTTATTTCTAAACGTCGAGCAAGGAAGCTGTGAATACCAATTTTTCTAGTCTTTAGTTTGACTCGATTGGAAATGGAACCCGAGTCCACCATTTCAATAGCAGACGCTCTATCCACTTGACCACTGATCGAATAATTGCCTGAAACGCTGCTTTCTATTTTGATTTGCAGGTTTACCCCCGAAGAGTTGGGGATTCAAGCGAGCAGTGCTTTCGTGTGGCTGGCGATAGAAGTTGCAATTATAATGTTTAGTTTGTATTTGGTTAATGCCAGAACAGACTTATCGACGTGGGACGTTATAGCGTATACTGGCTACAAATACGTAGGGTAAGTCTAAAATTGTTCTTGAGTCGTTGTGTGAATTGATTGGTTTGATGTATCGCAATCAATGCTGCTTGCAAAGTCCAAACGCAGTTCGAAATGAGATCAACAAGAGTAGACGCAGAAAATCTCTGTTAATTTGTGTCATTCTCTTTTTGTTTTAATCATGTTTTAAAACAACCACTTTTCTTTAATCTTTTTGGGGCTTTACTTCAAAATCAATATTCAAAATATTCTTCGTCTGATGAAGATTTAAAGTTTGCGGCTAAGTAATTTCTTCTCCAGTTATGCTATTTCTATATTTTGCACCATTCTACATAAATAGCGATAATTGTTTATTTTTCAGGATGATTCTGATCATGGGTTGTGGATTGTTCTTTCATTCATTTGGTTACTGGTTGGCGTTGGGTTATATGAGCGTCACCATCACTTTCTTTCTGGTAATTGTGGCTATGGTTACTGTGTTTGGTCACAAATGCTTTTTTTTAACGATTTTATCACTTTGCGTGTACTTTTTGAACTTCGTTATCTTGTAACTTTTAAATGCGCTGACTTTTTGGCTTGAAGTTACTCGACTCAGAAAGGATATCAACTCTCGATTCTGTAAGAGGAAAGTTCTGAATTCCGACTCAGTAAAAAAAGTGCGGTCCCCAACACGCCAGTTCTCATTATATATCGTGCTACTTTATAATAAATTTTTAATGACATAATTTTTGTGAAAATGCAACAGCTTTTTATGCCAACTACTAGAGTATGCTTTAGCAATAATCTACATTAATCGCTCTTATTCTGTGTGACTGATAATTTAGATTTGTTCAAAATGTCTGTGAAGGCTGCACTGTTTTTTACGTGATAAAACAAAGTAGGTTATAATTGAACACTGATCAGTGGTCGAGGGGATAGAGCGTTTGCTACTGTAGTGGTAAACACGAGTTCAGTTCCCGGTCGGGTCAAATCAAAGTTTATAAAATTGGTTTTCACAGCTTCCCTGCTTGACGTTTAGCATAGAAAAGAACAGTGGCACTGGGCAGATGGCAGCTTGACTCGAAGAACGAAAGGTCTCTTCGCTGTCTCCTTGCCAAGGCAACTAGGTAAATAAATATCTGATTACAATTCATAGTAGTTATCTTACAAAAAGTGTTATTTCGACACACTGCCGATTAATTACGATTTTTGTTGCAGCTTAAGACATTGCGCTTGAAGATTCTACCTCATTCATCAACTGATGGAGGGTTCGGGCAAGGCGGCACAAGGAGAATGTACCTTACCTTTTTGATTGCTTTGCTGCAACCATTTTTTATGTACTGGTTGACTCGACACCTATCGGGCACTTCTTCCACTGCCACTTAGACTCTTGCCACCTCTCTGTGCTAAGAAGCTTATAAATGGGTTACGAAACGCTATTTTAGTTGTGTATCTTGTTTTTTCGACAACTTGCTCAGTAGTTTTGGGATGTGTGGTATCGAACTCACAGTTGCAAATATTTGATAGGTTGTGTGCGATGCTAAGCTAATTTTTTTGTCGCTAAACATGGAATGATTGTTTGCTGTTGGACGGCATTGACACTGTAACTCTTTCTTAGCGATTTAAATAAGAAGTGCTCTTGAAACTACTTTACAATTCAAAACTATTAAAAATAATGGCTTTTTGGTAAGTTCCATTTTATTGGAAAGTTGTATCTTTTTTTTTCGTTTATGAATTTCAAACCTGACGATTAACTGAAGATGTAAACGAAAAATATATCTTCTTTCGTTATAAACTACCATTGTTTGGTGAAATAGTTTTTGCATACTTAAAAATTAAAACAGCTTTCCAAATATTTTCATTCATATGAATAGTAGACGTTGTTAGAATTAGAAGCATGATCATTGGTAAAGTTAGAATTTTAACAAATTTAATCAAATATAATACAGGCAAAATACTGTGGAAATATTTCCGAGCAAGGTTTAGGTCCTTAAACCATTGTCAATCATTTAAACTGAAATAAGTTTTGATTACCAAAACGTAATGCAGCTTGTAAAAATAAGCTAACATCAATGAGGTAATAAACGTCAATACTTCTTCAAACATGTTGGACTCTGTTATGTTTTGCAGTATCTTGTCTTTATTATTTTTGATCAAATTAGTTTTAGAATTTAATATCTTAAATTTTTCCTATTTCATATGTACGTGCAATAAGTAATGTCTCAATGATTTCATGTTTTAAATGAAGTTACTTTGGTACATGACAGTGAATTAGCGAAGGTCTCGATCGTTTTTGGGTACTGTCGATATGGAGAGTTTATGTGAAGTTAAAATACTTTGTAAATGGACTTAAGAGACCTAGTGCGTTTGCGTAAATTTACTACACATTCTGAATGGGCTACCTATAAAACTTGATTGCGGTTGTTTTCTTCACCATTCGTTTTTTGCTAGTAAACTTTGTATTATTTGCTCTAGCCATACAATAAACAATTTCCACTAACCCATGTCGTTTAGCTTGTTCATCCAGCGCGTTTCAGTAACTTAAAAAACTACTTTGTAGTATGTGCTTATATTTTGAATTGTAATAAACAATAGTTCTACGTTTTTTGTGTTGTTAACCCAACCGTGTATACAGTAGAAGGATATTCAGACCATCGTGCAATGTTATTCAATCTATAGGAACTCTCACAAAAGTTGTTGTTCAACTACCAATTTAATTTACCACAAAAATTTAACCAAAATATTTTTTATTCTAAAAATTTTTTAGTTTAATCACGAGAGCATATAAAAACAGATAAAGTGCATCTTTACAAAAAAAAATTACATGTAGCATGAGCGGATGTAGAGTTGGAGCCATTTTCTCGACTTTGTCGAGTTGTCATGGAAACGCACTTTAAGGAAGCGTACAACAAAAATTTGACCAAAAAATTCTGTTGAATTAATTGGTCGTAAAAACAACCTTGGGAGAATTTCTTAAAAAATTAAAACTCACGAAAATTTGCTACGGCCTATTCAATACTTGTTTTTTTTTGTTAGCATCTAGCTAGTTCCAGCATTATGAAGTTCAGTTGGGAGACTTCATTAATTCAGGGTAAACTTTTAAATTGTCATCAAGAAGCGTCTATTATAACTGAGCAATATTCTTGCGGCTTTTCAGCCATAACCCGAACTGTCAAGCCGATCAGTGGCCGTTAATGTAAAACGGTAGACTTTGATTCGATTTCTAGTTGAGCATACAGCCAATGGGCCCGCCCTCCTAATTGAAATGCTACCAAAAATAAAAATGTGACAAAAAACCTACTGTTTCTTTACTTTCTTTTAGTATCTTCGCGTACAACAGCAATGAACAATAATATTGACGACCAGGGGGCCTGGGCCCCCTCAATTCAATATTTGCCAACCAAATTAAATGCACAACCCGAGCGAAATTAAGGGTTTTTTTCCTAAAAGTTTCCAACTCCGGCCCTCATCTAATCTTTTTTGTGAACGTAATGCAGCAACCAGGGCCGGATTTACCATATGGCACAGGGCTAAGAGCCTTGCGCTCAGATGTTGAGACTTTTTTTGGTCTTCACCTTTATTTGGCAGAAAGATGTTGCAAAAAATCCCCAAGTGCCAGGGTCCCCGCGTAATGTATATCCATGGAAATAAAATGGTTAGTAGGCGTAACCAGAGGCATATTTAGAGGGCCATTGTGCCATGCCCCCCTTTTGGGTCTTCAGTACTGTATGAATACCTCAAAAACTACGCAAAATTGAGCAATGCCCCCACCCTCCTTTAGAATTTGGGCAGAAAAGCGGGCTGAATCTAAAGGAAGACCTTTTTTTCTTTTTTTGGTCTTCACCTAAATCTCGGCAGAAAAACTGGCTGAATCTGAGTGAAGATCTTTTTTTTAAATTTCCTGCTCCCCTCTTTCGAAAATCCTGCGAATGCCACTGGGCGTAACCATCTATTGTAAATTTTTCAATAAGAATCCACCTCCACCTCGCCAGTTTTTACGCGACAAAAAACTTTTGGAAAAAAAAATTAGCTACGAGAAATGCTCCTTGAACAAATTTTTGAATTGATGACTTGGGCTTGACTCCCTTGGCCGTACATGTGCTCCTATTACTGATTATTTTCATATCAAAACAATAATCTCGTAGGAAAATCTTCGAATGGATTATTATACTGTTAGAATATTGGAGGAGGCAATGTACCTTACTTTACCCTACCTGGGCCAAATCACTTACAAAATTTAAAACCAAAATGCAAGATTTTGAACGTATTTTGGACTTAAATAGCAAGTAAAAGGAGAACTGAACAATTTTATTTTTTCAATTGGCTTTCAAATGCTAAAAATCTGTTTCTTTCAAATGACTCAGAACACGTGCGAAACGTGATCAAATGGCATTAAATAAGCTTTTTTTTCAAAAAATTACAAAAAATCGCCCAGTGGCTGGTGGCAGGGCTCGGTATAAAATGGAATGGAAGACAATTTTTCCATAATTCATACCGGCAATTTTCTTCCATTCCATTTCCATTCCATACTAAAATTCTTCCATTCCATACTAAATTTTTCTTCCATATTCTGTTCCATACTTCCACACTAAGGTAATTTTAGATCTGAAGCTATGCTTAATTTGTATGGTACTTAGCAACGTTAAGCGTACCTTTCCAAATAGTCGCTTGCGAAGGTAAGCAATATTTTTACAATTCATCTTATCCCATATTTGAAGCACTATCGCAATGAGCTACCATAAAAATTCATTCAGCATGAAAGTATCAACCACTTAATCAACAGACAACAGGTTGACCGGAATGCACTGCGTTTAATAACAGCAAGTTTACCAGTAGCGTAGCCAGGGGGGGAGGGGCTATAGCTCCCCATTGGCATGTCGACCAAAATGCAGAATGAGAAAAACACTACGTTTTTAGCACTTTTGAGACTGTTTTATGCTCTGAAGTGGACTAAATAGTGATTTAAAACATCTTTCGAAACACATATTCAGGGGGGGGGGACCACAGTAATTTGTCAAAAATAAAACTAACAAATAAATGAAAACTTTGAAAAATGATAAAAATAAGCAATCAAATTTAATCGCAAGTGTAAAAATGCCAAAGATAGGTGTCATCAACAAATATATTATAAACTAAGAAATAGGGGGGGGGGAGGGGGGCTATTCAGTATTAGCTAATTATTAACCATTTCTCTCAAATCTCTTTTCATTAGCCCCCCCCCCAATTATTTTTGTCTATAAACTGTATACGAAATAGATTACTCAGTGTGAGCTTTATTAAACTATTTGATTTTATAATTTAACAGCATCTAAACAAGAGAACTAACATTTTACCATTAGCAACCTCCCAAATAGCCCATTTATGCCACCAGTTTAATCATGTTTGCACTGCCAATTTCTAAGCCACGTTTTAAAAGCATTGTTTTTTAATCAAAATAGCCCTAAAATGAAGTTATTTTTGCAAAAAAATGCAAACTTTTCGAGCGCTGGGGCTCTGCCCCCAGACCCCCGTGCCTCCGGCGGCTGGAGGCTTTGCCGCAAAACCCCCAGGCTTCGCCCCCAGATCCCCAAACACAGCCCCCCATCGGGAATTTCTGGCTACGCGCCTGAAGTTTATAATCACACCAACCATGAAATTTGGCATACGCCTAGCCTAAACTGCCCAAAACAATTTACAAAAATATCGAAAAAAGTTTAAACCAAAAAAAAAAAATATCACAACAAAGAATTAAGCCCCATCGAGAATAGAAGAGTAAATACAAACCTTTGTTACGATGTAAGAAAGAGTTTGGTCACCTAAAAAATTCAGTGCCGTCGCTACGGCCGGCCTTGCCCCCCCTCCATTTTGCTTTACTAAAAATACTTTTTTGGAACATCATGTAACGACAAGAAAACCGACAATGATGCAACACGGAATAATAACATTCAATCTTTCTTACTTGACTAAAGTTGCTTACATTAGCAGCATATTGAAGTTTTTAAATACGGAAAGTTTAGTGGTTCAAGTTTCAAACTCCAGATTTAACCTCCAATGTTTACATCTATGATCCTAATTGGTCATCAAGTGATTTGGCTGGTCATATCATTTTAAAAGCCATGAACGTTTGCATCGTATTCAACCCAAAGTATTTTAAGTCCGAAGCCAGTGTTTCTCAAACCATGGGTCGGGATACACAATAGGCCGCTAAGCGTTTACGGATATAGTGGAGCAACTACGTGGGCAAAGCGAGCTTCACCCCCCCTAGCCAAATTACTTAAAAAATTAACCCTAAAATGCAAGCATTTAAACGTCTTTTTGAATTGACCTGTAACGTAAGTAAAGTAGGGTCTGAATGGGATGGGGAATTTAATTTTTCTACTGGCTTCTACGTCTTAGCAATTTAATTCTTTCAATTAGCTTTAAAAACGTGCGAAATATGATCGAAATGGCGTTGAAATAGTTTTTTTTTTCGAAACATCAAAAAATTGCCCTGCGACAGAGGTTCGCCCCCAGACCCCCGTCTCTACGAGATAATTGAGTTGCACCACTTTGCTCAGCTCGCCACGCAATCGACGCATTTTTCAAACAAAAAAATTGAACTTCCAAGTTCCCTTCTTTAGCAAAATTTCGGTTGCTCGCCTGTTTATGGATGTGTCGGAGAGTAGAAAGGTAGACCAACAAAATCGTTTATTTCGTTTTTTAAAAAACGAGCTGTTTTCGTTGCTTTAGTGCACACTCCTGGTTGTTTAGGTCGCACTCACTGCTGCAGATAGAGTTTTCATGTTAATGATTATGGGCCGAAAACGAAAGGAGCTAAGAAACGTCCCTCGACGTATATGTCTCTTTTTAAAACATTATTACAGAATGTTGAAATTGCGTTTAATTTGCAGACGTAAAAGATCGGTTTTTACGTGCAAAAGTTCAGTCTATTATTGCCCTTCACTCCGTTTGCTCAGGCGATGGCATGAGGCAAATTGTCAATCTCAAACCAAAAATTAAGCCAGTCAGCATCAGTGCAGGTGCAAATTGAAATGAACGTATTCTATTATTTGATGATGCAATGCCTACGCTGTTTGCGCAACGTTCATGACCGAATTACCCTATTAATTTGTCGACAGATGATTACCTGCTAAACGCTTCCACATATTTTTAGTCATCATTGTCCGTAGATATTTTTCAGTAAATGCCATGAGCCAAATCTAGAGTAGAATTGGTATGAAAGTATGTCTTCCATTCCATTCTTGAAATCTTCCATTCCTTGCTGGCATCTTCCACATTTCATACCAAAATTTCCGTTCCATTCCATCTTCCATTCCATTCCACACCATGCCCTGGCTGGGGGCTTCGCCCCGACACCCCCTCTGTGATACGTTTGAGTTACGCTACTTTACTCAACACGTCTACCAATTTAGACATTTACACATTTTAACTATTGGTTTAGGTTCTTTCCCTTGAGCAAAATCCTAGTTACGTATCCACACCAGGCCACGGCTTCTGATCTTCCATTCTTCGATATCTTTGCCCCCACAAAAAATTCCTCTTTCTAAAATTTTTGGTGACGTCATTGCATGCGATTTGTGGTTTGGGCCCCCCAATCAAAAATCCTGGCTACGCCTATGCAATCGGGTCAAACCAAAAACTATAAAAATAGGTATCCGCGGTTTCTCTGCTTGACGTTCGGCATTGAAAGTGAGAGTGAACTACTAAGTCGGTGAGGACAATTTGTCCAAAATAGCAGAGCCACTATCGCTTCCTCGTGGAGGATAAATGTATCAATCAGATTGAGGCTTCAACCGTGTAGGGTAGACAGGTGGCAGCTTGACTCGAAGATCGCAGCTCCCTTCGCTGTCCAAGGCAACTTGGAAAGTCAATTGAAGACCTGAGAGACAAAAGTTGTTAAGTCAGTTTTTTGGCAAATTGAGTTATGACCATATTCTGGTACTGTGGTGCAAAATACAACTTTTGGCGAAATTTTGAAGAAAAAACTCGTTTCCTTCCCTGAAAAATCAGCGATCAAAGATTTGTTTATAGGTTCCATTGTCAGAGGAAATTGTTGTTAAGTCAATTTATTTTTTTCAGGTTCATAACTATGATGTAACAGAGACATGTGATTGTTAAGAAATTTAAAAAGCAATGGTTAGACATATTCTATGTCAGTTGCGTTTTACCGGCAGAACCGGCAAACCTACTTGGGAAAAAGGATTTATTAGGGTCATTGCAGTTGATATTCGACCTACGTTTCAAAAATTACCGGCCGACCAGTTTCAAGAAATGGAAAAAGGTTAACTTACAGGTTAGGACTGGGCTATGGAAAACCAAAAACAGCAGACTGTAAGCAGCTAGGCTGAATGTTTCTAACAGTATACCGCAGTTTTCGCTTCCAAACCTCTTAGGCCCCAGACTTATCAAAAAGCATATATCTAATTGTAGCCTATCGTAAAAAAAACAACTATAGAATCAGCATTAGTATCTAGTTATGCCTAGTATAAAATTCAAGCAACTTGTGAAAATCAATTTACTTTAATGCAAAACGTGGCATTTGTATTGGCAGTGGTCTGGCTTGGCAGAAAGGATTTAGGAGTCATGGGTTAAAGTCGGGCTAGATCACAAACTGGGTTATGGGTCTTGAAATAGAAATCTCCAGTTAGTGACCAAACACCGTACAGTTCAGCCGGCGGAAACCAGGTTTGTTGGATAAAAGCTTTTAGTCAATTGAAAACCAAGAGCACTGTAATTTAATAACCGGTACCCTACTCGGTATTTTAAAATTGCCCCCTATTCCCTGCATTTCTGTTGGGCAAATGAACATGAAACAGTGAAAGGGGCAATGATAAGATGAATTATAGCCAACTTAATTGTTTCCACTAATCCGCCTAAACCTGATGTAGTGCTGATGCTACCATAAAAATACTGTAAAATTTAGTCTCTAAGCTATAGTATAATATTCAGGAAATTCTCCTCTGGCAGCTCTGATATGGGCCATGATAAAATTTTACTACTGCTACTCGTGTCTTGCTAAGCTGATTTAAACTATAGTGCTTTTTCCTAGTGGTGATTTATAAGCTGCTTAGTCGGTTGGTTAATGCTGCAGTGCATGAATATGCATGAGCTTCTTGGAGTTACACAATATGTCAGAGGTGGAGTCGAGCACCCAAAGTTTGAGGCCCAGAACTCAAAAAAGTCCGAGGGCAAGGCCTTGGACCGACTTTTTGAGGACAGCCGCTCTCAAAAGGCAATGGGTGCCCACGTGCCTAAGATATTGCATTTCGTTAAAGTTTTTTATGATAATTTGAAAAGAGTTGTAATGTTTTTGAAATGACTTCAGACGCCATTTTGAAGTTTCACGCGTTGGCAGCAGTTTCGATATATACTGCGAAGCAGTATCGTGGTAAAAACCGTAACAAAAGATGGCGGTAACTCGTGAAAGGGAATAACTTAATTCTAAATGTGGAAATGATATATTTTTAGGCAATGAAGGTCCAGTGCAAATGTCCACTGATAATGGAGTCCCACTTTTTCAATAGTTTTTCAAACGCAAACTTTATTTCTAATTTATTTATTTTAACGAAATTTTTAATTATACGATAATATCTCAAATTGTTACAAAGTAAATATTTTTTCTTAATTTGAATTAATCAATTGAGGTACCACCGACCCGTAGTTGTGAGCGCCAAGTCTTTATTGGCCGTAAAAAAAACAAAAAAAAAACGGAGCTCTGAGGACGAGGGCAAAAAAGTTCCCATGCCCCGCTAAACAACGTTAGTAATTTTTGTCGGAAAAATAGCAAGTTGGGAATTTTTTTGCAATAATATGTTTTCAAAGCAATTATTTAAGAAGAGAAGATACCGTATAAGTAAAATTAGAAAAAACAGTTTTTCACATTTTTCCACATTCCAAATTTAGCATAAAATTGGCATTTCTACTGAACTTACGTTATTCTTGGGCAGTGCCCGACCAGGGAAGTTAAGAGGGCTGCAGCCATCTCCCCGATCTTAAAAATTCAAGCGTTTAAACGTGTCTTGGACTTGACCGTAAGTAAAAGGGAACTTGAAGGAGTCGGGCAAGTTAGTTATATTAAATGGCTTCGGAATCGGAACAATTTTGTTCTTTCAAATAGCTCTAAAAACGCGTGAAATGTGATTCAGATGGATTTTTTTTTGAAAATTTACAAAAATCGCCCAGCCGCTGGGGCTTCCGCGTATGATACGATTGAGTTGGGCCATTCTGCACAACAAATGTGGCCATTCTGCTCGACAAACGAAGCCATTTTCAAACAAAAAAATTTTAACCTTTGGTTCAAACCCCTTCTTGGAAAAATACTGCTTGCGTGCCTGCTCCTGCCACTACATGCTCAGATTTTTTTGGCGTCACAATGCGTATATTGTCACATACGCAGGTAACGATAGTAAGTAGGTTCTTTAGTCTAAGCTCCTATCACCTGGCTCGAATCTATAGTTGCGCCACTGCTTCTTTACTATCCAAAAAATTGGTGCGCAGAGAAACTTCGGTGAGACACACCAGCCTGCTGGTCACAGCCTAAAATCTAGATCAGAGATCAGAGACAAAAAGGAAGAGCCAAAGACGTTTTTTTAAGAGACTCAAAAGATGAACACTCAGAAGAAAATAATTGAGATCCTGGAATAAGTAACCACACGCGCTGCAAAGATAATTTTTTGCAGCCTTCAGTATAAAGGAAAGCTGTATGCTGTGTTCGAGACGCGATATCTGGAGTCAAAGTCTGCGTTTGGTATGTCGCAGTCGTGCAAGGCCAGTTCTTCCAAAGAAACTGAATTATAGTTGTTTAAAATTTAGAAAGTGTTTACTCCAAAAGTTGCTGTTTTACAACATTATAATTTTTTACTTTGTTTGGCAGCAACGCTGACACAATTACACTAATTGGGAATTAGCAATATACATTTTTTGGATTTCAGTTAAAACTTTTGGAGGTAAAACATTGACTGTCAGCCTGCAGCATATCTTGAAAATAGAAAGATATCGAAAGGGTAGGTTCAAACTTGGAAATTGCAATTTCAAGAAATTTCTATATCTTTTGAGAGAAAACGGAAAAGAAAATTTTTGACATAAATGTCGTTTAAAGTCAAGTATTGACAAGTTACAAAGAGCTACAAAATCGATCATAATTGATTTTTGTTTTATTATTAATAGCTTGAGTGAGTGAGGTTTGTTTTATGAACTTTTTGTTTTGAGCTATTTGAATGGTTTATGACCTTTTTGTTTTATTTAAAACTCCCTTGGATGATGCATTTGTTCATTCAAAATCGTTTTAAAATCTTCTTTTGAAATGTGAAATAGCAATGCAGTGCAGACTATAATGCAAGAAACTTTATTGACAAAGACAAGTACATATTTAATGATTCCACAGGCTAGCATCGACTCTGTTTTAGTGGTTTAAAATTGTATTGTTTGTTACCGCAACATGCAGCAGTACTGTTAATTATTCAAAAGAATTTTGATCGCAAATTCAAGTGTTGTGGAAGAGTCAAGTAATCTTACTACATCAAGTTTGTTTGTGACTATGTTAATATGAAACAGCTGCGCTGCCCAGGAACAATCCAAAACAGGTATGTTTTAGCCAAGTTTACTCAGCTTATTACTGCAGATTTTTTCAATAAATTAATATCTTTTTCAAATAAGTAAATTTTTCAATTCCATTTGAACACTAGAACAATGCATTTAAGAAAGTTTTTGATGGGAAAAGGGGCTATGCAAATTAAATGGAGAAAGCTCTGTTCTTCATACACATAGCACTTGCAAAAGTTTGGAATAAGATTATTATTATTATAAACTGTATATGAATTATATATGAATCACTTTACATGTAAGTTATAATCAAAGTAAGGCGCATCTTTGACAATAATTTACAAACATATATAAAATGGTTTATCATAATTCACATATAGTTTGCAATGATTATAATCTATTGCAAATTTCAGCGCTGTCCGGAAGGTCGAGCGGTATTGCATTCGTCTCTGGAGCGCTGCATTCAAATCTTGGGCGGCTTAAACCGGAAACAATTTTGGCAACAGCTTGCCACCGCTGCTGCGTTTCTTCCAAAGAACTTATGTTTGCGCAGGCGCAATGAGGCGGAGATGGGCCCTTCCAACTAGATACACGCTTCGGCGAAAACAGCAAAAGTATGATGAAAGATTTGTTTTAATTTGCAAATTTGTGCAAGAGCGTAAAAACCAGAGTGAAAAATCTTTTCGATAACTTTAGTTTTTTCAGCCAATACCTACGTTATGCTTTTGGTCAGAGGTGTTCAAAGTAGTCAGAAACAATAGTCAAGTAAAAGTGTTGTTACTAACGATCAAATGTAGTGCAAGTAGAGTAGAAAGTACTAAACCATTTAACTAAGCAAATAAAAGTATAAAGTAAACAGATTTTTAAGCTACTCAAGTAGCCAAGTAGAAAGTTTTCTTTCACAAGACCCTTGTATTTTCTGCATCCTGGTCTACGAATGTTGCTAAATACCACGTATAAATATGCGATATCGCGCTTTAAAATGAGAGCCCAAACCACTATAACTGCCCAAAAGTTAGCAATTTTTGAATGCGGACGTATATCAGTAGTTCAGTACTATAAACGGCTCCATTGTTAATCGTACCAAAAGCATGAATGTGGTAAAGTATTTCAATTATAACACTTAATAGTAGTAACGCAACATGATTAGTTGGCTACTAATATTAATTACCAAGCTGTGTCCTTTACTCGCTAGATTATTGTGATGAGTTGTGATGTCGTCATATATGAAACCTGTGCAATTTATTCAGTATACACAAAAAACAGTGAAACATCAAAATGACTTGAGCAATAGTCATTCTGTTAATATCAAAATGTTACAGCTTTCATGGTGTTTACCCAACCGATATGCTTCAGACTACAGTAACTGCACCAGCAGCCTATGTTCCTTACTACTAGGAACTAAGGTTTTGTGGGATAAACATAGGCAACATGACCACTGACTACAATATCTACACTAACTTGCGCATTTTTGCAATTGTTAGCCGAGTAAAATAATTTACCAAGCATGCAGGCCTTGACTATTGGCTACTGGTATCTATAGCCTAGCCTAAAAACTAAGAAACTTTCAACCTCACAATTAAATATCACGTCACTAGCACCGAGCATCACAGCCACCCTTATGGTCAGTTTAATGTGTTACACAGTGGTCAGTAACTAAACTAATATTCTCGTGGCGCAGTAATCGCTAGTGCCGTACGCAAATCTCGTCTCTTTTCCAACAATACCTTAAGGTGAAGAAGCACGGACTTGGACCTGTCTGTACTAGTCGAGCTCGCGCTCATTCATAATTTTCACCACGGTTCGAATATTTTGCCCGACGTTGCCAAAAAAAAACAAAAACCTAGGTATGCTTTACTAAGCCTACAAACTACTTCTAATATAAAATGTACGTAAGTAGCGTTATGTTACGTTAATGTTACTCAAGTGAAAGTAGAAAGTATCCAAAAATATAATTACTTAAAAAGTGCTCGTTACCGACAAAATCTACTTGAGTAGGCTACTTAAGTAGAGCTACTTTCATTACTTTACACCTCTGCTTATGGTGCTGCCTCGCTCGCGATAATTTAGCTTGCAACAAGCTGAAAATCTTTTTTTTGGCAAAATTGAACTCAAAAACATTATCAAAGCGAGCCAAATTGTTCTAAATCGGTTCCATACATTTGATCCACGACCAAGCGCAAACACAAGACCACACAAAACTTAGGCCACGATATTGGAACAAAAAAAAACAAAGACAAGGAAAAATAGTGACCCTAAATGACTTGTGTAACACAGTAGCATTTCAACCAGCTCTATATAGCTTAGACCGAATATTTTTCAAATATTTTCTGCCCAATGCCAAAAGTTATTATTCACCTTGACCTTACCCGTGGTAAAGAACCTATAAGCAATTGAAGCTGTTGTAATAGCTTGCACTCCCTCGTTGGTTCATGCTTGTAAACCAGGCACGTGCGTCAGTTTAACATCACAACAACCTAAAGTACTCTTTTATTGGGCTTTATTTGCCAGCGTTTCATGTAAATATTGTTCTATTTCGGCGTATAGATTACACGGAAGCTCGCACGCCGACCATTTTGTATGATTTTTGACAAATTTTAAACAATATTTTTAATGAATAGAAACTTCTTAACGAATTGGTATTCGGGAATCAGTTTTTAAGTTTCATGAAAAGAATGAATATACAATTTCTAGTGTTCACTGCCGGTGCGCAACTAGAATTTTGTTCAGGCGGTTGGGGGAGCTTAAACCCAAAGATTAACCGACAAGTTTGACGTCCTTCGTGGTCAACTCCTGGGAAATCGTAACGACTTCCACTGGCAGTTAGGTGGGTAGATCAACCACCAACCCTGCAGCTACAAAGCAGCTCGAGTCATAAGATGCACAGAGCTGGACAGCGCTGTTTCGAGCTTTTAGCTCTCATCGGCAGCCCTCATCTTCTCTAACAAAGTTATTCCCCTGCTCGACCCTTAAGGTTTGTCCAGTTCGGCCAAGAGTCTTGTCCAGCTGGGGAATAACTTTGTTAGAGAAGCTGAGGGCTGCCGATGAGAGCTAAAAGCTCGAAACAGCGCTGTCCAGCTCTGTGCACCCAAAGATCAAGTTATTCCTAAAAATGTCGCAATTGGGCGCCGTGCTAAGCATAGGGGTTTAACTCATGCGCATCGCAGACGGGGCCTGGCAGTAGAACCCCAAGCTGCCGGGCAATTATGTTTTGTTTTTTTTTATTAAGAAATTTGCTATTTGAACACCATTCGAATCAAGTTTGGTATCTTTTAGAGCCATCTGAAAAAAATAATGCGCTAAATTTTGAAAGCCAGTTGAAGAATTGAGTTGCCCAGCCCCTTCACGCCCCCGTTTCCCTTACTTCCAAGACAAGTAAAAAACGAGAGAAAACGCAATTTCAAAATTTTTTATCAAAGTATGGTAATATTTTTTGGTAAAATGCACTGATAATATGAGAAACAACGTTTGACAACAAAACGAAATTAATGTTTTGAAATTTTGATTTTTATTTTTTAAATTAAACTGAGTTGAAATCGATATTTGTGCCTTTGCCAATAAAGGGTTATTTGACGGTGAAATAAAAATATTCATTTCTTGCCTTATTTTCGTTTATCAGAATAAAAATGCATGTAGTAAAAGTTTTCATTTTCGCTGTATTTCGTCATAATTCATCAACTAATAGATGTTCAATAGGAATTTAAAAATTGCCGATAATATTGCAAGTTAATTTTTTAGCAAATACGCAATCGAATAAATGCCGAAATTATGGAATTTTTTGCTTTGGAAATGTCACACTCGTAATAAACGGTCTCAATTTTTAACTAACTGACTGTCAGATCTAGATTATATAAATTAATGTGGGTAGGAAAACTTTTACGCCTTTAAGCAATGCATTAAATGAAACTATGGTTTTGTTAAAACATTAGTGCGATTTTTTTTGATAAAAAAATTTCAATTTTGGCCCCAATAGCTAAAATCTTCGGTAGCTATTTGGTGTAAAAAAATCAGCAAAATTAAAACTACATACGTAAGAATTGAAAACTGTAAGGCAGTACGACGCACAGAATGCTATAACAAGAATAAAATAACAAGCCCTAAAAAAATTCCGGCGGTTGAATACAGTTTAAGTTTTCACAGTTTTTTTGTACTTTCCAGAGAAAAAGAACCTATAGCTTCATTACAGTGGCTTGTAAAAGAGGAGGGGAGGGGGAACCGTTGCAGCTGAACTCTTGAATCACGGCCTTCGGCAAAACAAAGTTTGGTTTTTGATAACCTTGTACTTACCAGTGGTATACAGTATCTACAAGCAAATGAGGCGGTTGTAATAGTTTGTGCGCCTTAGTAGTTTTATGCTTGTAAACCAGGCACGTGCGTCAGTTTACAATTACAACAACCTAAAGTACTCTTTTATTGGGCTCTATTTGTCAGCGTTTCATGTTGAATATTGTTCTTTTTCGGCGTATAGATTACACGGAAGCTCGCACGCCATCCATTTTATATGATTCTTGACGATTTTTGAACAATATTTTCAATGAATAGAAACTTCTTAACAAATTTGTATTTGGGAATCATATTTCTAGTGTCGTGAAAAGAATGAATATACAATTTCTAGTGTTTACTGCAGGTGCGCAACTAGGATGTTGTTCAGGCGGTTGGGGGAGCTTAAACCCAAAGATCAAGTTATTCCTATAAATGTCTCACTCTTGGGCGCCGTGCTAAGTAAAGGGGTTTAACTCATGCATATCACAGACGAGGTCTGGAAGTGGAGCCAAAAGCTGCCGGGCAATTTTTATGCTCTATTTGAAAACAAAAATTGCTATTTGAACACCATTCGAATCAAGTTTGGTATTTTTTAGAGCCATCTGAAAAAAATAATGCGCTAAATTTTGAAAGCCAGTTGAAGAATTGAGTTGCCCAGCCCCTTCACGCCCCCGTTTCCCTTACTTCCAGGACGCAATTTCAAAATTTTTATCCAAGTATGGTAATATTTTTTGGTAAAATGCACTGATAATATGAGAAACAACGTTTGACAACAAAACGAAATTAATGTTTTGAAATTCTGATTTTTATTTTTTTTAACCAAGCTGAGTTGAAATCGGTATTTGTGCCTTTGCCAATAAAGGGTTATCTGACGGTGAAATAAAAATATTCATTTCTTGCCTTATTTTCGTTTATCAGAATAAAAATGCATGTAGTTAAAGTTTGCATTTTCGCTGTGTTTCGTCATAATTCATCAACTAATAGATGTTCAATAGGAATTTAAAAATTGCCGATAATATTGCAAGTTAATTTTTTAGCAAATACGCAATCGAATAAATGCCGAAATTATGGAATTTTTTGCTTTGGAAATGTCACACTCGTAATAAACGGTCTCAATTTTTAACTAACTGACTGTCAGATCTAGATTATATAAATTAATGTGGGTAGGAAAACTTTTACGCCTTCAATCAATGCATAAAATGAAACTATGGTTTTGTTAAAACATTTGTGCGATTTTTTCAATGAAAAAATTTCAATTTTGGCCCCAATAGCTAAAATCTTCGGTAGCTATTTGGTATAAAAAATCAGCAAAATTAAAACTACATACGTAAGAATTGAAAACTGTAAAGCAGTACGTCACACAGAATGCTATAACAAGAATACAATAACAAGCCCTAAAAAAATTCCGGCGGTTGAATACAGTTTAAGTTTTCACGGTTTTTTTGTACTTTCAAGAGTGAAAAAAGCTTCACAGTGGCTTGTAAAAGAGGAGGGGAGAGGTAGGCGTTGCAGCTTACCTCTTGAATCACGGCCCTCAGCAAAACAAAGTTTGGTTTTTGATAACCTTGTACTTACCAGTGGTACAGTTATTATATACGTACCAGTTGTACAGCAGAGGTGTCGCGAAGGGGGGGGGGGGGGGGGCCGCCCCGGGTGTCACCATTTTGGGGTGACACCATATTATGAAGTGAAACCATATCTCCACTGATTTATGGTGAAGATTCTTTTTCCGTCCTCATTTGAACTGAAAACCAACCAATTTAGCGGCAAAGACTTTTTTTGGTTTTGGAATTCACATATTTCTGGGCTGAAAAAACCCATTACTTTGACGGCAATGACTTTTTTTTTGTCGTCACTTGTTTTTGGACCGAAAAGGGGTGACACCACGAAATTCCGCCCCGGTGCCAGCACCATCCCTAGCAACGCTACTGTGGTACAGTACCTATATACGTACCGGTGGTACAGTATTTACAGTATATGCCTAGCAGTGGTACAGTATCTATAAGCAAATAAGGCTGTTGTAATGGCCTGTGCCCCTTAGTTAATTGTTTCATGCTTGTAAACCAGGCACGTGCGTCAGTTTACAACCTCACCAACTTTAGATTTCACGGAAGCTCGCAAGCCAACAATTTTACTTGATTCTTGACGATTTTTGAACAATATTTTCAATGAATAAAAACTTCGTAACGAATTTGTATTCGGGAATCATATTTTTAGTTTCGTGAAAAGAATGAATATACAATTTTTAGTGTTCACTGCAGGTGCGCAACTAGGATGTTGTTCAGGCGTTTGGGGGAGCTTAAACCCAAAGATCAAGTTATTTGTATAAATGTCGCACTTGGGCGCCGTGCTAAGTAAAGGGGTTTAACTCATGCACATCACAGACGGGGTCTGGAAGTGGAGCCAAAAGCTGCCGGGCAATTTTTATGCTCTATTTGAAAACAAAAATTGCTATTTGAACACCATTCGAATCAAGTTTGGTATCTTTTAGAGCCGTCTGAAAAAAATAATGCGCTAAATTTTGAAAGCCAGTTGAAGAATTGAGTTGCCCAGCCCCTTCACGCCCCCGTTTCCCTTACTTACAGGCCATGTCCAAAACGAGAAAACACTATCTTTTTGATAAAATGCTGTGAATATACGAGAAACAACGTTTGACAACAAAACGAAATTAATGTTTTGAAAGTTTGATTATCATTTTTTTTAACCAAACTGAGTTGAAATCGATATTTGTGCCTTTGCCAATAAAGGGTTATCTGACGGTGAAATAAAAATATTCATTTCTTGCCTTATTTTCGTTTATCAGAATAAAAATGCATGTAGTTAAAGTTTGCATTTTCGCTGTGTTTCGTCATAATTCATCAACTAATAGATGTTCAATAGGAATTTAAAAATTGCCGATAATATTGCAAGTTAATTTTTTAGCAAATACGCAATCGAATAAATGCCGAAATTATGGAATTTTTTGCTTTGGAAATGTCACACTTGTAATAAACGGTCTCAATTTTTAACTAACTGACTGTCAGATCTAGATTATATAAATTAATGTGGGTAGGAAAACTTTTACGCCTTCAATCAATGCATAAAATGAAACTATGGTTTTGTTAAAACATTAGTGCGAATTTTTCAATGAAAAAATTTCAATTTTGGCCCCAATAGCTAAAATCTTCGGTAGCTATTTGGTATAAAAAATCAGCAAAATTAAAACTACATACGTAAGAATTGAAAACTGTAAAGCAGTACGTCACACAGAATGCTATAACAAGAATACAATAACAAGCCCTAAAAAAATTCCGGCGGTTGAATACAGTTTAAGTTTTCACAGTTTTTTTGTACTTTCAAGAGTAAAAAAAGCTTTACAGTGGCTTGTAAAAGAGGAGGGGAGGGGGAGCCATTGCAGCTGAACTCTTGAATCACGGCCTTCGGCAAAGCAA
The DNA here is from genome assembly GCA_963965965.1 of Trididemnum nubilum. Lineage (NCBI taxonomy): Eukaryota > Metazoa > Chordata > Ascidiacea > Aplousobranchia > Didemnidae > Trididemnum > Trididemnum nubilum. The sequence goes on along the minus strand of OZ014475.1, from coordinate 31,340,005 downwards.
AGTTTGGTTTTTGATAACCTTGTACTTACCAGTGGTACAGTTATTATATACGTACCAGTGGTACAGTAGAGGTGTCACTAAGGGGGGGGGGGGGGGGGGGGGCCGCCCCGGGTGTCACCATTTTGGGGTGACACCATATTATGAAGTGAAACCATATCTCCACTGATTTATGGTGAAGATTCTTTTTCCGTCCTCATTTGAACTAAAAACCATCACAAAAAGCTTCACAGTGGCTTGCTTGCAGAAAAAATATGGCTTCATCATTTTGGTTTCATCATCGAATCATCATTTTTGGTTTCGTGAAAAGAATGGATATAACAATTTCTAGTATTCACTGCCGGTGCGCAGCTGGTATTTTGTTCAGGCCGTTGGGGGAGCTTGAATCCAAAGATCAAGTTATTCCTAAAAATGTCTCACTCTTGGGCGCCGTGCTAAGTAAAGGGGTTTTTAACTCATGCGCATCATAGACAGGGTCTGGAAGTGGAGCCAAAAGCTGTCGGGCAATTTTTATGCTTTTTCTGAAATAAACAATTGCTCTTTGAACACCATTCGAATCAAGTTTGGTATCTTTTAGAGCCATCTGAAAAAAATAATGCGCTAAATTTTGAAAACCAGTTGAAGAATTAAGTCGCCCAGCCCCTTCACGCCCCCGTTTCCCTTACTTACAGGCCATGTCCAAAACGAGAAAACACTATCTTTTTGATAAAATGCTGTGAATATATTAGAAACAACGTTTGGCAACAAAACGAAATTAATGTTTTGAAAGTTTGATTATCATTTTTTTTACCAAACTTAGTTGAAATCGATATTTGTGCCTTTGCCAATAAAGGGTTATCTGACGGTGAAATAAAAATATTCATTTCTTGCCTTATTTTCGTTTATCACAATAAAAATGCATGTTTGTGCGCCTTAGTAGTTTTGTGCTTGTAAACCAGGCACGTGCGTCAGTTTACAATCACACCAACCTTAAGTACTCTTTATTGGGCTCTATTTGCCAGCGTCTCATGTAAATATTGTTCTTTTTTGGCATATAGATTACACGGAAGCTCGTACGCCAACCATTTTACATGATTCTTGACGATATTTGAACAATACTTTAAGGTAGTGACTGTTTCACCGAAAATTTTCAAGTTAAAGAGAATAAAACGAAACTGAGAAATATTCATCCGCGCTTTTTTCATTTTCCGACAAGTTTGACGTCCCGATGAGAGCTAAAAGCTCGAAACAGCGCTGTCCAGCTCTGTGCATTTTTTCATTTTGTTATTTAGGGGTTAAGATTAGGGTTTAGGTTAGGGTTTGGGTTCGATTTGGGAATAGTTTTAGACCAAGCATATGAATTTGGATTGGATTTGAGTCAGAATTAATAAAAAAGTAGATAAAAATTTTCGGTGAAATAAAGCCTTCTTTTTTTAAAGAAATAGAAACTTCTTAACCAGAGGCGTAGCTAACAATGGTGTGGTGGCACCCGGGGCGGGATTTCGTGGTGGCACACTTTATCGGCCGAAAAATAGGTGAAGACCAAAAAAAAAAAGTCTTCGATGCAATACGAGTTGGCTTTCGGTCCAAAAGTATGTGATGACAAGAAGAAAAAGGTCTTTGACTACCAATCAGTGGGTTTTCGGTCTTAAAAGAAAATAAAAAAGAAACAAAATGGTGACACTCGGGGCGGACCACCAACCCCGCCCCTCTTGCGATGCCACTATTCTTAACGAATTTGTATTCGGAAATCATATTTTTAGTTTTGTGAAAAGAATGAATATACAATTTCTAGTGTTCACTGCAGGTGCGCAACCAGGATTTTGTTCAAGCGGTTGAGGGGAGCTTGAACCCAAAGGTCAATTTATTCCTATAAATGTCGCACTTGGGCGCCGTGCCAAACAAACCGGTTTAACTTATGCACATCACAGACGGGGTCTGGAAGTGGAGCCAAAAGCTGTCGGGCAATTTTTATGCTTTTTCTGAAATAAACAGTTGCTATTTGAACACCATTCGAATCAAGTTTGGTATCTTTTAGAGCCATCTGAAAAAAATAATGCGCTAAATTTTGAAAGCCAGTTGAAGAATTGAGTTGCCCAGCCCCTTCACGCCCCCGTTTCCCTTACTTACAACTTAAGGCCAAAACGCGAAAACACTATCTTTTTGATAAAATGCTGTGAATATATGAAAAACAACATTTGGCAACAAAACGAAATTAATGTTTTGAAAGTTTGATTATCATTTTTTTAACCAAACTGAGTTGAAATCGATATTTGTGCCTTTGCCAATAAAGGGTTATCTGACGGTGAAATAAAAATATTCATTTCTTGCCTTATTTTCGTTTATCACAATAAAAATGCATGCAGCAAAAGTTTTCATTTTCGCTGTGTTTCGTCATAATTCATCAACTAATGGATGTTCAATAGGAATTTAAAAATTTTTTCATGCGTGTGTGTGTGTCTAATTGTCTACATTGTACCAAATACAGTATTGTTATTTCATGGTGTTACTTTATTTTTTATTTATTTTTTTTCTGACTTGATTTTACTATGGAAAAGGTATAACGTATACGTCACAATACCAAATGTATGAAGTTATAGTGGTTGTTATATTGTAACATTTGTGCTTTGCCGATAATATTTTGATAACCTTTCATTTCTAAATTTTAAAGTTACTTTAAACTGCTTTTTAATTTGCTGAAGAGGGCCATATAGAAAATGCGCCGAAAACGTTACAGATGAAATAAAAATGCTATCGGGAATCAAGTTTCTGCTTATATGCGCTTTGTAATTTAAAAATTGCCGATAATATTACAAGTTAATTTTTTAGCAAATACGCAATCAAATAAATGCCGAAATTATGGAAATTTTTGCTTTGGAAATGTCACACTCGTAATAAACGGTCTCAATTTTTAACTAAATTGACTGTCAGATCTAGATTATATAAATTAATGTGGGTAGGAAAAATATCACGACGTCAATCAATGCATTAAATGAAATTTATGGCTTTGTTAAAACATTAGTGCGATTTTTTTTGATAAAAAAATTTCAATTTTGGCCCCAATAGCTAAAATCTTCGGTAGTTATATTTGGTGTAAAAAAATCGGCAAAATTAAAACTACATACCTAAGAATTGAAAACTGTTAGGCACTACGTCACACAGAATGCTATAACAAGAATACAATAACAAGCCCTAAAAAAATTCCGGCCGTTAAACGAAGTTTAAGTTTTCACAGTTTTTTTTGTCTTTCAAGAATAAACAAAGCTTCACAGTGGCTTGTATATAAGGAGGGGAGGGGGAGGCAATGCAGCTTACCTTTTGAATCACGGCCTTCAGCAAAACAAAGTTTGGTTTTTGATAACGTTGTACTTACCAGTGGTACAGTATCTATAAGCACATGAGGCTGTTGTAATAGCCAGTGCCCATTAGTTGTTTCATGCTTGTATACCAGGCACGTGCGTCAGCTTACAACCTCACCAACTTTAGATTTCACCAACTATAAAAAATGACCGGTCCGGGCTTTTAGTGTTAACAGTTCTGTAGGTTGGAAAGTTACGATACCACAAGACTATTTGGTATTTTCCAGGACAAGTGTTGAAATTAAACTTTCTGCGGAAACATGTTTGAACAGTTTTATTAGATCTAGTCTCTATTTAAGCCTTAGCGCAAAAAATTTTTTTCTGATTTCCAAGCCTAGGGGATTTTAACTAAAAATTGTTATTTGTAACTCCTATTGAATCTGAAAAATAGCAAAAATAAGGTTTCAATAAATCAAGATATTTATTAGCAAGGTTATGGTTTTCATTTATTTTGGGACACCCTGTATATGGCCTCGCATTGTATCGTTAGCACATCTACATGATAAAGACTTACGGTTTCCAGCGGTACAACTTCAGCTTGTATATTTTTACTTTTTTTTTTTTTTACCGGTATCTTTCCATACTTATTTTTTGGAGTTTAACAATAAAAAGTTTTATTTTTTAGGTATGCACAAAACTTGATTAGCAGAACATCACGATTCCATGATTGCCAGCTTTCATAAAAAATGAAAAAAATCAACCTTGAAAAACCATGGTGACTTATTTTCCAAGCTCTTCTTCTAATTCTCATCCAATTTTTAATTAATTTACAGTATGACATCAATAAGTTCTGAATTTTTATATCAAACACCTGGGCTTGCGCTATATGAAATGGAAATTGTTGTAGATTAGAGATCACATATTAAAACTTGGAGAACTATTAATGTCAAGCTATATATTAAGCTATACATCGACTTTTTCGTGTGCTTTTTATTTTAATGCTACTTGTATTTAATGTAGTGTATTTCAACAATAAAGAAACACGAATTTCGTGTCGACCAAACATTTGTTTGCTGAATGAAGGTGGATCTACTTAGTTCAGAAATTTTTGTTGACCTCTATATCAACAGGGGACACTTTGCTCCAGCTTATTGCAAAATACCCCTATAATATACGATCTATTTTCTGACTTTATCTCAGAAAGCGTATAGCCTAGTTGTTCACAGCTGAGCAAAGCTATAAAGATAAAATCCCTTGGTTAAGTTACTTTTGAGATTAGTTTTTGAAATTGCAATTACAGTTTATTCGCCAAATTGGCTTGGCTGAAAGACAGCGAAGGAGCCTTTCGGTTTCCGAATCAAGTTGCCACCTGCCCACCTATTTATTACGCACGGTCGAGGCTTCACACTCTTCCTTTTTATTGCTGAACGTCAATCAGAGAAGTTGTGATTACGTACCAGTTTTTATAACTTATATAGTCTTTGGTTGGACCCCGCCGAGAAACGAACTCGAGTCTACTGTTTGAGTAGCAGACGCTCTATCCATTCGACCACTGCTGATTGGTTAAAAAGTGTTTTTAGCGTCACTTTAAAAGACGACTTCAAACACGAAAAGAATCGCGAAAGTTTATAAGTAATTTGTGACTGGGAAGTTTACAAGACTGAAAAATCTGGAGAAGTATCTAAATTTCTCGTTATTTGAGGGATACAGTAATTTAGACAAAATTTTGTCCTAAAAGTCAACCTCTGACTCTTATCTAATCTTTTTATGAGCTGAATCAATGCAATTAATCATCTATTGCAGGAGCAACTTTAAATAACAATCCACCTCGTCAATTTTTACGCGACAAACTTCAAAAAAAAAAAAATCAACTATGGGAAATGCATACTGAACATATTATTCAATTTGAATGGAGGGGACCCGGACCCTTGGTCATAGCTGTCCTTAACCTGTAAGTAAGGGGTGCTGAAGGGGCTGAAAATTTAACTCTTTTAAATGACTTCTGAATTTTAACAATTTAGATCTTTCAAATGGCGATAAAAATCTGCAAAAATTGATCAAAATGGCGCTTCAAAGCCTATTATTTGCCAAAATATCACTATAATTGCCTTAACAGATGCTCCACCCTCATACTCACTCTATAAAACGCTTGAGTCGCACATATTTTCTCGGCCTCACGAACAAGTTTCTATCAATTAGTTAATTGCTCTGCTCTTTGAAAACATTTTATTTTAACTGTCTTTTATATTGATTAATTAATTTACATAAACTAGGACTAGAAGCAAAATCAATGGGGGTATCTAAAGTTGGGTCAATCGTATTAGATTAGATTAGTGCTGTCTCCATCCTTTTTGACCCAGCTGTTCCCGAAATATTTTACTTCAAACACGACGTAATTAAGGTCCTCCATAAATACGACGTATGATCTACATAAACCTTTACGGCAAAAATAATAAAAACACCTCTAACATCGTTAAAATGATGCCCCCGACAGGCTGTTTCGCCGTTAGGCTCTTCAAGATCAACCTATAATGTATATTGGTTGAAAGACTTACGCTGCTTATCTTAATTAATAGAATGATTTGCGGCATTGTCTTAGGATAAACTAAACTGGCGTCGCCGATATAATAAACGTCAGGGTTGCCAATAAAATTATGATTAAAGAGGCTCCTATGTCGCGTTTGAAGTAAAATATCTCTGAACTGGCTGAGTCAAGAAGGTTGATGTCAACGCCAAGGATATCAATTAGGATTCGTCTAGCTTTGGATATCTCCACTTCTGTGCTCGTTTAATACTGTTCGACCCTTTGAATAACGAGGAAAAATTCTTTTGATTATTATAGGGACGCTAACTCTCAATGGGGGGACGCGTTCCCCCAAAAATTTAAGTATTGCAACTGTAATATGTTACAATTAATATTGTGTACTTCAATATGCTTAAACCATGCTTAAACAATCTATCTCACAAATATTTTGTCGCTAAGTGACAGCAGAGATTAACAAAAATCTATTATTTTCGCGCTCAGCAAATTTTAGCTAAAGCAAGGTTGATAAAATATTCAGAATGGGTTTCCTAATTCCCAAATCACCTCGACAAAGCTTATTTGTAGTAAAGATTTAAATACTAACAAAAGTAGTTAGAATGAGTTACTTGCGGCTCTTATTAGTTTTAAACAACCAGGCATTTGCTATTACAGCATTTGGGATTTTGCTTCAGGATTTAAACGCTATTTTTGAGCAGCTAATAAGGGTCCTTTTTTGGTTTCGTAGCTTGATCGCAATTGAACGCAAACTTATGTAACATCTTTTTTTTAGTGTCCCACGATTAAAGAAACTAGAAAAAAAATCATCATCATAATTGGCAGCATACCTTCGACATGACATAGCGAAAAAAAATATATGCATGACATAGAGATGAAAAAAATAAATATTAACCTAAAACAAAATCCGACTCGAAAGGGCTAAAAACGTTTAGAATGGTTATGTTTTTAATGTTTGTTCTTTGTTAATGCAGTATTATGCACAAAATATTTGTATAATGCTAGAATATTAGCCTACTACCACTTATAAATTTCGAGTAAATTAAGCAAACTAGAAAATAATATAACAATAACTGAAAAAGCTTGTTCAGTTTGGCCGAGAGCTGGCTGGGGAATATTTTTTGGTTTAGACAGTTTAGATATTCTGAAGGCTGCTGATGAGAGATAAAAGCTTGAGATAGCGCTGTTCATCTCTGTGCATAACAATAACTGCTACCAGTTCTTAAGATTGACAGGCACTTAATCCTGCTGTTTGATAAAGCAAAATTTTCTTGAAGAGAAGTCAAAAAAATAAATGAACCACCCCATGACTTACACCATTTGTCATCTCAGCCTACCCACAAAATGTAGCAGCCAAGTACAGCTGATGTTTCAAGGAATATTATCTCTAATTACTAGGCTATCTAAGTAGGCTTATCAACTCTAAAATGACTGCTGTGCTACATTGAGCAGCTTGCAACAATCACCGGAATTCTTGCAACCCAATTAACAACCGAAACTAGAAAAGGTGGTGCCCATGAGGGACGCCCTGGAGATAATTTACTTGTAGGCTTCATTATCTGGTAATCTACACTACTACCGGTACAACTAGTTGTAACTGACATTGAATTGAAACACTTTCGTGCTTATATATGCGCGTAAAAATTTTTAATTTTTGATTGTAATTTTAATTTTTTATTACGTAACAACAGAAATATTGATCTCCTCCAAAATGTGACAGGTAAATGTTGTTAAGTCAAACCTTCTTGTGACAGGTTAATGTTGTTAAGTCAAATCGTTTTTTGGCCATAATTCGGCCATTTGTGACGCGATTTGCACCAAACTTGACATGTACCATTGGACACCACAAAGGCACAAAATATTGCTAAAAAATTACGAAAAAAACGTTTCGTTTGACGTCTGTGACATTGCAAAACCTTTAAATTGCAAAAATTGCAAAAACCGATCAGTGGTCGAGTGGATAGAGCGTCTGCTACTGAAGCGGTAGACACGGGTTCGATTCCCAGTCGAGTCAAACCAAAGACTATAAAAATTGGTATTCACAGCTTCCCTGCTTGACGTTCAGCAATTAAAGGGACAGTGTGAAGCCTCCATCGTGTGTGGTAGACAGATGGGCAGGTGGCAGCTTGACTCGAAGACTGAAAGGTCATTTCGCTGTCTCCTGGCCAAGGCAACTTGGTGAATAAAATGTAATTACAATTACAATTACAATTAAATTCAATTTACTCAAAACAGCAAAAAGTGACTTAACAACATTTGCCTCTAAGGTCTTCAATTGTAATTCAAATTATCAAGTTCTCGCCTGTCGTTGTTTTCAAGAAATAAGGAACCCAAACGGTGTCGCAAAAGAGCTGGAGATTTACTATCGGCTTGCAAAAACTCGTTTTTTGTGCCGAACTCAAAAAAAAATATATACATATATATAACGAAGAAAATAATTTTTTTTGCGGCTTGCCACTATAGCTCATACGGAACTTAACTAGCATAGAAATTAATGGAGTTCGTTTTTTGTTATCACCATCTTTGTTTACCAGATAGACAAAATCTTGCCATTTTTTTTAATTACAAAAATTGCCCAGAGCCTGACCCCCGTCTTTGCTACACAGATGATATTTTCATTTATGTTCAAACCACCCCCCCAGCAAAAAAAATATGTGGGCATGGGCGCCTGCTTTATACAATGTAATTGTTGAACAAAATCTGGGTAAAATTTTAACTTTGGATACTTCCTTGCCTTAGCAATTAAAATTCTAGTAGCGCCCCTTTTATCTTTAATTATTTAGACATTACGATAGCCGAGTTTGTAAGTTAGCGTTATACAATATTTGGCTGACTGCTGTCAGTATGAGGCTTACAATAGGTTTGTATGCCAAATGACCATTCTCAGTCTTACAAATACAGTATTGCTAACTGTTGGAGGATCCACACTTTTCTTTGCTATTACTACTTTTTGATTGGAGGAATCCGCACCTGCTTAAGAGTTTTTAGTGATTCTATGTTTCTGTGGATTCATTCGATTTCTTATCCTCTGAATTTGTTGCTTGTTCGAAGCCATCAAGCAGAGATAATAATCGTAAAGCATCTTATCCAACGACGCAATTACATGACCAAGTTGTGTTTTGAATCCAGATCATGCGATCAGGTTCGTCGGGAAAACGACGCCTTTATCCTCTTGGCCACGCTGGCGATTATCAAAACCGTCCTAAACATTTCCATCGGCCTATGACTCTAATAAAATTACTGCTGTATAAATACAGTGTGTTGTGCATACTACCAGATGTATTGCACACGGCTATGCAAAGTGGTTTTGCAATAAAGGCGTTTCACTTTGGACGCTGTCGGAAGTCCCATATCTAAACTATGATAAGTGCACGATGAAAAAAAAGTAGTTGTCATTGCGGCTACCTAGAAAACAATTTACTCGGTAGGTTGAAAATGTTGTATATTACAAATTCGTGATATACCGTTTTTAATAGCGTATATTTCGGTGTTTAAATTTTCGATGGCTCAATAAAAACAAAGCAAATCGTGTTTTAAAAAGCTTGTCAATTTCGAACGTCGATATTGCTGTTATTTACGCCCTTTATTGTATTACTTCTATTGTGTAACAATCGGAAAGTTTTGATCAATGGCTAACGAACTATTTAAAATACCAAGTGATTATTCTAGTCATTTTTCTTTGTAATAATTCTATTGCGATTCGTTAAGTGAACTGATATAATGATAAGATTTAGTGCATTATGCTAACACTTAGCACTTATGTCGTAACTGCAAGTGATTTTTTTTATTTAAGGTTTTGCAGATTAATGACGTTGCATTTGAATCTAATTTCGCACGTTTTCAGAGCCATTTGAAAGAAGTAATCTGCTGTAAGATTTGAAAGCCAGTTGAAGAATTAAATTGTCCAGCCCCTTCAACCCCCTCCTGACTACAGTTTTGAATCACATTTTTTAAAATATGAACCAGCACTATAAAATTTTGGTTGAGGCTGGCTGTTTTCAAATTTGTGCAAATTTTCGGTTCCAATTTGTTTTTAATTTGTTCTTTAATTTGGTTGAAGAATACCAGCGGTACAACCGGAGTAGGGGCTAAAGGAGCTTCAGACCTCCCCCCCCTTTGCCAAATCACTTGGAAAATTTAACCTAACTCTAAACGTTTAAACGTGTTGCTAAATTCACTTTTTAGGTAAGGAGGGTGGGATGAAGGAGCTGAGCAATTCATTTTTTGCAAATCACTTCCAATTTTAGCACTTGAGTTCTTTCAAATAGCTCTAAAAACGTGCAAAGTTTCATCCATATGGCGTTAAAATGGCTTTTTTTCCGAAAAATAACAAAATTTGCCCAGCGGCTGGAGGTCTCGAGCCTAGACCTCTCTGGGGGCTCCGCCTCTGGACAACATCAGTGTTGAGATGAGGTGCAGCAGTTTCTTCAGCACTTCATCTAAAATGAGGCATTTTTGGAACAGAAAGATTTTAACTTTGGCTTTAAACCTTACCTCAGTGTGTAATTAACAGGATGTTTTTCAATGAAAAAGTTCATTTTTCAAAGCATCTCTTCGTCTGGCACTTGCCAAAAAGAATCGTCAGAATGATCCTGCATTCTCCATTCTGACGATTCTTCTTGACAAGTGTCAGACGAAAAGCTGCTTCGAAGAATGAACATTTTAAGAAAGCAATTCTCAAGTTTTGTACCACCAATCAACTTTTCATTGATTGTTTTTGTTGTATGATAAAAAGTTCTTCCATATACTGTGATTGAACGAGCTTTACTTATCGGTGAACAAAAAACGAACTTTAATTTTATTAAAGGTATACTCCAGCTTAGTCAAATCAAATCTTTCACAATACTCGCTATATTACACCGAAGCGTGTTACGAGTTGGCTCGGCTCAACTCTGCTTCATTGCGCCCGGGCAACGTTGCAGAGCTCCCTTCGAAAAAATTGTCTTCGCGGTAGTGGGCAGTTGGCAACACTGTGTCCAATTTGACCGGCCCAAGATTTGAATCTCATATCTCCTGCTCCAGAGACAAACTCGTTACCGCTCGACCAACAGGCCAGTTACAACTCCGGTTTAAGATTATTTACAGTAATTCGGTAGGATTTGATTTTGATTCGATTTGATTTGAATACAAAGCTTATATGAGTAGTATTCGAGATAAAAATTATCAAAAACATTTTATGAGAATTGTGCGGCCCGCTAAGCTCAGAAAAAGGGTAATGCGGTCCCCTCCTCAAAAGTTTCGGGCACCCCTACTTTAAAGTGATAGAAATTCAATATTTGGCTTAAAGTTGTCAGTTGTTTTTGATCATGATCTTTGAAATTGTCTTTAGATAATCCAACAATAACAATATAAAGAAGAAACGGACAGGAAAAAGTTGCTGATTGCGTTGAACTGAATCTGTTCTTAAAAACTTTTTCAGGCCGAAGCTGACATTGTTCTTAATTTGTTCTTAAATTTCGAGTAAAAACGACTCTCATGTTCGTATAAAATTATTGTTCTAAAAAAAGTCTAATATGATCTATCTGCTGTGCATCTACTTTTGTGGGTAAAGTGTTGCTTTTGGCTAACACCGTATGTTGGTACTTGGTAAACTCTAACTTGAGCGATCAATTCCAAGTCGGGTCAAGGCAAAGATTTTAAAATTGATGCCCACAGCTGCCTTTCTTGAAATTCAGTAGTAAACAAAAAACAACATAATTGAGCATCCACGCCCAATTAAGATCCTATTTTGCAATTTACATGCTTTTTTACCATAGTCAGTCACTAAAACAATATATAGTAAATGTACAATATATTTAATGACTGTGCTGGTTAAACCGATTTTACATGGAGGAGGATGGCAATAATGGCCTTCCTATCCACTGTAACTCTTGAACTTTTTGGTTCATGGAGGCACATTTCTTTTTTCTAAGACAAAATCTTTTATTATTCTGGATGTATTCTGCCACAACGAGTAACGAGTTGACGGGCTCATCTCCGCGTCATTAGGCTGAGAGCAATATAACTCCTTAAAGAAAAAATGCTGTGCAGCGGAATGGAGTCTCTGGTAACACTTCACTTATTAAAAAAAGTTTTTAAAGTTTTACTTCATCTCTTTAAAACAATTTTATCCGCTTTTGGTGGTAAGTAGCTTGATTTGTTAATAGTTAAATAAATATGCGAAATCAATAAACTAGACACAACGTGTAGACGTAGTGGAAAAAAAATTGTTCCTGAGTGATTTTAATGTTTTTATTTTTTTTTCTTGGAGAGAAAATATGGCTAAAATTAATGAAAATAATTCGTCATGCTCAATTGCTTATAAGCAATAATATCAGCAATTACATAACAGCAAGCTGTTTATTGTACTCATAACAAATCAGCTACACTTTTTTATAAGAACAATTCTACTAGAACCTAGGCTCATGTTTGCTCAAAATTACAGTACAAATTAAGAATATTGCCAGCCTCAGCAGTGAAAAAAATTAATTGCAAACAAAAAAGAATAAATTTCAAATCTAAGAAGTAACCAAATTCTGTACTAATTTAAAACGATCGAAGTTTGGTGATTTTCCACTAGTTGGAAGCATATTGCAGCAATCGCGAGATTATAGAGTGCAGTTGCGCACAATGAAGGCAAATGAAAAAATTTTTGCCTGTCGTTCAAATAAAAAAACTTGATTTTTAGCTTTTGCAATTTTACGACGTCGAAAAAAGCAGCAAAAAAGCCTTTACTCAAGCTTACAGAGCATTTGGAAGTAAACAGTTTTACAAATATGGTCGCTAAAATTGACACCGATGCTATCAAATTTTAACATCAAATTAAAAACAAAGGGTTGTCGATCAAACAATCAAGAAAACAATCAATGAGGCTTAAAATTGGCAAAAAGTTAAGAACAGCCAGCCTCCGCTCAAAATTTAGTATTTCTTATTCAAAAAAGAGTGTATACTGATTTTCCAACAATTTGGTTTGAATTTTTATCAATGTAGTTGCATGTTGCTCGGCAGCATTGCGTTCTTTCAAAATATGCACATATGTCTTTATCAGTCGTTACATTGTCACGAAGATTTTTTTAGCATCAATAGCTCTGTAGGCACTACCACTAGCACTACGCGATTCATGCAAGCATGCTGGGTTAGGCTATATTGCAAGTTTCTGCATTGCATTAGTTCAGCGGCTCAGTTAGCGAAAATCGTGCAAGATGAAAACATGAAAAAGACAGTTTTAATTATAGGTCAAAATGTAGCAAAAATCATGCTACAAGTATACTTTAACTTGAACAATATTTGTTTTTTAAAACATATAGCCATTCTTTTAAAAATTATTGATTCAATAACGTAACATTATGGCCTAACTTTTTTAGGTTAAAAAAAGCAAAAGAATTACTGCTGTTTAATCAAAATGGCAGCCAGCTAACCTTTATTGTGGGAGCAAATCAATTTAATTTGCAGACACTAGATGAGAGTTATAACACAAAATGCCTGAGCGACTGGTATTTGAAAATATGAGAAGAAAATACTAACTTTTCGATTTAGATTAGCGCTGCAAATATCTAAAAATAGCAACTGAATTTTGCAGTTAGTTGCTAGTTATTTAATGAGAAAAGGAAGATTTAGAACAGTTTGTTGCTTTTTCGATGTAATTTTTAAAATGTAACAAATGGTATGCGCTACATGTTCTATATGTTTCTCCCAGTTTACAAGTACAAGGCACTGAAAAATAAACTATCAGCTTATTTGGATACGTTTGGTAGCTTAAGAAACATGTTGTTACTGTTAACAGGCCATTTAGGTTGGAAATTTTTTGCTCGATTTTTTCTCAAAAAATCTTCACAGTTATGAACACCAACTTCACCAAATTTGAGCTTTCTACAACCTTTCGTTTCTAAGATATAAAAGATTAAATTTCCCCTTTGAAAGGCTTTGGAAATTTTGCCAGAATTGCCAATTAGAAATAAAACTTCAAAGATTGATTGCATGTTCTTGATTCTCCATAAATATTTTGCGGCAAAGTTATTGTAAAGCAAAGTACACGTTTAGAACTGTAAAATTAGATGCTTGTCAATAAATATAAGCCAGCTTTCCCAAAGTTAATCTTCTATCATAATACTGATAAAATGGCAACGCTAAAGTAACTGGAAAACTGCTGATTTTAAACTGCAATATCTTGAAAACGGGATGGCATAGAAACTTCAAATTTGGTGAGAATGCATTTTAGGCGTATTCTAACATTTTGGTTAAGAATGACAAACTTGACTTAAATGCCCTTTTAAGAAAATTTTCACAACCGAATAATGAAAAAAAAAAATTAAAATAATGAAAAAATCTTGTGAATAATTTCTTAAAGCAGAAGAAATATTAATGAACAGGCAGGATATATGTTCATAAAAATATCTGCTTTTTTTTTCTAAACAACTGCTGCGTGGCGAAAAAGTACTCCAAAATTTTCAGACTACAGGATATTCATTCCTAAGGAGGTGTCGTTTTGTTAAACCCATTTAACTCAGAGTATTTGCCCAACGCATTTTACATGGAGGAGGGCAAAGAAGCTCCCCCTATCTAACTTCTATACCAAAAGTCATGGGAACACCAATTTTGGCATGCGAGTTGGTATTTACCAAAGTTTTTTCAGAAAAATTGGTTTTGAGTCGATGACGTTGTGATCGTGACGTCATGGTCATATTTTCGAAAAGTAATTTTGGCCATGACGTCATAAGCGGTTCAAGTTTTGTACACAGGTTTGCTTTTTGATACTGAATTATAAAATGTCTAAGTCAAAGTAATTACGCCACAAAAACGTCTCATGTCGTTACTTAAGTTTTTCAAGTTTCAAGTTTATTAAATAGCACTGCACAAGTCCAAAAAAAAAACAACTTTGCCAGTAAAATTAAACTAAACAAATATCAACAAAATAATATCGACAAGAGCAGTGACAGAGAAGCTACGTAGGAACCGTGAGGTCTTCGAGACAGTAGCCATCTCTGTTCGTCTTGAAAAGATGACTTTAAATTCTAAGATAGTTAAGTTAAACTTTGGCCAAAAAAATGCTCAGATTTCGGAAAGTGATTTCGGGAAACCTCAAAATTAGAAAATGTCCCATTACCTTACCAACTTCAAATTTTGAGGAGCTATTTGTGATGAAATTTGACTTAAATTCAAGTTCATTTGAAATAAAAATCCTGCTAGTGAAGGGACTTATCACAAAAAAAAGAGAGAGGATGCAAAAATATTCTCCCTCCTGTGTAAAATGGATTTAAGCTAGCTTAAAAAAGGGATACGGTCAAACATGACTTATAAAAAGCTGTCACCCTAAAGTTGTCTCCCTGCTGCTCACCATTCAGATCGTTAAATGCTATGTGTAAAGAAGTGGGTAGAACGTCAGCTACAAAACGGTGGACACAAATTCGATTCCCCTTTGGGTCAAACTAAACTCTGATAAAAATTAGTATTCACACTTCAAAGCTATCCTGTTTGACCTTTAAGCATGTAGAAAAGAACAGTGAAGTCTCCACCGTGTGTGGTAGACATGTGGTAGCTTGACTCAAGATCTAAACGTCCCTTCGTTGTCTCCTGGCCACGACAACTTGGTGAAAAAAAAAATTACAGTTACCATTCCCACAGTAAGAATTTAACATGCAACGCCAATTTTTGGTGTGCACGAGACAGCAAGGAGTAAAAAAAACAACAACACTGGATGAATTCTTACGATCCCATAGCAAAGTACTAAAAAGTCGAGATCAATATTTATTTGACAAACCAGTATTATATGCTTGATAAATTAGGCAAGATTAATCTTTGCGATGACCTTGCCGATAGATTTTATTACGTTTATGGCGGTCTGTGACGTTAAAAAGCTTAGTTGTCTTTGATTACGGATATTCGTTCATTTCTCTTGCTATATGTGCTGCTGTACATTACAATGGACTGACAATATTCGCTTGCTTATTATTGGAAATGCATCGCTGACAGTTCGTGAGATTAATGGACTAAAATGTGATGCAGACATGCAGCAGATTAATTACCGTATTCGCCCTCATCAACTTTAATTTTAAATTGCGACCCCCCGACCTAGAGATAGACCGAGCTCATGTAGACACCAAACGACGCCATGGGCATTTGATTCGCGGAGGGGAGATTTTACAATGAAATCAACAGATCCGGAAGTTAGTAAACCAATCTTTGTTGGCATATAAATGGAAATGAAAACAACAAAAACAAACAAGCTTTTGTGTAGTTTCGGAGAAAAAAACGATTCAAATTTATTAATTATTCTGTAATTCAAAATGCAATTAACTAAATTGGAAGTTGGGGCCCTCGTTTTCTTTAGAGGTTGGTAAACGTGAATGCACTTACAGCAATGCGCTTACAGCAGATGTGGGGGAAATTGAGGAAGAGCATTCATGCATTGCAGATGAAGCTACAGTATTTGTTAGAATAAATTGAAGATGGAGAGTAGCTTTCATGTAAGATTTTACAAGACTTTGCGATAGAGAGGTGAACTTTGCAACTCTGGCACTAAATGCAGTAGAATCACGGCGAGCAGCTTTTGTTACAGCCTAACTAAAGCGGCTGTGAGCAAAGTACAGAATTATTAAAAAGCAAAATTTTTCTTCTTTTAATGTTCAAATAAGTTACCTAGTGAGTAATTCTCTCTTAACTAGCCTATTTTGTGTGCTGTTGTAAGGGTATTTGCAATAATTCTTATATTTGTTTTTAGGATGGTGCATAGCTAATGCTTGCTTAAGCGCTAAGCTTAAAGTAATTCTTCTGTTGTAGCCGGAACCTAGTTTCTTGATCTTTCATCAAAGAAAGAAATTAATTTTGGATTACTGTGGAAAGTTAGCGAATGTTTTTTTATTATTATTACTCTAATAGGCTGTTATTCTTCGCTTTTTCTGCTTGTTTTTGGTTATTCCAGAGTTACAATGTAGACCTACTTGTTTGAATTTGAATTAAAAACCAAAAAACAAAATTAACCTCTTTGTGCTACCACTTTACGCAGTGAGATCACCGACTTTGCCTATCAAAATGCAATCGAAAACTTTTTGTTCAACTCTAATTACTCATACATTCAGTGATTAGGCTACTTTAATTACTTAAAAGAGGACTGCAATTAGTCAACGGGGTTTCTAAAAGTTACTGCAAAAGTATTAAACTAGATATTCGTTAGCTTCTTTCGTTTTGACCCAATGGTTTCAGAGATATTCTACTTTAAACACATTGCCATATACCCCGAATTTAGTACAAAATTTTCAATTATTTTTGGCAACCCTCACGTTGATTAATGCGGTTATCCGTGAATGATTTCTACCTTGGGTTCAGTGTAGCCTACCGTTCAATCAGGATCATGAAGGTCAGGATATACAGCAATACCAAAAAAAAGATAAAAAAGCTCAGCCCTACGTAGGGTGCGCTGCAGTAGCCAAACTTGACTAAAAAAGCCTACCGGGCTATAAACACATGAAGTTGATCAGTGGTACTGTTTTTACTCTCTTGCATTACTGTACAGTATATCCAAACTCTCGCCTCTATGCTTGATCAGTAAGCTATGTAACTTAAGCTCAAGCTAGAAAACAAGGATAAATCACATTAATAACGATAATAATGTTCGTCAATTTTACGACCTTCTGTTTGAACTTTTGAAAAAGCTTTAATAATAATAATGCAGGTTTATCGACTTCAACTAGACCTGGTGAAAGCAGGTCTTTCGCTCGGAAGTCAGTTTAGAGCAATTGGGTCAAGCACAGTGGCGTTGCTAAGGGGGGCGGCCGGCCCCGGGTGACACCATTTTGGGGCGACACCGTTTGGGGTGAAACCATATTATGATGTAAAACCATAACTCCACTGATTTGTGGTGAAGACCTTGCTTTTTCATTTTGTTTGGTCTCCAACCTCATTTGGACCAAAAACTCACTAGTTTTACGGCGAAGACCTCTTTTTTTTAGGTTTTCACCTATTTTTGGACCGAAAAAGGGTGACACCACGTAATCCCGCCCCGGGTGCCACCATCCCTAGCAACGCCTCTAATCAAACAGATAAGTCAATCTCAATCCAATAAAATGTTTAAATGCACTAAACTTTTTAGAATCCCCGTTGATATTACATGCAGCCTTTTTTTAATCTTAACATGAAGATATTGATGTAGACATTTTATTGCGCTAGAAAAAAAAACTAGGGCCACCTAGAGGGGGGCAGGGGAGACAATGACCCCAGGGCCCATTGAATTCAGGGAATCCATCAAGATCACACGGAAAAGTGAACAGCGATTGCTGCTGCGCAAGCAACGTGCAGATTATTATCATAACATTGGAGCAACGTTCCAACTCAAACAGGGTTTTCTGCAAACAAATGGGTCTTCTTTTGTGGGGGGAGGACTAGCTAAGGATGAACCCCGCTGACTCCGCGTGTTCTTTATGTGGGCCCCCACTGGCAAGCCCAAGACCAAGGACAGGCCACCACTGACTGCGCGGTAGTACGTAATTTTTGTTTTAATGTCTAACTCCATAGCTGAAAGGGTATTTTCAGGTCTAATATTGGCCTTAAACAGCATCAAGTAAACTCTTTTGTAATTCCTCGGCCACGATGCTGATAAACTTTCAAACAATTAAAAGAGTTTTGCAGCTTTAATCGCACTTTTGCTTGGTTTAAAAATGTTCAAAATTGTATATTTTGGCTTACGATTCGTAGAAATTTTTTAAAGGTGGGGGCTTCGCCCCTGCACCCCTTGCTGTAATCGTTGCTATTCAGTGTGAAATCGTCTTATTGAAAAGTCTTATTATGCTCTCGCCGCTGGCTAATTTAAAGAGGTGGAGTCGAGGAAACAAGACTTGAGGCCAAGGACAGGAATACTCGAGGACTAAGGACACAGGCGCAAGTGTTCTCCAAAAAATAAAAAATAAAAAAAATTTTTCAGGTGATCTGCAAAAGAGGAGAACAAAAAAGGTCTTCGCAAATTTTCCGCGAGGTTTCTGGCGTTTTCCAATAAAATTTTAACGATTCAAAAAATAGTGCTGTCCTCGAGCCGAGGACTGGGCAATGTTTGAGGACTTGAAGCTTCGAGGCTAAGGCCCAGGACATCAAAATGTGTCCTCTGGTAATTAAAAAAAAACCAGGACCTGTTAATTGTAATGTTGAATTAAAATCTAAGGGGGCCCAATATTTAAGCTGCCTCCGGGCCCACGTTTGGCTCTCCGCGCCCCTGCAAATAGCTAGAAAAAATCAACCAAAAACAAATAACTGTGGCAATATCACAATTAACAGAAACCTTCTACGATGGGGCAACTCAATTTGAATTGTATATTGCAAGCAGATCCGATCAGAGTATATGGTTTAAAAAACAAAATAAAAAACGGGATATGAGCTGCAGTTGCACCAGCATCTTTTGAAAGGTGTACCGGAAATAAGATTAGTCTAAAAACAATTGCCTGAACATGCAAATGCAACTAATGCCCAAGAATGTTAGAATTCCAGGAACTGAACCGCGCAGATCTCGCCTATAAACTGAAATGTACAGTAATTCTAAAACTTTTGAACAGATTCGTCAATTCATCACTGCACCAACATTGCTACAGCAAAGCTTCAGGTTCCACCAGTTGTGACAACTTATTCGGAATTCATCGAAATAGCCACCGCTTAGCTCCGGAACCTCACTTCCTGATAACGTAAGCTTTCATTTATCACTTTCTGTCAAAATTTGTTTATAAATTCGGACTCGATAACACAATTTTGTTGATGATTTATTAAATTAGAGTTGAGCTTTAACTTCCAATTATTTTGAATTTTCAAAAACTTAAGATATTGAAAATTTGAAAGGATTTTTCTTCAGGAGCTGCTTCGTCTGGAGAATGGCAGCAGTATAAGCAGGCCAGTACTGCCACAAGCTTTTATCTAAAGTAACTAGAATTGTTGAAAAAACAAAATTCTCTGGTCCAAGGCCAACACTGCTGGAAACACCTACTTTGAAGATTATCTAAACTTTGGGCAAAAAAATCGCCTAAGACCCCCAAAAATTAACTACCAACTAGTTATTTAGCAAAAAACATGTGAAGTTCGAACAGCATATATAATTACTAAATCGCTCTAAAACAAACAAAAAATTACTGATGTGCTAAATCCCAATGTAGCTACTCACATCTGAAATTTGATCAATTAATCAACTTGAAATAAATGTTCTTTGAGCGCAATCATTGCCAGTATCACTTGAGACAAATTTCAGCATTGCTGAAAAAAAAAAAAAGGAAACTACATTAAACTATCATTAAGACCTGAAACAGATTTTCATGTATACTGTAGTTGACGGAGGTGGAGTCATCAAAGACGTCATTGGCCCCGAGGACCCTTTTCAAAGGCCTAGGCCTTGACCTCGACCATTCCTGTCCTTGGCCTCGAGAGGGTCTGTCCTCCAAAAGTCGATCCTTGGCCTCGGATTTTTTTTTGAATCCATGGCCTTTGTCTCGAACGTTGGGTCATCGACTCCACCTCTGTTAGTTGACTTGATGGCATGTAGAGTATTATTGATAAACTGGGGGTTGGTAACGTTTAATTAATGTTGCGTTGGTCACAAAACAATTAAGTGCAACAGTGACAGTAGAATAATATACCGTATTTTATATTTGGTATAAAAAGCTAAAAAGAACCGAAATAAATGGTAAGTTTTAAAAGCACGAGACCTTTTTGCCATTAGCATCCGTAATATCGACTGAGATTGGCTAAAACCTATACTTTTCTTCTTTTTTTTTGTGACTAACCGGAAATCAGAATGAACAAACTGGCAAAAGATCCAATCAGAGAGTAGCAACTTTATAGACAAATCAGCAAAGCTCGTCTGAATTAACGAGTCATGTCTCGCATGAAGATAGTTTGTGTTTAAGCTGAATACGATCAATGCATTTGTGGTTGTTTAAAAGTTCAAAATTTTTACGAACACCCAAAAAATATGTAGGTGCGCGCTGTAAAAAGAATCATTAGCAAGATCGAAGTAAAAGATAGCACATTTCGATTTGTTATCACATCGATTATGGTTTTGAAATGACCAATCCTTTTACTTTGAAGGCTACTCGAATGCAAACCCACGCTCTTGACAGCTAAATACTTTGCCGAATCAACTAACAACTAACTACAGCATGTAGATCTTTCGTGAAAAATCTATTCTATCGTAAACTAATTTGACCAAAAAAAGGATCTAATAACAAAGATGTAAGACGTATAGCTTTCGTATTACTAGGCATACTAGTTAATTCTGCTCTCAATTTGGACATATTGGTGATGTTAACATGAATTTAGTGAATGTTTAACCGCATCAATCTTCAAAACGCATCTTCTATTTTGGATTGAAAGCTAACATAAAACTTTACTTTCTTCCTTTATGTATAAGTTTAGTGTACATTTTTTGTGATGTGCTTATAAGTTCGGGTAGTCTTAAAATTTTTGGTGAACTAAATGCATTGCTATTCCATGCAATGCTACTAAATATACAATTTCTGTATGTACTATACACACAGTGATGCAAAATGAATATACCCATAAGCTTTCAATTTTAGTTTTGCTTGGGCCAAACAGCGAACTATAATTTTTTGTTTGAGGAAAAAACACAAAAAGTTAGCAATAAACTATTATTGCAATGTCAAATTAAAGTCATTAAACATGAAAACCACCAGAAAAACATGCTGTAAGAAGGTGGCATAAAGAAAAACCTAAGAGGGGAATACATCACAAGGCATTGATTTGAAATGAGCTTAAAGGCGGTAAATCATCCAGCCAATTCCAGTGGTTTACAGTAGCTAAAATTGAACTATAATTTTTGATATTTTTTGTTTTGATTTTGGGGCTGCGGTTGCAAAGACATTCAACAAATACAAAAAGATGTCACCCCGAAGAAAGTTTTTGGAAACTCTGAGTTTTGATCTTCCCGCCAAAACCAACAGTTCTCTAAACTATTAGGCCTACTGTAATCTTATTAAACTATTAGGCCTAACCATCTCTAAACTATTAGGCCTAATAGTTTAGAGATAGCTAGGCCTAATTGGGCCTAAACTATTTAGAAATAAACTATCTCTAAGCTATTAGGCCTACCACAGTTCTTTAAACCATTAACCCTACTGTGGTTTTGGCGGGAAGAACAAAACTCAGAGTTTCCAAAAACTTTTATCGGGGGTACATCTTTTTGTATTTGTTGAATATCTTTGCAACCGCAGTCCCAAAATTAAAACAAAAAATATCAAAAATTATAGTTCAATTTTAGCTATAGTAAACCGCTGGAATTGGCTGGATGATTCACCGCTTTTAAACAACCAACGTTGCAACAAAAAATATTATTTCAAATCAAGAGAGTTTAATAAATTGATAGAAGTGTCCCAGTGTCACCATTGGCTTTACACGGAGAAATGGTTCCACACTCTGCGCTCTGTAGTACAGAATAAAATACACAAATTGCGCATGAGTTCACATAGCAGTGCGCTTTAGCTAAAAAAAAAACACAAATACAAATTATCACATTTTCCAAAACAAGAACAAACTATTTATCAACAGTCGTTCGTTCATTCCACAGCCAAAACACATATTTGGACTGGCGTCGTTCATAAATGATATGCTTGTTTTCAATTAACTAAACGCTTCCGATATCTTTGTAAGCATAAACAAGTTTTTTACAGACTTTTTAGCAACCACAAACAACAAGGGGACAGAGAAACTTTCAACGAACATAGCGATTAGGCTGATCCAGGAAATGACGTCACTATGCCATCTGCCAAAAAACTGTGTTTTTCTGTTTCATCAGTGCTGCGTAACCTAATCGCAAATATCCACTCTAAGCCAGAAGGAAACTAGCAACTGAACTCATTTTCTAGTTCATTTCGCTGATTAATTTTTGATCAGTTTTTCAACAACAATGCTACCGCAATGTTGATTATAGAGTCTCACTTTCTAAAGATTGCTAGTTGTTTGATTCTCTGAAATTGTTAGTTACTGTTTGTATCATGGTAATACTTTCTTTTTCAATGTAATGTTCAGTAATGCTTGTGCACTCGAAAATTGATTCTTTGTTTGAAATTCACCCATCCATTCCACGAATATTTCACGTAAATGCATTACTTGGCAAAATGATGTGCTGTAATATTTTTACTCACGTATTCTTTCAAAACTGCAACCAGAGCACGAATTTGATGCATCTTATACTGTATTTCAAATACTTGCTTCAGGAACCCTTGAAAAACTAATACAATGCATTGCTTCAGCTGTTTTGCATTGTTTTTTCTAAACACAATAACATGCTATTAGTCTATGGTTACGTTATAGAGCATGCCCAACTTTGCTGCTTGTAGTATGAAAGCTACTATACCTTCTCTTGTCAATGAATGAATGAACTCTCTTTTCTATAAGAGGTCCATTCATGTTAGTTTTTCGTGATTAACCGGCATTCGTGCAAGGCCATTTGCCATATCTGGATGCCTTACTCGGCATCATTATGCCGGCTTGATCGTGTGATTTCTGTTCTCTTGCTATTCAAATTCCGTGGCAATAATTCGTGGCGACTTTGGAAACGTTTAAGACACACGAATATATATTACCACTTTCTATTTATGATGTTTTATTACTTCCGGAAAGAAAAGGTCAAAATTGTTAGTATTCCAAATTTGGAATACTGGTTTTTCTATTCGCCAATTCATGTTCATCAGTATAAAAAGTGTGCTTAATCTTTAGTGATTAAGTTGCCGCAATGACTAGATATAGTAGCTGTGTAGGCTGAACCCATTATAGGATCCCACTTTCACATTGTACTATACATACACTGACAATCGATAGAGCAAATGGTAATGAAGTGTTCTGTTTGAATGAAAAGCGCTTGTTGAATGTACTGAAAAGGAAAAACTGTAACGACAAGTAGGTTGCACACCGTGACGAGATTTTATTCCTCTAAGTCAAGTAATGTTTGTAAGTTTTAATATGGCAACACGAAACAAGTTACACGTAGACCATAAACTTCTGAGATAAAATTTAAATCTTTTATTTCACAATTTTACGTTTTCAGTTTCACCTATGTCGGTTACGGTTATCACTTTGTGTAATCGATTTGAGAGCACTGGATTTGTTTAATCGTTTGCGTGCTTTCTGGCCTAAAGGCTACCATCGCAGATGCCACGAAATGCCACCAGAACGGCGACTACTAAAAAACAAGCAATGCGAAAAAGTTGTTTTTCCACAGGATAGCTCAAGTGGTAAAGTAGTGGTACCGCAATTCAAAGGCTGTAGGTTCATATCCTGTAAACAACTTTTTCGCCTTGCTTGTATTTAAGTAGTCGTCATTCTGGTGGCTTTTCTCTAGGTTTCCGCTCTGGTATCCTTTTGACCCGATTAAACATTAAAATTCTGGCCCGCAAACGTCAAAACAGTACAATTGAATTATTATTATCAATGGAACTTTTGTTCTTTCCATAACGTTATTGATATTATTATTATTGGGCAGCGGTAAAGCGAATCTGCTACCGTTAGGTGAAGTCCTCATTCACATTGCGTAGGCCTCATTTGGGCCCATGGCAACTGTAGCTGCTATGTTACTGTAGTTTTGTTTGGTTACTGGTCGAACTCAAAAAGCCTTCTAGCTTCCTATAAGTACGTAATCAGTTAGTTAATGTTACATTTCGTTACCACATTGTGAACATGATGATTTGGTCTTGGTGATTTCAAAATATTTAACTCAAATATCTTGGTAAAGCTTGCAATTTCCGACATAATGATATAGTGTTTCATTCTCTATAGGCTGGATTTTGGACTCAGATAAGACTCAACACGACCTGTAGTTTTCTTTTCGTAGCTTGCTGCATCGTTATTGAGCTCAGATTGTTTTCTTCAAACATGCTGCCGGTAAATAGTTATACCAATACGAAATTTTGCTAGACTACTGCAGAAAATTAGCATTTTGGAAAAATATAAATGCGGATGAACACTTTATTTTTTATTTCTTCCATCAAATAGCCTATCGTCCTTTCGAAGTTACTATAGTATGGTAAGCCTATGCCACAACAAAAAACTGTTGTTACAGTGATATACCGGTAATTGTTAGAATGTGCTTGGAAAATATTTGCTAAAACAGGCTACAATATGTTGTGCCGGTAACCTAATTTGAAAAATATTGCCTTGGAAAACCTAAAATGACTTAGTACATTTTGTGTAAAATCATTCATAGTGCATACAAGTGTATATCAGGACTTTTTGTGTTAGATATAATCAAAATGTTCAACACCTGAACAGTTACATGCTGAAAAGACTTTGTACTGTGTAATTGAAACATTACATACTACTGACTATTTGCTGCAACAAGTATTGTGTAACAAGATACAACAAAATGGCTTCTGCTTTTTCAAAAAGACAGAATACAAGATATTGCAACTTACAATGTAGGCTGGAAGTCGTAAACAGCTTTCTCCGGTGCAGGATCCTTCTTGGTTTTAGCTTTTGACACGTAATAAATCGTGTTCTGTGTTGCTAAGCTCCAAGTAAGCTTGCTTTGCTTCTGTCTCCATATTGCTAGAGCGGATGGACCGGATATCCGAATTTCGCGTCGCTGCATCGCTTCGTGCTTCATCCATCATCGCGCGACCTTTCGTATTCGGTTTGCGAAAAACGAGCATTACTTTCATCGAAACACAAAATCTACTCACTTGTCAGAAAGAGCTTGATGGATGATCATTTGGAACGTTTCTGCTTTTGCAGATAACTTGGTTGAGTAATTAATTAAATCTAATCTTAAAAGCACTAGAAAGATAGCCTTCTTGTTGCTGGCGTTTCTAAAAATTGCGAAAGGGTAGACTTTTCAAACACCATCATATATTTTTTGACACGTGGCAAACTATAACTGCTGGTGTTTCAATCAGTTAACTTAGTATCTAGCATCATCAGCGAAAAGTAATTACAAAGCCTATCTAAATTCAATAAATATTTTTCGCGCATCTGCATAACTCGTATGTACTTTGGTGCACTTTGGCAGTCCTTCAAAAACAAGACAAAGGGTTGCAAATGATCATTGAAAGCGAAAGAATCATGAACAAAAATCATACCTTTTAATATGAATGGAGTCAAATAAAAGAAATTTGTGAAGGTCGTAAATTTGTATTCGCATCAAGTAAGAGATTTAAATCCAATACCGCACTATTCACAGAAAACAGTCGGTATTGTGATCACAATTGAAAGCCTATAATTGGCTATGGTGTAGTTCTTCAATGTATGGGATTGGTGTTCGGTCGCGCTCTGTTATGTAGCTCAGTGTACATGCACAAACATTGAAATGGATAATACACTGACCGTTTGTTAAAACTATTGATACATAATTGTATTTGTATAGTGTTTGCTTGATGTTCTTGTAGGATATTTGTATTTGTAGATGCAAAACATCGATCCAATTGCTTTGCATTATATAGAACGCGTATAAAACAGATATCAAGCTCGGTCAAAAGAGTTGATAAGGTAGCAAAAGATTCTCATCTGAAATCGAAAATTTTTCATGTCGAATTTCATAACAGTGTAACTTTACCACATGTTGTCTTACACTTGAGTAATGCTTCAAATTCTTTGCTTTATTTTGAATAACTTAATCTCAAAATGCATGATACCGACATTTTACATTCGTTGGTGGTCGACTTTCTTTGGTTGATCTACTTTCTTTGCTATTTTACATTGATATCTGTGTCCGAAAAATTAATATAATGCGTATTAAAATGTTGAACTGGGGTAAGTTTAGTTTGACATGTTGGGAATGTTGCCATGGATGCGCTATCTAGAATAAATTTGGAAAAGAAAGGGATTCCAGATTTTAGTTTCCTGTTTGTCATGTCTTGAATGATAATCAATTTGACTCATGTTGTAGTTAATTTGAAATTTGTACTTTGTTTTGATCGTCACTAATGCTTTCAATGGTTGAAACAAAAGTTCAATCTCAAAAACCTGGTAAATACATAAAAACTCGAAAAATTTAAAAGTATTCATAAAATAGTCTTGATTTGAAATTGACAACTAATGACTGAAAAATTTTTGTTGACGTTACGCGTGTTTATGCCAATATGCATCAATTCTAATTGCGATTTGACTGCTTGGGTGCTTCGACTTTTAACTTTCTTTGTTTTTTGGTGTAGAAGTTTGAACTCACTGTGTTTTATTCCATGCAGTCACAACTTCTCTCGGGCACGGTAACTTGCAATTCTACCAATGATAAGATTCTGGCAGCTGCCAAGGGATGTCAGTCTCGTAGTCTTGTTATATGCTGGAAGGTTTTCAATTTGTCGCTGTATCACCGCTACTTTTACATTCAATACCGTAGTGTTTGCCCAATCGTTGCATGACAGATTGCATATGGGTTTGGTTTACTTCGGTTAAGTCGGATTGCCTTGCAGGCGGTTTCTTGGCTGAGGAGAAAAAGGCCAAGGTTGAATCCATTCATTTCGTTTTTAATTTTTAAATTCAAATTCATTAACTTTGAAAAAATTAAACTCAAATTTAAATTCATCAATAACTCGAGAGCGAATTCAAATTCAAAATTCAAGCCCAATCCAACCCGAACCACAGTTGCGCAATAAACTAACAACTCAAGTTGCTTGAATCTTAAATCAATAAAGAAACAACTCAACTGAAGTCAGCGACAATTCTGAGTCTTTTTGACCAGTCTATAAATCGCTACTTTCACAGGGTAAGTTTGAATTTGAGAAAATCAAATTCATCGAATCTTAAATTACGACATTCAAGTTCAAATTCATTGACTTTGCAAAAACTAAAATCAAATTCAAATTCAATGACTTTGCAAAGGTCGAATTCAAATTCAAATTCATCAAAAACTCTTGAGCGAATTCAAATTCAAATTCACGATTCAAATTCAATCCAACCCCAGAAAAGGCGTCTTTTTTACAACAACCTTGATTGCTATGATCTAGATTCAACCCTTACCCAGTTTTTACGTTGTAGGGTCTTATGCAAGAGCGTATTTAGGGGCATTGGGCCATGCCCCCCCTTTGGGTCGCCAGGATAGTATAATCAGCTTTGAATAGTATAGAAAATTGCGGCATAGCCCCCCCTTTTTAACTTTGGCAGAAGGTTAGAGCACACAAACGGTAGGCAAAGAAGTTTTTTTGGCCTTCAAAACCGGACTACATTTGGGTGAAGACCTTTTTTTTTTGGTCTTCACCTGACTTTGGATCCAAACACCGGAATGATTGTGGGTGTAAAAATTTTCAATCTGGACTTTCTTATTTTCAAATTTTCTGAATCTCCTACCCCCCCTTTTGAAAATCCTGCGTACGCTACCGGTCTCAAAATACGTCACTTTAATATGATTATCTTTGCCAGATGATTTTGAACAAGCAGCAAAATTCACTGAACAAAAATTCGAAGAAATCCACCGGAATGTTGTTATTGATTTACTGGAAACTCATAAGCAGGTGTAGATTCGTCGAAGTATTTAGCACATTTGTTGCAATGAAAAGTGTGCAAATCGTCCAACAGTTAGCATCTGACACTGTTCTGTGATAAGAAGACAAAAATGCAACAGCAAAAATATAGGGTGTACAATTCGTGATGACGTGGTTTGTTATGTCAACCAAGGAAACCCTCGCATTATAAAGAGTTTTGTTTTTGTGTTACGTTTTAAAGTATTAGAATATTCAGATTGATTAACCCCAATGAAATAACATATCAGATAACTGAATACATTATTATGCGAGTTTAATGGTAAAAAATAAGCTTGGGTAAAATTGTTAAAAGGCTTTTAAAACGTCTGGGCAAATGCACGCTATATTTAGTAGCTGCTCTTTTTATCTTTCAAAAAAGTTAAAAATTAAACTAGGTATGTGGAAAAAATGTGAAAACCTCAGATAAACGAAACAGCCTTCTCATTTATAACTTTCTCATATGCGTTGTCGAAGTATTAAAACTTAAATTTCAGAGGCACAAAACAATCATTTTGAGTTGTGAAATAGGATAGTAAGCTACTCGAAAAAACTTCATGATAGATAGTCATTTTCGATTTAATTTGCTACATCACGGTACTGAATATGTTTACAGCTATAATGCTTTAAAAGCAATTAGCCAGGCTTAAATAAATTGCTAAAACTTTGCAGCTTTGTCTGCACAAACAGCAGCTGAGCTAGATCATTTGCATTCAGCCGCTGAAGCACTTACACAGTAGGCTTAGTTAACCTTTTCGGTCACTTGTCTCTTTCTTCGAAGTAGCCAATCATGCTACAATTCATTAAAACTGAGTGTAGCGAGCAAGTGACTTTTATTAAATATATTTCCGGGATATACTTAGTCGGGTATTACTGAAAGAAACGGACGCGGTATTAATTTCCACAATGCATGTGAAGTTAATGATTGTTAATTCTGGTTTTCTCAATTGAAATCTGCTTGGTAGGAACATGACAGAAGCTAATATGCGGTTCAAATACGGAAGTGTGCTGTGATAACGAGATGTTGTTTCTTGTGGTCGATAGACAAAAAAGTTATCGATGCCAAATTCGTTTTTTCCAAGCTTTTTTTGACTTTTAGCACGATTTTGTAATCCAGCACCGGGGACTGAGTAAGAACATCCGTTCGGCATCACGAAAATAAATCCTACACATAATACAAAAATATACAAAATATTTTCACATGTTATGATCCAGTGTTGCACACGTGCATTCTTAAACATATCGCCGACCAGTGGATTAAAATCAGAAAAAAATCTACATATAATACTTGCCTATTATATTTTAAACAAATTAAGCAAATTTGCTCGTGCTATAAATAGGCAATATCCAATTTATTTTGAGATCTTTTTACTTCTAATTTCGGAATTCTTGCTTATTCGTTTTATTTATTAGTCATGAATTGCTCATTTACGACCGATTAATGAGCACGCCTTTTCGCCTCTTACTTAAGTATTTTATTGCTTTTGTTGAAGCTCTGTGTTGCAATGAAAACATTGCAGCTTAAAGCGGTATTAAATTTTTTTTTAGAGTTGAAGTTGTCGAATTCTAACTTTTTTTGGCCCGGTGATATTAGTAGTTATTTTCAAATTCTGAACTTCATGAAATTTCAACTACCACATTCATTTTAGCGATAATAAAAGGAAAAATTGCTTGTTAGAGATACATGGGTGTCAAAATTATTTAAAGAAGAATGGAGATAAATTTAGTTGAATATCAACAAATTTTGTTATTGCTGTTCTTTGTCATCAAATTTCTGAATGATTTTAAGATGTTGTCTCCTTTGCAATTCGCATGTTTCGAATTCAAGAAAATCAGAAAATAATTGTATCGTTATTGCAGTAAAGTTCTGATAAATATTATAGAATCAACGAATTGCTTCAAGTCGAATTTTGAGTAGATAGCATTGAAAAACTTTGCTCTATGATTTAACATTACAACTTTAGAGTTATGTGGTAATGAATATTGATGGTCAGAATTTTTGCTGTTCCCAAACACCCAAAGAATACTCTGTGATCTATTAATGAACGTTTACATCTCAAAATTGCTTGCAATTGAATTTTGAGTTGCATTTTAAAACACTGATTGAATAAGACGGCATATTACAAGTATTTATGAAGTACTTTGATTTCAAACTTTTGTTCGAAAATAGTTTTGCGTAATTTTCTGAAATGAAATGTCTTATGGTTAAATGTGCATATAAACTTTTTCGCAAAGACCGATAATGTTTTTGGCATTACTCCACGGGATTTCGAAAATTTAACAAAGTTGGCTAAATATAGCATTTCCGCTAAATGGGAAAAAAATACAAGACTTTGGACTGAATGCTGTAAAACTGCTTCCAAGAGAGGCAGTTTTAAGACCTCTCCTCACTTTGCTACTTCATTATCTTTTGATTCTATAGGTTCTTTGTATAAAAACCTTTGTAATCTCTTGCATTGTACTGCTGTTTTTGAGGAAGAGATGCAAAACCTTTTTATGCAGACGAGTTCGAAGACTCATGAAAGTTGTTGCCTTCGGTTTTATGCTTTGCAGTTGAATAGCTTTTTTCCGAGATGTCATTTTCAAGATTTTCAAGTTACTGCTTTAAAGGATTTATATAAATTTTAAGTGCATAATTATAATAAGGTTTGATACGGTCAGAATTGATAGAGAAAAGTGGCGTTGTTCAAATCAAAGGTTAGGTACTCATACACTGCATGCCTACCTTCACCACTTTTGCTCTTTCTTGACACAAGCAAAGCTTTTAACACCATTAAGCAATCTCAAGTAGAATTACTAAGTTTAATAAATACTAAATTGCATAAGCGGTCTAGTCAGTAAATTGAAATCTTTGTTTGCACTTAAATGTATAGAATTAATAATAACCGGTCATTGCGTGCCAGTCACGAGGCGCGGTCAATGAATTTGCATCGAATGCAGAACTTCAGCACTTAAAAGAGGAACAGACCGACCGTCCTGTTACCCCAACGCCGTATAAACGCTTTATCACGCTAGTGAAAGGCGGCTTCTTAGAACGACAATCATATTTTTTCAGGACACCTTCGATCACGATCGAAACTTATGACGTCACATTTTTTATTCAAAATATTTCGTTAGCCGCCTGATGGCGCAATAGTGCAGAAGTCTTGCTGTTGTTGGACTTTCACAAAAAAAGTTGAGGTATCCATACATTTATAAAATAAAGTGAATCAATAATTCGCTTAGCTAAAAGTTGCAAATCACTTTGCACTATCAGAACTAATACAATCAAAATTATGTTATCATCAGCATCAAATTTACTGACCTAATTTGAATTTGTACGAAAAAGCTAAAATTAAGGTTTCGACAGAACATGTAAAAGTGACAACGTTGTAGCACGTTAGCTAGTTTTGTTTTTGTCACGTGACATACGAAAAACGATTTCGTCGCACGAGACATGTGCATTTGCGAATGAAAATAGAATCATGTTTTTTGCATGATGATTTTGGCAGATTGATTGTGTTTTCATGTTCGCCATTCATTAATAAACAACTTTTTTGCAAGTAACTCAGTAAATTTTTTTAATGAATTTAATTAATAGCAAATGGGCAGGAAATAATATCTACTGTAATCAAAAGATGCTGTCACGTCAAAGGCTGTAGAATATATTCTAGGATAAAAATAAGCACTGTTTTCCCCTTTCGGTTATCGGTAGTACATATTTACACTCATACTGTATGCTTTAAACCAATGTCAATTTAACCCAGTATTATTGTACTTTGGGAAGAAGAGATCTTTACCATACTAATTAACAGTCAAAACGAGCAAAATTTCACGCAAATACACACGTGTGCTGT
Source organism: Trididemnum nubilum (assembly GCA_963965965.1). Lineage (NCBI taxonomy): Eukaryota > Metazoa > Chordata > Ascidiacea > Aplousobranchia > Didemnidae > Trididemnum > Trididemnum nubilum. The sequence goes on along the minus strand of OZ014475.1, from coordinate 31,307,952 downwards.
ATTTACATGTTTTCATCCAAATACGCGAATGTTTTTAGTGAGCGCAGGACCCCCTAATCAAGATCTAAAATTGCAAGATATTCTCTGTCCTCACAATATTTTATAATTTTAGATCCAGCTGAGGCTTCATGTTATCTCGAAAGCGCTCGATTGTTTTGTGATTGTAATTACTTATTATTTGGCAAATTACCTAGGCCAGGAGACAGCGAAGGAACCTTTCGGTCTTCGAATTAAGCTGCCACATGTCCACCTATCTACTACACACGGTGAAAGCTTCACACTCTATCTTTAATTGCAGAGAAGCTGTGAATACTAATTTTTATACTTTTTGATTAGACCCGATCGGAAATCGAACCAGAGTCTACTGTTTCAGTAGCATACGCTCTTTCCAATTGACCACTGATCGGTTTTGATATTAATAAAGTATAATGTTGCAAAATTTTTGAATGATTTTCTTTTACCTAGTTTCAAGCAGTAGTGCAGCCAAGTTTAGTTGACTATTTAAAATAATTATCTTCAAGAGTGCATTTTACCATAGACATGTTTTATTTACCATCACTAACCTTGCCGGAATAAATAACCTTCCTTGGAATTTTTGTAAAAGCACAATTCATGATTAAGCTTACTCAATTCGACAATGTACGGCTATAATTTAATTCGGTGTCAAGGTGCACCTTTAGCATACTTAGAATAAATGGAAATTGGCACTGGTAGTGGTACAGACACAACTGCTGGTAGCTTGACTTAAGGTGGTTTGCTGTTTTCTAGCTTAAGTAAGGTCCTTTGCTGTTTTCTAGGTCCTTTGCTGTTTTCTAGCTTAAGTAACTTCATACAAAAAGTGTTCATAGCAGTTTCTGCAATTACAATGTTCGCTGTGAAACCGTTGACACTAAAATAATGATGAATAGCTTTTTGGTCCCCATATTAGTTTTAGAATTGTTCTTTTCGCATGATTGTTAGATAATCGCATCTGTTGCATCAAAGGAGGATAATTTTGGGTAATTCCGATGCTACAGATATCCCCCCAAATCAGACAACAATACGCAATATACGTACGTTGGACGGTGTCATAGTGAACAAAAATTAATTGAAAGTGGAAGAACTAAGCTTACGCAGTTCTCTTAATTGTCATTTGCGAGGCAGTACTGATCACAATTCAAACGCAGTTAATTACAAATATGATGATGTGGTTTGCAAAAAAGTTTTAGCAAAACATAATATGAATTTATTCTATAGATAATGTTCAAATAATTATTGTTGACCAATTTTGTTTTAGAATTTTAAACCTTTTTTGGGCTAATGCAAATTTACACAACCATAGTAGAAAAACAAAAAGGAAATGATGCACTTGACATAACGTAGAAAAGTTTTGTAAGCTTTGACCTCTCGGCAAAATGCACTCGAATGTTATTTCTAGATTCAAATTAGGAAAAACTTATCCATGAAATATTGACTGTATTTTCGATCAGTCATAGATTGAACAAAATGTGGTTGGATATGAAACTCTGAGTGCCTTCTCGTTTGAGAATTTTACGGTAGCATCAATTTCGCCGAGCCATTTTGAAGAGATCCCTTGAATTGTACAAAAGTATCCCCTTAAATAGTTTGTCTGATCGTAAGCTTGGTCTTGGCTCCGTCGGGATTCATTTCTAAATCAGTGCATTGTGATAGGTCCATTTGTTGGATGCAAGAAGAGGTTGAAAGCTTCTAAAATGCAAAATAATTTTTTTCATTAACTTTTAATTATGAATAGGGATTTTTTTTTGATTTTCGTGTATTAAGAGCCTGGTGTGCTTTTGAGGTAATAACTTTAAAGCTGCATTTAAATTTATTTTTGATTTCTTCTGACAGACTTATTTAGGCTTAAAATGTTGGAATTTTTATTTTCTAGTAAAGACAAGCAAAATATGACTTGATTTAAAGCACCGAGAAAAAAAGTTAGATAATAGCTTGAAGAAGACTTTCGAACATTTAAAAAAATTATACAGGCGCTGATAATTATTAATTGAATCAAAATTGCAAAAACTTACTGGCATTACTGCTGCCCTGATTTGACAGTTACTTCGTACTTAATCGTTTATCAAACCCATCAAAATGCTGGCTCGTTCCTTGTTTTGCGTCATTCAACAGGAAGATTTACTTCCGGTTTTTACCTTGTCCACGGTTACAAAACTAGATGAAACGTATTTTCAAAATAAGTTGCAAAAAAATAAAACAAGAAAAGAAGGATTTTCTGTTCATATATCGCGCTTCAAACGTTAGAAAGTGCTATTGTAGTTTTGTTTCCTTTTCTTGATTTTGGGTGATTTTTTCCAATTTTTTTTTCAACCCGATTTGTTGTTTTGAGGGGATTCAAAATATAAAAAAGCGTTGTTTTTCCAGTTTTTGGGAATATTTTGGCTTTTGGAAATTTTTGTTGATCACACGATTTGGGCTAAATTTGACCTTAGATCAGATAAAAAACTTTTTTTTATCGTCACCTCAATCTGGTTGGATTTTATTTCATCCAAGCTACAAGAGGGCTTTTCATTTTAGGGATTTTTAGGTTCTAGATTGAGTTTTTGCTTGATTTGATCTGGCAACACTAGTGTTAGTAAACAATGGTTTTCTACAACTAACAGGAATTAAACTTTTCAAATGATAAACAATACACATGAGTGGAATATAATTTTATGCCTGATTTTTGAGTGTAAGTGCAGTAGTGTATGTGAAAGTCATACCGTTTTTTACTACTTTGTTCTACCCTATCACCTTGATTATTTTACCAATGTTAAGAATTACTTACTAAATATATTTTTACAAAATGATTTTTCAGTAACAATAGCTGGATTGTTTAAAGGAAAACAGCTACAGTTTTAGTCTCTAATCAACGTTTAACAATATCGTGAAAGTCATTTTTTCAAGAAAACTTTCAATTGTTTCTTAAACTGAAAAGATACTTCCATCTATCAGAAATAAAAAATCTAATGCAATATTCCTTGAAAATGAATTTGGGACTTGGGAAAGGAATTTAACTTTAAAAGGAATTCAATTCAAGCAGTTATATTGTTACTGTAATCAGTCTATGCTAGTTTTTTTTCTCGATCAGAAAATTCTTTTTCTTTCACAAACCAAGAGTTTGCTTTAATGTTTCAGAAATTTAAAATCAATTAAAATTAAAAAAACACTACAAAAACGCAGCAAAGTTTGGTTAATTTTGTCCCAAATTTTAGTGAAAAGCGAGTTTTGACGTTTTGTTGTTGAAAGTTCTTTCATTTTTTAAGCATTCTCTCACTTTTTTATTTTACAAATGACAATTTTTTTTTATGATGACAAAATGGGGATTTCCCATCTAGTGACAATCTTCTGAGTTAATGATCATGTTGTGCGACGTGATATGGAATCTGTGTATCGTCTGTATTAGCATAGGCCTAATGTCAATTAAAAAATTTTAATACGAAACACTACAAACCATCAATCAAACTTGACGTGTCACACAAAAATAAACCCTTTTTTTTGACGAAATGCAAGTGAAAACACTTCCTGAAAGCTTCCAAGAAGACTAAAAGTGCGCACAAAAGGACATAACAAACCTTCAATGATATTCAACTTCAAAATTTGGACTAAAAATCATTTGATATAGTATATGTGATTCTATGATAATCTTCTTGTTTGGGTATTATCCTTAGCTGCTGTAAAAACAAATTATGCGTATTATGGTTTTGCTCAGAAACCCTAACTCTTGGTACTGGTGCGAGAGTTCTCACCGTGATGTTTTGCCAATATTTGAAATTTAGGTTTAGCTACAATAAATCAACAGCTCTTACTGGCAGCATATTTCCAAATTGTACCTTTTCTTTTAGCGCTTCGATTTACGATTTACTATCGAGATAAAAAGAAAAATCGATAGATTGTAAAATAAGGTTACATTTCGTAAAAATGCGTACCCGGTATTCTGTAAGTCCTATATTGTAATGCTGCATTGTATTCTTCATTTTGGCGATGAATACCAACCTTGCAACGTTCATCCTTTTGTCGTTGTGGCCTGTTTTACTTTCATTGTTTTATTTTATACTGTAAAGTTGTTCGTGTTGAGCATTGTGTAACCAGTAATCAATAACTCAATCAATTAATCAAAATTACATATTCCTACTGCTGCTAATTTTGTTTACATACACGTAGCGGAGATGCTAGCAGCATTCTGTACCAGCTATTGAAGCCATTTGCAGTGCGAAGTACAGCTTATACAGCAGCTTGCTTCCAAAGTCTGGTGAATAATTTTATAGCCACTTAAAAAACGCAGAACAAAAATAAATTTCAAACTCAACAATAAGGATTTTACAACTTTACTTACGTTCGATTTGAACATGAACTTCCGTAAGTAGCAACAGCGTGGAAGAAATGGAATTTTTGATTTGGAATGGCTATCTCTGCGACATTAGGATTTCAACGAACACTAATTTTTATTTTAGCTGCTATCATTTAAAGCTTTTTCAGCCCTTGCTCTGACCTTATTAGTTTGCAAAAAACAATCGATTATAAAACAATGATTTTTTATTAATACAATTTTGTATAATTACTTTTAAAAGACCCTCTGGTTTCCGATTTTTTTTTTAAATAAAGTAAAAAAGTAATTAATTAAGTCTAGCTTTTACACACGGTTTTGTTGTGTTTGTAGCAGCAGACAAAAGTAAGCAATCTATCACTAGTATTACAGCATTGTAGGTCAGAAAATATATAATTTTTCGAAGAATATTTAATTAAGTTTATGTCTACTGTGCGAGCTTTTGTATTTGCGATAAGAAAATTTGATTTTTGTGAGATTAATAATTTAAAGGGTTATTGTAAAATGGGAAACATTAAAAAAACATTTTTAAAACGTAACTAAATAGTGGAAATTACTTAAGCAGCATTGTGGCAGTTTGCAGTACCGGTTATAGTTACTGTTAGCTTTTTAGTAGAAGATTCGTATCAAGCATCTTCTAGGAATGCTACTAGCTTTCAAATCCACCATATCTTTATCTGTACAATAGCAAGAAATTTTGCTTATTCATCTAGAGATTCAAATACCGAAAACCACTTCCTATGCTTCAGCATCATCATCGCTTAGTGCTGCTTGTAAATGTGTTGTAAACGGTAGGAGATCCAACTTGTTATCTTGTCAAATTTTAATGCGAAATCAAACCGTTTTTTCCATTTCTGTGGGTTCACTTGACAGCAACTTAGTTTTGCTGTTTCGAGTTTGTTTATTTCGTTTCATATTTAGGCAGATGCATGCATTTGTCTGTTTGTGTCTAACATTTCAAATAATCCTATTCTTCATCAGTAATGACACATTCAATTTTTTAATCAAATCGCAGTTCATTCTATTTTTTTCATTAGTGGCAGTTATAATTCTTCATCGATTCTAAGCAATTCAGTTATTTTCATTTTACATGAATATAGTTTTTTCTAGCTTTTTTGTCATTTAAAAAGATCTTTTAGGATTCTTTAGTTTAATCGTAAATATGAACGCAAATTTTGAAAATCGCATTTTCTTAAATTCAATTTCGTCATTTAACTTTTTTCAAACGCTGAGATAAACAAAAAATGCTAAACCAAATTACGAACAAATTTTACAAAGCTATCGAAAAATAAAAGCATAAAGTTTTTTAATTAAGAATTACACACATGACAGCTGCTGGGTTGTTTTCACATCTTTTTTTGTTTCAAAACATAAATCCTATTATCAAAATTGAAATAAATCAAACAAAACTAACATTAGAAACAACTCAAAAGCAACCAAAAAGCAAAGACGCAACGTTTGAATGAACTGTTTCGCTTTTGATTAAAAGAATGTGCTGAGAAATTAATGATAAGTTATAGACAGTATCCAAAGTCTTAGAGGCACAATCAAACCTTTTATTAACAGCCTAAGACATACTGTTTCGGGATCGACTTTCGTGTTTAATTCCTCGTCTGTAGTCCTAGCTATACTGATGAAGAATAAAAGACGAAAGTCGATTTCGAAACAGCGTGTCTAAGTAGGCTGTTAAACAAAGGTTTGATTGTGCTTCCAAGAATCTTGTTACTGTTTATAGTTTCCCTTTTCGTTTTAACGTTTATTTGTTTCCCGAGCCTTTGTCTAAAAAAAGTTTAGTACCATCTACGTTACATTTTGTCACTTTGGTAATTTTTGTGTCTGAGTTTGCAGAAAAATGTCGTTGAATTCTGTAAAAATTGCAGTATCAGTACAACGTTCTGCAAGCAAAACGATTGGAAGTTTAACTGCTGTACCACATAATGATAACGCCAAAACTGAAAGAAAAAAGGACAAAAAAAAAAAGAAAAACGCTACAGGCAACGCCTGCACGCTTTGGGCTAAGGTTACGCGCGAAAGGATATCATTATCGAAAGTTGATGCGCATAGTTAGAGCAGAAGCAAAAATAATTCGATTTGTGCATGTAATTAAAAAATATAGAAGTTTATAAGCAAGCAAAATTGTAAAATTGGAGATACACAAATCTTCAGTGAAGACAATGACACCCAAACCAGGGTAAGTGTAAAACAAATATAAATTTTAGTAAAAAACAAATGTAAACAATAAACACTTTAAAAGATATATTCCTTCTCCACTTCCCAGCTACCTTAAACATAAGAATAGTTGAAGTTTGTTTTTCCTAATAATGTCATGTAATGGAGTGCTTGATTCTAAATCAAATTTATTGATAGTTTTTTGCTATAGTAGTACCGCCAGATAATCGCCACTGCAATTTTGCATAAAAAAAATGCAAAATGGAGTTCTGGAGTAAATTTGAAAATAAGACTTGTAGAGTTTGTTTTTCCTAATAATCTGATAACAAGAAGTGCTTAATTTTAAATCATATTTTATAGATGTTTTTTGATTATAAATCGCCAGAGAATATTCTCCGAAATTTCGCGTAAAAAAGAGTTCTGGTGTAAATGCGCCATTTGTAATTTTGGCTAGCTATTTGGTATACAAATCAGATGATAAGGTCTTAAAATTTTTTTCCGGTCCTTCTGCATGCTCGTGAATTTGTACCCAATTAAGCTCGTGCTTTAATTGCTTAAATTTGTACGACAAACTACCTAGCTTGTAATTACTTTTTAATTATTACCTTGAAATAATAGTTGAAAGAAATTGCCATACTTAAATTTTCGGTGGAGGGTATTCACATCTCGCTTCGATATTATACTTTCTGTTCTGTCACTTACTAGGAAAAAACAATAACGACGAAAATAGAGTAAATAACACCTACAAGGCCAGCTTCATTTCAGTGCTTATGTAGTGTTCAAATTTAAACAATGCGCCAAACGGAGTCGATTCGTATGGTTCACCAGTGTAGCATTTTTTGTTACACAAACCAGCCAAGTTTGTGCATCTTATGCTTCAAACACAAAAACTACCAGTAAAAAACGTCAAAAATTATATGCAAACACACGAACCTTCTTACATGCCCATTGCAGCTGTTCACGTCGGAATCCTTGACGTAGATACGTGTGCTGCAGTAGTGCGGGCAAACATTTAACAAATTTTGGCCAAAAACTTTGAAGGACTCACTAAACTTGATATTGAGTTTGAATTTTAAGTTTGGTTCCGTCGTTTATTTGGCTTTAGATTATAAGATATCATCAATCTTGAATAGACATGAATAGACGAAAGTGGCCAACGACTAGGTTGTCAAAAAGTAGGAAATAGCTTGAAAGGTATGATCAATGAAGGAGGATGTTTATTGTCAACCTATTTTCAATAGCGCTTACTTATCCTGACTGAAAGTTTTCCATCAACCGTAATCGATCCTCACAAGGCCACATCCTGTTGGTATTCTTCCCGCAGTGTCTAAAACCAGGATGCTTTGGAACGGGCGTTGTATCGAATTAATACAAAACTCGAGAACAATATAATTTGCTGAATATCTTCCTTACTTTTGCAGGAGTTACGTTATGCAACAGCAGCGCTCACCGCTGCAAACAGTACACGAACAAACTTCTGTCAAAGATCAGCAATCTATTCTTATTAAAAACGAGTGCATTCTGTTTTCTCAGTCCATTATGAGCGGGTAGGTAGTTGTCATATTGCAATATTTCAGATTTTCTGTTGTCGACTTCTTGCTGATGTCATTGTTGCTTATGTTGTTGTTGATAGTTGTTGTTGTTAACGTCCTTGTTCATATTCTTTGTGAAGTGCTGCTGTTGTTGATAACGATGATGTGTTTGTTGTTTTTGTAAATGTGCTTACTATAGCAATTGCTGATTAGTGATTTGTTGTTGTGGTTGTTGCTTTGCTACTGTTGCTGTTACTGTTAGCGTTGGTATTTGTTGTAGTATAGTACCGTAGATGTTGTTTTTTTTGTTGCTGTAATCAGTCCCATGGTAAAAACCGAACCACATTATGGGCATTTCGGTTGATCAAATATCCACATGACTTGGTTACAAAATTTTAATGAGGCCTGATTTTGCCCACACCAGGATTGCAGTTGAAACTGTTCATCTTATTCTGCTCAGATTTGTGTGATTTTGATAGTTACAGCGCAAGTAACGTATACGCTAGTGATTTAAATCAGACGTATTTCTGTTGCACAGTAGCTAGAAACAATAATACCATTGGTTTTGAAAAATGAGTTTGAGGACCGTAATTCCAATCAAAGCCATGTTCAATAAACTTGTATAACCAGGATTTTCTCCCAAAGTTTTTGGACGCCATTCTAAGCGGCTTCTTCAAAAAAAAAAAAAATGAGGCATGCTTCCAAGAGGAACTAAATTCTAATAATGATGCGCTTTATTCGTATTTGCTTTAAAACTTCCATTTCAACACAAAATAAAGTTTCCGTCCTAAATGGGAATTTGAAACTAAACAAAATTGTTATTACTACAGAAGCCATTACTAATTAAGCGTTTTTTGCTAATGGGCTTTTTTTGATGAAAAAAAGAAATTATCGACCTGTATCAATCAATTCTGGATTTACTTTTATAGCGGGCTTGTTTTTAGGAAATGGAACCCAGCAGGAGCCCAACCGGCAAAACCGGTGGCTTCAGTTGCAATGGAAGGCCCAGAACCGAGAGTTTTGTCGAAGAAAAGGCGAGATTTGATCAATGCTGAAATACGAGAATTACAAAACCTTCTTCCCCTGAAGAAAAGTGCAAGAGAGCGTCTTTCTTACCTTGGCATTCTTGCTTTGACGAACACGTTTATTCGAAAGGCAACGTTTTTCAAAAAAGGTATGCTATTTGCCATTGCGAAGTTGACTAGCTTTGTTCTGTTTGAATTTTCTATCTTCTTTTGATTTCGTAAATACTTTTAAGTAAATTTTGAAATTACCTACTGTAATTCAGGACTTTTATGCATTCGTTTACGTTTCCAGAAATTCAAATCAAAATCAAATTTTTCATATTCGCCATATAAAGCCGAAGCGTGTAACGAGTTTGCGGAAACCCATATCCGCATCATATCGCCTGGGCTACACAGCTCCTTTCGAATAAATGTTCCAACGGCGGCGAGCCGTTGGCATCACTGTGTCCGATTTAACCGATCCGAGATTTGAATCTCAGACCTCCTGTTCTAGAGACAAACTCGTATCTGCCAGAAATTAATTTTAAACCAGAAATAAATGAAGTTAAAATTTAACTTCATTAAATTTTCTCTGCCAGAAATTGAATGAAGTTAAACCAGCATTTTCAATCTATCATAATCGTTTTGTTTTTTTAGAATGCATCAGCTGTGATTCGTCGATGAGTTGTGGCTTAGTACCGGAATTTTCATCGTCTCTTTCCGGGTTTTTGCTCGTGTTCAACCGAGAAGGAAAGATCTTGTTTTCATCTGAAAACATCCTTGATTATCTTGGAAACACAGTGGTAAAAACTGCGTCTTAATTGTAAATTAATTTGTTTTTCCATAAAAATTTGAAATGACAAAAGAATACGCATCTGGATTCATACAAAATTAAACAACAAAAATCAATCCTAATTACTGTAGTTCTCAGTCCTAACAATGGAAGTATTTTTGCACTAGTTATGAGCAGTTTCCAAGACTAGTGTGCAATGTGCACGGTGTTCCCCCTACTTTTGCATGTAATTGTTAGATCTTTTTACGCGGAAGTAGTAACAATAATCTTTGCCCGAATTATTGTGCTGTATTTTGGATTGACTTTTAATTGTATAAACTGAAGGTTGCTATGTCCTGAGCAAACCTACTTTTAGGCTCAAAGTTTTAGCTAAAGGTCAAAAGCAACATCAAAAAGTTATTTTCTTGCAAATATCAATATTATAATATAGCTTTAGGTATGAACTTTTCCTATGGTATAGTATTATTTTTTAGTTAATACAATGACTTGACAAAATACTGCCATGAATGATGTAATCTGTACATCAAATTTAGCCGCAGTATCTTGCAAATTGATTGGTCTGCTGCAAAATTGAAAACGTTTTAGGTGGAACTGGCAAGTCAAGGTGACAGCATCTATGACTTTGTTGATAAAGAAGATCACGAACAGGTTCGATCACAGCTTGAAGCTCCGCCCCATGACGATAGAGGAGAAGCGAGAAAGTTGTCGTTCTTTTGCAGAATGTCAACTTCTAGATACATGAAAACGCAAATGAGGTCATGGAAAAATAAGGTTAGAACATCTGGAAAGTTGTTGATGTTTTCCAGAGAATTATTGCAGACGGAGAAGGGTTTTCGAGTTACACCAGAATGCAAAAAAAAATTGTTTAAAAGATGTTCTATGAAAAATATATAGATTTTGAATAATCTTTTCTTTTTAAAACAGAATTCTGTTTTTTAGTCTCAAGAAAGTTGTTTACATTTGAGCAACCATAAATACAAAATACTGTTATTTTGTGTGACGAAGTGTTATGTTACTGAGTGTTCTGATTATTTGTTGAATTGGTGCAATCCTTCCGCCATAGTTTCCGTAGTTGATTATTGACAATGAAGTTTTATCATAGAGCTCTTTGTTCTTTTACGAACTTAAACAAACAAACACAATGCTTGGAGGTAATCAGCATTTCTGATTGTCTTTATTTCTATAGATTGTCCACGTGACCGGACGCTATCACAGACCGGAAATGACGACTGATTGGAGCGACACTGTCTTCTTAGCCGTCTGCACACCGGTCGAATCCAAACCAGTCACAGATGTGCGACACCATCCCAGTCCTAGAGCAAGCGAGTTCAAAGCCTTGCATGGTCCAGACATGAAATTTCTGGAGGTGTGTTTTCGTTCTTCTAGCTGCATACATTCTCCGGAGGATTTACAGTATCCGTTTTTTGTCCGCTTTTGTTCGTTTTTTCTTTTCTTCGAGAAAACTTACCCTTGATAATGTTCAATTTTGTATAATGTTCAATTGCCTTTATATTTGTATTGTCCAGTCTGTTTCAGATGGACAGTCCATGTATATATGAATTTAGAGGACTATTTTGAACTATCGTTTTTTTTGTTCACGCACAAAAAATTCTCCGTAGAAATAAAATCGGATGAAAGTATTATACGACAAACGGATACGTAATCCATCTTTATATGGCGCCTCAGCATGTTGTTTAAATCAAAATGGTTTAATGATCCTTCTATCGAACTGAATTTTATTCAGTATTTTTGAGGTGGTGCAAATGTAATGAATACTAGAATGTTTACCATATTTGCTTTAATTGTCATCTTTATCAATTGAGTTAAACCTTTTTGCATCCAAATTATGTGGTAATTTAGTTAGGACAAAACTCTGAGCTGTAATGCGCCGAAATACGCCGGTTTATGTTTTGGTATAGCACTGATATAATGTTTAGTAACATTTGCAAGGCTAGCAACATTTTCTTATTTTGGCCAAACGGGAAAAGCTTCGACTTCCGCAATGGAAATCAAGAATAGACTAGGTTCAGCAGGCATTGTTCGAACGAATGAATGGTTGCTGCTGCTATGAAGAATTTATGTTGTTTATCTAGGTTCCTAGCACTGTTGAATCCTTATTGGGGTATAAACCTGAAGAACTTGAAAACACAAGCTGGTATCATTGGATTTATCCGGACGATGTTGAGCAAGCAAAACAACAACACATGAAGTTTGGTATGCATGCTTAATATATTTTCGCATTGCGATGGATACAAAATATGGCTTTAATCCTAAAATTTGTCTGTGCTAAAACATTTCACAGTAGGGTCTAAAATCCTACATTCGGAGAGTTTGCTAAAGAATTGTTACTAAAACAGAGATAAACTTGCTATGGCATGCTGTTTTCAAAGCAACTAGTTTAAATCAACTACTATCGTTCAATCCTATTCAAATTCATTTAGTTGAAGCATGGGAGCATAAAATTTTTATTTAATTTCTGTGCTGTAGTTAAGGAAGATGGGTCAGCCCTTGCATGCGTTCTTCGAGTGATCAAGAAAGATGGAACCACAGCGTGGGTTGATGTCACTGCAGAGAAATCTCAAGAAAGTGTTGCCAGTTCCTTCGTATGCAACTATATAGTCATAGAGTAAGTAAGAAAGCTAAAACAATTTGCTTTGTTTCAAAGTGTTAAATTGTATTTACTTATTTGTTTAACATTATTTTGCCCTTTATGATGACGTGCAATCTATCCGTAATGATTTGTAAATTCAAACTTTGCATTTTGACTGATGCTCAAAGTGGGCTAATGTTTGTTTTTGTTATTTTTTCAGTGAAGAGGAAGTTCCCTACTTTCGGATCCACCACAATTTATTGCCTTTTCCTGATCACTACTCAGAAGCCCAACGCCAATACCTTTCATACAGATCATCTCTTCTCAATGCTGCGGTTAACAGTGACGCCAACTCGACTTCCACATCGCCAATGACATCACCAACTGGCATTAGCCAAGCAGATAGTTCTCGCATAGCCATGGCGCAGCAAGTTTTTGGTGAACTAGACACAAAATCGATTTTACGACGCCAGTTGATCAAAAGGAAGATGAGCTCAGTTGAAGCAGCTCCAATTGCAGCTGCACCCTATGCACCTGATGTTTTTGGAATACAACCTAATAAAATGCTCATACGGTCCACGTCCGAGATGCCATACCAGGCAGCCGGAGTGTACCACGTCCCACTTCAGCATTCTACCTCGTTTCCAGATGGCAGTTATCACCCTCACATGCTCTACAGAGGTTTTTCAAGTGAAGAATCTTATCTCGCCCAACTTCACAGCCCAACTACCTCGACTGATTATCTATTTGAAGGGGGTTACACAACTCTTGCTCCTGTAAGGCCTCTTACATTTCGCCCCAGTCAACACTCGCCTGTACAGAGAAGTGAATCCAACTCTCCTGTGAACGGTCATAGTGCACAACGTAATCAAAATAACAATACAAACATGAACACAATCCAATACAGTAATCAATACTTTGCACCCTACGCGTCAATGCAGACACAATCAACAAAAAGTCCAGGAAGCGAATCTGCCTATTATCACCCAGCCGTGTCACCAAACTTACCATCCTCTTCTCAATCTCCACCCGAGCAAGTTAAACCTGCTTCTAGAACAAGCAGACGTGTATCGTCTCTTAGACGGTCTGTAGACGGTCTTTTTCGAGACGTAAATGAGATCATAGACGGAGAGATGGTTGAAGAAGCCGTCACCTCGACAGCTACATCTTTATCGATTTCTGTTACGCCTTCGACATCGTTGTCCGCGCAAGATGAAAGCTCTTCTCAAAAACAAAGTTCGCCATCTCCCACTATCAGTTTATCTAAAAATAAGGTTGCTGATCGTTTACCACCGCTTTACGCAAGCTGGTCTCAGCCTATTAGTTCTTGCAGCGATACTCAACCAACTAATCTTTCGATGCATCCAGTGAAACAAGAGCTCAATGTATCTCCACAAGTTACAAATGCTGAAAAATCTCCACCTCAAGTATCGCCTTCTTCCATGTCCTCTCAAACTCCGCAGGAATCTTCTTCGGTTCCTGCCAGTTCAACTTCACAAACTTACAACTCTACTCAAAATTCGCAAGCGAGCAATGGAGTTCAAGATTTTCGAATTCGTTCCTCGGACAAACCTTACCACGTCCAATATTCAATCGCTTCAGACCACCCAGTTACAATGCAGCAATATCAAGCAGCAGCTGCAGCATTTTACAGAGCAACTCAGCAAAATCCTACCAGTCGCGAAACAGAGGAAGGACTTGAGCTAATGAAAAAATATGGAAACATGTCTAATATGGTAAGTCACTGCAACAGTTATATTGGCAATTTACAAAACTTTTGTTGCCTAAAAATTTAAATTACTGTAACGAATCTTTCATGATGGAAATGTTCATTAGCCAAGCTAGACAAAAGGTATGCGTACACTTGTATGCTTACCTTTTTGTCTAACATTTTAAATCATTTTGTCGGAAATTTCGATTTTGGAAAGTTTGTAAAAACGATTGATAACACGGTTGTTACGAAAAAGTTTTAAACTTCAACATAAAAGCTCAGAAAGCAAAACAGTGTGCAATTTTTTGTTGAAAACCGTTTTGTTTTTGATAGGAAATGCTGTTCTCCGAATCAATGGTTCCACCTGCCTCACTTGATTGAATCAAGCGTTTCTGAATGCCGTTATCGATGGACTCTAGTGCCAAGAATCGTAACAAGTTAGAGTTACGTATACGTTCTCCTACACTAGGAGATTATCCAGCGTGTAAAAAAATCATTTCCACCTTCTTTTTGGCTCCCGTTCATGCTAACAACAACAGCTGATTAACTTGGAACTAACAGAAACTAACGATTTTGCAGTGCTCATGGCGAAACTTATTTTTGCCTTTCTTGTGTTACATCGAAACGTGGTTTACGTAAATATTTTTTGAGATGCTGGCTTGCTTTGATTCAATCATTCCGCCAAATACTTTAACACTATCATTTTTGAAATGTTTTTGTATTTATAAAATAAATTTCTCTAATCGGTACTCTTATTCCAAATTATTTCCACCACCAAAAATACTTCCTTTACATTCCTGTTTTTGTGCTACACCCCCTCCTTGGCACGCCCATCACTGTTTAATATGTCTTTTTCATGACACATTACTTTGCTACTTTCAACATAACGTTTCTCCTGTAATAAAAACAAAGCTCTTTGATGTTTTAGTACACAGTAGACTAAATTTATTAATATTCACGACATTTTCGATCATAGTAAGTAGTAAGCTATGATGTTGCAAAGAGAAAAACCTGTGTTTGCAATTTGCCGCTGCTTAGTGTTGTTACAAATTTAAGACACTTCATTTTAAACAATCTTATTTACCCAATTTCTGAAACTTAAAGAACTATACTGTACACTTGTGAACAGTGCAGCGATGCAAAAATGTTAAGTGGTTTAACTATTGGCATCCTTTGGTTACAGCTCACCCTTCTTTTTACATGTTTAACCGGTTTCAATTCAGTTACCATCAAATTTTTGTGTTGAAATTTATAAGCAGAGCTGTTGGTACAAAAAACATGGACTATTTCCTACAAAATTCTTCAAATGCGTTAATGTGGATTTTTATTCACAAAAATATTAATATTCTTGATGATATGATTAAGTTATTTTCGATTGAACAATAAGAATAAAATCATAATTCCTCTTAATTCGTTTGCATAATTCGTTTATTGCATAGTTGCATAAATGCTTAATTCGTTTCAATAATTCGTTTGCACTCATTCGTGTTTATGTGTGCGTTTTTTCATTCATGAAATAAATAACGAGCTTTATGCTTTGTACTTTACAGCATAATGCTTCATGCTTCACATTTGAGCAGTAGGCTAATTCTGCAAATAGCTGGGGACCCCTATTTAATAATTCTTTTGTTTTCGTAAGTACAGTTTTGTTTGTTGTCCACAGCCAACACAAAAGAAACAGATTTTTGGTAATAGTCCACTCTACTATAACACATGGTTGCTTTTTCTTTTTATTAAATAAAAATTTAGAATAAATAAAGAAAGGCTATACTTCATTCTTTTAGAATTTTTCTTGCAGTATGTTGCTTTAAGTTTTAAATTAATACAATTTATGCATATTTTGTCTTTATATCGTCCAGCCATTTTGCGTTTATTCAGTTGAAACTTAAACTAAATACGATTCTGCTTATTATTTTGAACTGATTTGTAAAGTAATACTTATTTTCCTTATTTTACGCTTAATGGGCGTATCTTTTCTGCTTATAATTTTAGTGCCTAAAATTCCGCGATAATATTGCACTACATTTTGTGATAGTCATTTTTTATTGCTGCCTTTGTAAATCGCTTTTTGTGTTTAATGCAAATTATGCAGTGCGGTCTATATGATTATATTGAAAATATGAGATTAAATTAAAGAATAATTTCAGAAAGTCGCTATATTGTTGATAATGTTGCAGTTTTTGATTTTTGCTTGTTGGGTTGTGTGTTATTGTTTGTTTCGCACGTGTAAGCCTATTTCCATTTTTAATTATTTGCCTGTTACAACTTAGTGTCTTAAAGCAGCATGGATATTCGCAGCTGTTTTCAAATTATTAGCATTCTAGTTTATTGTTTTACTGTTGCAGTAACTTTTGTTATTTTCACAAACTGTAATTATATCAGGTTAAGACGATTTTGGTCAATTAGACATTTTGTATTCCACTCCAGGAAAAAGGATATTTTACAGCTTAGTTATTTTATTGTGTATTTCTTAGTAAGCTTAGTTGTGTTTCTAGGACTAAAAATTTTCGAAAAATCTTTGTGAGAATTTTGTCCGTAAGAGGCAGGAGTATTAAGTCTGTTTAACCTTTGACATGTTTATCTACCAGCAAAAATATTTGAAAAGCTACCTTTGTAGATTAACGTACCAACTCCATTTCAAGAAATAGTCAAAAGGATTAAGAAAAAACACTTTGATTAGAGCTATTTTACATGAGCAATTTAAAATGTGTGCAATATTTTTCTGAAGTAAAATAACGTTGCTGGGGTTTTGATGTGGAGAATTGCAGCATAGTAGATAACGAATTTTGATTTTGTTTGTTTTTGCGGATATTTATTTGTGCAGTTGTGTACAGAATGATGCGAATACAAAGTAAAATGAATAGAAAGATTGCAAAATATCAATACTTTGCTTTTTGAGTATAATGTTTTGTGTTACCATGATTTCCATTTCGTTGCGATTCGTATTTTGCAGTGGCTGTTCTGGTGGTTACTATCATAGTTATCCAGAAAGCACAAAAATGTCACTTAATTGAAAAACATGCAATTCCTATTTGAGTGATGACGATCGGGTAGTTTAAAATAATAGCGCGTTCCTGTCCTTGTCTCTTCCTGTCGCCATTACGTAATTTTTGATTTTACAGCAATCAAGATTGAGCTTCCAAATCTTTCACCATCTTCTCCATTTTGCGAGGATAAAGTCCCAAGTGTTTTCAACCCATTCCATCATTGTTCTATAACTATTTAAGGTAGTACAATGGCATCTGCCTGGAGCTGTGAACGAAAAGTTGTTTTGAAGCGTAAAGCCGTTTGTAATTTTGCGCCACAAAAGCATTTAGCCTACTAATTATTATTTCCTTCCATAGCATATATAGTTCATATTACACAATTGTAGTTTGATTTCAACATACCAACACACAATACAGTACAGCTGCAATATTTTCAACCTTCTTGAGACTAGCATGCTTTTTATGGTTATATACAAACTCTTTTTCATGAAACGGGGCAAAAGAAATTAAATCAAACCAAGGATCAATTTTGTCGCCAAAGCAAAGCTACTTCCATGCAAAAAAAAAACAACAACCCTATTTTGATTGGGTTGTTTGTCCAACACACTTTACAAGAAAGGGGAGGGAATGCTGTTTGCCAATCGAACGACTAAACGGATATCCGTTTTTTATATTCCAAATTCGGCATATGGGTCGTAGTTCCCCGAAAATTGTTTAGAAAAGAATGGTTTTCTGTTGATGACGTCAGTCAATGGCAATGACTTTTAAGGACGTCCTAGGCAGTTGAAATTTTGCGCACGAGAATGTTTTCTTAAACATAGAATCTCAAGATGTTTAAAATTATTGCGTCAAAAAGCATCTTCTGACGTCATTTTAGTTAAACATACGTAAAAAATGCTCAACTTTTGGTAAAGCTCCCTTGGCAAACAAATTTTGGAAATTTGGGGGTACGTAAAAAATAAACTTGCTTCGAAATGAAGTATAGGTTGGAAGTAGAAAACACTTTTTTGAAAAAATTTATCAAAACCGAGTGCAACAAAAAATTTTTCCCCATGCCTCCCGTCCAATTTATAGGATTAACTTAGTCTTCATATTACTCGTCAAATTATGCAGGAGAGCGAAATAAGTTTAGCGTAATTTTCATTTAAAGGGATGTGAATTGTTATCAAACCGTAGCGGGGGGAGCCATTAGCAACAGAGTAATTGCTGTGTTCTGATTGAATTCCAGTCCTTTTCTCCAGAGCCGCACGCATTGACCACTCGACCGACAACTGGCCTGTGGCCACTGGTCAGCGCTTTGAACCGATCGGTGTTTGAGCGGATAGAGCGTGTTTGAATGGTAGACTAGGATTACATTTCCGGTCGGGTCAAACCAAAAATTAGAGAAACTGGTATTCACAACTTCCCTGCTTAACGGTCATCCATAAACCTGCGTGAAGCCTGCACCGTGTTTGATTGACAAGTAGCGGCTTGACTCAAATACCGAAAGATCCCTTCGCTGTCACCTGGCCAAGGCGAATTGTTGGTTAAAATATAATTATTGTCATTGAAAAAGTGCAACTGATTTCAGTTTGAAAGATTTTTAGTATGCACAGTTAGTTTAACCAAAATAGTTCAGTTTTAACTCATGCAGCAATTAATGCAGCAGTGCGTAATACGATTAATAGAAAAGTAAGAACAGGAAAATTCTTGGTAATAAACGTCAACTCCTTGCAGTAATTTGACCCTAGCACATAATTCGCGTTTAAATACCAATCAGCAACTTTGTAATTTCTTTCTTTTGCCAGCTCGTTGCGTTGTTTTGCTTCCAAAATGGCAAAGTCGCCCGTTAACCGCTATCTGACTTTGCATAAATCGCACTTTGTGTCGATACAAATGTCAACTTGGACAATAAGCGTATTCGTGTCTACCGCGAAATTTTTCTCGTCCAAAAATAATTTATTTACATCACACCATTATCGTTAGGGTGTTTCTCTGAGCTAAACGATAAAGCAGAAGCTGTTTTTGCAAGGCATTTTTTTCGAGTGTTTACTTGCTTGTATTTCTTATAACATTTAAAAGCAGGGTCGAACGAGAGTAGTTTAATGCCACAAGTCTGTTCCATATTGATTCATTGGCGTAAGCGGTCTGTTGTTTAAAAGCATGATCAATGTATGAATAGTTTCCACTGAAATTACGCGTGTTTTATTTGTCATAATGTAAGATGTACACAGCAGCGAAATACGTAAACATACATCTCGAATACTGAAATTCGCCGTAAGATTGCACCTAAATCAGGGACATTTTTGAAAAAGTTAAAATCTTTTCTTATAAAACAATATCATTGGTAACCTTCACCGGCCAGTTGCTCGAGCGGTAACGCGTTCGTCTCTGGAACGGGAGGTCTGAGGTTCAAATCTCGGGCCGGTCAAATCGGACACAGTGCTGCCAACGGCTCGCCACCGCTGCGCATTTTATCGAAAGAAGCTGTGTTGCCCGGGCGCAAAGACGCGGAGATGGACCCAGCAACGAAAAAAGAGCGTGCTCTCATACTCCAATGCTTGTACGCACGAAATAAATTAAAAATTACTCCACAGTGCTCAGCATTGCGTACTCCCGAAATCGAAACTGTTTTCAGACAAGTTTGCCTCTTGCAAAATCACAACATCCGCATTTTTTAAATTTCTGCCAAAACCCAATTTTTTAATTGAGAAACAAAATAAAATTTTCTTTTTTTTGTGGAATATTGCTCAACAGGATTGTAGCATTTACAGTCCCTTCAACCCTATTTTTCATTGGGGGGAGAAAAAAGATTTAGAAAAAAGTATAAGAAGTTCCCCAATTTTGAGGTTTGGCCAAATTGCTTTCCGAAATCTGAGCATTTTTTGGCCAATATTTTACTTAAGTAATGTCACAAGACGTTTTTGTGACATAACACTTTGACTTGGGCATTTTAATGATTCAGTATCAAAAAACAAACCTATGTACAAAATTTAAATTGTCTATGACGTCATTAACATGGAGTTTTAGTAAACAATTTTGGTGAACACCAACCAGTATGCCATGCTTGATGCTCTCAAGTTTTTTGGTTTGGGAGTTAGATTGGGGACATTTTGCCCCCCTTTTCCCGTGTAAAATGTGTTGGTCAACTAACCCACGTAAAATTTCACCATTATTTATCAAACTTTCAGCTCCCCAAACCAAAACTCCAACAAGTTAAATTTCGCAACGTCCATATTCCATAAATATCACAATAATTTCAATATGCCCTAGTCTCGTAAATTTTATAGTACCTGTAATAAAATCACTTTGAAATTCGAAATGCCATGTTTGAACTTTTAAAAATAGGACTACTTTCCATGTTTTGACTACGGCTAATCCTTCCAGCGCTTTCAGAACGGATAGGCCTTTTCACTGTTAAAATAAAAGTATCGTTTTTGGAATGAAAGCAATTTTTTAAAATCATCAGCTTTAGTTTTCGACTGTTTAGTGTTTAGGTTAAGAGGACTTAAGTGCAAAAAGCACACTGATATGGGGGTTTCCCTTCCGTGTTTGACAAGCACTATGATAGAGAAAACGAATTGATATCTTGCTTAATTATCGCATAGTAAAAATGAATATTGCATATTCTATTCGAAGCTAAAGTTAAAATCCCCCAAACATTTTACATCATTTTAGTCGTAATTTCGAATGCATGACTGAAATCCATGCCCTTAATCAAACACCAACCGCTTTAAAATAGTTACTATTTAAATTTATTTAGGTTGACCCCATTTTTCTAGCCTCATCGTAGCACGTTTGTATATCGTAAACTACGACAAAAGATAAACTTTCTGTAGCGGAATTTCCAGTTTCATATCATGAGAAAAAAAAGTTTCCCTAAATTGGAGTATCATAATCTATTGTTATAAACATGACATCGTAAATAAATGCAAATTCGGTATTATTGTATTCTGTCAAAACATGCGGTGATTAATTTGCAGCATTTTAGTCGATGAGGAATTCTTAAAATCAAAACGTGCAATTTTGAGTAGAGATAGCCCAGAGCTGTAAATCGGCCCTGACTTTTGGAGCCGGGTTCAGGCCTAAGGTTGACAAAATTTCGGGGTTAAATGTGCCTGATATGTTACTATGTATCTTGTGTTTGCGATGCTAAAAAATATAATTAAAATAAGTTTGCAACACTAGCTTAATGAAGAATCAAAAAACAAAAAACATTTAAGCATCAATGCGACTACTGGTACACAATCACAATTTATCATTACTAGTTTTAATTGGTCACAGCATACCAACGTTGTTAAAAAAGAGGGACAACTAACCGCTACATATTTTTAAATCTAACGTAACTTTTGGAATTTTTAGGGCCTGGTTTAGGCTTCAATTAATTTTCGGGTTCGGGCCTGAACTGGTCAGCCAGTTTACAACTCTGCTACAGCCGTAGCGTATGATCTTGATGACCACGACGCAGCGGAGGAGTAAAAAATATAAGCCTTTAGTATTTGGGTAGTGCACTTATTTTGCTCAGAGGATGTCTGCCCGTCTGATAGATGGTGAACGAAATCAAGAATTTACGATAATGATACATGATAATTTTACCTTTTTCATTTGATTAATCTTGAGCAATTTAAACAAGTTCGTACATTTCTGTACGAGCAAATTTCTTTTTTCAAAAAAAAAATCTTTGTCGTTGATCTCCAGGCTTTGCCCAAGCATAAAATATTGTTTTTTTCTTTTAATTCCTTTTTTTAAGAGGAGGAAATCACAGAATAAACATGAATTCAAAAGAAACACGAGCAGGGTTTAAACGCCGGTAAAAGTAAATTTAGGATGAAAAAGTAGCTATACTAGGCTCCTAACTGCCAACTAGTGGTATATTTTTTCATTTTGAAAAGTAGTAACTTACACTCGATTAAAATAAACACAAAGGCAAAATCAATGACTTCAAATTAATTTTTACTAGATTAATTTAAGAATAAAAAGCAAATATATGAAATAAAAATCTTTGACAAAATACTATAATCGAAATAGGTAAGAGTAAAAGCAGTCTTGAACTTTTTGTTGGAAAATCGAAGAAATTTGTCGAAATGTAACTGTTTTAATAAAAGATCAGAAAAATGTATTCCGACTCCAATAATTGTACAGTCTAGACAGCCTACCATAGCGTGTTGGTTACGTAATCGATTGGGTTACTTACGCCTGGTTCAATTGTCTACCTGGCAATATACATCATTGTGTCACATGAAGACGATACTTCACTCTCATTTATCATTGGAGCCAAGGCGTCCAGCCCTGGTGGTGGCCCAGTTCGCAAAAAAATGCTAAAAAAAGCAAACTAAAAATGTGCTCTGCGTTGGTGTGGTTACTAAGCAAACGCAAAATGCTTAGTTTATGATACGTATGGTTTAATGAACAATTTTGAACACTTGAACAGTCTAGATATTTGTTGGGAACAATTTATAGAAAAGTAGAGTTATGAAAAAACATTAAACACAAGAATTAAGACAAGATTCAGAAAGGATGGACATAAACCCATCGCACCACCTGTATACGGCTTATAAGCGTAACCAGGATTTTTGATTGGGGGGGCAACCCACAAACCAGATGCAGTGACGTCATCAGAAATTTTCGAAAGAGGAACTTTTTATGGGGCAAAGATATTGCAGAATGCTGAAAGACCAGAAGCAGTGTTCTGGTTTACCAAGCTAAAAAGTGGAAATTTTTAAATTGAGAGACGTGTTGAGTAAACTATAGAGTAAGTCAATCAGATTGCAGACGGGGTTCTGGTGACGGAAACCCCAGCGGCTGGGCAATTTTTTGGAAAAACTAGCTATTTTAATGCCATTGGATAACATTCCGCACATGTTCGGAACCATTTGAAAGTACTAGATTTTTAGCATTTGAAAGTCAATTAAAAAAATTAAATTGTTCAATCTTCTTTTTACTTGCAATTTAAGTCCAAAACACGCTTAAAATCTTGAATTCGGATTAACTTTTGTAAGTGATTTGGCCCAGGTAGGGAGAAGTAAGGTACTTTGCTTCCAGCAATATTTTAGCAGTAAATAATTATCCATTCAAAGATTTTCCTAAGAGACTTTTGATATGTCATGAAAATAACCAGCTGTAGGAGTACATGTACGGCCAGGGAGCGCATGCCCCCTTTACTTCAAATTCAATACTTTGTTCAATGAGCATTTTCCCAAGCCGATTTTTTTTCAAAAGCTTATTGTCGCTTAAAACTGGCAAGGTGAGGATGAATCGTTATTGAAATATGGTACAATAGATGATTACCCTTACTTACCCTGTTATTGTCCGGGCCGGATTTATATTGCATGGGGCCCCTGGCACTTTAGAGATTTTCGTAAAATCTTCTTTCCAAATATACGTGACGACAAAAAAAGTCTTACCATCTGAGAGTGGGGCCCCTCGCACTGTGCCATATGGCAAATCCCCCCTTCGTTATTGCAATACGTTCGTAAAAAGAATAGATTAGGGCCCGAAATAGCGACTTTTAGGACAAAAACCATTAATTTCATCCGGGTTACAGATATAAATTGGTTGGCAAAAATTAAATTGAAGGGGCTTGGGCCCCTATGTCGTCAATGTTATTGTTAATTACTGTTGTACGCGTGTTATGTTGTAGCCAAAAAATGCTAAAAAAAAATTAAACCTGAGGAAACAATAGGCTTTTTTGTCACATTTTTATCATTAGTGGTAATTCAATTGGGGCGGCCCGGGCCACTTGGGCTCTTTCCCCCCTGGCTACGCCTTTGATACGACTTGAGAATTCGAACAACAGCATGAGTATAGTATAGATTCATAATTTATTTTTACAGTAACACGGTACTGAAGGATTACCGTACTTCTAATTTGTGGGAATAAAAATAAATCAACAAGAAAACCAGATTTTAGTAAGTTACCGTAAACTATTCCAGTACACCAGTACAATAAATGAAAATAACAAATGAGCACAAATGTGAAAATAATGTGATATCGTAGTTAAAATGAATACGACTATTTTTTGCGTTTATCTGGGTAAATTGTTTTAAAATTTTAGGAAATATGAAGACGCGGATTTTCAAAACTTTGTAATTTTGCAAATGATTATCAGTAACAAGAAACTTAAAAAATTGCATTTTTTTTGCTTGTGAACGGATTAACGTATTCACGAGCGTAAAAAATATAATGAATTTATGTTATTCTTCTAAGCACGAATGCATGACATCAGTAGTCATATCAAAACATTTGATGTATCACATCAATATTTGTCACAGTGCACAAAGCAGGACAGCACTATTTTTAAAATTTAAGATGTGAGCCCTCATCAGCATCTGATAACCTGCTGTGGAGGGCTAAAAGCCGGAAACAGCGCTGTTCTATCTGATCCGCACAGACAACACGATATGCCTTATTTTGTAATTCATCAGCAGTAGCTGAGCTAGAGAACAGGCTACCTTTACTATAATGAGTTGCTTCCCTACGGGAGTAGAGAAGTAAAGGTGGATTTTCACAGTATCCGTTTTTTGTCCGTTTTTTTTAGTTTTTGCCTCTCCTTGACAAAGTATGCACTTTTTTGTCCGCATTTTTTGAAGTCCATACCTGCACTAAGCAGACTGTTACATATTGATAAAAAGTTTGTAAAAATTTTGTGAATGAACAATGAGAGTGATATTTCCAAATATAGCTGTACCCTTTTAGAAAAACTTTTGGAAAACTTTTGTTCAAAATGTGACTTTGGTGGGCATATGTACATATAAAAATGCGGACGAAATAGAACATATTTTTTGATGGAGAAGAAAAAACGTACAAAAACGGACAAAAGCGAACGAAAAACGGATACTGTGCTAATCCACTTTGAAGTCTATTTGATACGCAGCAAGAAGTTCAAAATAAATGACAATAACTCTGCGGTATCTTCAAGGACGAATTTTGGCCATGTTGTTTCTTGTTCTCGCCGTATTTTTCAATCCACATCTGCATCAGTTTGGAGGATAACCTGCGTCAATAAAGTTTTGCTTAAGAATGCAGAACGAAAAAAAACATAAAAGTGAGCATTCTTACCGCAAGTAAAATTACGATTTACGTGTACTATCAGAGTAGAATTGTAATTGTAATTACATTTTATTCACCAAGTTGCCTTGGCCAGGAGACAGCGAAGTGACCTTTTGGTCTTCGAGTCAAGCTGCCTATCACCTGCCCAACTGTCTACCAGACACGGAGAAGGCTTTACACAGTCCCTTTAATTGCTGAACTTCAAGCAGGGAAATTGTGAATACCAATTTTTTTATGGTTTTTGGTTTGACCCGAGCGGGAATTAAACCCAAGTCTACCGTTTCAGTAGCAGACGCTCCATCTACTCGACCACTGATCGGTTAAACCTATTTAGAGCTAATCCTAATCCTGGTCGACACTGGACAATCATATTTAATATTCAGGGATCTACCATTTTCGTGAATCTAGATGATCGATTTAATAAAAAAGGATAATTTAAATAGGCATTGGAAAACTGAGAATTACGTAAGACAAATACTTAGACGTGGACAACTAGAGACCACAACCGATCAAAACATCGTTAATGACAGTGATGAGATTTTTTGATCAAGATTTAGCCTAGTTTTTGCAGAATATAGTAATTTGCAGGCCGCTTATATTATGCAACCCCTTAAAAATGTAGCAGGTTTCTTTTGTTAGAGTTTTACTGGTCGTATAATTCCTATAACATACAATACTCATCATAATGACTTACAAAACGTGTCTGCTCAAATATACCATTTTAACACTCCAGGCTACAATAATTGTTTAAACTCTGCAGCATTCCAAACAGAGATAAAGACTGTGAGAGTAATTGATTAAAGGATGCATGAAGTTATAATGGCGCTTCATCATACCTGGATATGCTGGGTATGGCGGGTAACGTGGAGTGGGAGCTGATTGGTTTGTAGAAACTTGAGGTGGGTGAATGGGTGCTGAAGCCGGCGGAGTGGAATAAGGTGATGGAGGTTGTTGGGATGGGAAAGTAGGAGCAGAAGGAGCAGTTGGAGGTGTTGGGTACGATGGAGAGGAAATGATTTGATTCGGGTAACCAGGGGTAGGATATGCTGTAGAAGCAGCAGGGGGATAGCCTGTTGGAGCTGGGGCAGAAGGATAGGGGGCTGAGGCTTGATTGGATGTAAGTGCTGTTGGAGGAGCATAACCACTATGGGTAGGAGGTGATTGATAAGTGGGCGAAGTATAAGGATTGGGTGCAGTTGAGGCTGCTGGATAATAACTAGCTCCTGGGGCGCCGGGGTAAGTATGCAAAGGAGCAGCTGTTGGCATCCGCGGAGCTTGATAAGATGCAACGGGAGCTCCAGGAGGAGGAGCAGTCTGCACAGCTATTGTTGAATGTGCAGGTGCTGTGTGAATAGGACCAACCGGGGTTGGAGGAGCAGTTTGAACATTAGGAAAATGAGTTTGAGCGACAGGTTGTGCAGAAGGAGGCGCAATATTTTTCCCCATTGGGTACGAAGCATTTGGATTTGCACTAGGAGGACAATGCTGAAATATAGAAAAAAATTACTAAGGTACGCAAAATATTCAACTGAAACACACCAAGAGCAGCTGGCAGCATTTTCTTTGTTGAATATTTTTTACCACACATATTGATTTATTGATTGATGAATACCCATTTATCCAGCTACCACGAGAAAGCACAGGTGACGCTTTCGTTTGAACGAATCCATACCCGCTCAGTAGTTGACCATTTCCTAGGTATCCGGTTGTGTGTTTTCCATGAAAGTTTGTTGTTTGTGCAAAGCCAAAAAGCAGAGATAATTATTGAAAATAGCACCTTAGTCAAGGACGCAGCAATGTGATTAGGGTGCGGGCTGAACCCATTCCATGTGACCAGGGTCGTTCAAAAGAAACGTGTTTACTTTTTCGGCCGCGCTGCCGCACCTTTTCTGTCAAGATTGCAGCACAGGTTTCTGTTAAGGTTTGCCGCATATGTTGAGAAGTTGCAATCTTGTCACCCAGTAAGTGAATCCTATTTCACTGTGATGCCAGTTTCCGTAACTTAAGCTTACATTTTGTGCCGCAATTATAAAAATTATCTTAATTACACGGAGAATTAAAGAGTCAAAAGTGCCTTTTAACCCTGCCAAAAAGCAAGTAAAATGTTTGCGACAGCTTCGGCTTTTTTAGTTTTAGTGAAACTATCTAAGTTTATGCAAATCCACAGCAATAAAAAAGCCAAAGTATGAAATGCCTTTGTCATAGGTCTACACACTATTTCATATGAATAGCAACCTAAACTTACGTGAACAACGTGGATATTTGTTTTTGGTCTAATTGCCGAAATTCCTAAAGGAGAAAGGATAGATGATTCAACAAGAGAAAGATCACTGCGAAACGAATCGCTGAGATCTGAGAGTAGCCTTTGATCGTGACGATTCATCGCGTTCGCTTGGGCCAGTGCAATGTTTTTTTTGTCCCTTGCAATATCCGCTCTGCCAAAAACGACTGTTTGTTAAGAACTTTAAGTAAAATTGATGTTGAAATTTGAAAGAACAAGATATCAAAATCATTCAAAAAAGCACAACATGAAAATATCCGACAATTTAAGTTTTTCTTGAAACATTCTCACGGCAAATATTATTTTGGTTTGAGAAACAATGAAACATGTTTCTTTTATGAAAGCAAAGCGTAAAAGCAATCCGTGCTGCTAGTTTGTCGCGTCTTGTAAGTTACTGCGAAATAAGAGTAATTTTATTGCAGCTTGCAGGGATACTAGGCAGGATGCTTAATTGTAAGATAGTGGTTTAATTGATTGATAGCAAGAGCGAATGAGGAAAAATGAAACGTGCGCCAATAACTTTTTTTTTTGTTACTTGCTTGCTGAACGATGGCTGAAGTCATGAACATCTGTCATTTGGCAACAAACAGCGGTAAATTTTCAACAGCTTGACTATTTTAAGGTTGTATAAATCAAATCACTAGACTTGCTTGATCCGAGCATGATTAGATTTTGATTCCAAAACGATCGCTTTTCCAAGATTTCCACGATTGGCAGCTTTCTGAGCTTGTCGATGCAGATTAGCCATTTGTTTTTCTGCTTGCTTTTCTTCCTACAATAACAGAGTATTTAAAAAAACTTTAGAGATCGATAGATGTTCAAAGCAACTCTGAAGCGGTAATGGTTATACTGTCTAAGGAGTAATTGCACGCAATTGTCATCATGCTTTTTTACAAAAATCAACAAATGAACAAAACCATGACTACAAACAAGTCATTGGGATGAGTTTAATTAAGAGTTGTTTGTTGATTGAACATTTTAGGTAAATTTTACAATTGTTATGGTCTGCGATTATAGTGGTCTACATAATTAGGCAGAATGAAAATGTAACAAAAATGCTAGAAACGCAAGTTTAGTTTCAAAATTTTCAATTCACTTTTTAAAGCCCGTCCTATACAGCAAAGTACGCTTTGAGTTTGCCGAGTATTATAAAAAATGAGCATTTGAAAGAAAAGGTTTGGGCTCAATCTTTGACCTTGCTAAATATAAGTTTCTGTGTTATTAGCAGTTTGCCAAAACCTACAATTAAGATGTCACTTTATTTAAATGTTGAGTTTAGTAAACGTTAAAGTTGTGTCACACGACAGCTAAAAACAGCATTGGCTGGGACATTATACTTTTTTTACAAGAACCAAAAAATTTTGGCTTAAGGCTAGCTATTCTTGAATTTTCACAAATTTCAGCCTCATTTGTTCTTTTTTTGTTGTACATGTTGTATTACGTCGAAGCGTGTAACGAGTTTGCGGGTCCAATTCCGCATCATTGTGATAGTGGGTAACACAGCTTCTTTCGAAGTAATGTTGAAGCGGTGGCGAGCCGTTGGTAACACTGTGTTCGATTTAACCGACCCGAGGTTTGAACCTCAAACCTCCCGGTCCAGAGACGAACGCGTAACCGCTCGACCTACTGGCAGGTTCTTAATTTGCTATTAATGTAAAGTGTATGAAGGGCATTTTTTGTCGATTTTCAAAATTGTAGGAACAAAACAGAACGGTCTATTGGCTGCAGTATGTTGGCTAATATCTGGGCAAGTCATGTTAAAGTAATGTAAAACAAAATTACATTTTTGATTGTTAAATTCGGCCCATGTTCTTAATCATTTTCCTCATACCGTTAGTGGTATTGTTCTTAATTTGTTTCTAATTTTTATATCTGAGAAGCTCATGTTTATGCAATAAAAGGTCAACTCACTTTTTTGGCATTTTTGGCTTCTTTTTTCGCTTTTTGTTGCCCCACCATCGTAATTATCGTTTTATTTCTGTTCAGGAAACACGTTCGCAACTAACTAGCAACAACAAAAACAAACGTTTGCAATTATGTTCTCGGTAAGAGGCAGCGAAAAGACATGTTGGCCCAGCCCAAAGTGCTAAACCTCGGTCGTCGCATATTTAGGAACATGTAGATTAAATATGATTTTAAAATTGTGTTAAAAACTCAGCACTCAACCAGTAGCGTACCAGTATGCCTGAAGAGTATGCAAAATACTCCGTTTTTAGCACTTTTCAGGCCAATTTTTGCACTAAAAACGAAAATAGCCCCCCAATGGTACTGGCGATGAGAATTGGTCAAGGATCTGATGTGATTTCGACCAAAAAAACTGGGTTTCAGCCTGGCTGAAGACCTTTTTTTTTTTGGAGATCACCTAAATTTGGACAAAAAAATCGACTCAATTCTGATAAAGACCTTTTCTTTTTTTTTTGAGATCGCCTAAATTTGGACAGAAAAACCGTATCAATTTTGATGAAGAACTTTTTTGTTTGGATACCACCAGTATTTGGACACAATAACCGACTCAATTTGATTGAGGACCGATTAAAATCTGGGTCAATATTCTTTGATGTTGTATCCAGCCTCCAAAACAGCCCTCCCCCCGACTGCAAATTCCTGGCTACGCGCCTGCACTCAACTCTGCGGATATCAAATTACGGTTTCGACCTGGAGTCTGCACCAGTTGCATTTCACTTGCAGAACTATTTAGTGGATACTAGTCTTATAAAGCGCTTTTTGCAGCTTGTCTACCACCTTCGTTTAAAGTGCCTAGTGCAGATAGGTGAAGAATTAAAGAACTTCTGTGCAGCCGACATGCTTAACTGGAAAATTTTCAGCACGGAAATTGCAATTTCATTCGTGCTTATTAATTTAATGACGTCAGCAAATTGCTCAGTAGCTGGCATAATAAGTTAAAAGTCGATGGAAACGAAACTGATAAATGAGAAAGGGATTTTCATGAAGACTTTTGTATTTATTTGACTCTCTCGCTAAGCTTTGATTTATAGATAATGCAGTATCAGGGTTTGGGCGACGATTTTATGACCATATTTTATGGTATATGTATTCGCTTGGATGTGCAATATGACCAGGCAAGCTATACTTAAAAATTGACCTGCAGAAGCCAAAAAATGTCAAAAAAAGAAATTTCTTTTGGATGTATATAGATTATTCAAATATTTAATAACCTAAAGAGAATTGCTCAGCAAAATAAAGGCATATCATTTATGAACATAAAAGAGATTTACTAGCGAAATTAAGGTTACTGTCTCGTCTAACCTCAAAGCTCGTCAGTTAAGCTCGCTGGGCCGAAATGGCAGTTATCAAACGGCAGAAATGACTGGAAGAAGGTTAATTTTTCATTCCAATCGACGTAACTTCACTAAAAGATAAAAGCCAGTGCACTCGCTATCATTTTCTCAACCGTTTCGGTATGCACTTGTTTTGTTTGTGACAAATTTCATCTGAAATAAATTTGCTTCAAAACGATTTGACTTTGCGTCATATATTTTCACAAATTATCTCGGAATTTTGAAGCCGCTATAAAGAATTAAGATTTTGACAAAATATCAGGCGTGAATGTTCAAATAAGTCCTTTATGTTGTGTTTTGCTTTTTCCTCACTGCAAAATTCCAAAGCCAGTTTCATTATTTTTACATCAAAATTCTTATGCGTTGATAATGCAGATGGTATTGTATGCGCGAACGAACCGCAAGTCATAAAAAGTAACATTTTCTTTTTGCCTAATTTAATTAACTTTTCATATTAGTTTTCGGTTTCGGGTGTACATTATTCGGTTACCGGGTGGTCTTCGCTTTTCATTAAATTCCCCGAGGTCAGTGATGGAGCATTGGAGCAGGGTTGATCAAGTAAAGAGCACATTAACCGATGTTGTCCTGTGCCGCACGTGCAGATAGCTCTGCGCAGGCGCATCGCCATCGGGGGGGGGGGGGGCAGGGGGGGCAATGCCCCCCGATTTTCGTTTTTGCCCCCCCGATTTTTTTTTCTTGCCCCCCACGGTATTTGTTTCGGAGGAAGAAGTTGGTGTGTTTGGGCGGAAAAAACGTTAAAATTTGCGATTTCGGCCAGAAGACCTTTTTTGTTTGGATATTACCTGCTTTTGGTCGGAAAATTTGTGATTACGGCCAGAAAAAGCCTTCGGATTTCGGCGAAGACCTTTTTTTTTTTTTTTTGGCGAAAACCTTTCCCCCCCTGATTTTAATTTTGCCCCCCCCCCGATCTCGCGAAGCTGGCGACACCCCTGGCTCTGCGGCAAATAGTCAGATTTAAACTCGTAAGGCGATGGTTTAGTTTCCTATCGTTGCAAATTTCGCAAGTGCGCGTAACTACCTGTTTTGACAAAATTGTCTTGTTTTCTTTTTAAATTTATGTTCGCCTTGTTTGAAAAAAAATAGTATACTGTGTCATTTTCTTATGCCGTTCTCACGCTTTGGCAACTTTGACTGCGACTCCACTGTAAAAAATTCTCTGTGGAGTCTCAGCGCAGTCTCCATAGGGTCTCTGTGGAGTCTCCACAGAGTCGCAAAGCATTGCGAATCCTCTGCGAATGGAGACTCCCCGGAGAATCTACGGAGACTCCGCTGAGACTGCACTGCAAATTGATTTGCAGTGGATTCGCCGAAGCGTGAGAGCGGAATTACACTCTGCATCTGTAGGTTACTCTTGTGGATGGGTCAGTGAAGACCAATTTTTTCAGTTTTGCTTTGGTTCATTTTTTCAAACACAGGACGAACATAAATGTTGAGAAAAACACAAGACGCTTTTTGAAATTTGAACACAAGTATTTGCTTACACTTCCGAAATGTTGGAACGGGAAAGAATTGAACCTCATTGAATTTTTCTGTTTTTGTTCTTATCGCATCAGAGCGAAGCCGGTTTAGACAACGCCACACTACACTAAATTCGAGCAAGGAGCAGATTTTCGTCTAGATTGGTAATCAGGCAGTGGCTCGATGGCAACTTTTTGAGCTCTCTCTCCACGCATCTTCTTTTCCAGTCGCAATTTTAAGAAACAGAAATTGCTAATAGCAGCACACGCAGCAGATACATTATTTTTATCATCTGCACATAGTGGTAGGATACACAACACATGACAATCAAGAAAACAATACAAAGAATGTTATGCGAATTAGTCAAATATCGCAGTAGTATATTTCAAATTTAATGCTTCGTTTGGTCTTCTCTATTTCCATCTAAACTTTTTCATTCAAAACTTCATAGAAAAGCCTGAAAAATAAAGAGTGGTTAAATTAGTGTACAGTGAACTATTTGCATAAAATTAAAATATCCATTGTTTCTGTTTGCCAAAATAATACTGCGTTTTAGAGATAACAATGTAAATATAAAAATTTTGACCAGACTTATTTTAAGCAGAAGTTTGGTAGTTATTCTGAGCAAACTGCCTATCTGCAAACGTGGTCGATGTTATGATGATTCAGTTCGTTAGCCTAGAAGAACTTCCATTTGGAAACTATAGTTGAGCAATATCATCGTTAAAAGTTTTTTAGTTTTTGTAATTTTTTAAAAATTTTACAAAATTTTAAAATATTTCAACTGTATGCTACTGACTTGTTACCGTACAAACAGTACTTCAAATAACTTACCAGGAAATCCGATTGAACCAGTAAAAGTTGGAACTTGAACCGAAACATCTGGGAAATTAGCAGAAAATCCAATGGGTGGACAATCGTTTGCGCTGGGTGTCTGATTGTAGCATCCCGAAGCTGTGGCAGGTGGGTTTGGGTAAGGGGCCGCCGGAGCTGAAGCGACATTGTTTGTATAACACGACGCTGCAACCTGTGGGGAAGCAGCTGGAGGATAACCGGGGGATTGAGGTGGAGGATAAGGTGACAATGTTGCTGTTCCTATAGGATAAGGAGGATATGGAGATTGCGGAGTAAATCCAGGAGCTGGAGCGCCATAGGTCATTGATGCAGCCGGAGTTGAAACATTGACTCCGGCATTGTACGTCATTGATGGACTCCCACCAGGTGAACAATGCTGCGAAAAAAAGGGGAGTGTTTAATTCACCAAAACTTCTAAGTAAAAGAATAAATTGAGAATGAGGAATATTCATTCGTGTATTTTCCATTATTCTTTTTTTAAATAATAATTTAGTTGTGATGTTTTGAGGTTTGCTGGCCAGAGCTTTAATATTTAATCGTTTGCGTGCTATCTGGCCTAAAGGCTACCAGCGCGGAAGCGTAAGGAAGCAGAGTTGTAAACGGGCCGACTAGTTTAGGCCCGAACCCAGCCCGAACCCGAAAGCTAATTTGAAGCTCAAATCATACCCGAAAAAACCCGAAAGTTAAGTTAGGTCTGAAAAATTTAGCAATGTTGCCAAGTTATTTTCATTATATTTTGGTGCACCTAAGATGAAAAGCACGACTCGGGCCCAAATTAAGCGCGAAATTTTTGTCAACTTTAAGCCCGAACCCGGCCCGAACCCGACCTGAAAACCCCGGCCCGACTTACAACTGTGTAGGGAAGAGCCACCAGAACGGCGACTACTTGAAAACAAGCAATGCGAAAAAGTTGTCTTCCCGAGCAAAATTAAGCGTGCGAGGAGACGTCTTCTCTAGTTCAAGTGGTAGAGCTGTGGACCGGTAATCCAAAGGCTGCAGGTTCGATTCCTGCGGGAAGAAAACTTTTTCGCACTGCTTGTTTTCAAGTAGTCGCCGTTCTGGTGACTCTTCCCTGCGCTTCCGCGCTTGTAGCCTTTAGGCCAGATAGAACGCAAACGATTAAATATTCTTTTTTTTTATCGTTGCTAACAGATCGGCCAAATGTGTTTTTAACCGTTTTTTGTTTTTTTTTGTGCAATCCTAGCCTTAGTTTTATAATCTTGATTTAACTCTTGCTTTGGTCAACCGCAGCAGCTGTTTCGGACAATGTTTTCTTGACCGAATCTGTATATCTTGTTGACCAAAACCCAGAAGCTAGTTTAATTCGAATAAAATTGATTAAATTTAAGCAGTTTACGATCTACTACGTAGCAAACAATATTCTTCTAAAGCACTTTATCTTACGTAGTTGATTTGAAGGTCAGAGGTTCTATGCGGTGACGCACTCTGAGCCAGTTTTTGCTGCATCTTCGCTCTAAATGCGCTAGGATCATCATGCTTCCAAGCTTCGGCTTCGGCTTCCGCGACCTCTTTTCGACTTCTCGCATTTGCAGCTCTGTGGAAAAACAGTTTCACAAAATGATGAGTTAAACTTCCACATCTCCGATCAGTGTGATTAAGTTTAAGGGGTTAGTAGTTTTTTAATAATGTAAATTTTGATTTGCTTTAATCAAGGGTCTACTCTTGGTTAGCGGACATCACAGCAATTCTAAAACCTCTTCAATAAAATGAGAAGTCTGTACTAAAGTTTTTATACTTCTCATTTTTAGTTTTAATTTTCTTCGAATTAAAAATGCGAATAAATTAGGATAGTTTCCATTTTAATGAGAAGTAAAGAAGCTATTCGAAAATTAACTGTTGATCTGTGGTTACTTTCGTAAAGAATCTACAATCCTTTTTTTTCTTGATTCACCTAATTTTCTGTGAAGTGCTTAATAATTTATTTAATAATTAACCGATCACAAAGAAGATGTAATTTCTTGTTTCGAAAATTCAAAAAAAATTACTTAGGTGGGGCCCAGCAAAATTTGGGCGGGGCTAATATTATCCTTGTCTTGTATCGGAGTTACACTTAGTCCCATCACTTTGCTTCGATTTTGGTGTAATTATTACATCATAGCAAGAACTGCACGATGCATATTTTCGTGCATACTTTTGCTCATAGTTAACAGTGTAGCCTTTGTGCTAACTGAACCTACTGTATCCATACTCTAGTAGTTATGTAGTGCTATTTAGTTACTTCTGTTATTATTTTGGATGCGAGTCTTAGTTTAATTAGTTTCGTTTTAAGTGAATAAAAGCCATAATTTGATCCATACAACAATCCGTAATTGTTATTTACAGTTACAAGAATGAAAAGTTTGTAGGTGGGGCTTAAACGTTTCCGGACTGTGCTTAGACTTGATCAGATCACACAAAAACATCACAAATTTGCACGAAAAACTTTTATGTGCAGGACTGCTTTCAGTAAACGTACAAACACGTTATAGGGCATATATATAAAAAATGACTCAAGCTAGATATATGTTAGAAGGTGACACATTTTGCGCGTGATTCTGCTTCACATACAGATGTGCTGAACATTGTTAAACAAAATTCGTTATGCTACAGCGTAAATCACAACTGAAATGAAAACGTCATTTGTTTACCAGCATTTGTTTATCATTGTTTTGTTTTTTTTTGTTTATGGGAATGATGACAGGTTTCTTAACCCTATTTTACACGGAAAAGGCACTTTTGCCTCCTCCCTCTCTTTTTTTTGCGATAAATTTCTGGAGAAAAATTTTTTTCTTTAAACTAACTTGACTTTGAGTTAAAATTATTTACAAATAACTCCTGAAAATTAAAGGTTGCGAAGATAAAGGGAAGTTTCCCAATTTTGAAATGTGCCGGAGTCACTTTGCGAAATCTAAGCAATTTTTGGCTATTATTTAACTCAAATTACGTCTTAAGACGTTT
The DNA here is from genome assembly GCA_963965965.1 of Trididemnum nubilum. Taxonomy (NCBI): domain Eukaryota; kingdom Metazoa; phylum Chordata; class Ascidiacea; order Aplousobranchia; family Didemnidae; genus Trididemnum; species Trididemnum nubilum. The sequence continues at coordinate 31,271,942 of OZ014475.1, read as the reverse complement.
TTGTGACGTAACCAACTTGACTTAGACATTTTATCATTCATTATCGAAAAAATTTTATGAACAAAACTTGAGCAGCCTGTGATGTGATTTTAGGAAAATATAGCAGTGACGCCACAATCAAGACAACATCAACTCAAAATTAGTTTTTCCAAAAAGTTTGTTGAACACCAATCTGCATGCCAAATTTGGTGCTCCCTTGACTTTTGGTTTAGGAGTTAGTTAGGAAGGGCATTTTTGCACCCTCCCGTGCATAATAAGTTGGTCAATACAGCTCCACGTGTAAAGAGGGGTAAAGACACAAACTAAACCGATTCGAAAAAAGCTTCATTTCTGTAATTTAATTTTACCCAATTTATTGTAACTTCCAAAAAGTACGATGCAGGAATTCAGGAGTTTGCTGATCCGAAGACTGAAAAGTCCCTTTCAAGTTCAGACTTTTGGTTGGAAAATGTCAATCTTTTAACACATTTTGTTGAATGTAAACTGATTATTCGAAGTTGCGCACTTTCGTGGCAAATTAAAAGGTTTATAGGCTTCTACGGCTTTTACGTGTTTTACCTGATCCGAGCTTCGTTTGCCTTTGCTTCTGCCACCGATGCTTTGTCCAAATGACCAAACCTCATTTCCATTTTAGCATCTCTTCGGTGCCATTCTTCATCTCTTAACGCTTGTTTTTCCTCCTGCGAAGGAAAAAAGTAAATTTTCATTCACGAAGCGAATCTTTATTAACGAAAGCCCTCCTGCTCCAACCACATTCCACAAAAGAATTCAAGCCCACATGAATACATCAAATCAATAATGAAATTACGATATTCAAAAAGCTTTTTGGAAAATTGAGTTATTGCGTTTGGGCACATAAACGTAATAATGCGCACCATCTGCATGTCCAATGCCCATCATAAAACTGTCCAATCGTCGCGGGTATTTATCCTAGTCCTGTCGCAGGACAGCGACAGATGCAAACTACTGAATTATCAGCGCAGTTTTCATTTCGAAACTATTAAAAACGACCTGAATAAAGTTCACAACAATGGTCCAGAGGTGGGCAATACAGAATTACTTTTGTACCTAATTACTTTTTCAGTACCGATACTGGTACTGGCGGTAGATTTGGTTTTGGGTACCGGTACCAAACTTGAATTACTTTAGTTTTGCTAATCGGTACTTTTTGTCGGTAGTTTGGTTCGTTCAATTTTTTCTCAAGTACAAATTATTTGGCTACACACCATTCAAATACAGAAAGAATGATCATTCCGTTTTCTCAACTGTTAAAATTTTGATCTGCTCAGCGTACTTTCGTTTTGTAAACGTTTGTAATATTTTATTCAAATTAACAAATTTTCTAAATCGTCAACTTCAGCAACTACGAGTGCGGACGTTACTGCTAGCTTGATTTTGTTGGTCATCTCATAGGGTGGTCAACAATTTTTGAGTTTTTGTTGCATGAGATTGTATGATTGATTCTGAATGGTTTTTAAAAGCTGCTTCCGAATTTGTAATCAGATGTTTTTGTGCAAGCTTTAATTTTTAAAAAAAAAGCGATTTTATATTTTTTGACTTATTCCGTTTTTTAGCAAAAACATCATTCAAAAACGTCAGTGCCTTGCTCTATGACTTTGTGTATAGAATTTACTTGCTGTAGTTAATCTCAGTTCAGCGTTGGGTGTTGGCTGAAACTTAAATTTTGACGTATGCTACTGAATTAGTACACCTGGGTTCGATTTGCACAAAAAAAAAACAACAAAAAAACCGAAACAGGACCAAAACTATTGCTGGTGCAAGCATTAGGTTGGTAGTAAAATGTTCGTTATTACTTAAAAGCCTTTTTTACTCAAGATCCGAGGGTAGACTGAAGCAAAAAGGATACGGAGTGGCTCCAAGTTAAGGAGAGTGGGTCAAGATGCTTCCTATCTACAGTAATGTTCAAGACTCCATGATATGTTATAGAAATTTATTTTTAAGCTTTATGTGATTCATAGCACATCTGTTGAGTAGGCTGCGTTCAGAAGAAGTTTGAGGGAGAAAACAAAGTAATAGACCTTTTAAGAAAGTAACTTACAACCAGTGGCGGATTTTGGGGGGGGGGGATGCATCCCCCCCACCAGCCTAAAAGTAACGATTTTGGCCAAAAAATCAGCCTCTATTTCGAATAATTCGGCTCCAGTTAGGGATGCATCCCCCCCCACCAACCTAAACCTAACGAACCCGGCCGAAAAATCACTCTCAATTTTGGTGAAGACCTTTTTTTTTTTTTTTTTTTGGAGACGATCTAATTTTGGGCGAAAAAAACGCTTGAATTTCCGATTTCGGCCGAAAAATCACTCTCAATTTCGGTGAAGACATCCGAATTTTTGAGGTTTTGTGCTTAAAATCCCCCCCACCAAAACTTTCTAGATCCGCCACTGCTTACAACCTTTTCATCAAATCTAAATGCTTTATGCACCAAGCAATGAGGAATTAATTGCAAACGCGCCTCTTTATTAGTGTAGTAAAGCGGGGAATCCTTCCTTACCAAAAGGCTTAACTGGTAACCGACACTTTGCCATACGGATAACATGTGATGCAAATCTATTCAGGATATTTACCCGTGAGCAATTGAGCATCTATGCCAAACAAAGGCGTAGAAATTCATTCAATAAAACTTTCAGTTTTTAAAAACAAACAGTAGACTAACAATCTGTTTTTATTTTTTGTTTTTCAATCGTGTGGAAGCAGTGTTGACTTAAGATTTTGCCACAACATCAATGGTCTCTTTTCTGTCACGATACTGGTCATCGATTCACTTTGCTTCAAACAAATTTTTTACTGAGAAGTAGCATTTATGCTTAAAACTAGCTTGCATTAGCAGTTTCAATAAGTTATTTATCTGCTTCTACAAAAACAAGTGTATTATAGGCGCGTAGCCAGAAATCTGCAATGGGGGGGGGGGGGAAGGGGGGGGGGGCTGTTACGGAGGTCTGGGGCCAAAAAAAGTCTTCACCCAATATTGGAACGGTTTTTGTGTCCGAATCCATTGAAGACCAAAAAGAAGGTCTTCACTGAAGTTGGAACGGTTTTTGCATCCAAAGTCTATCGAACGATTCAAAATATGCTTTAGATTATTTTATAAGTCTATTCCAATGATATTTTCCGTATTCTGTATTTTGGTCGGTAAACCAATTAGGGGGGAGCCCCCCTGGCTACGCTACAGGGCTATATGCGATAATGAAGCCATGAATAACCCTCTTGAATTATACCGTCAACCTGGTTGTATTTATTTGCCGATCCAAAAGTGGTTAGGTATTTTCACCTGGTCTATACTGTAAAGTGAGTTCTGCAGCAAGTTCTCATGCTACCTGTGCAAAGTGTGCATGTAGGACAGCAGAAATCGAGATAAGCATTGTGCTCACAAAAAGCAACTTGTACGTGAAACATTTACATGCCCAACATGTAAACCATCCAATGTGAGCCAAAATTCTCCACATTATGCTAGGTTAATAAAACAATTTGTTCAACGTCAATAGGCCGGAATCACACGATCAAGTTTTTTGCACAATTTTCTGGCATCAATCGTGTGAAAGGTCGCTCAAGTTTAGTACTCACTTTTGCGCGCACCTGTCGGCAATTTTATCGTATAGCCAGGTGAGAATGAAAATCAGTGTCTACAAAGTGTTGCTGAACTCTTGCGGGGAAATAGAACCGAGCTCTATTTTGCCAGCAAGTTCTCTAAAAGCCGCCATTCTCAGCGAAGAAAACTGAGCTTTTTGCTGTGACTTTGAAAATATTGAGCCGCAGAATACAAAAAAATACCGCCGAACTCAATGCAAAAAATGAATGCGTCACAATTGTCAAGCAAAAATGTTTTAAGAAATTTTACCGCTTTTGATTTAATCGACATTGACGCATTATAACATTGTGCCTGCTGTTTTCTCTTGCTTCTTCAAAGATCTTAATGTGTTGCCTTCTGTTTTGTTTACGATTGCATATCGATTAATCGATTCTTCCCACTTCAAACTTGTGCTTGGCCTTTTCCAAATTCATTTTGAAAAGTTATCAACCAGAACTGAAATGTAGTTATCAACATGCCATCGTGGTCTACTCATGAAATTGAACCTTTAATTAGGGAAATGAAGAAAGGTAGAGCTTTTGGAACATATTAAATCCTGAGTACAAGAATAGATTAAAATGGGAATAAGCTTTTGCTCACTATTTGATGATAATTAATCTTCAATAATTATTCAATGTGTGATCTGGTTTTAATCAAGATGTTAAAAATTTCCTTCTGATCAGAAAAAAAGTTTACGGCCCAGCTTTTGCTACAGCCGAATTTGTGATGATTTTAATATTTTTTTCTGGTTAAAATTTGACATGTCCACTAGTAAAAGAGCCTGTTGCATTTTTAAGCTGTTAAGATAAATTTCAGTAGATAGTTTTCAGCTATTTCACGCTGATTTTGTAAGAAACCAAACAAAAACGCTCTTTGTTCTTAATTGAAAATAATTAAGTTTCAAGTTACCCTGACATCCAATTACTGAGCCCTCTGAAATGACAAGTTCCGGAAAGAACATACCTGGTTTAATATTACTTGATCAATCCTGCAATGTTATGAAAATTTATTGGGTGATAAATAACATAGCATAAAAAGCTACGCTACATGCGAAAGAGTTCCACGCAAGCAAAAATATTTTGACATTTTCCATTTATCTATTTCTTTTCATTGCAGATCGGAAAAAAAAATTCACGCAATTTGCAGCAGAACTCAAATAGCTATTTATTACTACACTGTAAAAATTTTTGGGTCAGGACGACCCAAACAATTTGGGTCGCCACAACTCAAAAAATTTGGGTCGCTGCGACCCAAAAAATTTGGGTCGCTGCGACCCAAACAATTTGGGTCACCGCGACCCAAACAATTTGGGTCACCGCAACCCAAACAATTTGGGTCGACGCGACCCAAACAAATTGGGTCGCCGCAACCCAAAAAATTTGGGTCGCCGTGACCCAAACATTTTGGGTCGCCGCGACCTAAGCAATTTGGGTCGCCGCGACCCAAACAATTTGAGTCGCCGTGACCCAAGCAATTTGGGTCGCCGTGACCCAAAGTCTTTAGGTCGCCACGACCCAAATTATTTTTTGGTTGTAGCAATTTGTTAATTTGCATACAAACACTATGATGTTTTTTGAGAATCAGTTAAATATGCCAGCGTATAGCAAAAACAGAAAGACTTAACAAAATAAAACTGTGTTGAAAACCATAAATTTTAAAACCAGACATCTGGTACAGTTTTATTTTATGTATGGTTTTAACAATTGAGCACTTCAACGTGCGTAAAAAACCGTAGGTTCTTGCAGTAACCCATGAGCTCACAATTGCATTATCTTCTAAAAAAAATAAATACCAAATCAACAAAAGTTGAATAACTTAGTTTAGTATTGGTTTTTAAAACTGGGATCGTACGATTGCGCTATAAATAGAAAAAAATAATATTGCCAAAAATCAGAAAAGCAGTATAATCAATTCAACTAAACACTGAAATCACGTACTCATACTCAGTCAACGTAAGGTATTTTTTGTATCATAAGGAACACTTAAACTATTTTTCATTTCGTAAGAAAATGAAGGTGCGTTTTTTGTATGGATAAGAATATATTTTCCATGATTTAATTTAGTGCAGTTTATATAAAAAAAAAGCAAAAATGGTCATATATTGATAATGCATCTTATGCTCAGATGCGCCTAAAAAACATAATATCTTGAAAATCACAAAATTGCGTTACTACAGTGTACTAAAATTATGTAACGAAGTAATCAATAGTTAAAAAAATACCACAACCAGAAAAACAGTAAAAAATATAAATTGCAACCATTATCTATGCCTATTAAAACTAGAAACACAGAAAATGTTGTCAGACAGACAAAATTCGAAGTGACTCGATGGTGCATGTAAAATTAAAGCAATTAGGAAGACTACTGCACTAGAAATTTTCACCGAAAATTTAAATCGATTCTCTAAATTTTAAAACCAGTTCAAATCTGTTACCCACGCTCTAAAACTAAAATCTTGACCTTAAAATGCGCGAGTGAATAATCTTCATTCACGTTTTCCTCTACTTAACATAAAGTTTCTGAGTGAGGTAGTCACTTTTTAGCAATTAATGCTGCTCCAACAACTTCAAAAAATGTGAAAGAGCTAGCCTATAAATCAAATCTTTTACCGCCTAATCTACAAATCGTACTGGTACCTTACATCTCTCAGAAGAATCATCTGAGGTGGGCAGCGCAAGCATGAAAGTTGCGCCGCAAGCGTTTCCGCAAGCCCCCAAAAATAATTACGACGCAAGCGCAACAGCACGCGCAAGTGTGACGTTTTGAAAAGTATGATTTTAAAAGGTGGATTTGCACAGTATCCGTTTTTTTCCGCTCTTGTTTGTTTTCAAAGCTTCTCCATGAAAAGTTTTTTCATGAAAAAGTTTCTCCATGAAAAAGTATGTTGTTTAGCTTCTCCATGAAAAAGTATGTTGTTTTTTGTCCGCAGTTTTACATGTCTAAATTCTAACCAGATCGTAACATTTTAGATAAAAGTTTTCAAAACAAAAATTTTTGTAAAGGGGTACAGTTCTATTTTGAAATTCGCTTACATCTTCCATACACGAAATTTTTCAACAAAATTTTTATCACCATGTTATACAGTTTGCTTAGTGCAGATATGGAGTAACGAAAATGCTGACGAAAAAAGCGCATGCTTATGTTTCATAGAGAAGCAAAAATGTACGAAAACAGACAAAAGCCGACGAAAAAGGATTACAGTGTAGATCCACCTTAGTTGGTCCAATATGCTCAAACTGCACTTCGTTAAGGTGCGAAACCAATACGATACGTTATTTAAAACAAATTATCTCGCTACCAATCAGTAAACATAAAATCATTGATTTTCTCTCAAAAACACTAACATTTGGGAAAATGGGCATCGCTCAACCCCGCTCGCATTGGGCAAATAGCTTCTTTAACCAATAAAAAAAACGCTTAACTCCTACACTTCAGAGAATTGGGGTGTTAAATTCCACTAATAAATTCGTCATGTGCTGGCAAGAAAACAACTTCGCAGTCGTTGTTTTGTCTAATGGCCCGTCAAAAAAATTGGTGACCAGCTTCGATACATTTGTGCTCCTGGAGCAATTAGCATCACACTCTGACGAATGGGGCATACTAAAAAAATTATGTTGTGTTTTGTTTTAAAAAAAATTAAACCATCTAATAGTTAAGAGCTACCGATGCTGTCACTTTTGTTAGCAATATCTTTTAAATCTTTCCGGTCTAGCAAAACGGTTGTAAATAGTAGTTTTAGTTGTTTCCTGTTTTGAATTACGATATAAGACGTAAGACTATTGCTGTTGCAAGCAACGCGTTACATTTTGCCCAATGAAATTTTAAGATTTTTTAAGAACATGTAGCGTAGTTCTAGAAAGACAATTACAACAATTTTTTTTTCAATCCTTTTTCGTGCTTGAAGCACGCCAAACGTTAAGCTTTAAAACTCTGGCCTGCAAACGTCAAAACAACACACTAATTTTTCTGTTTGAAATTTTATTTTACTATACCATTTTTTGAAATACTCAATTGGAAAATTTGAAAAATCGGCAAATATTTCAGAGAAAAGTTACAGCAAAAGAAGACCCTTGTTGTGAATTCAATCGAAGTTTTGCAAGCAATAGACGAAAGCAATTTGGCATGACGAGGCTTTTATGAACTAACCTTAACAATGCTTTTCTAAAGTTTAATCTCAGTTGATTTAAAAACAATCATTTTTACTCGTATTTGAATTGCGCTTATTATTGCTCAAATACTTGCTACGCAAGCGTTTAAAGATAAATTGCGGTGCAAGTGCTATCGCAAGTAAAATAGGTGCAGCGCAAGCGCTGTCGCAAGTAAAATAGTTGCAGCCCAAGTGCGTACCTCTGAAAACGATAAGCTAGCTAACCCTCTAATCTCCTTCCTTTTAGCTCGCCGTAAATGGTGCGTCACTTCAATTTCCAATACTTTTCATGAACAAATCAAGCTAAAACTTTGTGAAAATTTAAGAACTGCCTAAATCTAAAATTCAATGGTTCTTCTGAAAAAGAAGACAGTGTAATTCACTTACCTTGACATGTTTCTACCATTGCCATAGCCAGCATCCACAACTATTATATTGATTTTGAACAAAAACATTTTGCCCAATCACATCACTTGCATGACCATATTTGATACCTTCTTACCATTAAGCCATATGCTCAAAGGAAACAAAAGACTTTTACTTCCGCATGTTTGTTAAAAAACACAGATAGGTGTTGGCAATTTACTTCACTTAATTTTAAATCAAACAGTGTAGTTTGCAATTGAACCTAATCTGTTAAACATTTTTGTGAAGAATCAACACTAATTATCGACAAAAATTGTTTTACGATTAATATTAACTCACAAATTTACAATGCAGCGGGTATCATTAATAGAACGAAATCCCAATTTCTCTTTTCTGTCAAACTTTCGCTGATCTGGCTTCACAGTCGTTGTTGTGGAGAAGCTATTCTCGACCTTTTTTTATCTCTTTTTCTCCTAGGCCAACGCTTAATTTTTTTAATTTTTATAAAAGCTTATTAAAAGTTCGTAAATAGGAGCTGCAATAACTTAACATAAACAAGGATCACGCTAATATAACATATCAAAATTTTTCCAAATTTGATCAAAATAACTGCTCAGCACTTTTTCTCTCTCTTCTGCCGCTGCTAAAATCGGTTTACTCAGCAAGTCGGTTTACTATTATTATACCAGTTATCTAGGTCTACACGTGGTCAAAAGCAAACTGTCTGCTGAGGTGCGATTATCAACTGCGTCCAGTGATTAAAATAAACAACAAAAGTTTTGAACAGCACTACGCATTATACGTATTAGAACGTCTTGCTTTAAAAACTGCAAACAATGAACGGTGATAATTAGCACACAAGGCATTATCTTCGCAGATTGCGTTACATTCCACGCATTTAACTCAGCGAGATGAACAGTAACACCTTAATAAATAAGTCAGTTTAATAAATGTCACCGAACCTAAATTTTTGATTTATATTTTTCTTAAAGATTGTCAATAAACTTTAGTTAACAAATACAACTGACTCTAAATATTTCTAATATTAAATTTTCTTTGAACCCAACAGATTTAGTCAACAAATTTAAACGATCAAAAACTTTATCATAGCCTCAAAAACAATTTTAAAACAGCACTAAATATAAAAACCTTGCTGATATTGGTATTAAGGAAATTCACTGAAACAAAATTTTGAATCTCAATAGATTTTTGAATTTTAGTAGATTTCTTACTTGCAGGGGTGCCCGATCCTTGTTGAACATTGGAGGGGGAATAATTTGCGATTCTACCCCAATTTTGCTCTATTTTCAACATTTGGGGGGGTGAACCTCGACCACGATTTTTTTTACGTCAGCAAATTAAGTGCAGACCAAAAAAAAGGTCTTCACCAAAATTTTAAGAGGTTTTTTCCCCGAATTCAAGTGATTCACGTGCAGACCACAGTCAAATTATTGGGGTGGATGCAGATGTAGACCTTAGTCAAAAAACACTTTTTTCATAGAAACATTCCTCATAGAAACTCATTCCACAGTAGAAACACTTCTCATTCTGTAATGTGTTTTAATTTTTTGATCCTTAATTTTATTCTGATCCGAATTTTTGCATTGACTAGAATGTGTCTTTAACCCTTATATTTTTGCTTTGACTAAATTTTTTGTTGTACCGAATTTTTGTATTAACCCAAATACTTAGAAAATATTTTTTGGCCCTAGTTTTTTGTTGCCCCAAATTTTTGCGATGATCTAAAGTGTTTCTTTGATTCAATTTTTTTACTGACCCAAATTTATGCAATGACCAAAAAACTTTGACCCAAAATTGTTTGCTATCCCAAACTTTTGCAATGGCTCAAAAACTTTGACTCAAATTATTTCTTTGACCAAATTTTTTTGACCCAAATTTTGCACTGACCCAAAAATTTTGACCCAAAACTTTTTGCTTTACCAAATTTTTGCAATGACCGAAAATTTTTCGCTGACCCAAATTTTTGCAATGACCCAAAAACGTTAACCCAAAATTTTACTTTGACCCAAAATTTTTGACCCACAATTTTTCGCTGACCCAAATTTCTGCAATGACCGAAAAACGTTGACCCAAAATTTTTCTTTGACCCAAAATTTTTCGCTGACTCAAATTTTTGCAATGACCCAAAAACGTTGACCCAAAATTTTACTTTGACCCAAATTTTTTGACCCAAAATTAACGGCGACCCAAAACTTTACAATGACCCAAAAATTTTGACCCAAAAATTTTGGGTCAAAGGCCTTTGACCAGGATTTTTTGGGTCAGCTGGACCCAAAAATTTTAACAGTGCACTGTAAAAATTTTTGGGTCAGGATGACCCAAAAAAATGTAGTCAAAGACGACCCAAAAATTTTGGGTACAGACGCGCCCAACCCAAAATTTTTGGGTCAAAAAATTTGGGTCGCCGCAACCCAAAAAATTTGGGTCACCGCAACCCAAAAAATTTGGGTCACCGCGACCCAAAAAATTTGGGTCACCGCAACCCAAAAAATTTGGGTCACCGCGACCCAAAAAATTTGGGTCACCGCGACCCAAAAAATTTGGGTCACCGCGACCCAAAAAATTTGGGTCACCGCGACCCAAAAAATTTGGGTCACCGCGACCCAAAAAATTTGGGTCGCCGCAACCCAAAAAATTTGGGTCACCGCGACCCAAACAATTTGGGTTGACGCGACCCAAAAAATTTGGGTCGCCGCGACCCAAACAATTTAGGTCGACACAACCCAAAAAATTTGGGTTGCCCTGACCCAAACAATTTGGGTCGCCCTGACCCAAACAATTTGGGTCGCCGCGACCCAAAAAATTTGGGTCGCTGCGACCCAAACAATTCGCCATGACCCAAAGCCTTTAGGTCGCCATGACCCAAATTATTTTTTGGTTGTAGCAATTTGTTAATTTGCATACCAACACTATGATGTTTTCTGAGAATCAGTTAAATATGCCAGGGTACAGCAATAACAGAAAGACTTAACAAAATAAAACTGTGTTGAAAACCATAAATTTTAAAACCAGACATCTGGTACAGTTTTATTTTACAGTATATATGGTTTTAACTATTGAGCACTTCAACGTATGTAAAAAAACGTTGGTTCTTGCAGTAACCCATGAGCTCACAATTGCATTATCTTCTAAAAAAAATAAATACCAAATCAACAAAAGTTGAATAACTTAGTTTAGTATTGGTTTTTAAAACTGGGATCGTACGATTGTGCTATAAATAGAGAAAAACAAGATTGCCGAAAATCAGAAAAGCAGTATAATCAATGGTATCAACAATTCAACTAAACACTGAAATCACATTACTCAGTCAACGCAACATATTTTTTGTATCATAAGGAACACCTAAAGTATTTTTCATTTCGTAAGAAAATGAAGGTGCGTCTTTTGTATGGATAGAAATATATTTTTCATGATTTAATTTAGTGCACCTTATATAAAAAAAATAAAAGCAAAAACGGTCGTAAATTGATAATGCATCTTATGCTCAGATGCGCCAAAAAAACATAATATCTTGAAAATCACAAAATTGCATTACTACAGTTAACTAAAATTATGTAACGAAGTAATCAATAGTTAAAAAAAATACCACAACCAGAAAAACAGTAAAAAATATAAATTGCAACCATTATCTGCGCCTATTAAAGCTAGAAACACAGAAAATATTGTCAGACAGACAAAATTCGAAGTGACTCGATGGTGCATGTAAAATTAAAGCAATTAGAAAGACTACTGCACTAGAAATTTTCACCGAAAATTTAAATCGATTCTCCAAATTTTAAAACCAGTTCAAATCTGTTACCCACGCTCTAAAACTAAAATCTTGACCTTAAAATACGCGAGTGAATAATCTTCATTCACGTTTTCCTCTACTTAACATAAAGTTTCTGGGTGAAGTAGTCACTTTTTAGCAATTAATGCTGCTCCAACAACTTCAAAAAATGCGAAAGAGCTGGCCTATAAATCAAATCTTTTACCGCCTAACCTACAAATCATACTGGTACCTTACATCTCTCAGAAGAATGATCAGAGATGGGCAGCGTTAGCATAAAAGTTGCGCCGCAAGCGTTTCCGCCCCCAAAAATAATTACGACGCAAGCCCAACAGCACGCGCAAGTGTGACGTTTTGAAAAGTATGATTTTAAAAGGTGGATTTGCACAGTATCCGTTTTTGTCCGCTCTTGTTTGTTTTCGAACGTATTTAGCTTATCCATGAAAAAGTATGTTGTTTTTTTGTCCGCAGTTTTACATGTCTAAATTCTAACCAGACCGTAACATTTTAGATAAAAGTTTTCAAAACAAAATTTTTTGTAAAGGGGTACAGTTCTATTTTGAAATTCGCTTACATCTTCCATACACGAAATTTTTCAACAAAATTTTTATCACCATGTTATAAAGTTTACTTAGTGCAGATATGGAGTAACAAAAATGCGGACGAAAAAAGCGCATACTTATGTTTCATAGAGAAGCAAAAATGTACGAAAACAGACAAAAGCAGACGAAAAAGGATTACAGTGTAAATCCACCTTAGTTGGTCCATTATGCTCAAACTGCTCTCGGTTAGGATACGAAACCTATACGATACGTTATTTAAAACAAATTATCGCGCTACCAATCAGTAAACATAAAATTATTAATTTTCTCTCAAAAATACTAACATTTCGAAAAATGTGCATCGCTCAACCCCGCTCGCATTGGGCGAATAGCCTCTTTAACCAATAAAAAAAGACGCTTAACTCCTACACTTCAGAGAATTGGGGTGTTAAATTCCACTAATAAATTCGTCATGTGCTGGCAAGAAAACGACTGCGCAGTCGTTGTTTTGTCTAATGGCCCGTCAAAAAAATTGTTGACCAGCTTCGATACATTTGTGCTCCTGGAGCAATTAGCATCACACTCTGACGAATGGGGCATACTAAAAAAATTATGGTGTTTTTTGTTTAAAAATGTTAAACCATCTAATAGTTAAGAGCTACCGATGCTGTCACTTTTGTTAGCAATATCTTTTAAATCTTTCCGGTCTAGCAAAAAGTTTTTAAAAGTAGTTTTTGTTGTTTCGTGTTTTGAATTACGGTATAAGACGTAAGGCTATTGCTGTTGCTAGCAACGCATTACATTTTGCCCAATGTAACTTTAAGATTTTTTAAGAACATGTAGCGTAGTTCTAGAAAGACAATTACAACAATTTTTTTTTCAATCCTTTTTCGTGCTTGAAGCACGCAAAACGTTAAGCTTTTAAACTCTGGCCTGCAAACGTCAAAACAACACACTAATTTTTCTGTTTGAAATTTTGTTTTTCTATACCATTTTTTGAAATACTCAATTGGAAAATTTGAAAAATCGGCAAATATTTCAGAGAAAAGTTACAGCAAAAGAAGACCCTTGTTGTGAATTCAATCGAAGTTTTGCAAGCAATAGACGAAAGCAATTCGCCACGACGAGGCTTGTCAATGCTTTTCTAAAGTTTAATCTCAGTTGATTTAAAAACAATCATTTTTACTCGTATTTGAATTGCGCTTGTTATTGCCCAAATACTTGCGGCGCAAGGGCTATCGCAAGCAAAATAGGTGCAGTGCAAGCGCTGTCGCAAGTAAAATAATTGCAGCGCAAATGCCCACCTCTGAAAACGATAAGCTAGCTAACCATCTAATCTCCTTCCTTTTAGCTCGCCGTAAATGGTGCGTCACTTCAATTTCCAATACTTTTCATGAACAAATCAAGCTAAAACTTCGTGAAAATTTAAGAACTGCCTAAATCTAAAATTCACTGGTTCTTATGAAAAAGAAGACAGTGTAATTCACTTACCTTGACATGTTTCTACCATTGCCATAGCCAGCATCCACAACTATTATATTGATTTTGAACAAAATTATTTTGCCCAATCGCATCACTTGCATGACCATATTTGATACCTTCTTACCATTAAGCCATATGCTCAAAGGAAACAAAAGACTTTTACTTCCGCATGTTTGTTAAAAAAAAACACAGATAGGTGTTGGCAATTCACTTCAATTAATTATAAATCAAACAGTATACTTTGCAATTGAACCTAATCTGTTAAACATTTTTGTGAAGAATCAACACTAATTATCGACTAAAATTGTTTTACGATTAATATTAACTCACAAATTTACAATGCAGCGGGCATCATTAATTGAACGAAATCCCAATTTCTCTTTTCTGTCAAACTTTCGCTGATCTCACATCTTTTTGTTGGCTTCACAGTCGTTTTTGTGGAGAAGCTATTCTCGAGCTTTTTTTATCTGTTTTCTCCAAGGCCAACGCTTAATTTTTAAGATTTTTATAAAAGCTTATTAAAAGTTCTTAAATAGGAGCTGCAATAACTTAACATAAACAAGGGTTATGCTAATATAACATATCAAAATTTTTCCAAATTTGATCAAAATAACTGCTCAGCACTTTTTCTCTCTCTTCTGCCGCAGCTAAAATCGGTTTACTCAGCAAGTCGGTTTACTATTATTTTACCAGTTTCTATCTAGGTCATCACGTGGTCAAGAGCAAACTGTCTGCTGAGGTGCGATTATCAACCGCGTCCAGTAATCAAAATAAACAACAAAAGTTTTGAACAGCACTACGATTATACGTATTAGAACGTCTTGCTTTAAGAATTGCAAACAATAAAGGGTGATAATTAGCACACAAGGCATTATCTTCGCAGATTGCGTTACATTCCACGCATTTAACTCAGCGAGATGAACAGTAACACCTCAATAAATAAGTCAGTTTAATAAATGTCACCGAACCTAAATTTTTGATTTATTTTTTTCTTAAAGATTGTCAATAAACTTTTGTTAACAAATACAACTGACTCTAAATATTTCTAATATTAAATTTTCTTTGAACCCAATAGACTTAGTCAACAAATGTAAACGATCAAAAACTTTATCATAGCCTCAAAAACAATTTTAAAACAGCACTAAATACAAAAACCTTACTGATATTGGCATTAAGGAAATTCACTGGAACAAAATTTTGAATCTTAGTGGATTTTTGAATTTTAGTGGATTTCTTACTTGCAGGGGTGCCGATCCTTGTTAAACATTGGAGGGGGAATAATTTGCGATTCTACCCCAATTTTGCCCTATTTTCAACGTTGGGGGGATGAACCTCGACCACGATTTTTTTCACGTCAGCAAATTAAGTGCAAACCAAAAAAAAAGGTCTTCACCAAAATTTCAAGAGGTTTTTTTCCCGAATTCAAGAGATTCACATGCAGACCATAGTCAAATTATTGGGGTGGATACAGATGTAGGCCTTAGTCAAAAAACACTTATTACACAGAAACATTTCACATAGAAACTCATTCCACAATAGAAACACTTCTCATTCTGTAATGTGTTTTAATTTTTTGATCCTTAATTTTATGCTGATCCGAATTTTTGCATTGACTAGAATGTGTCTTTGACCATTATATTTTTGCTTTGACTAAATTTTTTGTTGTACCGAATTTTTGTATTAACCCAAATACTTAGAAAATATTTCTTTGGCCCTAGATTTTGATGACCCAAATTTTTGCGATGACCTAAAGCGTTTCTTTGATTTAATTTTTTTACTGACCCAAATTTATGCAATGACCAAAAAACTTTGACCCAAATTTGTTTGCTGTTCCAAATTTTTGCAATGACTGAAAAACTTTGACTCAAATTATTTCTTTGACCAAATTTTTTTGACCCAAATTTGCACTGAACCAAAAATTTTGACCCAAAACTTTTTGCTTAACTAAATTTTTGCAATGACCCAAAAATTTGACCCAAAATTTTTCTTTGACCCAAAATTTTTTGCTGACCCAAATTTTTGCAATGACCCAAAAATTTGACCCAAAATTTTTCTTTGACCCAAAATTTTTCACTTACCCAAATTTTTGCAATGACCCAAAATTTTTCGCTGACCCAAATTTTTGCAATGACCCAAAAACGTTGACCCAAAATTTTACTTTGACCCAAATTTTTTGACCCACAATTTTTCGCTGACCCAAATTTCTGCAATGACCCAAAAACGTTGACCCAAAATTTTTCGCTGACCCAAATTTTTTGACCCAAAATTTTTCGTTGACCCAAATTTTTGCAATGACCCAAAAACGTTGACCCAAAATTTTACTTTGACCCAAATTTTTTGACCCAAAATTAACGGCGACCCAAAATTTTACAATGACCAAAAAATTTTGACCCAAAAATTTTGGGTCAAAGGCCTTTGACCAGGATTTTTTGGGTCAGCTGGACCCAAAAATTTTAACAGTGTAAATCGATACTGTTTGAAATGATTTCAATTTGAAATTCGATAATGAGTACCTAGTACCGGTATCGAACTACTTTTGAAGTCAAGTACCGTGTACCGTTGCCGACGTACTTTAAGGGTACCGATGCCTACCTCATTAATGGTCATGTAAAAAGGGCCATAGAAAGTCATATCAAATCAACAACACACTCACCCGCCCAGCCTCTCTCGCTTTTTGTTCCGCTTTAAGTCTCATATGAAGCGACATTGTTGTTAAGCAAACCAAGAATGAGCAGTAAATTTAAGTTTTTTTTTTTGTAGCTTTTTCTTCAACATAAAAAACAACAAAAAATGAAATGGATAGTTTTGTATGGGCCAATGGTTTTTGAACTTGTTCGTCTACGCAACTCAATTAACGGTTTTACAACTAAGTGGAACTTAGTTGAAAGGAGTTCCACTCAAATGACGAAGAAAATTTTAGAAAGATATATGAAATTTGAGAGCCGTTTTTCCAAAACTTTTCAACAATTTATGCGGGCAGGATTTCTGAGTTTCAAGCCTTAACTTCGTTATAACATTTACTTCACCAAGGTGTTTGGCCAAGAGACAGCGATGGGACCTTTCGGTCTTCGAGTCAAGCTGCCACCTGCCCACCTGTCTACCACCCATGATGGAGGCTTCACACTGTCCCTTTTAATGCTGAACGTCAAGCAAGAAACTATGAATACCAATTTTTAAAGTTTTTGGTTTGACCCGACCGGGAAACAAACCCAAGTCGTCCGTTTCAGGTGCAGACGCTCTATCCACTCGACTACTAACAGGTTTACATTTTTATTTGTTTGTTTTTTTTACTACTTTTTACATATTTTTATTTTGTTGTCAATTTTTTAGCATAGACCAAACTTTCAGTTTTTGAGTCTGCAAGTCAAGATTATTTTAGTTTATTAAGTCATGCATTCTTTTGAATGGTTTTTAAAACAATGAATTCAATACTAAATTTAAACCGTTTTCGCTTCACTGCGTTACATCGCTCAGTCATAAAAAAAACACGCGACTAACCTATATGTAAGTTACACATTTTTTTAAAACTCATATTAGCAAAAACTGATAGAGTAAATTATATTAAGTTAGTACTCTAACAATCTCAAATGACTATTAGCCTATACTGCCAAGGTTAAAGATTTAGTCACGTTATAATCTAACTTGTTTACTGTTTAGAGATATATAATTTTAAAAACCTGTGTCAGGACAGGAAAATAGATAGCTTACTTCATTTATGTAATCATCAGGTTATAAGACACTTCTCTAAACACATTGTGTTTGTTTCTGCAACCACACGGAAATTGAATGACTAATTTAGATTTGTCATTCACAGGAATGTTTGCTGATTTCACAATTTGTTGCCGTGATTCCACAAGCACTTCCTTATTATTTTCTTTTTGTTTGCAACATGGCTTGGTCATGCATTGATATGCTGATGACAGATTCTTCAGAGGTGGACAAAGCGCAATTTACAATCACAAAGCACAGCTTCTGCAACCTCCGCACAGCGGAAGTTGCAATGAGCTTTAATTTTTTTTTTCAGAACATTGCTTTGCGGACTAATGATTTTGAAATTGGTTGTGGATTAATTGTGCCGCACTTTTCGATCAATAACTGTTATATTTTGAATTTAATTTTGTTTAATTTCAAGGCTAGATTAGCTTTGTCAAATGTTGGCCTTTTTCAACAAATTAGTTTATCCCTGTTAGTCAAAAATCACAAAAATGTGGAATTTGCATTGTGTTTTGCATGAATATTATTGCGGAAATTAGGTTGCGCTTTGGCTTTCTACCAAAATCCCGTTCCGCAATATTACGGAAGTTGCATTATGCTTATTCAACTTAATCAAAAAGCTTTTGAGGAAGTTGCGCCGCGGTTCAAAAATTAAAAAATTTTAATCGCACATTTTGCGCTGCGCTTTTTGTTGTTTAAAAAATTGTTGCGCTACGCTTTTCGAGGAATGAATCTAGTACCCACTTTGCATTGCAGAACTCAACTTCTTAAGTTATCTTTTTAGAGATTTACTGTACAGACGCAAGCTTGGTGGGCACTTACCACTTAATTGTATTTTAAACACCGCTTATTTTTTCAACAAAAATCAATTTTATTCTAAAACTGGGACATCATCAGTTAAATTTACCCTAATTATATAATACCAGTTTTATTTTTATAGGAGCCTACAAATTAGGATAGTCCATTCGTTGTTTCTCAATTTGTGATTTTCAATTCTGCAAAAAGAAACGTTCCTGCTGAACAACTTCAATTTACTACAGTACTCTAGGTTAAGGAAAATAGTTTCTAGGTGTGATTTATTTCACCAAAATTATAGCAAGCTTCATGCAAAATGCAGTTTTATTGTACTTTGCTGGTAATCTAACAAAGTGGCATATTCCGACAGATTTTGTTGTTTTGCAACGATCATTTTATTTTCGGTAATACTTTCCTTGATTTTAGTCACCAACAAAACAACCTTAAGATTAACTTTCAATGTAGACGTTCTGAACTAACTTAGTTCATCATCAGTAAAATAATCTTATCCGAACAGAATCTGTTTGATAATTAAATTATTTTATTGATGATGGCTAAGTTTGTTCGAAGCTTATACAATGAAAAATAATTTTACAAATTTTTTTCCCAAAAATTAACAAATTTACCGTTTTTAATGTTTTTTTTTTTTTATTTTAAAAATTTGGATCCTCGTTTCTTATCACATAGCTATAGAACTGGTGACAGCGTAATTTAGTGAGTAGGACGTCAGGTTGGTAATCAAAAAGTTGCTGGTTTGATTCCTGAACTAGTCATGGGTAGGAGTGTCGTTAGAGATGATACATAACCTACCGCTTATTTTCTATTGGGGACAAACAGTTCAGAGTTGTAAACGAGCCGACTAGTTCAGGCCCGAACCCGAAAACTAATTTGAAATCCAAATCATGCCCGAAAAAACCCGAAAATTAAGTTAGGTCTGAAAAATTTAGCAAAGTAGCCAAGTTATTTTAGATATATTTTTGTGCACCGAAAACAAAAAGTACTTCTCAGGCCCGAATTAAGCCCGAAATTTTTGTCAACTTTAGGCCCGAACCCGGCCCTTACCCGACCCCGACCCGAAAAGCCCAGCCCGACTTAAAACTCTGAAACAGTTTACCCACGTCATCTGTAATCCAGTCTGACGAAAATACGCAAGCAGAATTGAGAAAAGGATTCTTTACGTTGGTTTGGCCAGACAAAAGTTGGAGTGGCAGGATCATGTGTTATAAATATACACGAATATTATTTATATTTCATCAGTAATCCCGGCCAGTTAGTCGAGCGGTAACGCGTTCGTCTCTGGATTGGGAGATCTGAGGTTCAAATATCGCGCCGGTCAAATCGGACACAGTGTTGCCAATGGCTCGCCATCGCTGCGACATTTCTTCAAAAGGAGCTGCGTTGCACGCAGGCGCAATGACGCGGATATATAAGCCCCGCAAACTCGTTACACGCTTTGGCGTATTACAGCGTGCATAATAAAACATTTGATTAAATAAACATTTGATCTACATTATACTCCAATCAGCAACCATTTTTAATTGTTGTTAAACTGAGTGACAATTATTTGAATAGCCAAGCAGCAGGGTTAATAGGCTATGTTTTGTATCTTTTTAACTAAGCAAGTTTCGGAATGGAAACTTGGGTATTCATTCCACATTTTCCTTTATTTCGAATCAACTTGAAGTAGCCATCTTCACCCCACTTTTTGCCCCAAGAATTCTTCACGTTCCAGTATTCTTTCATACGAAAAAGTCCTTCAGATTCCCCGTAACCAGTTAACAACACCGCTGCAAAAAAGAAAAAGAAGCATTGGGTTAGGATTGTTGAATTTAACTTATTAGTTAATCTGGAACACGCTGGAAAACATTTAATCTTGAACAACAGCACATTTTTGGGGTTCACTAGTCAAACTTCAAGAATGCACATTGCACAGTTGAAGATCTCACCCAACATAACAACAAACAGACAAACCAACTACAAGACAGTAATTTCTTTTGCTGCAGTTTATAACCTTGTTTTCAATCTTTTACTGCATTAATCAAAAAATTTTAAGTAATTTTATTTTGTGTTTACAAGTGATTAGTACTGTATTAATCCTGCTTGCTGGGTTTGAAATAAACTGAACTATGAAGTTGTTTAAAATCAAGTTTCAAATTAATTGGAATCAAGGAATCCATCCATCGTTACCAAAAAAAAATTAAGTATTTTACCATGATCAAGTGCTTTCGGGTCGCAAAAAATAGGGTCCCATACTCCTCTTCTGTAAAATTGAAGAGTGGAGGCGTCAATAGCGATTGAGAGAGGCCCAGTTGTTACAAGAGCTTCTGCGATTTTTGTTTCGTTCTGAAAACAACGTAGAATTGATAAATGTTCGAAACTAAATAGAAAAAAAAGCATTAATTTGCAATAAAGATGTGAGAATATCCATTAAATATCCGTTTATTACTAAAGCTTATACGTAAGAGATTTTGCTTCTTGATTTACCAAATTGCCTTGATCAGAAAAATGAAAATTACAATCTTTGTGACAAGCTGCCACCTGCCGGCACGTTTAATACAGGATGCAGGCGTTATGCTACCGGCATCTCTTTTGTTGCTGAACACCAAGCAGGAAAGCTGTGAATACCAATTTTTTATGGTCTTTGAATGGTTTGACCACACCGGATATCAAACACAAGCCTATCGCTTTAATTTTTATTGATTTGAGCATCGAAAGGCCTCAGATTCAAACTTTGTTTAGATTAACCCTATTATACACGAGCTATTTGACAGACACATTTTACATGGGAGCAAAAATGCTCCCTCCAATCTAACTCCTAAACCAAAAGTCATGGAAGCACCAAATTTTGTATGCGGGTTGGTGTTTACCTAATTTTTCTAAAAAAATTGTTTTTTAGATGATGACGTAATCATTCTGACGTCACGGTCATATTTAGGAAAATGACGTCATTTTTGCGATGACGTTAAAAGCGGTTTAAATTTTGCACATAGGTTTTTTATACTGAATCATAAAATGCCCAAGTCAAGATAGTAACTGTACGTCACAAAATGCTTATGGCGTCACTTAAGTTAAATATAGGCCAAAAATGCTCAGATTTCAGAAAGTGTCTTCGGAAAACCTCAAAATCGAAAAACTTCCCGCTACGTTACCAAGTTATTTGTAACAAATTTTGACTCAAAGTCAAGTTGATTCGAAACAAAAATCTTTTTTCTTCAAGAATTTATCACAAAAAAAAAGGGGGGGGCAAAAATGGGTAAAATTAATGAGCCCCAGAAGCTCAAAACTGTTCGTCGAATTGGCGCTGTTTTCTTTTCACTTTTGTTTTTGTTACATACATCAGTTAATAAAAACAATTATTAAAAACATACAAAAAAGTTAATAAAAAATGCAGCAAGCAATATTCTTCCGAATGCCTTTAAGTTCAAATTTTTCGCTAATGAAAAATTACTTTTACTGTAGTTTTAACAGATAACAGCTAAAAAAGTAATTTTGCCGAATTCATTTTGAAATTCCATAAAGCCACATTAACTATATGATTGTCGTTTCTTAATAATATTTTTGCTTTAATTTTAGACTATGCTATTTTTTTGCTTACTTCACTAATTTCCGACCACCCAGCTACTTTAAGGCCAGGAACGAATAAAGAACGATTTAACTTCGCTCCGCAGCTTTCACTTTCTTTGCAATAGTCCACTGGAGGACCACAAAGAGTTTTGTTGTATCCCTTCGCGGGGCAAACAAAGCAAGTACCTGAAAGAAACTCAAAAAATACGGTAACTGTCGCTTGAGAGTATAAAGAAATTTCTACATCGGTAACAAGCAGCGAAACTTCTTATACTTCACAATCACGGCAAGGAAACGTACAGAAGAACAATTCGATCTTAATACTATTTGTTTCAAAATCTCTTAAACATTAGAGCCAGTGGTGGGCAGTAACTAGTTACAATTGTAACTAGTTACTGTAACTAGTTACTTTTTTAGTAACTGTAACTGTAACTTCGTTACTTTTTTTCAGAGGTAACGATATTTGTAACTAGTTACTAGTTTAGAACCCTAAAAAAAAGTTACAGTTACAGTTACTTTTTGTACTACATTTTTTGAAGCAAATTACAGATTTTTTATGAATTCCATTCAAAGTAATTGTATTACACTGGCAACACAGGACGCACAGTCGCATGTCTGATCAACCATAACCTTTTATCCATATTTTCTTCACTGTGTTCACTGGACTATACATGTGGTTGCTGGTTAAAGTGAAGGCAGTGGTAGTTTTCCACCTTCGCTTTCTGGTGATTGAAACCGTTTGGGGATTCAGTGCTGAATAGGCCTACTGCACAGCTGTACGAGTACTAGCAATCATTGTTAGTTTGCAATTTCAGTGAAATGCATTTCTAATCAGTGCAACCTAGTTCAAGAGGCTGGAGCAAGAAGAATCGGAGGGGTTAGGGATTATCTTATCTGTTATGGTAAAATTGTGTTTGGGGTTCTGGATCAAGTTTCTGGGTCAACTTTAAAATTAACGTTTAAGTTTCCAGGTTTCGTATATGGAGTTTGCAGTTAAAGTTCGGTTTTGGTTTTATGGATTGTGGATTACTGTTTTGCAGTTTAAAATAAAAGGTTGGGATTTTGGGTAAGAGTTTAGTCTTTGAGTTTTAGGAAGGGTGTCAGGCAACCTTCCAGTTGTTCTGTATTGATTTGCACCGTCCTCTTGCCTCTACTTAAACTGGTAGATTCTGGTATCGATAACACGTTTTCAAACCAGCTTTCAGGCTTTAGAGTTTGGGTTTAAGAGTTTGATATCAGATTAAATAACCCCCATAAGTTACCCAACTGTTGTATACTGGAAGCACATTGATTACCGGTATCGTATGAGATACTTTTTGTGTTCAGGAGTCTATGTTACCTAGCTGCCTCGTACCAGTACTGATACGATGCTACATTACAGTGCCGCCTGACACCCTTCCTAAAACTCAAAGACTAAACCCTAACCCAAAATCCCAACCTTTTATTTTAAACTGCAAAACAGTGACCCACAATCCATAAAACCAAGTGCCGACAGGCCTGTTTTTAGTCCAAATTTTTAATAACTAAAAGTAACCGTAACTAGTTACTTTTTCAAATTTGTAACTGTAACTTAGTTACTTTTTTTGCCAAGTAACTGTAACTTGTAACTAGTTACTTTTAGAAAGTAACTTGCCCACCACTGATTAGAACATATAGCTGCACTATACCTTTGCCACCACCCAGTCCACAGCAATATGGATAATCCTCTTCTCGTTGAAGTCCTCCTTCTTTTTTAATGTATTCGTATGCCAAAAATGGCCAACCTCCAAAAACTCCGCAGTCAGCGCTGTAACAATGTTTAACCCTGTTAGATTCTCGGACATGCATTGAGTAAAGTTATCTAGAGCAGAGCAAAAAACGATGACAGAGTTAAAGGCGTTGTAGAATTGCGTTACGATACTGTAAATCAAAACTCAAATCTTAATTATTGTTGCTGCCAGCACGTCGAAGCGTATTGAGCTTGCAAGGTCCAACTCCTCGTCATTGCGCCGCTGGCAACAAAGCTTTTTTCGAAAAAATGTAGTCAACACTGTGTCCGATTTGACCGGCTCGACATTTAAACCTCAGACCTTCTGTTGCAGCGAGAAACGTGTTACCGCTCCACCAACTGGCTGCCTAAGTAATGTTGATAATTTGCAGCTCATTACTTACTGTTGCTTGTTGTCGTGGGTTGCATCACAGTCGACAACTTGTTCAACGGAGAGTTCGATAAAAGTCCCTGTTTTCAGGGCCCACTGCCCCTCAACGGCCTGAACTGCGCTGAATGCCCAACAAGTCCCAGCACTTCCTAAAGTAAGAGTTTAGTCTATACTGAACAGGCTTGACGTCCTTCGTGGTCAACTCTTGCAGCTCTGTGCAGTATAGTTTATGTTAAAAGATTGTGCCAACCAGTGGCGGCTCGTGCCTTTTTGAAATGGGAGGGCTGCAAATGTTTTTTTTTTCGTAATATTGTACAGAGCTTGTTTGCGTCTTTCGTACGAAGCTACAAAAAAAAAATTTTTAGTAGGCCAAGGCCAACCAACAAACTCTTCGCTTTATATCAACTTATTTTTGCGTTTGCTACGGTGCTTTGTTACGGTAACATGATTGTAGCGCTCCTTTACGAATAAGTCTGAAATTATTGATGGGGAAATCCATAGAATCCAACCCAGACCGGAAAAGTACAAAATGACGATTTAGCGGAGACAATTCATTTAATAAATAATAATGAAACATGGAGTGTATTCCCAAAATCAGTCAATAGTGCTTAAAAAGTACCAAAAGTTATTCAAAATTCCACAAAATGATAAAACCGATCCCTGACGATGTTCCTTTGAGGCCGAGACAGGCTTTGTCATTTCGTGGAATTTTGAATAAATTTTGATATATTCTAGAAATTATTGTCTGATTGATTCTGGATTTTGGAAATGCACTCCATGTTTTATCAGAAGTCTGAAATTATGATTCTTTTTGGCTAAACTTGGAAAATACATGCTAAACAAGAAAAGCAGTAAATAGGCAGTGTATACTGACATACATTGAAAATGAATACACGTCATATGAAAAGAAAAACAATAAAAAATAAAACCACTCTTGTTAACCGCAACAGGGGTGGATTTAGGGGGATGCATCCCCCCACCAGCCTAAACCTAACGTGCCATTTGCGGGCAAAATCAGCTTGTTGAACTGTGAAGACCTTTTTTTTTCAAAATCCGGAGAAAGTAATGGCATTTTGCCCTGAAGACTTTTTTTTCTGTTTTTTTGGAGATCACTTCAAAATCTGGAGAAAATAACGTATGTCAGCATCATTAATCATAAACATCCGAAATTTTGAGATTATAGTAAATACACAATTTGTGCTCATAAATTTTATCACCCCCCCCACCAAAATTTTCTAGATCCCCCTCTGAACCTCAGTGAAGTTATTTCAATTAGAGTGCAAATTACACAACTCTTTTAAATGCTTGTAGTGCAAAGTTGTAAACGGGCCTGCTAGTACAGGCCTGAACTCGAAAGCACAAGCCCGAAACCGAAAAGTGATTTGAAGCCAAATACACGCCCGAAACAGCCAGAAAGTTAGTTAAGTTTCGTCTAAAACACAGCTGCCCAAACCACGGAGCCGTAGGTTTCGATTTGAACTAGCAGACAAATTTTGCGCGAAAACAAATCAAACCTCTTTCGTTTCAATTGGCCACCATCTAAAATCCCGACAAAAATTGCATTAAAATGCGATAAAAACCTGTTTTGTTTTGGTTTTGATCTTCATCTAAATTTACGCCAGTTTTACATTCACTGATTGTGCGGTCAGCTCAAAGTCACTGTAACCCGTTCCTCAAAAAGTTTGGGCGTCCCTGGTCTGAAAATTTGTATACGTGATTGCTCCTATGCGGATACAATAAAATTACTTATTGCAGATAAATTATGACGCTCTAACAATTGTGTCGTAATAATCGTATTGATGCTTAAACGAAGTCGTCAATCGGTGTTGCAAAGTTATTTTAAATATGTTTTATAGCACCTAAAAGTCTAAAACACAAGGCAAGTACGAATATCCAGCCCGATGTCAATTTTAGCCCGAATTCGACTCGAAAATCGCGGCCCGACTTACGATTCTGTTGTAGTGTGACGTAGTGTAGTTACACTTATTTTTTTATAAAAACAGTTCTATACGAACCCGAGGTTCATTTTTGCTCAAAATTTAAATATAAATTAGGATCAATGCCATCCTTAGCACTAAAAATTAAAAACAAACTAAAAAGAAGAAATTTCAAATTTGAAAAAAAACTTAAAATTTTGTGCCGATTTAAAACGATGAAATTTTAGTGATTTCCCAGTTTGCAAGCTAAATCGCGACGATTCGGAGATTATAGAGTGCTATAATTGCGCATTGTGAAGGCATTTGAGAAAACTTTTGGTTGTTGTTCAAATCGCGCTTTTGCAATTTTACGATAAAATTTACTGGTTCTTGTAAAAAAAAAGTGTTACTTAAAAATAAAGTTCTATAGACAGTACTCCGAGTCTTAGAAGCACAATCAAACCTATGATTAACAGCCTAAGGTATACTGTTTCGGAATCGACATTCGCCTTTTGTTCTTCGTCAGTATAGATAGGACTACAGGTATCAACACGAGCGTAGACAGGCAAACAATCGCAAATTTACCAGATTATAACAGAATGCAAGAAGTTTACAATATTTATTAATCATAGGTTTGATTGTGCTTCTAAGACTCCGGATACTGTTTATAGCGTATGGTTAATTTCAAGTACATTGTTCTTAAAATAAAAAGTTCATTCGACGCTTTTTTATTGTGAATAATGGTCGATGACCCTTTTGTTGAAGCCATCAATGCTTTTGATCATTTCTTTCTTTACGGAAAGCCTTGACAACTTATACAGAAGCGCTACCATTTGAACTGTTGCTACAATCCTTTCCGCAAGCAATGCTCTATTCGATTTCGTTCGTTGAAGAAAAAAGTTTTTTTGGGACTGCAATCCCAGTCGGCGTAATAGCTTGCGATAAAAAAAAATGTCTCGCTTGATACGGAGATATGTGGATTAAGCTGGAAAACTGGACTGCAATTTTGCAGTGTCGAGTCGGCGCAAAGCTGTATTTAACGCGTGATACAAAAATTGTTTCCTTGGCATTACGAAAGCAAAGCATTCAATTGGCTCATTAAATGAGGCAATCGCATAAACTTTCAATAAAAATTGAATATAAAAGTAAAAATATTTTCAATTTTTTGTTGCATTGCCAATGACAGAAAACACAAAATTCTTTGGGGGGGGGCTGCAGTCCTGCAGTCTCCACAGAACGAGCCGCCCCTGGTGCCAACAACCAAGACTTGTATCGATACGAATGTATAAAATATGAGAAAGATGTTTTCCCGGAAATTTGCAATATTTTATTGGCAAAAACAGTTGTAGGTATACTATAAGTCCAACGTTGGATGGAGGAAAAAGATGTTACCTCTTACTCAATCTCTGAACCAACTCTGTATGTGATCACTAATAGTCAGTAATACTGTAACATACACCACAAAATTTTTGGTTGAGCAATGAACATACCTTGGTCTCTTACTTCTCCCACGATTCCTTTTTTGTTTCTCCAATCAAATTCTTTTGGCAAATCACCAATGAACTGGTTATGAAATTTTACGGCACCAAAGTGCTTGACCTACAATATTTTCATGAAACATCATTGATCAATCCACGTTAAATCTTTTTGGCCAAATACTTAATTTGACACTAAGTTGGGAGGACTACGAACATTATAATAATGGATTATTGTCGATAAAAGTGAGTTAAATAAATAAAAATTTACACGTGGCGGTGGTTGCCGCTGAAGTTTGCATGGCCAGCTGGCCGCGGCCCGAGAGCGGAGAAGGGTAGAAACTTTACCGCTAGTTACCTTTCCAAACGTTTTTTAAAGATCCAGATTTTATTTAGTTGTACTGTCATCCCCCTAAAGAGTCTTTATTGACAAAACAGCCTGTTGGCGGATTTTTTATAGGCATTTTCTAATTTTAATTTTAAAATTAAATTTAACCCTATTTTACCCTATTATGCCTATTACGTATAGCCCCATTATCACTCCCTTTCAGTTTTCTCGTGATAAATCTCATCATAAAATAGGTTTTTATTTTAAATCACTCGATTTTGAGTCAAATTTATTCAAAAATAACCCCTGAAAATTTGAATTTGCTCCAATAAGGGGAAGCTGCCCGATTTTGAAGTTTTTCGAAGTCACCTTCCGAAATCTGAGCATTTTTTGCACATATTCAAACGAAGACTAAGGGTAAAACCAATGGGGTGTCCAAAGTTAGAGCAACCAATGACATTAGTTCGGCGTTGACTACGCGTCCTTCTTGACCTAACCGCTCCAGAAATATTCTACTTCGAACACGACGTAGGGGCCTCCCTTGTTATACTTTTTATTGGCAAACCTGACGTTTCAATGCGGTAGAGCATAGCCCACAGAGACCTATATTAATCTATACATAGGTTCAACAAAGGCCTCTGTGGTTAAGCTTAATTGCGACTTTGCTTAGGATAGAACTACAGTAAGATGGTGTCGCTGATGTTATCAACGTCAGGGAGGCCACTGAAAATTATGATTAAAGTGCCCTCCTACGTCTTGTTTGAAGTAGACCATCTCTGGAAAGGCTGGGTCAAGAATAATGGAGTAAACGCCAATCTAATACGATTACCTTAACTTTAGATACTCCATTGATTTTGCCTTCAGTCCTCGTTTAACTTAAATGACGTCATAAAGAGTTTTTATGATATAATCGCTTTGACTAAGACATTTTTAAGGTGTTTCAAAAAAATACCCCGATGTGCAAAATTCAAGCTTCCTATGGCGTCATTGGAAAAATGACGTCATATTTCCACTGGTTGTGACGTGTCATCATCTCAAAACCAATTTTTCTCAAGAAATTTGGTGAATAAAAACTCGCATGCGACATTTGGCTTTCGTATGACTTCCATCCAACAGCCAGTGTAAAATAGGGTACAAAAGAAGAGCAGTTTTAACAACGTGGCAGCGGTCAAAATATTTTGTAAATAAACTTTCATAGACTGTTGAGTGTTCACTCTGTTTCGAGTCTAAAGTTTGAAAAGATAACACGTGATTGCTGTTGGCGTGTCACCTTGGTTTACACTTTACAAGTTTTTATTTCGCGTGCTATGACAAACAAGGAAACCACACTAACACAAGCTTTTATTAAAAAATATAAAACTGATTTAAATCTACAAATGTGTACTTTGCACGTATGCTTTAACTTGTATTGTGTCTTTTTCACAGTTTTTCATAAAAAAAGTATGTTTAAAGCCGAAGCATAAATTTCAAAATATATAATGAATTCTATAACTTTCTTGCGGCCCACATCAAGAAACAATCTGAATTACATTTTTTTACGCACTGCATGTGATAAAACCACAATGATTAAGTTGTTTTTAAACTATGATGTTAATCCTTTGACGTCAAGGTTATCGTTTCATAGAAGTAGTACTCTAATTTGTACAATTTGGAACGAGAAAAGTTTGCAGGATTTTAGACTCGATTAGTCGTTTTTACGGTTCCTCGTTTGTGGGAAAGTGCTGTTTCAATGGCTCATTTACTTTATTCCACAGCACTTTGAAAGCA
This sequence comes from Trididemnum nubilum, assembly GCA_963965965.1. Classification (NCBI taxonomy): domain Eukaryota; kingdom Metazoa; phylum Chordata; class Ascidiacea; order Aplousobranchia; family Didemnidae; genus Trididemnum; species Trididemnum nubilum. Next base: position 31,242,332 of record OZ014475.1, on the reverse strand, counting down.
TGGGTAAAACTCATGGGGTCAGGCACCCAACAAGGATTTTGCTGGAGGGGAGAGGGGGCTTTTACTAAGAAATCCGACTAGGTTTTGGCCTGAGTACAGCTTTGGGTTAAATTTTTCTAAGTAACTTGGCTAAGGGGGGCTGTATCCCATTTAATTCCCCTGTTTGTACCACTGCTTGGGGTGCTGGTAGAATTACAGCACTTTTTATGAATACTTTGTTATTCATTCATCATGTGTATGAACACCGCATCTGTTCTACCACCCTCCGGAGATCATCCGTTTCTGAGTATTGTTCGCAAGTGTTTGGTCAGACTGGCCATTATGACTGGTCGACTCTTTGGCCCTTATGGAAAATAAATAGCCTTCGGGTATCTCATTCGGGACACAAAATCAATTGCCTGGTTTGGAATCGAACCAGAGGCTAGCAGCATGTAACACCTACCGGTTCTTGTTTCGGCATCAGTACTTTTCTTCTGAAGTCTTTAGGAGTCATATCTGCAAACTGATTGAGGGCAAATTCAACATCAGATCCTAATATTTGCTGTTCTTGGTTGAGCTTTTCAATCAAAAGTTGATTGTCTTGAAATATTTTCTGCTTTTCCATGTATTCAGGTTCCGATCTGTAGTATTTCTGGTGTTCTTCCATCCAAAATCTTCAAATTGCAGAAAAAAATTGTCATTTAAACAATATATTTTAGTGATTAAACTTGAAACTTGCAATTTTGATAAATTTAAATCAAGTACTTTCCACTAAATTTTCCTGAAGTTAGTATTGCTAGTAATTGGTGTCAAGTAGTGACCACAAAAAAAGCGCTGCTTTCTGAAGGACACAACGATGCATTACTAGTTCAGGAATTAAACTGGGAGCTGTTTGGTATTAAAATTAAACATTTTGAAATGAAGTTGAGGCGAATGGCATCGCTTTGTCTTTTCGCAGGCCACTTTCCCTAGCTCAAAGTGCTTGCGGACTGCACTTCTGATCCTCAAATCTGGCGATCTTTGGGTACAAAACAAAAACTCAGGATGAGGCTTACCTGAACATGTCATTTTGGTTTTCCACTGCATTCCTAGATCCCAAAATGGTTTCGAATCTAAAATCAAAAAATGATTAACGTAAAATTTTGGTCAAAAGGCAACAAAACAAATTGACTTACTTTGCAATCCCAGAAAAAAGTACCAATATAAAAATTACTTTGATCATAGTTGCTGTCACAATCAATGATTTCCAAGGCATTTAATAAATAAAATTTAATTAATCTATAGTAAAATTTAAGAAAAATAATTTCACGTGGCACGCACAATGAGGTCAGCGATCGCGTAGCAATTAGCTGAGAAGAAATTAAACATTCTGGTCGACGTGTACTTTTCAAACTGTCAAAATTGCTCTTATTTTATATTCATAACGATCAGTTTAAGCAAACACCTTTTCAAAATGTATCGTCTGTTAACATGAGATAAGCGCAACAAACACGATTTTCTTTCCATTCTTTAATATTTCGTAATAAAAGCGATATCAATATCACACTCCAGCTCAAGTTTTGAAGTCAGACAGCTTGCAACAATGTGTAGTTAATTGGTGATTGCTAACTAAAAAAGGCTGGGATGAAGAGGGAGCTACAGTAAATGTTGGCGAAAATTGCTCATTCAATACAGTAGTCGTTTTATCATTTAACTTTCTACAAAACTTATAAAGGCTAAATTTACATTTTTTTGTCTAAATCTTAAATTTTTAGCCGTAACTAATCAGCTACAAGCTGCCTACTGACTGTAAACTTCGCGAATTGCGCATTTGCACTACATAATTGCAATCTACTCAGTATTTTCGCACCACAAAATTGCAATGTTTTTGCAATTCATTGCATGATATGTAAACAGTAAGTTAATCATTTATTCTACATTATAAGAACATGAAATCAAAGTATGGCGCAGCAGAGCTGCGGTAGATGTTATATCAAAGCGTAAAAAGGAAATTAAAGAACTACTTCTTAACATAATTTTTTAAAGAGCACACAAGCGGGAATGTTTAGCGCTTGTAAAAACTGGAAACGCTTATAGAGTGCAGCCAGAATGTTAGTTAAAAATGATTAATAACTGATGTTTAGTGAAAAATCTATACATTTCAGAGCTGAAGAAAAAACAATATAGTGACAGCAAAACCAACGCGATCGCATCTTTTTTTAGCTCTGAATTGCTTAAGTTTTTAGCAAAACGTCAGTTAATCATTGAATTTTTGCATTTTGGTTGCAGCTGTGCTCTATGTTCTTTGAATAATATTACAGTATTTTAGTTGGCTTTTATGCAGTCTTAAACAACAGTTTTACTCTGTACATTGCATTACAAGAATATTGGTCCGATATTTGATTCAATTCATTTTACTGTATATTATATTTTTACTCTAATTAAAGCTGGATTTTGCAATTCAAAACAATGCCTTTTCTATATGTTTGCTTGAACAAGTCTTATTGGCCAAAAATATGATTAAAGAGCTCTTCCATGCATAGTTCAATTAAGCTAAATGACATGCTCTTACTGGATATCATCAGATATTTTCCAATCAAGCGTTGTTGGATTTAACCTCAACGCAAGTAATTTTATTCTAGCTAATCCTTGCAGTTAAGTTCAAATCAATCAAATTAAATCTTTCATTATAAGCGCAGTATTACGCCAAAGCGTTTCACGAGTTTGCGGTGCCCATCTTCGCATCATTGCGCTTGCGGGCAACACAGCTCCTGTCGAATAAATGTTACAGCGGTGGCGAGCCGCTGGCAACACTGTGTTCGATTTGACCGGACTGAGATTAGAACCTTCGACCTTCCGTTCCATAGACGAACGCGTTACCGGTCGACATTTAAGTTTCATTTGCATTTTAGTTTACTGCCACCAAAACACTCTTCTACGTTATACTGCTAGGCATGATCGAGACTTTATGAAAAGTACATCAAACAAGTGCAACTGCTGTTATTTTTTTAAGACTTTGGGTATCATGATTACCAAACTGCTTGTTTAACATTATTTTACACGGATGGAGGGGGCATTTTTGCCCCCCTCTCGTTTTTATTTTTGCAATAATTCCCTTCGCAAACAGTTTTTTTCTTCAACCAATTCACAAATAACCCTGAAAATTTGAAGTTGCTAAAGGAATGGGAAGTTTCCTAATATTTAGGTTTGCCAAAGTTATTTTCTGAAATTTGAGCATTTTTTGGCCAATATTTAATCTAAATTAACGTCATAACACATTTTTGTCATGTAACAACTTTAATTTAGGCATTTTATGATTCGGTATCAAAAAACAAACTTATTTACAAAATTTAACTAGCTTAAGACGTTACTGAAAAAATGACGGGATTTTTTACAAACATGGCGCTGGCGTCACGGTGATAACGTCATCAATTCAAAACCAATTTTTCTAAAAAACTTCGGTAAACAGCAACCCGCCTGCCAAACTTGGTGCTCCCATGTTTTTTGGTTGAGAAGTTACAGTACATAGGGGGGCAATTTTGCCCTCTATCCTGTGTTAAATGCGTTGCTCAAATACCCTATGTAAATTAATGAAGTGAAAGTAAGATACAAATTAAACTGAGCTACATTTCAAAAAAATGTATAGTCATGCAAATATGTTATGGATACAGGATTAGCATTCAAAATAAAGCGTACTAAAAATTTCAAAGTTTGGGAATTAAAGCAATGGTATAGTCTACCATTGCCTTTCCATTTTTTTCGTTTTTGTTATTTTTTATTATTCAAACGATAAAACGTTCATCTATGGAGTGGGAGGTCGAAGGTTCTAATCTCAGTCCGGTCAAATCGAACACAGTGTTGACAGCGGCTCGCTACCGCTGCGACACTTCTTCGAAAGGAGCTGTGTTGCTTGCAGGCGTAATGACGAGAAAATGGGCACCGCCAACTCGTGACTCGCTTTGGCATAATACAGCTTAGAGAGATACTGCTCTACATCGGTTTTGTTGAAGAAATGAGAACTACTTTTGGTAATAAAGAGGTGTCCCAAACCTTTTTTCTACAAGTCCCCTTATTTGCTAAAGTACGATTTAATCGGTTCGACTCCGTTCAACTGGCAATCCTGAGTATTGCAACTTTGTGACATCACAAAAGGCCGTCTGTAGATTAGTACTGGTAGCCTAAATCTACTAGTGTCTGTTATTCCTTTGCTTGTAGTACAATAAATTTGCTTAGTGAATTACTGCTAAGAATAGAACTGGTAAGCCAGGGTGGCGATGTTTTAGGGCTGCTGTAGTAGGCAATGGTCTTAAGTCAGCGAGAAATTTGCAAAATCAGCCTTTTCTGATGTCACAAAATTGCGAAACGCAGGGTTGCCTATGGCACACAGTCAAACGGATTAAATCGTGTTTTCGCGAATAAAGAGAATACGTAAAAAAGGTTTGGGACACCTCTTTATTACCTCAAGTAATTCTCATTTCTTCAATAAAACCGATTTCGAGCAGTATCTCTTTAAATAAAGACTTGATTTGATTTTGTCATTCTTTACACATTTGAAAGGTCTTCCGGTTGCGGTGCAGATTTTGCGTTATCGTGAAAGACTAATAAAGCATCAACTTCAAAGAAACTGTCGAGCTTCTGCATTCCAGAACCATGACGGACTGGCAGAAGGTTATTGAGCTTTTTAAGATGTCGCTTGACAATCTATGCATCTTTATTCTTCGTAAACCTTACTACAGTAATTCGAGTCTTTTGAAAGGCGCATAGAACTGGGCTGTAGGCTAATGAATTCAGGTTTGAGTATTTTCCGAAATAAAAAAAAGATTCAGAAAATTTTTACATTTTGTACCGATTGTAGTTCAATTATTTTTGCAATGCTGTGATAACCGCGCGAAAACATTTAAATTTCTAATAGCAGCAGTCAGAAGGCCTGCTTCAACAAAAACTTTAGTTACATAATATAATTACAATGGTTTACAAGTAAACTTATTTATGCTTTAATTTTGATATTCAATGTTATTCTTAATTCTTGATAGCATTTTTTTAATTTTAAGACTTAAGAAAGGAAGTTTTTTTTGTGCATTTCTGCTGAAACCTGTTTTACCGAATCATCTTAAAAAAAGAATTAGTCAAATCTCAGCAAATTGCAAAAAAGGAGAGTCAAACTACTTTTATTCTAGCGCTTTTATCAATATCGCCACAATTTGTCGCACGTCTTTGAGAATAACTTGGTAAACCATTAGGCAATCATCTTTCTGTGGGCTCTTCAACAAGGAAGGTCCTTTGAGACAATTGGAACAATGCTTTTGCGAAGAATCAGGCAGAGTAGCTAAGATTGAGCCAGCATCTTTGGCTTTGCCCGGATTTGGGATTTTATCTAATTTTCTCAGAGTCGGTAGCTATGTGGGTTTATCAAATTCTGTTACTTGACATGAATACAATAAAAATGCGAAACAAAAAACAGCTCAGTCGAAAAACCATTGAACTTGAAAATAGACTATTGAAAAAACAACAACAACCTAATAAATTTCCATGTAAGCTGCGGAGAAGGGGCCCTAATATCGAAACACCCTGTAGTTGTTGATGATGAAGTGAAAATCAATTTTACGATGACTAAACTCAAACACTACCAGACAATACTACTGCTTTAATGCAAATTCGAATCACAGTAATTTACGTTTTAACGCCTGAACTGAATAACCATATTAGTGTTCTATTGAAGGAAAAATGCATTTTTTAGAGAACATAAATGAATTTATTTACAACATTCATTCTAATGTAAACAACGTAAAGAGGGACGTTTTCCAAAAACTGTTTGTTTAAAAATTTTATGATATATTTTACGACATAGCAGTTATTACTTTTTTTTTTCGCTCAACTCGTTCTGCTTAAGTGCCTTTTGTTGCGTAGAAAAGTAGGAGATTTTACTCTAGCATTTCTTCCATTTTTTGATCAAACAAATTTCTTGGTTGCTTTTTTATAATACGACACTAAAAATTTTCAACTGAGAGCAGCAGGATTTGAAATCAAAAGCAATGACGTATCAAGCATAAAGTGTTTTTCCTCGTATAGATTGCCATTCCTAACTTTTTGACATTGCTGTATTCGCTTTATTATGAATTGTTTAAATTTCATCCATTACGAATTTATCCACAAGACAGGAAGATAAAAAATAACGATTTCTGCACATCATTGATAGTTATCGAACGTTATTTCAAGCAGCTTATCACAAGGACCAATGAAAGCGCTTGATTGTTTAGAAATTCTCTGGTTGGTTAGAATACTTTTACCCTTGTCTTTGTCATGACAAAGTTTGTTGAGCTTAAAATGAGATAGTTAGAATACTTGCAAGAAAATTAGAGGTAAAAACATCATACAGCATCATGAAAAAGAATAATGTGGCCTCAATCAATCAATCAATTTATTCGCATTTGGGAATAACATAAAGTTCTATCCCTAATTGGCATATTACTTTAAATCGAAGGGTTTGGTTACCAAATTTGGTACTCCTGATCCTCACCAATTTATACATTACGCACTTGTCTACAAAATTTGCCAAACATAAAAAGACTTCAAAATCAATTTATGATACAGCATAATAACATAGTTTGGTTATTGGGACTACGCGTGAGCGCGTAGTACCTTTGTTTTTGTTCGCGAATTTTTGCAGACGAGGATTGGTTTGCTCATAACTAGCAAACGGTAAAACTTAGAAAGTTGAAATTTGGACTCAACATGGAAATTAATGAATGCGTCATGTATGCCAATTTTGGGGATCCTAGGTTACGTGGTTGTGAAATGAAACACAAAAAACATAAAAACGGCGATTTTAGGTTTGAAAATTTATTAATATGCCTACAACTCAAAAACCACTTGGCGTACACAACTGAAATTTGTACACAATGTGGATGATTATAAATGGTTTATACAAACCGAGTTTGGGGGGGCACTCATTCAAGTGACCAAAATGTCACTGGCCGAAAATGGGCAAAAAGTGGACGATTTAGAACCAATATATATCGGTAAATACCGATTTTGGTGGAAAATGATTTATGCTTTTTGAGCACACTATAAGCTGTCTTTTTTTGGTTGTGCTTGTTTACCCCAACTTGAATACTATTTTTCTTGTTTTTTGTCTTTTTTCTTACTTTTCTTTCTTTCTTTTTGCTTTTTTTTCTCCGGCTATCTACTTTAAAACCGCTTAACTCACATTCAAAGTCTCAGCGATTAAAGATATCCGGAAGGACCAGTGCGAGAATGAAATCGGGGGTGCCAGGTTGGGGGGATTCCCCTCAACCGAGTCTTCCGAAATTTCAAACTTTTAAACCGCTACAACTAGATGGATCAAAATTCTAGAATAGGTGGGTATTAAAAATAAACTAAACCCAACAAAAATTGGGGGTTCAACGATGGGGTTTCCCTACTAAACGGGCTCTCCGAAATTCAAGCTTTTAAACCTTTAAAGCAAACCCCAAAAAATTTTTAAGATATAAGTAAACATAAAAGAAAAATAAAATTTGGCATAATTTAAGGGTTCCAAAATGGGGGTTCTGCCCAAATGAGGCCACCAAAATTGTAACTTTTTAATCACTAACGCTAGACCCATGAAATTTTTAGGATAGGCAAATATCAAGAAAAGATAAAATATTACAAAATTGGGGGTACCAAAATTGGGGATACCACTGAAACAAGGACGCTAAAATTTTGAACTATTAAACTGTTGGAGCTAGATGGATCGAATTTTCGGAATGGGTAGATATCAAAAATAAACTAAACCTAACAAAAATTGGGGATTTCAAAACAAGGTATTTTTCCCAAACGAGGCCCTCCAAAATTAGGACTTTTTAACCTTTTAAGCTGGACGCAGGAAATTTTTAAGGTAGCTAAATATAAAAAAAGATAAAATTTGACCAAATTTGAGGGTTCCAAAATCGGAGGTTCTCCCCAAACGGAGTCGCCAAAATTCAAAACTTTTTAACTATAAACGTCAGACAAATGAATTTTTTAGGGTTGACAATTACGAAAATAAAATAATTTTTGATAAATTTGGGAGCACCAAAACAAGGGGATTTCCCTAAAACGGGGCTGTCAAAATTCAAACTTTGCAAACACTAATGTTTAACAGATGAAATTTTCAGAATAGATAAATATAAGTTAAAAGATAAAATATGAAAAAATTTTGGAGTACCACAATGAGGGTGTCCCTCTCATAAGGGACCATCAAAATTCAAATCTTCTAATGACTCATGGTAGATGCACGAAATTTTCAGGAGAGGCAAGTACGAAGAAAAATTTGGGGGCACCAGAAATGAAAAGATCTTTCTCAAACAAGAACGCTAAAATTCAACTTGAAACATTTACACTAGACTAATGACATTTTTAGAATATGAAAAAAAAGATAAAACTTGGGGGCACCACAATGGGGCCCCCCTCAAACTAGGATGTCAAAATTCAAACTTTTTAATTTTTTAAGCTAGAAACATCAAAATTTTAGGATAGGTTAATATCAAGGAAAGACAAAATTAATTTAAGACACCAAAATCGGGGGTCCCTCATTTGGATCCTTCCAAATTTAAACTTTTCAACCATTCAAGCTAAACACATGAAAGTTTCAGAATACGTAATTATAAAAGAAAAAGAAAATATAACTAGGTGCCACAATTTGGGAGTCCTCCTGCAACGGGTCCTTCAGAATTTTAACCACTCAAGCGAGACAAACTAAATCTTTAAAGATAGGTAAAAGTTTAATATGAAAAAATATTGAGAATCTCATTGTATAGGGGTCTTCCAATTATGTTGACACCTCTCCCCATTAACTACAAAATCTAAACAAATTAAATCTATTGGATAGGTCAATATAAATCAAAGATAGATAACAAAATTTGGTGGACCGCATGGAGGAGACCATACCAAATGGACCTTTTAAAATTTTTAAATCTTAAACACGAAGAACTCCAGCTAAACATACCAAATTTTAAGAGTAACTGTAGGCTAATATTAGAAAAAAATAAAACATGCCAAACTTGGTAATGCCAAGTTGGACAATAATTAGCCCGAAAGGCGGTGTTAATTAAACGGCGCATAGAAAACTGCGATGGTTTACAAAGTTATTCTCATCGACCTGTGACAACTTGTGAGTGAAGCATTACCTAGGGAAAATAAATTTTAATTCTCTTTTTTTTGCAATTATCAAATTATACCACTCGAGAATGAAGTCTTTGAGGCAAAAACATAAACGATTTAGTACAAACTTAAATAAATGCCTGTTTTAAATTTGCATAATTTTAGCACTTTGTATTTTAGTTCTGGAGTTGAGGAGGGAGCTTCAATTTTGAAACAACCGGTATACCAATACTATATGTTGAATTGCGTTGCGAAAGAGCGTTTTCAGAATTATGCATGGCTGTAAGTTTCGTTGATATAACGAAATTTGACGAAGCGTTGCTGAAATTTTAAAGACCGCTCTATGCAATTTCAAATGGAGTGAAAAACTGTTTAAAAACTTGTAAAAAGTTCTGAGATTTGACGTGGTATAGTAAACTGTTATGCGAGCTTTTTGAATGAAGTTACTCGATCATTTTTCATAAGTTTGAGAGATTTAAATTTTGAACTCGAATAACCACAAAGTGATTTAAGTTGGTGAAACGAAATTTGAAAGGGGTGTATTTAAATTATTGATCGACTATCAACGACTACATTTTTCACAAATTCATTCAAAGCAATCGGATCACTATTTTAAAGCTTAATAAAGTTCAGTAAAAGTAGGATAATGTCGCGAAGTCCCCTGATATCGCTTGCGATGCCACGTTCTAGTATTGATATTAATTTTCGATTGTTTTCGAATTATAGAGCAAAATTACATGAAACGCAGTGTAAAGTTAACGATTTGCTAAATGAGATATTCCCAACTAGAAGTTTGCTTATACGTGCTATATAATTTACGACCAATTTTCGTAACAATAATGACTTTGTAATAAGTTAATATTTCATCATTTGTGTGATTTAATAGATTCGTTAAAGAGAAAAAGACTTGGTGAAGTATGCAGCGAGTCAACAAAACACTCAAAACCTTGCAAAATAAGGTTGTTTTGAAGCGAAAATAATATTTTGAGATATCAGGTGAGAATGGCCAAAATAAATGTGAATGTAGACTATTTTTAATGAAAGCATGACGTAAGTCGAATAAATGATTGTTGTATTCCTCCGATTTTTTTTTTATTCAGCTTGCAAGTTTTTCATTTGTCAGGCTATGGGCCACCACAATGGGTGGCGACTGCTCAGTTGGCCCCAATGGGAAATCTACGAAACGTGTCTTTCTCAAAGTCGCAACAACACATTGCCAGTGCGGGAATCGAACTCGGAGTTAGCAACCTTTCGACCACTAACCCGACGCTTTACCAGCGGAGCTATCGCTGCCTCCCTCTGATTAAAACAGTATGGCTGGATTTGCTTCCGGACTGGCCTAGCAATCGGACGAAGCATCGCAGATGGCTTTCGACTGGCGCAACCTACATTTTGATAAGAAACTGTGTATAGTGTGTGGCCCAGCACAAAGAAGGTTGATAGGACGTGTCAACTCGTAAATCAGAACGTACATAGTTAGTTCCGCGTAATAGTAATATAGTACAGTGAACTTTAAGAATTTTACCAACTGCATCAGCGCAGCGTGTATACCTTGCATGGCAAGCTGGGCGAACAGAATTTTTGTTTAAAATAAACTTAGGATTAGCTCGTGCGCTCACGACATAACGGGTCTTACTGTTGACATTAATTTTTAACTTAAGAGTGTTATTATCATAGTGTGGAATATGTCTTCTACGATCAGGATCCTATTTCTTTCTCCGGAGCTGTACTTTACAATGGAACAGGGCAATTCAAGGGTCTGCAGTAGTACACATTGCAGTGGAATAAAGCAATAGCAATTTGACTAAAATGTTACTCTTGAGACGAAAACAATTATAGTAATTTTGTTGAAGTATCAAAGAGGCACTTTAAGACTCAAGAACAATCTTACAAAACTCGTCTTAAAAATTGCACCGGTGCTACAAAGAGTTTTCATTAACTCATAATGCTGACCTAAAGTACAGTAAAAAGCTTTCAGCTAAAAGGAGTGTTGCAAAAAAGCATATTTGTTTTACTATTTTGCGGCAATTTTTTTTGAATATACAATAAAGCTCGTATGATGCTCTTGGAACCTTTTAGTGTCAGGTTATTTTTTGACTTGTGGTATTTTAATAGCTCTAATGTTAGCAGGTGGACAATAAGGTTAAATCAATCAATTGCTGAAATGAAAGCAGTCAGCAGAACTTAACTTATATACTTGTAGCCTCAATAAAGCAAGAAAGTTTTTTTTTTTCAAATCTCCTCTTTGAAGATTACTTTTTTTCGATTAAAATTTATCTGCAATACAAAAGAAAATGAAGACAGAAAGTTTTGAAGACAACAACCTATCACACGAAAACTCATATGGTTCAACTGAAGGACTTGACGGGATTGAAGATATCTTGAAAGATCCCCAAGAAGTCAAGTTTGTAAAAGAAATTTTCTTGCCTTTTTAATATCACGGAATTTTGATAAAGTCATTATAACATCATCGCCTATTTTTTCATTATGCAAACACAAATTGATTTGCTATTGTGCAACATAACGTACTTCCAAATGAGGAGCAAAGGACCTCAACTTGAGGATTTACATTCAGACCCAAAGGGACCAAAACCAAACCAAAAGATTCGAGGCACTTTTGCTTAACCCTATTTTACACGTAGGGGGGAATATTTTTGTCCCCTTCTCGTTTTTTTCTTGATAAATTCCTTCAACGAAAAGGTTTTTATTTTAAATCAACTTGAGTTTTACTCCATTTTCATCACAAACAACTCCTGAAAATTTATAGTTACAAAGGGAACTGGAAGTTTTCCAATATTGAGGTTTGCCCAAGTCACTTTCTGCAATCTTAACATCTTTACACCAATATTGAACGTAAATAACGTCATAAGACATTTTTGTGACGCAACTACTTTGAGTTAGGCATTTTTTGATTCAGCATCAAAAAACAAATTGATATGTACAAAATTGAACATCCTGTGACATCATTGCAAAACTGCCTTCATTTTTCAAAAATATGGCCGTGACGTCACAATGACGACGTCATCAACTCAAAAACAGCTTTTCTAAAAAATTTTGATGAACACTAACCCACATGCCAAATTGGGTTCTCCCATATTTTAAAATTTTGGATCTAGATAGGGGGGGCATTTAGGCCCTTATCAGTGCAAAATGCTTTGGTCAAATAACCGTGTAAAATAGGGTTAAACAAAACAAAATCATACTTCTCTAATATACTCGTAAATTGAATACAACAGCTTAACACCATTTATTGTTGTTGGCTTTTTCTTAAGCATACTACACGGTCAACTATTGCTCAAGTTTTTTCTTACTGAAATGAAGAAAATTTTTAGGCGAGAAAAAAGACGAATTTCGAAAAATCTACTCATGATCTGTATCGCTTTCTTATTCAATTTTATTTCCTTCCAAGGAGCTTCCAGTCTTCAATCAAGTCTGAATGACGATCAAGGATTAGGAACTGGTTCGCTGGCCATTATTTATGGCGCACTTATTGTCTCAGCAACACTAACACCAAGTTTCGGTAAAAACGCCAATTGTTTATGTTTATAGAACTGCGCTCATATATCGGCATACTAGTTCACAACAGTGTACCTAAATTTTCCCAAAATTGCAACTTTTTCCGAAAAATAAAACAAGTTTTGTTATTATGCGATAAGTCTATAATGGTTTATTGTATTCGTTGTGGTAATTAGTGTCTTTTCGGATATAATCAGATTACGATAGTCGTTATATCCACATAGTAGGTAACTGGTATATTGCTGTTGAATAATGAAAATTATAAATACAGAAAGGTAGTCGTTCTGCTATTTCGTTTGCTTTTCCGAAGAGCTTCAAATTGCGCTAATTTACTTATTTTGTGACATAAAGTTTGATCTGCCTTGAAAAGAATATGTATTTACAAGCATTATTGACCGTAACTATTGTTGAATGGCTGTTTAGCGTCGAATTGCTGGTGCCGTTTTTCGATTCTGGTTATCGTTTTCATTTGTTTGGTCCTTGTTTTGGAGAAGGAACCAAAGCGGTATCGTAAAAAAGGACGCTTTAATTACAAAATTTCGGTAGTTCACAACAGCTAAATTGAAATATAATTTTTGAAATTTTTTGGGTTCATTTTGGGGCTGCGGTTATTAAGATGTTCAACAAATACAAAAACATATTCCCCTACAAAGTTTTTGGAAACCTTGAGTTTGTTTTTCCAGCCAAAATTTCAGAATAAGTTGGGGTTTTACCAAAATTGAATAGACTATGCGATGTTTGAAAGGAAAATTAGTCTCTCTTTTTCACTGGAAGTCCAGGCTCAGAAAACAGATTCAGGGTTTTCATAAACTTTTGCGGGAGATGCATCTTTGCATTTGTTGAATATTTTTGCAACAGCAACCCCAAAATTAGAACAAAACATTTCAAGAATTATATTCTGGTGTTGGGTATTGGCTAAATGCTTCACCCCTTTTAATTTGTCAAAAACTTTGAAGATCACTGCAAAAGTCTTTTATTTAGTGATTGCAAAGCTCGGTTGCAAATGGACTGTTTGTTTTTCTATTATGGGTTACGTGACTTATCCGCTCGCCAATTTCTATCCTGTTTGGGGGACGCTTGCTCCCAGTTCCGTCATTGTTGGGTTGGCTGCAGCCCCGTTGTGGGCAGCAAAATCAACTTATTTGACTACAGCAGCAAACAGGTGAGTTGTTATTTAATAACTGAAAAAGAGAGGGATGTAGAAATGAAGGGGTTGGTTTGCCTCTGAACTAACTAATGCGTATAGTTATCATAGCATCTGACTAAGTAAGCAATACAACAAGAAATATTGCAAGTAAAAATGCACTGTAAGTGTAACGTCATGCCAATTTACTATTCGGATCTATTAGAAAAAACATGAAAAAGAACTTGCAAATTAATATTCACAGCTTTTATGACAATGAAACTAAGGCATCAGTTTGGCAAAAAACTTTTTTCATTATTGTAGAGAATTGACAGTTTTAATCCAAGTTTTCATAAGTATTATAACGTATTAGGTAACTAAGTTTATGTAATAACTGCGCAATTCGCTCTGATCGCTTTTTGTTCAGATACGCACGATTAAGTAACGAATCTGCGGACACGGTTGTAAATCGTTTTTTCGGGATCTTCTTTTTGTTTTTTCAATTGAACAACATCATCGGGCAACTTATATCTTCGTTCGTTTTGTCCAGTGGAGATTCTTCCAATTTAAGTAAGTTTGAAACAAAGCACATGTCTCACTAAACGGGGCGGTTTAATCAAGCCACTAAATCTAGATAAATCAATCCCTTAATTACAAGTGTAAAGGTGTTCTTGGCCCTGTTTTACTCGGGGTATTTGAGCAACGCATTTTATGCGGGGGGAAGGAAGAATTTTTCCCCCTTATTTTACTCCTAAAACAAAAGTCATGGGCACACCAAATTTAGCGTGTGGGTTGTTGTTTTTCTTCTTTCTTCATTGCCCGCTTTTCCGTGAGAGTTGCTGGGGCAGCAGCTCGAGATTAAGCCGTCGCGCTTAATGTCTTCCGTCACATCTATCATTTCGCTTGGGTGAAGCCCTAAGCGATTCCATCCAAGCAGTAGCGTACGCAGGATTTTGAAAGTGGGGAAGGGGGGGGAGCAGGAATCTCAGAAAATTTGAGAAGAACAGAGGTTGGAATAAACAACGTTTCACTTCAATTCAGTCTGATTTTTTGCCCAAAATTAGGTGAAGACCAAAAAAAAAAAGGTCTTCACTCAAATTTACTACAATTTTTTTGGGTGCGGGCCAAAAACAAAGGTCTTTGCCTACCATTTGTGGGCTCAAAGCTTTTGCCCAACTCGCAAAAGGGTGACCATTCCGCAATTTTGCATACTAATCTATGCTAATTATACTATCCTGGTGACTCAAAGGGAGGCCATGGCCCAATGGCCCCCCCCTAAATACGCCCCTGCATCCAAGATTTTCAATGTAATTGGTCCATCTGGTTCTAGGATGTCCAACTGGTCTTCTCCCATTTGCTTTGGCGAGTAAAGCTTGTTAGACGAGTCTTTTCTGAGGCATTCCTCGAAGAAGTAACGGCTCGATGTTAAGAGATTTTCGAATTTCAGAGCAACGCTCCGTGTTAAACAATGTAACTCCTTTGATTCGTTGTAAAAACCTTATTTGGTACGCTTGCATTTGTAATCGCACTCTTTCGGTCAGTACCCAAGATTCATGACCATAGATGAAAACGGGAACAAAAATTGTTTTGAAAATTGAGAGCTTTGTCTTTTCTGACAATTCTCGTTTCATGACAACCGAAGAGTGCAAAACTTGCATAGCCGCACTAGCCTTGCCTATTCGGATATCGAGTTCCTCGTCTTGCCTTCCGTCACTCGTAAATGCAACCCCATACTTGAACTTTTCTTGAACTTTTCTGCCTGCTTCCGTGTCGTTCCGTTCACTCGCAACACGCACTGATCAGGGTTTTTTGAAAGATGAAGTACTTCAGTTTTGGCCGTGCTTATTAGGGTGGAGTGAAAAAAACTTTTTTTGGAAATCAAAAAAAAGTGTAGTTCTCAAATCCCGATAAATGGTTCAAAACTTGCTTAAAATTTGTTGTTGGGGGGTTGCTCCCATTTTCCAGCCGGCAACCCCCCCCAAATATAATCGCGACAGTTGGCGTGGGGGTAATTCGCATATCTCGGTAACCACTGGTCGTGGAGCAATGGTATATGGCTCAAAATCTGTGGAAACACCATGTTCCTATCTGTGCTAAGAAGAAAGTTTTCTCTATTTTCAACACAAAAGAAGTTACAGCCGAAAAACAAAAAATATGGCCATTTTGGTTAATTTATTGGAAAATTCATCTATGTGTAAGCGCAGTCATTTAACTGTGATCAGCGAAACTAATAATCCTCTCACTTAATTAACGCTGTTTGTGATTTGCTGCACCAATAAACGGACAAATGGTAACTTCTACTCTTGCTGAGAGTTAAAATTTTACATTAGGTAAGAGTTTTATAGTACAGAAACACTGAAAAACTAATACACAGCTTTGTTAAAATTGCCAGAAATTGAATGAGTGATAACAATTGCTTTAAATCAGCAAAACACACACCACTTAAAAAGTCACTGAAATACAGTAAAATCACAAAGATAACAGAAAAGCCATGTAGCAGTAGCACAGAGCAATTATAGCACGGTTTCGACGATATAAATATAATTCGTAAATTTGGCCACAACTTTGAAGGAATCCACTCTTTAAGTTTTCCAAAACTAATTTTTGGTAATTAATTTTGATCCGGTCGGTGCGCAATCAGTTATAATAGCCAGAAGTGGGTTGATGACCGATGGTTTTGGTTTATTACCTATGGGATGAAATTTGACTGTAGTATGTTATGGTTAAAAGCAACTACGGTTTACAGATAATTTGCTATAAACAAACTACTGCAGTAAGTATTTTTAGCAATTTGTTGCACTATCAACATCACTTAATAAAGACTCATTTATTTGAACACGAAAAAATTGTAACATACATAGGCTGAGTGGTGTCAAAACTGACTTCACAACAAAAAAATACAAGATGAAATAAATGGCTGTCTTTGGCAGCCAAAAAATGATGTCAACCTCATAAGGTCTAGTTGTGACAAATTCGAGGAGTTTGGTGCGGCGGTGCACCTATGTGGTAAAATAAAAAAACTCAGAGCAAACGCCACTGTTTTGAGATCAATTTTGAACCACCTGGCCTGTAGAGGTTACACAAGAATTATGGTTGACTAAAAAACTTTACTTGAACTGCTTTTGGTGGCAAATGTTTTCGTAAGTTTGCGAGATTTAATTTTTTGGCGAATGACTTCATCTCGTGTATCAAATCCTGCAACTTGTGCAGACTTTTCTGCAACAAGTTTGACGTGCCGCTCCACAGATTACTTATGACATGAGTGGTGTCAGGGCCGTGCCAAAGGAATTCGGCCCCCCCCCGAAAACTCAAGACGGGGCCCCCTCCGAAACGCTTAAATTTGAACAATTTTGCAATCGGCGTAAATAGTCACTTAACTTTCACATATCTAAGACGCACTACTTTTCTAAAACCAGGATTGTAGAACAACACGAAAATTTACATTAAAGATATCCAAAATATAAAATAAACCAGTACAGCTGCAGCATACACAAGTCAGGTTATTAACTGCCACTCCGTGCTCACTACAAAAATCGTTAGAATTATCGTTTGAGGGTGAGTTTTGTTTAATTCTCAAGACCATTAATATTATATTGTTACAATGTTACAGTACGTGAAAAAATAATTTGGGTACTGGAGCTGTAATTATGAGTTAAAGATGCGATCCTTGTAAGCTGCAGTAGTGACATCAATGATATTCTTGTAAATCTTAAAAATTCTTTTTTCGAGCTTTTGCAGTGGCAAAAGTATCAATGATCAAGTGTGGTTGTTTCATCATTTGATAACTTGGTAGTTAGTGTAGTGGTTACCATTCTTGATCTTTCAATGGGTGACCAGAGCTTACTCCGCATCTTAGAAGGCTTATTTTCACAGACTACAAATCAGGATCCAGTACACGGTCTGCAAAGGAGATTGCCTATCCCAAAAATTGTTTGCCGATAATTATTTCATCATTACTGCTCTAGCCCTTAGCCCTATTGTTTGTCCATTGTACGTACTTTTTCATTTTCGGGTTAACATCTATTCCAGATTGTAGACTATCCGGATAAGGTACAAATATCTTAGGTCTGCCTGAATGCTGAGCCAGCTCATAGCTTACTACAACGACATAATTAATTATCAGAAATATAAAACTTGAGCAATCAAACGATATTTCGTCACAAAGTTGTCAAGTAAGACAAGACTTCCAAACCCCTGCAGAAAATTTTTCTCAACTATGCATAAGCCTAAACATTAACCACTTTTTGTAGTAACAGAACCGAACCTCCTGAAATAAATTTTAACTTGATTGCTGACATCTGAAGGTAATCTGATTGTAACTATTACTGGACTGACTCATAGGCGTAGCCAGGAATTTTGATTGGGGGGTCCAAACCACAAATCACACGCAACGACGTCATCAGAAACTTCGAAAGAGGAATGTTTTGTGGGGGCAAAGATATCGTAGAATGGAAGATCAGAAGCCGTGGCCTGGCACGTAACTAGGAACTCGTTTAAGGGAGAAAGCTTAAACCTATAGTTAAAATGCAAAAATGTCTAAATTGGGAGACGTGTTTGAGTAAAGAAGTGTACTGTAATTCAAACGTATCACAGCCGTTGGGCGATTTTTCGTAATTTTTTGGAAAAAAAAACTGTTTTAACACCATTGGATCACATTTCACACGTATTCAGAGCCATTTGAAAGTACTAGATTTTTAACATTTGAAAGCCAATTGAAAAAATTAATTTGTTCAGTCTTTTTTTTGTTTGCAATGTAAGTCCAAAACACGTTTAAAATCTTGTATTTTGGGGTTAAATTTTGTAAGTGATTTGACCCAGGTAGGGGGAAGTAAAGTACATTGCCTCCAGCAACATTGTAGCAGCAAATAACAATCCAGGGGAATATTTTCCTCAGAGATTATTGTTTTGTCATGAAAACAACCAGTTATAGGGGTACATATACGGCCAAAGGGTCCATAGGCCCTCTCAATTCAAAAATTTGTTCAATAGGCATTCCTCTTACTGAAGCTAATTTTTTCAAAAGTATTTTGTTGCATAGAAACTGGCGAGGTGGAGGTAAATTGTTATTGAAAAATGGATGGTTACGCCTACAAACCATGTTATTGCCTTGGCCGGATTTACCTACTTTGAGTTGAACCCATGGCACTTTGGGTTTTTCGCAATATTTTCCTGCCAAATACGAGTGAAGACCAAAAAAAGTTTTATGTGAGCGCGGAGCCCCTGGCACTGAGCCATATGTTATATGTTAAATCCGTCCCTGGTTATTGCATTACGTTCATAAAAAGGTTAGATGAGGGCCTCAGTTACCAACTTTTAGGATAAAAACTCTTAACTTCACTCGGGTTATACGTTTAAATTGGTTGGCCAACATTAAATTCAAGGGGCTCGGGGCCCCTGAATCAACATTATTTGTTGGGGACCGAATTAAATGTTATTGTAGGGGCCCATTTAATTTGGCTGGCAAAAATTAAATTGAGGGGCCCGGGCCCCCTGGATCAATATCACTGTTGGGGGCCCATCTAAATTGGGGGTCATTTTAATTGGTTGGTAAAAATTAAATTGAGGGGGCCCGGGCCCCCTGGATCAATATTATTAGTAATTACTCTTGTACGCGAAGACACTAAAAGAAACTGAAACTGAAGAAACAATAGTCTTTTTTGTGACATTTTTGTCACTGGTAGCATTTCAATTGGGGGGCCCGGGCTCACTGCCCTTCCCCCTGGCTACGCCTATGGACTGACTCTGATTGGCTGTTGTGCAATCGACTGGTAAGCTGAACATCTGAATCGATTAACTAGTTGTTTTTCTGCTGAGACAAAGTGATTGTGATTCTATCGCATCATAGATAAAATTGTAACGCAGCAGCAGAGACATACAGGAACAGCGAGCGTATTTTCAGTATCTTAAATTGACAATACGCGTTAATTTTGTTCTAAATATTGCAAAAAAATTCTAGCACTAATCGACAGTACCAATTTTTAAATTAGTAGTAGTAAAGTAAAATGTGGGCCCCATTTTGGCTGGGGCCCCCCCGACCGGGGGGTTCGGGGCTGCCTTGGCACGGCCCTGGGTGGTGAAATACCAAAGGTTTCTTCAGACACTCTTCTATTTCTCTATCTGTAAGGCTTGCAATTGCTGGAGCTAATTCGTAGTAAGCATTTGCTTCCAAGTTCAGAGTTGGTACATCGAACAAGCGAATCGAACTGCTGTTCAGTGCATGAGGCCAGTCATCGTTATTCGCACTTTCTTTAGCTACTTGTTTCCGAAGTGTTAGCACTTTTGCCACTACCACATCTTACACTTTCTATATCATTCCCGGCCTAACATCGCTGTCAAAAGATTTTCTGGCTGTGCATATAACCATTCCATTGCACCACACTCAAAGCAATTTCTTGAACACGTTTGTTTGAAAAATTCTTAATCCTCTGAAGCAAGTTGAAAAAGTTGCTGGATCCATGGATTATCTGATTATTTTGTTTAATCTCAAACCAAGTTGGAAACTGTTAAACAATAACGAACTAGAATTTCCAGTTTCAGAGGTGGCTAATCGAGAGACACATACTGTACTAGCGCAGAATTCTGCATCCCAAAGTGAGCCATCTTGAGTAAACAATGGGTCCAACCTCCAAATAAGCCAGATCATCATCAACTTTTCCATGTATAAATGCCCAATATATGCTATAAGCACAAACTTGATCCGTTCTCAAGTCGCTGACAACCTGCTCTGGAAGAATAGGAAAAAACGAAGAAGGCACTAACAATGGTAGAATCAAGTAGTTGTCCAACTTGATACAGGCCTATGCAATTTTTTTCCAATTGGCCTCGCAAAAGTATCTGGACCAATAAGGAACCATCAAGAACTCCAAACACAACTCGTAAAGGAAGTTGATTAGTATAGAGCAAACACACAATCCACTGAAGAGGCTTATTTTACAATTCCTCCAATCCACGAAGGCAGCCATTGTGTTTCCAGTCATGGAAGCAGTACCATTCGTTCCCACGATTGCTAGCTCGAGCTCCAACTCCGTATCCTTGAACAAATCAAAGAGCTTTTTTGCAATAGTTCGGCCTTTGCCATCTTCAGGAGAAAAATGAGAGAGATAGTAAGTGCCTGGTCCGCTAACTGCAGTATAGCGCTCCTCAAGTTGCACAGATCGGTTGTGCTTGCTATTTGGGCCTTGCACTATCATTTGAGTAGCATCTTTGCGCCCAACAATGCACAACGCATTCACAAATTCAAAATTTTGTTGCTCTTTTTACCGTAAAGACAGTGCTTCTTACACAATTACATATAGATGAATTTTCCAAAAAAATTACCAAAAACCGCCACATTATTTGTTTTTTGACTGTAACTTCTTTTGTGTTGAAAATAGAGAAAACTTTCTTCTTAGCACAGATAGGAACATGGTATTTCCACAGATTTTGAGCCATATACCATTGCTCTACGACCAGTGGTTACCGAGATATGCGAATTACCCCCACGCCAACTGTCGCGATTACATTTGGGGGGGGGGTTGCCGGCTGGAAAATGGGAGCAACCCCCCAAAAACAAATTTTAAGCAAGTTTTGAACCATTTGTCGGGGTTTGAGAACTACTTTTTTTGATTTCCAAAAAAAGTTTTTTTCACTCCATGATTATTTTCATTCTCACGGTGTAGCATGCATTTGAAAAGCTGTTTAATGCGCGCTGGAGGCCAGATTGTGAGGAAGAAAGCAGAACCAAATCATCTACGAATAGCAGAGGACTGATTTTGCAAATTCCAATTCTGGCACACTCATCAGCTTGGCTGCATTTGTCGATCCAATTCATGTAAACAATGAAAAGGAGAGGTGACAAAACACACGCATGCCGGACTTCCACGCCGACATGGAACGGCTTTAATTGCTTGCCATTTACCCGAACACAAACCTCCGGTCGACAGTAGAATGACTTAATGGAAGGTAGCAGCTAACCATCAACGCCACACTCCCGCAAAACCACTCAAAGTTTATCCCAAGGAACTTGGTCATATGCTTTTTGAAGATCGACAAAACATGCAAAGAAATCTTTGCCATACTCCCAAGATTTCTCAAAGATTTGCTTCAGAGTGAGGATCTAGTCCATGGTGCTACGACCCGGACAAAAACCGCACTGGCCATCTTCCACTTTTGATTCCACTATTTCTCGGCATTTCTTTTCAAGGCATTTGGCATATACTTCCTTTGGCAAACTGAAGAGTGATATCCCTCGATAGTTCGTACATTGCTTGAGATCTCCTTTTTTGAATATCAGAATAATCACACTTGTTTGCCCATCGCAGGGAGTTTTGCCATACTTCCCCGCAACTTGACACACTCGCGTTAACCAGAAAATTCCCTCTCCAGTCAGCGCTTTCAACATATCAGGTCTGATTTCATCTTCACCAGCAGCTTTTCCAGATTTCATCCTTTTAATTGCCGTTGCCGCTTCTGCTGCAGTGAAAACTTCCTCTTCTCCTAAATGTGTCACTTCGTGTGTGTCACGAGCCGATGCGTTTACAGGATTCTAACGATCTTCAAAGTATTCTCTCCATCGTGAAAGGATTTCATTCTCAACCGTTAGCATGTTATATGTAGAAATTTTGATGGAGTACGTGACGCTCGATCTTTTGCCACGTAAATGGCGGATAGTCTGCCAAAATACTTTGTTTGCCGAAAAATAATTGAAATCCAACCGACCACCAAACTCTCCCCATGACTTCTCCTTGGATTTCTTTACAGCCGAAGTTGCCGCTTTTCGAGCCTCAGTGTACCGGGATTGCAAATCAGATGACGATCTGCTTTGTAGTAAGGCCTTGAACGCATCTTTCTTTGCTCAAATAGCTTCTTTAACCTTTTGCTTTCATCAAGGTGTTTTTTTTCTCACTATCGCCCGCAACTCGAAGCCGTTTTCGCCCACAACTTTTAACAGCTGATAAAATGATCGCTGATGTTATTCACCAAAAATTGGTTTTGAGTTGATAACGTCATTATAGTGATGTCATGGCCATATTTTCAAAAAATGACGTCATTTTTGTGATGACCTCACATGTGGCTCAAATTTTTTACGTAGATTATGTTGATACTAAATCATAAAATGCCTAAGTCAACTTAGTTACGTCCCAAAACGTCTTAAGATGTCATTTAAGTTAAATATTGGCCAAAAAATGCTCAGATCTCAGAAAGTGACCTTGGAAAACCTCAAAAATTGGGAAACTTTCGGTTATCTAGCACTTGAAGTTTTTAGGAGTTATTTGTAAAGAATTTTGACTCAAAGTCAAGTTGATTCAATATAAAAATCTTTTTTCTGAAGGGATTTATCACAAAAAAACGGAAAACGCCAGTCTGAAACGAAAAGGTCAAGAAGCAAAGCTGATAAAATGGAGTGTAAAAATTGAATTATGATGCTTATAATGTAATTATACTGTAATTACATTTCATTCACCAAGTTGCCTTAGCCAGGAGACAGCCAAGGGATCTTTTGGTCTTAGAGTCAAGCTACCAACTGCCCGGTCTTCGAGTCAAGTTTACCACTCACGGTGCAGGCTGCACACTGTCCTTTTAATTGCTGAACGCGAAGCAGGAAAGCTGTGAATACAAATTTTATAGTCTTTGGTTTGGCCCAACCGGGAATTAAACCCGAGTCTACCGTTTCAGTAACAGACGCGTTAATACTCGACCACTGATCAGTTAAATACTTTATGGCTTTATTCGACTAGCATTGAGGTTTACATTTAGTAGTAATGCGGTTGTGCCAAGTTTCTCCTTACAACCTATTATTAGTTTGCAAGTGGAATTTGCTATTTCAAATTTCAATACTCAGTCCTAAAAACCCAAATCGGCTGTATCAGAGTATGAGAGATCCTTTGTTTGATAGCGTAACTCTGTTTCAATAATTACAGTTCTTCCGGATTGTTTCAACGAAACTTACATTGAGGATTATTGTGGAAGAAACGACTGCCAGGACGACTTTGATAAAGCTCGCAAAGCTTTCAACACTTCATCCTGCCCGATCAATCAGATCCAAAGTGAAGGAGTTGAGGCCCCACTTCTTTTCACGTTAATGGGAATATATGCCGGGATTGGGCTGCTTGGGGCACTAGTGGTGGGGATTTTTGTTGACCCTATAGTTGTTAGGTAAAAAGTTTTATATTGGAAACACAGCAACTGTTAATTCTTTGTTGTTTGATGATATGCAATGTGCATGGCCAATTTACCAAGCTAGTGATAAGCATTTAACAGGTTGTTTAATAGTGCCGACTGCTTAGTGACCCCATAAGATTTTATGCAACTCTGAAAGTCATCCATAAGCTATCACTTCAAGATAAACAAACTTAGCCTATTTAATTACCTCAAACTTACAAACTTTAACTCATTCAATGTGTTTCTGTATACTTCACTGTAGAATGAATAATTCGCTCATTGATTAATTATTTTTTTCAGATCTAAAGAAACTAGAGGGTTTTTTGACCTACTGGTAGCAACGATCAAGCACATGAAAGACATTCGTCAGCTTTTATTGATTTTTATCACAGCCTACAGTGGGTTTGAGCAGGCATTTTTAACCGGAGATTTCACGCGGGTGAGAAAAGTGGAGCATACTATAATTTCTTACAGGAAGCTTTTGTTGGGTCGAGTTTGCTTAACTACTGCCCTATCCCCTCTACTTTAATGTTAATTGCATAGACGGCACTTAAAATTAGATCATAATTCTACTCAAACTGCTTAAGAACTTTTTTCTGGTTTATTGGAATACGATCAAGTAACAATTTGTGTTTTTTTTTCTTTCTTAGTTAAAATAACTTCAAGCCTGTTGTTGCAGCATAGATTCTTTATGACCTTTCTGATGGGTGACATACCCAACCCTCCTAATGAGTCACGTATCCAACCCTTCTGATAAGTTCTACCCTCCTGAGGTGTGGAAAATCTAATCCTTCTGCTCACGGGTCACCAATTTAATTCTTCTAAAGAGTTGCAAATTTTATCTTCCTGATGATTTGCAAATAACAAAGCCGATGAGACTTAAATCAAAATACTGTTGAGTTTCAAATTTGAACTTTTTGATATAATCAAATTATTAAGCAGAAAAAAGATTACACTCTCACTTTCGAGTACATTAATGTGTTATCCAATATTCAGCACCGATTTAAAACTGGTTACCCAAATACAGTATGTTGATATTAATTTTACACAATGTAACTCGTAAAATAGCCAGTTCAGGAATCGAACTAACATAGCCAGCGACTTTCGATTACTAACCCGATGTTTTACCAAATTTTCTACGCTGCCGCCAACAGGTAATCAATGAACTTGGGTTTATTTTCAGTCGTTTGTTTCTTGTCCACTTGGTGTGAACTGGATCGGTTTTGTACTGATTTGTTATGGAGCTTGCGATTCTGTGTGTTCTCTGCTATTCGGACGAATTGAAAAATACACAGGAAGGTTTCCATTGTTTTTGATGGCGTTTCTCATCAATCTCACACTCATGATTGTTTTTCAGGTAAAAAGTGTTGCAGTAAATAGTACTAGAATTTTTCCTTTTTTCTTTCAAAGACCAATAAGTCGGATGATTTCAATTTTTAGCTATTTTCTGAAGTTTACTTTTAGCGATTCTTATGTTACTGAAAACCTCAGAAATTGAAACGTGACGCATTGTACTAAACTAAACACTTGTATTTTCAACAAGAAAAAGACAGTATTGCTACTAACACTGAACATAATTATTTAGTGTAAGGTTTTGACATTTCACCAATCTACCCAGAAAAAGTTAGATGCTGAAATTAACACTGGATTGCTTACTCTTCTTTTATCTCAGTAAAAATTTATAGGTTTTTGTCAGTTATAATCTACGTTTTACACATGTAATTTTATCTTGTTCGTTTTTAAACATTATTTGTTTTGTGAAAAAAGGAAGAAAAAATGCTTGAAATTTTGACCATCCGAAAATCTACTTGTCCAGTATTTTATGTGAAGAGCATTCGCCATACTGTTACGCCCCTTTACAAGTAAGGAAGTATCAATATTTACATTTTAGCTCTGGCTTCCGTATCCAACCAATACGACGCTTTTCTTTCTTCTACCAGCATTTTGGGGAATCGCAGATGCAGTGTGGCAAACCCAACTCAACGGTAAGGAAAATCGCAAGAATAAGTGAAAAGAATATAAAGCACTCAGCATTTCGGACAAATCAATTTGAAGGATTTAGGCTTAATTACTTCAGGGTTACATATGAGCCACATAAAGCATTAATTCCCCTCTCGCATATCTGATGAGGTCCTACGCCCTCAATACCTTATTGAGACTGAAACCCAGACAATGACATTTTGGTCAGAAACTCTTCGCGAGTTGATATTTTGGTCAGAAACTCATCGCGAGTCCTTCAGCAGGTCAAATATACAGTCGATTGCTATGAAAAAATAAACAGCGATTTCGTTAAACTCACAAGATAGAGCGTCAGTGCATAATACTAGGTTGAGTTAAATGAGTTTGATTTTAATTAAAGTTAAACCAAATTGCTTTTGAACTTTGCTTGATGTTTAGCATTAAAAAAACAAGAAATGAAGCTTACAGAACAGTGGTATATGTGTGGTAGAATAATGGTAAAATAAAGTGGCAGTTTGGTCTGAAGACCGAATGCTATAGGCTGTGAGATAAGACAGTGGTGCCAGTTCGCTTTAGTATAGATATTCTACACTTTTGGCTTGATCAAACCGGTAGCTAAGAGTAAAATTTACTGTAGAAGACCGGTTACAGATCAGGTTTTTGCAAATTTTGAACCGTACAAGCTACTTCAAGTAACTTATGAAAGGGTCTTTAATATAATATTAATAATTGCAATTTTAAACAGAAATTAATTTTGAAGTAGGCCTACTGGTAATATTTTCACCTGCTTTTCGTTTCTTTAAAATATCACAACTTATGTTTCCGTAGCATTGTACGGAGTGTTTTTCATCGCCAATCAAGAAGCCGCCTTTGCCAACTACAGGTTATGGGAGTCGGTTGGATTCGTAATCGCTTTTGCCTACCAGAGTGCTCTCTGTGTCAGTATCAAATTGTGGGTGCTTATTGCGGTAATGATTGTTGGAATGACTCAATATTGCGCAGCGGAAGTAAGTAAGAACAAAGGAGAGTTTGGGTAGGTTTCTTGATGCAAAAAAACTGTCCAAAAACCCTATCAAAACTTTTAACTTGAAGCTGGAATCAGGGCTTTATTTAACAAAAACTTAAACTAACATCTGCAAATAGAATAACATAAAATATTTTGTGAACTAAAAAATCTCAACATCACATAACAGCTTATCACTCAACACATGCGCTTTACAACTGTAGCCAGTAGCTGAGACTATCAAAGAAACGAAGGATGCAAAGACTTTAAACGCTTTTCGACGCGTTGTCGAACGGCAGAAATAAATTAAGTAATGTTAATAAGAGGTACGATTCACGAGTACCATGCATGAGGGTTCGAATCTATACAACGTAATCGCATACATAACAAAACTGAACAATATTTTATCACATTCTCCCCCGCAAGAGAAAAATTAACTTGACAGATATCAAAATTTGGCGGGAGCATACATGGACACTAATTTTGTCGCTACAAGAAGATTAAGAACCGTCTGTAGACCAATACTGCTGTAAATTTCAAAATGTACTAACACCAAAAGTCCATTAAACGAATTCTTAAATTGAAGCACGTTTTGGCAGACGTTGATAAGTGACAGTTTCCAAAAATGAGTTTTTCGTATTTTTCAAGTTATTTACTAAAAATGTTTTACTTGAGTTAAAACTTAGGTTTATTTTCAATTATTTATCGGTAATAAATAGCTTATTATTTGCACTTGACAAATGGAGCTCAATGAAAGTTCAAAACTTTAAACGCGATTTTCTCAAAACGGCGAAATGCGACTTATCAACTTTTGATAAAACGTGCTTCAATTATCATCGTGAATCGCGCGAAGACAGTTCATAAACGGTCCATGCGTTGAAGCAGTCCATGAGCGAAAACAGTTCATTAGTTTAAGACAGTATGTTACAGGGTTTAAACAGTTCATTCCCTAAATCGATTTGGGGCTCTCCTAATTCTAGTCGAGCGTCTAAGTCCTATAGTTGGTTCTTCGCGGAACAAGTTGGCTTCAACAGAATCACTTTTGTCGAGAGATTCCTCGCGTTGGTCTTGTTCGGTTTCGGAGGCCAAAGGTAAGTCGATCACACTGCTCTCACCTTCGCCATTATTTGCTTTATCAGCATCAACAGTAGGGGATACTCGAGGATAAGGAGCCAGATCCGAAGTGGACACGGTGGTTTCTTTCCCATCCTTCCGCCTAACGCGAGCATATGTGGGATTGGCCATTAATAATTCAACTACATCGCAAAGTGGTTCACTTA
Organism: Trididemnum nubilum; assembly: GCA_963965965.1. Classification (NCBI taxonomy): domain Eukaryota; kingdom Metazoa; phylum Chordata; class Ascidiacea; order Aplousobranchia; family Didemnidae; genus Trididemnum; species Trididemnum nubilum. The sequence goes on along the minus strand of OZ014475.1, from coordinate 31,214,233 downwards.
TATCTCTTACAAACCTACGTAAGAGCACTTCAGATCCTTCTTCCAGCAACCAAGATGGCAGTCCCGTCCCTGCCATTGCCCGTCTAGAAAATGAAAATAGTCTTTCGTGAAGGGTCTGGTTGGTAGTTCTGCAGATAAGAGATCGAATAGCGTGAAGTGCTTTAGGCAGAACTTTCTCCCATTCTTGTTCTTGCAAAATTTGATGACCGAAGCAGGAGTTTTATTGTCCTCCAGATGGTTTCATTGTCCATTACCTTGAGGATGGTAAGGTGAACTGTAGCTGGTGGCAATGTCTCGGTCATTAAGAAAAGCTTTTAGTTCTTTACTTACAAAAAATCCTCCGCGGTCGCTATGGATAAACTCGGGGAATCCAAAAGTGCAAAAGAGCGAAGATAAACATTCAATTACGGTGCTGGAGCTCAAGTTTTTGCAGGGGTACACAAAAGGATAGCGGCTGTATTCATCGGCTGTATTCCTTTTACGGGTCCCTTGAAGTCCATCGCAAGTTTTTCCCATGGTCTGGTAGCTTTTACTACTGTCTCTCTTTTTGTTTGATAAAATCGCGGCTTGACTTTCGCACAAACGGTGCAATTTTGCCATACTTGTTTGGTCTCTTCACTTGTATATGGCAGGTTTCTGGCCCATATGAAGTTGTAAAGCCTGGCATACCCAGGGTGACCCAGCGACTCGTGCAACTGAAAAAGTTTTTCTTTTGGTTCGACAGCTGTGCACACGCGAGAAAGGGCATCTGGGGCAACATGATCTTTTCCGGGTTTGTGCTGTATCTCGTAATGGTATTGGCTTAACTCCAATCGCCACAGCATTATTTTGGTGTTCTTAATTTTTCCGTGATTGTTTTTGTCGAACATTATACGAAATCGATCGCTGATCAGTGACAAGCGTGAACGTGCGGCATTTCAGAAAATGAGACCATTTACGCACTGCTTCGATTACCGCTGTCGCTTCTTTCTCGATCGCTGGATACTTTCGTTCGCAGTTGTTGAGTGTTCTCGACATATACGCGACTGGTGTTCCGTATTGAGATAAAATAGCCGCGATTGCATAATCCGAAGGATCGCTTTCAATCATAAATGGGACGTCATGGCGTACACATCATAAACTTGTTGCAGCCAATTCCTTTTTTAGTATTTGAAAAGACCTCAGTGCATTTTCTTCCAGCGGAAATTTTTCAGCTTTTAAAAAGGGGACTGCTTTCCCTGAAAAATTTTCTATCCACCTGGCGTAGTATGCGAACATACCGCAGACCCTCTTGCGTTCTTTAGGAGTTGTGGGAGGAGGCATTGCCATTAATGGCTTTAAACGCACCGGGTCTGGCTTAATTTTTCCGTACGTGATTTTATAGCCGAGGAGGTTAATCACTTGTTGACGCAACTTTGACTTTTTTTCGTTAAAGGTAAATCCGTCTTGTGCTGCAGCTTTCAGCAAAGCTTGAAGATTTTGGTCATGCTCTTCCAAGTTTGATCCAGTTACGGTAAGATCTCCAAGTACGCATACACTTTCTTTAAGTTATGTCGCTTAATGAATTGATCCATCACTCTCTGGAATGCCGATGCTCCATTTGTAACACAAAAAGGAAGCCTCTTGTATGATATAGTTGACCAAGAGCTTCGAACGCAGTATATTGTCTGTCATCGGGTTGCAAGGTCACCTGGTGATAGGCAGGCTGCAAATCAAGCGAGCTATAGAAGCGATCCCTCCCCACTTCGTTGACTATTTCTTCTATTTTGGGAAGTGGATAGGCGTCGAGAAAGGTGTAGCGGTTAATGGTCTGGGAGTAGTCCACGACTAAGCGGCACTTTTGTTGCTTTCTAACCACTAAAACTTGTGCTCGCCAAGCTGAGTGAGAAGGCTCTATAATGTCTTCTGACAGTAGTCTTTGTATTTCGCTAGAGATGAATCGTTGGTTGTCGATGCTGTAATTTCTGCTACGAGTTGCTATCGGCTTCAGTCGGCAGCCAAATGCTCAAATACTCTTGGAAATTCCACCCCGGCAGCTGCCAAAGAAGCATAAGCACTAGCTCCAGCCGGGATCGCCAACATTCCTTCTTTAGCGCCAAATTCAAAATTTACGCTTTGGTGTCTTCTCTGGAATTTTTGGCCCAAGATCACGTCACAACACGCATTGGTCATTACCTCCATTAATGTGTACTTGTATGTTTTTCCGAAGAGCGTAAGAGTCAAGGAACTTCTTCCGGAAGTGGTGAGTTGAAGTTCTTTAGAAGCCATCGTTACATTAGAAGTAAATTTATCCCCAAACGTTCAATTAAAGACTCATTAATAAAATTTTCCGAGGCTCCAGTGTCCAGTAATGCCTTTACGGGGTGATTTTCAACTGTCTTAATCCAGTATTTGAATACTCTTGTACCATCCGCAGCGGTTGGGTCAGCAGTTAAATCTTTCGGTCTAGGCAAATGCTTATCCATTTTTGTTTAATAAATTGTCGAAAAACCCTATCAAAACATTTAACTTGAAGCTGGAATCAGGGCTTTATTTAACAAAAATTTAAACTAACATCTGCAAATAGAATAACATAAAATATTTTGTGAACTAAAAAATCTCAACATCACATAACAGCTTATCACTCAACACATGCACTTTACAACTGTAGCCAGTAGCTGAGACTATCAAAGAAACAAAGGATGCAAAGACTTTAAACGCTTTTCGACACGTAGTCGAACGGCAGAAATAAATTACGTAATGCCAATAAGAGGTACGATTCACGAGTACCATGCATGAGGGATCGAATCTATACAACGTAATCGCATACACAACAAAACTGAACAATATTTTACCACAAAAACAACCAAAAAACTTCAGTTAATAAACCCACCTCCTTACACAAACTCATGTCGGCAGCGTGGCCGAGAGGGTAAAGGCGTCGTTTTTACGACGACTCTAATCGTATTATCATGGGTTCTACCCACACCCTGGTCACGTTGTTGCGTCCTTGAATAAGACGCTTCACGATGATTATCTCTGCTTGGTGGTTTCGAACAGCAGCAAATTTACGTGGGAAAAAGTCAAACGTCAACCGGAAAGCTTGGAAAATGGCAACTCCTATGCAGGTGCGGATTCGTTCAAAGCATAGCGCACCGTCGCTTTCTCGTGATAGGAAGATGAAAGATGCATCAATCAATCACTTCAAAAATAACTATTCTCAAATTCCTGAGGGTTACAAAGTCAGTAGCTTATTATTTTCATCTATAGTTCCTCATTTGGCCGCAATTTATGTGTAGTTGCGTAATAGCATACGTTGACTTTTCTTAAAATGAACTACCATTTTTATTGTTTTATTTTCGTACTTATTTGCAGTACGTGAACAAGAAATGGCACGAAAAATCGAAGACGCCCAAGACGAAAAGTGATGACGACAACGCTGCTATTAATTCTGCTTATGTTAAGGAGGAAGAAGCAACACCTCCTGATATCTTTGATATTACAGTCCTTTAAGTCTTGTGAGTTGGCATTATCCTTCCGAAGATTCAAACAAGCTGCAGGAATAGCGTCCTGTCATACTCGAAATGTGACTGGCATAATGAACTGGGCTAGGGCTAATTGATGCATGAATTGTGGTAATTTTAGCCGTTTTTATGATTTATAGCGTTTTAAACTCAAGTTTGAAGCACTCGAATGACAGAACTTGATTGGCAAGTTGCGACCTTTTTGACTTCTTGGTTTTATTCATGTATATTTGTAGTTAAATGTTTTTTTTGCCGAACTGGAATTGACAATACGAAATCAGGTATTCATTTCTCAGATTTTACTCCCAGATCAATTCTTTAACTGCCAATACGTGGTGTGATTGGAAAAACTTTAAGCTTATTTCCCGTTGGGGTAAAGCAGTCTACCCGTTGCAGTGGCCGAGCCTGACAAAGACTTGTAAACAGACTCTAAAAAAGGGTGCTCTGCGTTGGTGTGGTTAGAAAGACGCTAAGTGCCTGGTTCATACACACAAGCGAAGTCTTCCTTTACGCAATAGCGTATACTGTGGGCTTTTTCTGAAGTGGTTAACTCACCCACTAACTTTTGGAGTTTATTAAAGCCTAACTTAGCAGCAACGAAAGTTTCGGGACAAATACGTACTGTACGTCCAAGCAAGCCGTTTGAAAAACATGCAAATTAAGGACAAAAATGTGAAAAAATGACACGCACACGGTTTTAACTTGGGCTGCGCGCCCTTTTATTGTAAAATTAATGACAACAGCACATCAATACACGAAAAATACCAAATAATTTGCAGTGTGGTAATCTTACTAACTTGTATTGACTTGCAAAAGCAAAAACCTAGACAAAACAGTGATAAAACAATGTACTACAATTTGGCACAGGGTTTATATCAGGGCTGCAAACTCGAAAAAACTCAGTTGTTTGAAGAGATAATGTTTCTGAACTCGAATAAAACTGTTCGAGTTCACGAGTTCATTAAATAGAAATTTAGATTAAAAGCTGTAGGAAAGAAATATTTTTTGTTGATCATGCCGTGTAAAAAGATTGTCGTTCACTTGTTTATACCGTGACGACCTGGAAAAACAGCATGAAGAGCGACAAGTTGAAAAGTAGACTTCGTATTTTTGTCAGCCTGTAATCGAACTCCAAAAACTTGATATTTTTGCCAAATTTAAACGTGAAAACATTAAATTAGAGAACTTGAACCCGGACATGCTAAAATTGCCTAAACTCAAATAAAAACCGATCGAATTCGCAGCTCTAGTTTATATTGTAGCAGTGGCAGCATCAAGTACCAAAAATAAGTATTGCGCACCAATACAAGATCAAGTAAAAATGCGACTTCATCGAAAAAAAAAAAAAAAAAAAACAAGCACCAGCCGTAAAGAAGTGAGCGAGGTTATTTTTAAAGTGATTCACAGTGAACATGAAAAACGGTAAACTTTTCTGCATCGATTTCATCTTCATTCCAATTCGCGTATCATTTGAAGAACGATCTAGAAAGTAAGATTACATCAATGATGAATTGTACTCAACACCAAAACAAAGGACAGAGTTTTTTTTTTTATTGCTGAGTGTAGAACTGTAGTCCAATAAAGTAAAAAAAATAGAGTAGCTTAGGTTTTACTTTTGGTGTTTTAACATACGTTTAATGTTTGAACATATACTTCTAGAGTTTCAACATACTTTTAGTGCTTGAACATACCTGGAGACCAAGCAACAAAGCACACATACTAAAGGCAATACCATAAATTCTAAAAGTTTATTTTTCTTACTTTTGATTTCTTTCCCACGTTTCCTTTTTTGTGCGAGAGATGTTCAAGTCGCTCTGACATTGACATCAACTTTAAATAAACATCGGGTAGGCTCCTGAAATGATAGAAATACGTAAAAAGAATTCCAACGCAAATCATAATGCTTATAGACTTTGTTGCAAAAACGTCCTTGCATCTCAAATTGTTCTCAAGCAGCAACTATTTTCACCACTCAACTTCAGTTTTATTGGCGAAGTGAAAAAGCATAGCAGCTCTGTGGCTGAGTTGTCCCGTCCAGATATTCAACCCAAACATGTGAGGAAATCAATTTTGGTGGAAAGGAAAAAAGCAGAAAAACACATATTGCAAAGATCGATCAATTTAACTTTCGCGAAAATATTCACAGCAAAGCAAACTGTTTATTAACATGATTTTATTTAAGTGTAATCTAACAAACCTTTTAAATAAAACATAATTTGGGACTAATTGGTACCATCTTTCGCAAGTAAGGAGATTGACTGGCGCTTAAAACATAACGTTACATATTGCTCATACAGTAATAAGTCAAAATCCCTTTTTTATCTAGTTGAAAATATAAAGTTGTCAAAAAATAAATAAATGAACCACTACATGAGTTTTACGCTTGCCATTTATAAAACGCTCACATTAATCTACTTACAAACTTGAATTTAAGTTGGGATCTTTGTTGCTTTTCTTATCTCGAAGCTCCAAGTACCAACGTTTGATCATTGCTAAAAGAAAGTCCAAACTGACACATATGTATCTGAAAAAACATTGTTCCAAATCTTGGTAGATGATGCAAGACGCGAACTGGAATATTTTTAAGCTTGAAAAGAAAATAAGATTATTCTTTAAGTTTTCCACTCAAAGCGAAGGTAGCTGAGGCAGCGCACCATATTATGCAAAGAGTTTGATCCAGGTTTAAAGTTGCGACAGCAGCTCACTAAAACTTACGTTTCAAATTTCTTGTACAAAAGCCGATCTAACACTGGTAGGAGATCAAGACACGTTCCCAATGAGATCATTTTCTGTCGATTTTTGTCATCTTCAGTAATTCTACAAACAACTGAAGCTAAACTAATGAAGTTTTTTGATGAAAAATCAGCAATCTTGAATCAAAATGTATCACAGAATATAAAAATTACCATAATCTATCTAAAACAAGGAAATTAAAAACCAGCGTAGAATGCGACTTTGTTGTCACTTGTCAGTCAAGACTTAACTTGACACGTGGTTAATAACTTTTTTTAAGTTAAGCCAATTAAAATACTGTATTTACCTAAAAATCAACATATACCGTACTGAATTGCATCACCATGCACTTGCTAAAAATGTGGAGTTATAACAATGCAAACCGTTTTGTAATATGCGGTAAAACATCAACGAAAAGACTGTCATCGTCCGTTCGTAGAAGGTATGACAATAATTGTGAGAAGTCTTGTTTTTTCCAAAAAGTTAAAGTGGCATCGAGTCTCATCAATCTTGATTGCAAAACGTCAATCATCACTTGGTGTTTTTTCGTGACCTTAAAAGAAATTGCCATAATCATGTTCCAATTGCAAATAAATCGCAATTCTTAATCATAAGTTATTCATTTCTAAACTTTCGCTGGTCGCATTTCTTAAGTCATCTCTGTGTCAGCCCAAAGGTTCCTAATTTAAATCTTGGCAACAAATTCCAAATCCATAGTTGGTAAGATATGTTAAAGCCAGGTACTGAGGTACACAAAACGAGAATATGAGAGGGTAAGTGGTCCAAACGTAAAAGGTATCAGAAAATTTAAACAGTGAATAAAATCATGATATCCTTATCTTTTTAACAAAACTATTCTATGGCAGTTTTTTGGTTCTAGTTCGCCACTTAGTTCTTTCATTTCGTTATCGAAAATATTGGCAGAAATTCAGACAGGCGAAAAGGACTATAAGAAGTCAACCGATAATACATTAACATAAAAATTTACCTCTTCTTGCAATGCATTAAAATTGTTCACAGCCGCCATCCCAACTTTCTCTTTTCCAGGACTTATTGAAACTGCAAGGGTAGTATTTTAAGATGGCAAACCAAAAATCAATAAAAACGTAATCAAACAATACCATATCATTTAGAAAAATACAATATTGGTATCTTTACAGCTGCGAAGTAATTTTTTCTGATGAACTAAGCAAACAAAAAACTGCATTTACAAACCAATATCAAATCAAGTATTTGTGTAAAATGCTAATTAAACAGGGCTAACAGAAAACGATCCCTGCTTTAAAACAAGCTAACCATTAGTTAATATTCTACCAAATCAAGATATGTAACGGTGTGATTCTTTAGGAGCTTAAGGAATTTCGAGTTTTCGACCCACAAGAGTTGCAGATTAGAGCTAAAACAACAATCATAAAACTAAGAAACAGACACTGTACTGTAAAATGCTACATGGAAACAAAAACTAATAAAAGGCAGATACTAATGTCTTGATACAAACATAATATCGTCTTGATACACACACATCTTGATACATAAATAATAACACATTACTTCTGCCTTTTATTAGTTGGTGGAAATATAAGAGGAACTGTACAACCATTGGGAACATTAACTTAGTTAATTAACGGTAATTGCTTGGAAAAAGTGCCGTCGGTACGCGTACTATCTTTAAAATACCGGTATCGGTACTTTTTGATGATTCAACTTAATTGTCTTAGAATCTTTGAAAACGTTTGTTTTAAAAAATTTGTAATTGTTAGTGAAAAACCGTATGACAAACCAAGATTACGAGCAATCATTTACTTTGATAAAAATCAAATTGTCAATTCGTAACTTAACCCAACTCTTATGAGTTTTAATCCTATTTTACACGCGGACATTTCTGCCCCACTCTCGATTTTTTCGTGATAAAAAAAAGAACTAGCGAAAAACATTTTTTTCGAACTGAGTCAAATTTCATCACAAATAACTCCTACAAATTCCAAGTTGCAAAGGGAAATTTCCCAATTTTGAGGTTTTCCACAACCACTTTCCGAAATCTGAGAACTTTTTGGCCAATATTTAATTTAAACGACGTCATAAGACATTTTCGTGACATAGGCAACTAGTCTTAGGCATTTTATGATTCAGCACCAAAAACCAAACCTATGTATAAAATTTGAACCGCCAGTGACTTCATCGCAAAATGAGGTCATTTTTCAAAATTGTGGCCGTGACGTTATTATGATGACGTTATGAACTCAGAACCAGTTTTTCTAAAAAAGTTTTTAGAACACCAACCCGCATACCAAATTCGGTGTTCCCATGACTTTTGGTTTAAAAGTATGGGGATCATTTTTGCCACCCGTGCAAAATGCCCGCGGTCAAATAGCCCACCCTGTGTAAAATAGAGTTATGTCTTTTCCTGCAGAGAACACTCGTTTGACGATTGCACTTGAAGACAGTGCAGATTGCAATTACATTAAATAAAGAGATTTTTCAGCGCATCATTTTAAAATTAGATCATAGATGAACTAATTTGCATTTGAGGCTTTGATCGACAAAACTTTCAATAGCACTGTATCAGCATGTGTTATTGCTTGTTTTGTATAAATATTAAAAAGTTTGTCCGAATGTTCACTTTCGTTCACATCGCCCATCTCATCAGAAGCATCTTGGGCTTACAATTTCTCTTACAACAAATTAGTTCCTTTGGCTTTAAACATTTGCTGCATTCCTTTATACACAAAGAAGTTTTATTATTTTCGTTTTCCATCGTCATCATAGATTTTACAGAACTGCGGATGCAGAGATGCTGCAATTATACACTAATTGTTGGCAAGCACATTTTGAACCTTTCATTGGAGTGAACCGTAACAGTATATTTTGGACTTAAAAATTTATTAGCTCCACTCCAAAGTGAGAGATAGTTTGATTTTCAATCCATAGGTAATAACAAAAACTGAAAATACCGAACAATTTTTTAAAAAAGTACCGCGATACCGGTAACTCAGTACGATTTTTGAAAAACTACCGTCGGTACTGGTAACGGTACTAAAAAAGTACCGTAGTACTTTTGTATTCGGTGCTGCCCACCTTTGGCCGCATAAACAATTATTTTCCAAACAGTGAAATAGTTTTTATAGGATGTAAAGTTAAACGAAAATAAGTGATAGCAACAAAACGCGGGTCGACTAGCTGAAGTATCCAAGGCAATTTTATTCCCAGAGAGATTATCTACACTAGCCACAACAAAAATGTTATTTGTAATTAAAACAACGTTTGGCTTCATGCACACAAATTACAATTAGTCGACGATTTTTTGAAGAACAAAGCAATTCAAAGATGGCAAATAAACAATCAAATTTAGTTATTAACTAAAATGCATATAACTGCAGCTTTGCACTGCAATAAATAGCATAGACCTAACCAACTACTAAAACTAACATAAATCACAGTGCAAATACAAATGAACAGTAAACAAACAAATATTGCTAAACACTTTTGAAATATACTGGATAACCCCAAGGCGACTTTTCTTCTAGAGATTTCAGTGGAAGAGGCAACAAAAGATGCAAAAACCAATAATTTCCAAAAACTTGGGAAAAATTTTGAAGTGAAACATGGGATGGTTTACTATTCATAAATTCATACAAAGTTTGGCCACGATAAACCAAAAAGCACTGACTTAAAAACAAAAATGAACAACCAAATCCAGTTGATAAAGAACCATAAAAAACTGCGATACAAAAAACGGTCATCCATGTCACGGATATCTCTGTCCATAGCCAGTTGTATACTAACATTGGAAAAAAGTAAGAACTAATGTTGTAACAGGTAAATTGAATGGAAACATAGGTCATGCTTAAATATTTGAGTAGAACATGAATGGCGAAGAATGAACCAATTGCAACATATAACCTGAAACAAACATTGCAAATGTAAGAAAAACATAAAATGTAAATCTGAAATAGCATGGAAAATCTCACCGACTGTATTTTGAAGTTGACAGTCTTGAAAAGCGGGTAAGCTTAGTTTTATTAAAATCTGCACCACTACAACTAGATAAGGATAGTTTGATGCAACCATGTTCGGTTTGGATTAGGACTAGGTTTTGACGTCAAAGCATTTCAAGGGTTGGAATACCGGCTTTGGTTGGGATTAGGTAAAAACCAGCTATATCAAAACATTTCACATCCAACCGGTTGTAGACCCCACTGCAATGAACTAAATAAACGTTTGCGTTATTAGGCATATCTGTTACAGCGTGACTAAAAATTTTCAATGATTTAAAACTTGGCACATTTTTGTGAAATGATTTACCGTTTCTATAAGTATATAAAACTGCAATTGCAAACCAGAAAAAACAAAATGTTAACTTACCCAAATATGATGAAGAACTTTTGATTTCGTAAGCCAATACACTGGCATAAGAAAAAGCAATGATGATCTTGCTTCAAAACACAAACATTGCAAACTGAACAATGATGCGATCGTGGAGGAGAATGTTGCTGGCAAATATCACAAAACTTCCATGATCGAGGCGGGTCCATTAAAATTAAACCTGCAAAAACAAGCATATTACTGTATGCGATATTAATTAACTGATTATCATGATAATTTTTAAAAAATCTGAAATAGTGCATTTAGGATCATTCCATGTCAAATCAACCAGATCATGTAACCCTAAGTCTCAGATTGTAATGAAATCAAACTATTTTGAAAGATAATTTAATTTCGAGCAAAATAAAACTTTTTTCAAGAAAATCGAATTAGTGGTTGGCGAAGTGACAGCATTTTTAAAAAGGGCAGTTTTTGTGCTTGTTCAACCTTGACATGACATCATTTTAACAGTGGTTGTAATGAAACAGTTGTACTTATGGTTACAATTGGAGTGCAGACTTGAAACCAACTTTTTTGGATAGAATATTGAAAACTCTTTTGATCTACACCATACTTGTACTGATTTTGTTTGGGGTCAAAGGTCAAATATAACGTTAAAGTTCACATGCTGTTTGAAATCAATCAAGCGTAACAAAAGGTTGAATGTATTAGCTCAAATCTAGCTGCATCAATTTTTAAAATAAGGTGTCAAATGAAAGCTCTTTTCAAGAATCTAATTTAAGTGGTTTCATAAGTGATATTAACTCGTATCATGGTCAAAAGATGATTATAAACAAACTACTGTTATTACCATACTAGAACAGAGCAGAAAGTATGCAGAAATATACAAAAAATGGAGTTGTAAGGATAAAATTTGTTAAGAAGTCATTCTTTTTTAGTATTTCTGTTCATAAAATTATATTAATTTATATTTAGACTATTTTTAATATGTTTTATATTTTATGAGTGTGGTTGAAGAACTCTAGTGTTGTAGTATAGGAATTCTTAAGAGCAAAGAAGAAAAGTGCCATAAATTATCAAATGTTAATTAAAATCATTAATACCATTTAGCACATTTAGTCAAGCAGATGAAGAAAAACTTCTATATCAACTGATTTAACTGTTCAAAAAACTGAAGTTCAAACTGTTTGTGAACACCATAAAGCTTTGATGATTGAAATCATGAAGTTTTACAAAAAAATAGTTGTAACCCTTTCAAGACCCACAAAACCACCATTAAACGAAATTTACAAGTTAAAGTGTCAAATTTGCCTAACATCTGCAAAAAATTTGCAATTATTCCAGGAAAAAAAGTCTGTGGAAACTGTAAATCAAGATTGAATAAGCTTTGCGATGGTGCTGTAAGTTCCTATTCAGACTCTGACAGTGTTGGGCAATAACTCGTTAATACCGAAGTTAAGTTTTTCATTAACAAGTTAAAAAGCTTTTGTGAGTTATTAACTATAACTTTCATTAAACTATTTTAATGTTTACATTAATCCGTTAAATTTCTAGGCTACACCATGCGTCCTAATGCCATAACAATAGAAACAAAAAAATAAAATAAAAAAGGCTTCTACTTTGTCTATCTTTAAAAGAATAGTAAACACCATACACTGACAAAACAAGTAATTTTTATCTTGTATGGAAATGAAATCATTCTATTGGGCATCAACCATAGGCGTAGCCAGCGGGGGCTCGCCCCCCCTCAATTTTTACGTGGCCAGTAAGGCGTCGTTTCTATGACAACCCTGATTGAATGATCTGGGTTCAACCCGCACCCTGGTCACGTTGTTGCATCCTTGGATAAGACGCTTTACGATGATTATCTCTGCTTGGTGGCTTCGAACAAGCAGCAAATTCAGTGGACAAGAATTCGAAGAAATCCACAGGAACATGGGATTATCGAAAACTTCTAAGCAGGTGCGGATTCCTCCAATCACGAAGTAGTCGTTGTAATGAAAAGTTTGCGGATCGTCCAATAAGTTAGCGTCTGACGCTGTCCTGTGACAGGAGGATAAATATGTGCTACAACAACAACAACAACAATTGAAATGCTACCAATGATAAAAATGTCACAAAAAAGACTGTTGTTTCTTCAGTTTCAGTTTCTTTTAGCATTTTTGCATACAACGGTACACGTGTACAACAGTAATTAACAAATAATATTGATCCAGGGGCCTGGGCCCCCTCAATTCAATTTTTGCCTACCAATTTAAATGGGCCCCCAACAATAATATTGTTCCAGGGACCCAGGCCCCTTCAATTTAATGTTTGCCAACCAATTTAAACGTATAACCCCAAGTGAAATTAAGAGTTTTTATCCTAACTTAAAAGCTGCTAACTGAGACCCTCGTCTAACCTTTTTATGAACATAATGCAATAGCCAGGGACGGATTTAACATATGGCACAGTGCCACGGGGCCCGCACTCAGATAAGACTTTTTTGGTCTTCACCAGTATTTGGCAGGAAAACATCGCAAAAATCCAAAAGTGCCAGGGGCCCAACTCAATGTAAATCCTGCCCGGGCAATAGCATGGTTTGTAGGCGTAACTATTTAACTTTAAGTTAACTATTAAACTTAACTTAGTTAAAGTTAAATTTTAGTTAACTATTTAACTTCAACTTAGTTTAAAAAATGCTTGGAAATTCTTAGCGAATTAACTCTTAACGAAGTTAACATTTCTCATTCACTTGCCCAACACTGGATACTGATTTCATAAGACACAGTAATGATGGTGAAGAAAATATTTGTGCTGGTCCGATATCTAATTTTTATTTCATTGTCAGCTAAACACAAGTTTATCTGAAATTGGCAAATCTCCTATCAAGCTGCATCGCATGCCACAAAACAGTCGATCTAATGATGGAAAACAAAGACTTCTTCAATTGGCAAAAAAATGACAAAATGAGTAGCACTTGCACTGAAAATACCTAAACAGGAAATCGCAAGCGACAAAGCACTTGGACAAAGTGATAGCAAACAAGCAAAGAAAAGGCTAGAAACCTTCATACATTAATGGAAAAGATAAAAGAAAACATTCACAAACCTGAAACAAAGTGCTTAGAGAAGATACAGTTATTTAATACTTGTACCAAACTCTTATAAAAACTATTTAGCTAACAATTAGATATCTGACCAGCACAAGTATTTTCTTCATCATCAGTGCTGAGTATTGTGAAATCAGAAACTGAAGAGGAACTTAAAGGACCATCACAAAGCTTATTCAATCTTGATCTACAATTTCCACAAATTTTTTTTCCAGGAATAATTGCAAATTGAGTTTTTTGCAGATCTTAGGCAAATTTGACTCTTATAACTTGTAAATTTCATTTGATGGTGGTTTTGTGGGTCTTGAAAGGACTACAACTATTTTTTGTAGAACTGTATTTTGTACTACTTAACAAATTTTATCGTTGTTACTCTATTCATTATATATCTCTGCAAACTCTCTGCTCTTGTATATGGTAATAATAGTAGTTTGTTGATATTTATCAGCTAGCAAAGTGCCATTAACATCAAATAGGCATGTCTTAAATGCTGCTGCAAAAATTATTACTGGCAAGATGTAACAAAAGACCTGACACTGCTGAAAGGCATGAAAATATTTTAATTTATTTAGGTAGTGACTATTTCACTGAAAATTTTCAAGTTAAAAAGAATAAAACAAAAATGAGAAATTCTCATTCGCGTTTTTTTGTTTGCTCTTTTAGGGGTTAAGATTAGGGTTTAGGCTAGATAGTTTTAAAGTAAGCATTCAAGTTTGGGTTGGATTTGAGTCAAAATTAATACTGAATAAAAAAGTAGATAAAAATTTCGGTGAAATGAAGCCTTCCATTTATTTATCCTTTTATGACCATGATATGAGTTAATATCACCTATGACCCTATGAGACCAGTTCAATTCGTTTTCCTTGAAAAGAGCTTTCATATGGCATCTTACTTGAAAAACTTGAAGTAGCTAGATTTGAGCTATTACATTTCAATCTCTTGTTATGCTTGATTGATTTCAAACAGCATGTGAACTTCGACGTTATATTTGACCTTTGACTGCAAACATAATCAGTAAAAGTATAGTTTAGATCAAAAGAGTTTCCAATATTCTATCCAAAAAAGTTGGTTTTAAGTCTGCACTCCATGTGTAGCCATAGTTCTGTAGTTATGACTGTTTGATTACATTCACTGTCAAAATGATGTCATGTCACCGTAGAATGAGCACAAAAACTGCCATTTTAAAAAATGTTGTGACTTCGCCAACCACTGATTCGATTTTCTTGAAAAATGTTTTATTTTTCTTAAAATTAAATATCTTTCAAATTAGTTTGATTTTATTACAATTTGAAACTTTGGGTTATAATTAAAATTTTTTTTGGTTGATATGATATGGAGTGACCCTATAATTAATCATTCAAAACTTAATTTATAATTTACATTAGGGCCAATACAAACTTCAAAGAACATCAATTAACTACTGTAATCAGTGTCGAATTATTGTTCAGAGTTAACATTGAAAAAGTTAAAGTAATGCAGTAATGTATTGTACGGTACGGTACGAGTATACTGCCAAAGTTAAATCATATGTTTTAATAAGCATTTGGCAAATGTTATGTTTCTTAAAGTGCATCTTTATTTATTAGTCTACAATCATACTGTAATCAGCAATGAACTTTATTTTGAGATACAGTATCTCAACGGTTGGATTATCATTACTTTTTTGGAAGTGGCTAGAGTTACGTTACATATGCCCATAAAGAGAATAAGAGAGGAAAGAGTGAACGCTTGTTTGCGCATTTATGCTACTCTTTTTTATTTTTTAAATGAACAATAGGGTTTGGGTTAGATTTTGAGTTTGGGCTGGGATTAACGTTATGGTTAAAGTTTAGGGCTCGGGTAGCAATTTTCTTATTCACACGTCATGTACTCTAACAGCAGCCTCTGCCTACTTTTTTTGACTAGACATTAGAGTACTGTATATCCAGTGGTGTAAAAAGTACTCGAAAATTGTACTCAAGTAAAAGTTTTGTTACTGACAAAAAAAATACTTGAAGTAAAGTACAAAGTACTGATCAAAAAAGTACTTGAGTAAAAGTAAAAAAGTAATCATTTTAAAACTACTTAAGTAGAAGTATTTCTGAAAGTATTCACGCAAATTAAACAAACTGTTCAATTGACATATGACAACTGGTCGACTACCTTCACATCAGTGCCACAAGCACTTGATTTTCGAACCCCTCACTATCTTAAGAAGCCATGAAATATTAATTGTTGCAGGTTTTTTGTTCTTATATTTACGGAATCAATCCATAATTTGCTCAAATACTTATTCACTGCCATTGTTGAATTTATGTGCTAAAAAGTAAAAACACAGTGAAAGTGTCTTATCAGTGCACAGCCAACTGTTTCTACAGGGAGCACCAAAAGTCACGCACCAAAGCCAATTCAGTAGTCTGTGATAAACTTTTTTTGGATTAATGAAGAAAAAATTGTTGTGAATTTTTATTAATTGAATTTGTTTTACAACATGTGAAGGCAGATAGAAACCGGTAAAAACCTAACTGAAACTGTGAGTGAAGCACAGTCACTAATTGATTGATACCAGTGTCCTGTCACAGCATTAGTAGGTTAGATTGCAGCTTAATTTAATTCCAATTCAATTTACTTGCTGCGCTTTAGAAAACCTGCATAGACAAAGTTTATCATGCAATTCTTGAATTTCATCATGTTTGTTTTCAGTTTTACTGATTTATTCACCGTCGAGTCCTCGAGGACACATTTTGAAGTCCTTGGCCTTGAGTTCTCGAAAATTGCCCTGTCCTTGGCTCAAGGACAGCAGTATTTTCTGAATAGTTAAAATTTGTAGATCGCCAGAAAAATGTTTTTGAAGACCTTGTTTTTGGAGATCGCCTAAATTTGGACTTTAAAACCGACTCAATCTGCTTAAAACCGTTCAAAATTTGGGGTAAGATTGTTTGATATTGTTTCCAGCCTCTGAATCAGCCTCCCACCACTGCAAATTCCTGGCTATGCGCCTGCCAGGATCTTATATCTCCACTTATCAATAAATTTCTGCAATTGCCTAAATCTTTTACTCCTACAGAACAGCAAAGCGCAAATGGACCTTTCACCCTAATTACGAACAGCTCGATTATAAATGCACCCGAACCTACTAACTCTACTCATGACTTCAGGAAAACTGACGATTTGTTTACATTTTATTGCTGTTAAAATGGTTAGGTTAACCTGTGGTGTCAGGCGCGTAGCCAGAAATTCGCAATGGGGGAGAGGGGGGGCTATTTTGGGGGTCTGGAAGCAAAGCCTTTAGCCGCCGCAGGCACGGGGGGGTCTGTGAGCGGAGTCCCAGCGCTCAAAAATTTTGCATTTTTTTGCAAAAATAACTTAATTTTAGAGCTATTTTAATAAAAAATAATGCTTTTGAAACAGGGCATAGAAATTGGCAGAGCAACATGATTCAACTGGTTGTATTAATGGGCTCTGTGGGAGGTGGCAAATGATAACATTGTAGTTCTCTTGTTTACATGCTGGTAAATCATAAAATCCTACTATTCAATAAAACTCACATGGAGTAATCTATTTCGTCTATATTTTATAGAGAAAAATAATTGGGGATGGGGGGCTAATGGAAAGATATTTGAGAGAAGTGATTGGTAATTAACTAACACTGAATAGCCCCCCCCCAACTTATTCCTTAGTTTATAATATATTTGTTGATAAAGCCTATGTTTGACGTTTTTACACTAGCGATAAAATTTGATTGTTTATTTTTGGCACTTTTCAAAGTTTTTATTCATTTATGACTTTAATTTTTGACAAATTATCCCCCTCCCCCCCATAAACATATGTTTCAAAAGATGCTTTAAATCACTTTTAAGTCCATTCCAGTGCAATAAACAGTCTCCGAAGAGCTAAAAATATGGTATTTTCCTTATTCTTCATTTTGGTTGACAGGCCAATGGGGCTACTGCTAACTATTCGGTAGAACTTTGGTTCCTAGACCTGATTAAGAAGTCGATGTAAGCAAACACAAACTTTATCCTACTATTTTATTGCTTGATGTGTCATGTCCAACAGCTTATCTGATTAGAAAAAATGTAATGGTTTTCAAAAGCAGATGAGCGCAGTCAAGCGTGAAATTTAAAGAAAGAAAGGAGCAGGGAGAATAGCCTGACTGCACATTTTTGAACGATTGACAGCAGATGCCCACAGTTAAAGTGCAGTCAACACTGTGGCTCAAATTTTGAAACTACTTTGTACTTTCATCAAATAATAAGTACTTAAGTAGCATTACTTCAGACTAAAAGTAATTAAGTAAAAGTAGTTAAAAAAAACTACTCAAAAAAGTACTCGTTACCGAAAAAAATTAGCCTACTCAAGTAAAAGTGTTTCGTTACTTTACACCACTGCGTATATCAATCTCAAACTAGGTTTCAATGTTGATTGCTACCTGATCATTGATTTTACAAATCACATCCCTACTAAGACCCATTCACAAAGCAAACTCCAATAGGCCTACAATATATACATAGTAAAAAAAGTTTCACCTGATTTGAAATAGCTTTTGTATTTTAATCCTAGAAAATAATTTCCCATAATATTGAAAAACACAAAAAGAATGAAAATGATGTTTCTGAATCTTCGAGCCTCATCTTCTCGATAAATTATTGGATATGCAATAAAGATGCAAGCATAAAGCACACTAAAAGTCAACAAAAAGAAATATCCAGCAGCACTGACATGGATGAAATTCGAATTCTTTGGATTAAGCAGTCCTGCAATTACTTTGCTTGCCGTCATGTCCAGATGATAACTGATAATATTGGCAATTGCTAGTAACACAGTAAGCTACCAATGTTTGATACCACGCAGATGCAATACAATACAGACAGCAAACTAAGTACCAGTAGTAAGAATTCAAAATTGTTGCAAGACCAGAGAAAACTCGTAACTTTCACAGCTCATCCTCAAACTATGCCTACAGTAGCCCACATTGTAACAGTAGTTGGTACCGTACCGTATATAAATAATATATAATATTTGACTGCTGTAATTAATGTACCAGCAAATTATTACATGGCATCACCTACAACCTGCAATTGAAGTAAGACTACTGTACTGCTGTCTATTGATTAAGCAAATAACATTAATAAATTGCTGCATTTGACATTGAAACCAGAAACGTTCGTCAGATTGAATCAGCAATAGCCTACCGCACTATTTCATACCGTACTCATCAAAATTACACTATACACTACCCTACTGCTGTGCATAGAATCAGATTCTATAGGTATGTTATATTCGTCCAATTACTTCATAAACACTTCCGTTTCAAAAAAAAACTACGGTACTCTACTGTTTCTACCAACCGTAACTATTCTACTCGAGCTGTTTGTGGCATCTTATTACGATTTCAGCACAGAGAACTATCGGTTTATGATTTCAGTCCTCTATGCGGAGTCAAAATAAGGCGATGACTCCGCTATTAGAAATTGTTAACCAGGGTCATGATTCCGAGTCAACTTTGCTGCAAAAAAGTAATAAATTGTTAAATAATAAACCAGACAAATCTTTAAAAAATTGTTGAAAAGTTTGTAAGTTTTTAGTAATCATCTAGAATAGTAGAGAAATATTTAAAGCTAAGGAAAAAATATTAAATAAAAAGTATATACCACCCAACACACTCTAAATCCATCAAAGAATAAAAACAAAAAGCAAAGAAATTAATGATTTTACATACCACCATTCTAATGCATAAAGATTAATTGTTAATATTTTGTTGACAGCACTGTAGCCTTTTTTTACAATCTTGAAATTAATTTAGCTCCAACACGAAAATTCCCGTTCATTTTCATGAAAATATTTTCAAGCATGACTTTTTTTAATATCTTATTTTCTAATATCCTAGCAACTGCAACGCGTTAGCTGGCTTGGATACCTAAAATTGCAGGTAAGCAGGTTTTGCTTCTTTTGAAAATCAATGGTTCCTGCTTGGCCGCAAGCTGCTTTGTTGTTGAATCACGTTTTGGCCTAGCTTGTGCATATCCTAAGCACGTATTTTTTAATGATAGTTTTTGAAAAGAACTAACTTATCTGTACCAGAGGGCCAGTGGGCTATAATAAGTAGTCTAGGCCTTGGCTATTACAAATACGTGTCAGCCTGTAGCCTACCGGTATTAAAATTACACATCAGTCAAGTTTAATTTACCAGCAAAACAATAAAATTGGCATGACACTTGATAAATCGATTAGACTGAATAAGCTACACAGCAAATAGGCTAGATTTTTTGTTTTTTTGCTCGTCTTTGGACTTTCACTCTTACTTGTGCCTGTACTACGGTACTACCGGTAGGTCTGTGGTTGCTAATCTGCTATGCCAAACATTGCTTAATGATTGTTATTTTTGTGGCTGTGAAGAGAAAAAGAATGTTTTCTGCTTCAGCCAGGATATTCTGTGGTCGAAGAAATTGAAGTTATTGTTGTTTATTCTTGATTAAGGTTTAGTGGTAGACAGGTTGATGTTTTGTTGCAGTAGGCTACAATAGGTGTATTAAATTGATGATGTTTTAATTGTTTGATTAATAATAATGGCTTCTTTTAATTTAGAAAATTGTTATGATTAAGTGCTGGTAGTATATTTTTGCTGTGTTTATAACAATGGATATAATTATTGAAGATGGACAAGAGGATGTATCAGTTAATCCAGAGCTTGTTGAACTGCAAGAAGATTTAGAAGATATTCAGTTGAGTAAACTACCAGATTCACCAGCATCAAGAACAAGGTACGAAATTTATACAAGATTATCTTGTTTGCCCAATTTGAAACATTATCCCTAAATGTATCCCTGACCCCGACACCTATCATAAACTTTACCTATACCTTAATTTTATTGCTTCTTGTAGGTTTGTGATGAGTTGTTATACTCCATAATTATAAGCAAATAAAAAAAAAACTCAAAATGATTAATTTTTTAAAAATAAAAACTATGACTTAATTTTAAAATTACTATAGGCAAGCATAAAATTGAACAGGTATCTCAAATCAAGTATTTGGGAATCACATTTGATATCAAATTAACTTGGAAACCACGTATTCAACAGATTTCAACATTCTTCTGGATCATGGGCATTATTAAAATTAAGACAATATGTAGACCTTCTAAAACTTAAAACTGTTTATTTCTCTTTAATATATTCGCATTTGCAATACTGCATCTCCTTGTGAGGTCTGGCCCATGCAAATGCACTCAATCCTCTTGAAAAATTACACAAACGTATTATCAGTCATATAACTGGTAGCCCTTATCTTAAACACAATTCTCCACTCTTTTTTAAACTAAATTTATGAAAAATACATGACATTTTGTAATTTAGAAATTGCAAAAAATATGTTTCAAATAAAGAGCAAAATGGCATTGCATGGTATCCAAATATTTTTCCTTGCAACACAGATGCACAATCATCACACATGATTCTTATCAAAGAATAACTTCTTTATTCCTCGGAAACGGATAGATTTTGGTAAAAAACGTTTTGTTTTGTGGGACCAAAAGTATGGCAAATTGTACCTAACAAACTCAAATTATTAATTTTCAGTCAATTCCAACGGAAACTAAAATTCCATTTTGTTAGCAAATATTCTCATGATTGGGCTACAATAAACGTTACATTATCAGAATCATGTAATGTAAATATCTGAACTATGGTTTGTTTTTATCATATGTTGTTATTTACTCAATTTTTTGTTTTTGTTTATTTATGTAAATGTACTTTCTCAAAACATACTTTCATGCTACATGACTTGTGACAGGTGGTGGTTGACTTGAAGACCAGACGGTCGTTTTCACGATCTCCTGGTGATTTATTTTTCCATGCTGTATTTTGAAATCTGATTATTTTGATTTGAGCACAAATAAAATTAATTGATTGATTGAATTAAAATCTTATTTTTGATGTTTTCAGCTGATGTGCAGAAATGTGGTTATGACTGCAAATGCTTGGCTTATAATTAGCACAGAAGTGCAATTTTTTTTTTTTTAGTCTATAGGACAAGACTATTTAAGCTGTGATTATGTTACTCATCAATATAATGATTGAAGTGTTTGCCAAATAATCTGCGCGGTTCTGCATGATAGGGTATCTGACATTGCTGAAGTAGAATTACTCATAGTACAGAAAATACGTTTTCGTCTTAACTGTTTTGAAGGCTAGCAAATTCAACTCAAATCAGAGTTTGTTAGGTCACCTGCTAAACCGCAATGTAGTTTTTCAGGTGCCATTTTAAAATTTTCTAATTTTGTAGATTTCTTCCCTTTTTAATTTTGTTTGAAATAACCAGTACTGTATAACAGAATTATTAATTAAGAAAAGTCAATGTGGATTTGTTGATGTAGTCATTAGCATTTCTTGTATCTTTCCTATATATACCTGATAACATTTAAAGAAGTCAGTTCGAATCCTGTCTACCTCTTAAACTGATTAGTGCATTTTGTTACAAAAATTTAAGTTTTATTGCGAAAACTATCTGCAAAGTGTTCTTTTTTTACAGCATTGCACCACATTGCGAATATCCTGAATCGTATAAAGAAAACACTAACAAGGAAAAGCTTGTTTTAGCTTACGCTGAAAACTTCAGAAGACAATATGTCCATTTATTTCGCGACCGAAAACCTTTATTTTTGAATCCTTTGAATGAATGTGGAATAGAAGTAAGTTATTTTGAAATGTGTTTTCAGGCCTTACCATGTATTTTTTTTTCACTTGGATGGCAGTATTTTGTTGGTTAGCAATCTTAAACCCTGTTTTACATTATGAGGTATCTGACCAATGTATTTTACATGAAGGGGGGGCAAAAATGACCCCCTATCTAACTCTTAAACCAAAAGTCATGGCAACACCAAAATTGGCATGTAGGTGGGTGTTCGCCAAAAGATTTTAGAACAATGGGTTTTGGGTTGGTGACGTCACGGCCATATTTTAAAAAATGGTTTCATTTTTTTTAAACAAAAATTGAAAAGGGAACACTATTTAAAAGGCACGTTACAGAAGCACTTTCAAAACACCATTTAAAAGGTACATTGCTTTCGTAATGTACCTTTTAAATGGTGTTCAGCTTGAATGGATTTCCAAATGATACAACTTTGTTGTCCCTTTTCTTTGAATTTGGTGTTATTTTTGTGATGATGTAACTGGCAGCTCAAATTTCTTACATACGTTTGTTTTTTTGTATTGAATCATAAAATGCCTAAGTCGATGTAATTGCATCGCAAAAATGTGTTATTACATTATTTGAGTTAAATATTGGCCAAAAAATGCTCAGATTTTAGAAAGTGACTTTGGCAAAAATATCCCCCCCATGTAAAATAAGATTGATATGAATTGCAATATATACAAGACGATTTTCTTGTTTATCCTTGTAAACTTTTTGTTTTTTCATAACCTCAAGGTTTATCAATTTATTGTTCTAGTATCTATAATTTTATTTGCTACTTTTTCTGTGCATTTTGGGTTTTAATTTATTGTTTTAGAAATTTGTTTGCACCACACTTCGTCCTACCTTATTACCTTTCAAAGACCTCTATCACTGGCAAGGTTGTGCCGAATTTGTTGCCGACTACATCTCAATGGACCAGCTCTATCCCCCCACTGAACTCCCCACACATTTTTTCTCACCCACCACCATTCTGCAAAAACAGCAAGGTATTTGTTCGCATGTGACCTTGTTTCAACATAAAAACAAAAAAGGGAGTTTTTTATTCAAATATTCGTAGACAAAACAGAGTGTTATTACTGTGTAGGCCAATGGTTTTTGTAGAATTATGGCAAGTAATTATTATGCTATTAATTAAGTTCCAGTTGTAAAAGCCTATTAATTGTTCTTAGCGCGGAAAGTGCTAGTGGAATTTTGAAATTCAATTTGGCAGTCAGGTGATCCTGAGGTAAATTTGTTCAGCACTCAGTAGTCAGTTTGAATTCCTAGGGCCTAAAAGTCCCGAGTCTAGTGGGTCGTGCGTAATTACTATGTACCTTATTGTCCTGCTCATAAAAGTCACGGTCAAGTTTGTTACGGTTCGTTGATTTGTTTCGGTTTTATCCAAAAAACTGAGACCAAAACAGAATATAGGTATGTTTTGTTTTACACCGACTTAAGTCTAGTTTCCACTAGTGGAATTAAGCATCACGTTACTTTGTTTTATTTGGAGGTACAGCAGTACTCACTAATTTTCACATCTCAAGATGTAATAATTTCATGCATAACCTTCAACTTGCTTTGATAAAGTTTGTTATTTTCATCAGTTCCAATCAGTTTTCTGTCCTACTAAGTCCGTAATCATGATTGTTTATCAGCTCCTTTTTCTTTCTGCACTTTTTGGAAAATTTTTGAGACATGTTTTTCTTGATTCAACTCTTTGTTTCAGGAAACTGTTTTGACTTCAGCAACATTTTGTGCTCTTTGTTACTTGGCGCCGGATACGACGCTTACGTTGTGAGCGGCTATGCCACGAAAGAAATATGCTTGAGTGATGAGACCAGAGAGATTTGCCCTTTGCTGATACAAAAAGAAAAGGTAGCAATTAATTAGGCAAGTTTTAACTTCAGATTTTATTTTGAAGCAGGACATATTCAAATTTGAAATTAACACTAACGTATTTTTTCTTTGCTTTTTCTCACTTGGCTAATGTCAAGTAAAAGCTTTGAAGCTTTTTTTTTATCGAGCAAGGAGGTATGAAGTACCCAAAACATTAAAATTTGGGGGAAATATTGTTTCAAAATACGTGGAATATAAAACTGTTCCAGTACTGAATGGGCTTGCTTTTTTCAAACTCATTCATCTTAATCTTCATGATTTCTATAAATCGTCTTGATGCAGGACATTGAAGAGGAAAAGAAAGCAGAACATCGTAAGTATTCTGTGAAACCCCCTCGCGATCTCCGGAGTAAATTTATCCTGAAGATGGAAGCTAGGAAGAAAAAGGAGGAGGAGGACGCAGAAGCGAAAAGAATCGCAGAGGAAGAAGAAAAACAAGCTGTAAGATATAACTGTTTTGTTGTTGATCTATAACGGATCGAATTTTTTATTACACAGATGAGATGCCGCAGCTTTGGTGACACTGCGTCTGATTTGACGCCTTAAAAATATAATCTTTGGTTTGCCTTTTCATAGGCAAACGTGCAAACCTTTTGAACCCCTCTGTACTCTGTTACCTTTCTTCGAACTCCTGCAACAATAAAAAATACAGTAATTGTCGAAATAGCTGGGTATTTGAAGCAGACCAGCTCTACTGTTAATAAAACTGAACTGCTTTGCTGTATAATAAAACCAAACCAGACCATCTCTACTGTATGGTAAAACCAAACTGCTATTCCTGTTACGTAATGTAGGAGCTGGAAAAGCCTCCGCCTGATGTTTTGTACGGATTGCGCGTCCATTCCTGGGTGTTAGTAAGAGGAGCGAAGCGCGAAGTTCCTGAAGATTTCTTCATCGAACCTTTTACAGGTACCAAAATTGTAGGCTAAGTTTTCGACGTGTGAAAAATCAACCTTATGAACCACAAACTCATGTAGTATTCCGAATCACAAATTTCAATCTAAGTTGGTAAATGGAATTTTGTTTTAACCAATAACCATTAACGCGGCGGCGATATCTCAATTGGTAGAGTGACAGGTTGATAATTGAAAGGTTGTTTACTCCCGCTTCAATTGTCAAACTGCCAATGCGTTTTTATGTCCTTGGGAAAGACAATTAGCTCTTATATTCCATTGAGGCCAAGTAGTTACACATTGTAATGGCCCGGCCTGACGAAAGACTTGCAAGCAGAACCCAAGAAGAGTGCTGTTTGTTAGTGTGGTCACACAGACGCAGAGTGCTTAATTAATATAAATGAATGAGCAATATTAATAGAGCACAAATATCTAATTTATTAAGGTGTGTTGATTTGTTAGGTAAGGTGAACTGCATCTTTTAATAAGTATGTAACATTGTGACAACTTTATTATTTTGTTATAGGTCGGTCCTTTTCACCTAGCAGTTCAAGTTTTCTCGGTATTGAAAGTGTTTGGAACCACATTAATTATTGGGCCAACATGCAAGATTGCTCTAAAGGCTGCAAGGTGATCTTCGAATTTGGAGTGTTCATAAACTTTTTTTTTTGGGCAAAAATAAATTATCATGCTGGAATTAAGTCTAGATTTATGCCATTTCTTTTATTGCAACCACACAAAACGTTCAACGATCTTGAAAAGTTAATTTTTCATAATTGGGACAGCCTTGTGGGGTTACTAAAGCTTAGGACTGGCTCTAAGTCCTAAATCACTGTATGTCATAGAAGAATTACTATATTTTTCTAATGCAAAGACTTTGCTACATTTTGTTTTGATATGATTTTATTTGTTTAGAGGCATAGTAAAGGCTATTGCTTGTGTTTTTTTGTTTTTGTTTTTAACTGTCCGTGTTCAGCTCGAGAATCTTTATTTTGCCCTCCTAATATTTAAATTATCATTTTTGTCACTACTTGCCCCTTTTTCTGGGACAGAATACTTCAATTAAGATTTAGCCAAACAAAAACTTAGGCCTAATTAAGAAACGTAACTTTTTTTCGCTTGTGTCTGATTTAACTTTTTTGACTTTTAGGATTTAAGTTTTGACCTCTCTGACACCACTAAGTGGGAATATCTGCTAGTCGGAACCGACAAGATCACACTAGACATCCCGGATGTTGAGGAGGAACTGTTTGATCTGGATGATGATGAGAAGGAAAATGAGGAGGAGAAACACCTTGACATGCCCACCTCTTGGTGCCTCCCGATCGCCATCACGAATAGGGAATATGAAACCAGGTAACAATAGCCGGTCAGGCTGTATAAACATGGTAATAGCTTCATTCAGTCAAATTTGTAGCCGTCAGAACCTTAGGACTTGATAATTATGTAACGCTTTTTCGCATGTCATTTTTCAGGTCCGGTTGTTTGTTCCGGTGTCTTATTATTGCTGAGTGATACTAAACAAAGCCAAAAGAAACGTGCCAATCAAGCGTGTGTATTTCATCAAGAGAATATTGCTAACATAAAAACGCCAATTAAAGCAATGACCAAAACGTTTTATTAAATTGGCTCCACAGGATTTTGGCTGTGTTATTTTTGATTAAATTATTCAAAATGTCCATTTACCATACTTTAAGTTTACTGGCATCTTTAAACAAATTTTAAACATGGATCCATCTATTCAAAACTCTGTTGCGGGAAACCGTATTTCAGCTTTTACCGATAAAACTTGAGGTTAAAATAACACAAGGTTGTTTACAGCTTTAGTTAGCTGTGCTGATGTTATAAGTATATTACTTAGCCCATCGTCAAAAAACTTTTTCATTATTCCTAAGTTAAAGCATATCATACTGATATTTAATCTTTTCCTACCAGGTGTCCTTCTGGAAAGAAGAGCATATTGTACAAGAGAGCGAGATTGGAGAAGTATGCGAGATATTTAATGAAAGACGGGCTGGTGTCAAGGCTTTCAATTTTCAAAGACAAAGAGCGTAAATTTAACATTAAGTAGAATAATCTAAGTGCTTTTAAAGAATTGTGCTAGCAAATACTGGGCACAAATTTGTAGCATCATCGCATAGTTAATTATTCTTCCGTAGAAGTTTGCTTTAGTAGATCACTAAGTTGTATTTTCATGCTTTGATTTTGAAGCAATCTCGTAGCACGAAAACGTAAGCATTTTAAGTCTATCAGATTTTTTAGAGTAACCTTATTTGTGATTTAGGTTTTTCTGTTTGCTAACTTGACTTCAGACATATTCGGATTCAAGCTGCAGTAACTGATCGCGATTATTTTCTGTTTTTCAGTCACACAGCTCGCCAAGGTTAATGAATGGTTTGAAAATCGCGAGGACAAGTTAAAATGCAAGACACACGAGCAAGAAGAAGTAACAGAGGACTTTGTAGAGGGGAGACCGCGTTCATTAAAACAGCACATATACAAAGCAAATTCCCCAGGGGTGGAAACAGATCGCATTATGTATTTCTACCACGAAGCCAGGTATGTTTTTATTTGGTCGCTTTATTTTCAAGTCATGATCTTTTTGTGATACTAATTCGTATTTTTGATATTGCTTTGCTAAATCAGTTTGTGCTCGATAACGGAATTATCGACTGGCCAGTTGGTCGAGCGGTAACGCTTACGTCTTTGGAGCTGGAGGCCTGAGGTTCAAATCCCGGGCCGGTGAAACTGACTCTCCACCGCAACGACATTTCTTCGAAAAAAGCTGTGTTGCGCTCGCAAGGAGCTGTGTTGCGCAGGCGCAATGACGCGGAGATGGGCCCCCGCAATCTCGTTACACTTCGGCGTAAAACTGCGGGTTCAACAAAGACTTGATTTCTGTACCACTAGTAAGTTTATTTCAACCTCTCAGCACATTTCCACACCAATGCAAAACACTTGTTTATTTATTAAATTACTGTACACATTTAGATAACTGATAAGTATTACGTATGTAAGAAAAGCTAGGTATTTACAACTTGGTTGCCAATAAATTTCCTTTTTACAGAGTCGATGGACTTAGTAAAAGGGAAGAGTCGGCCACTGAAATGACTGAACATTTTATCAACCGTCCAGATTTTTTATTCTATCGTCATGTCAAGTTTGGGATCAGGGAAAAGAAAGTCGGTCCTGCCACCCACGATAGATGGCCCAGGCCCATAGTGGTAGGTAATCTGCTGTAAACTTGAAATTTCAAAATTTTACCAATGTCTTTCGTCGTTGTTGAAAATTAGAAATCGATTCAGTTCTTTGAAATCAAAATCCCCTTACATTTTCGAGCATTTTTTGTCGGCTGATAATTGTAGCAATAGACAAGCTGCAGCGTTTTTTAAATTAAATTGGTTGAATGATTTCAATCTATGAGATCGAAGTATGTTAATTAAGTAATTGTAATTGCAGTTTGTTCGCAAAGTTGCCTTTGCCAGCAGACAGCCAAAGGACCTTGCGGTCTTCGAGTCAAGCTGCCACCTTTCTACCACAAACAGTGTAGGCTTCACACTGTCCCTTTTAATTGCTAAACGTCAAGCGGGGAAGCTGAGAATACCAATTTTTTGTAGTTTTTGGTTTGATCCGACCGGCAATCGAACCCAGGTCTACCGTTTCAGTAGCAGACGCTGTATTCACTCGAACACTAATTGGTTGTTAAATCGAAGATATATTAATTTGCAAGTCTGTTTCAGAAAATTATTGAAAAATTCCACCGGAACCGGAATAAACCGGCGAATGAAGACATTGCGGAGCAGGATTTCATTTTATCGGACGACAAGATCCACGTCCGCTACCATAGGCAGGATGCCAACATCACCGCTTCCACCCGGGAGTTCTTCATCCCCCCAAATCTGGAGGAAAAAGCTGGCAACCTAAACTGGACACCTGACATGACCACCACGTTCCAAGTTAGTTCTTTGAAACGCCTGTCCAAGGGACAGTTTGTGGAGGCAACTAAATTTATCAGGTCCTTCGAAAAATTGTTGTTCATTTCTAGCCGTTCCTCTGATAACAAGTTTTGCTATGATGCTTCGTTTTAAATAAACAATTTTTAATTTTGATGCGTTTCGGATTTTGATAATCACAATTATCTGTGTTATTACTTGTGATGTATCAGTAAGATGGGCTACGGTGTTACAAGCTGTACGTATATTGTAGCGGGTACGCGTCCTCCCATCGAGATTTCCCATCGATGATCAGACGAAAAAGGGCCTACCAGCACGAATAAATCTCACAAATTCCGGCCGACTATAGTCCCGAATTGCGGTAAAGACTTTTTTTTGGTCTTCACTTGATTTCGGGGACAAAAAGTCTTCAATTTTTGGTAAAGAACTTTTTTAGGTCTTCACTCTATTTCGGGGACTGAATTACATAATTTCCACTAAAGTACTTTCGCATTCCGATTGCGTTTGGTCAAGGCTGCAATAGCGTCCCCCCATGCAAAATTTTACAGTTTAAGTACTGGTTACAAGTAATGATTAATCATCGGCCCACTTAGATTCCCGGCTTAAATTCAAACAAGCAAAACAAAGGGGTAAGCTTGGTTTGGATGGAAGTTCTTGTTGTTTTAAAAAAACAATTTGTCCGTTCAATAAATGCAAGGTAGTTTAGCAAGTTTTGGGAAATTAAAACTATCGACCCTACAAAATGTTGGGGGGCGCTAGAGAACCGGGCAGTGGCTTTCAATCCTCTGGCAGTGTTCAAAATATGTTAGAAGTACAGCAAAATTGGATAGTATTGAAATTTTTTCGGCATTACAGTTTATACTTTCCTTTTTGCCTTATAGTGTAAAGATTTGTGTTTTTCTAAACGCGCGAATCAAAACTTTTGCTTTTGTAGTTATGTCGCCCAGATTACATAGTGATTCGCAATAAATCGTCCAAAAATGTCAGAAACAAGACCTACCTAGCGCTGATTCAGCTAAACTAGTTATATTAATTAAAGATGGTTTTGTGCATCATGGACAATCTTGACTGACTAGCCAGCACCCCTTTTTGATTACCGAAATTGTTACCGGTATATTCAGGTTGACCCGAAAAATGCACTTTCGAAAAACCTTCCCGTATATGAGATGTTGATCAATTTACTTCAAGCTCAACAATCCAGCATTCAAGTGAGTATTTTGTGGCCAGTATTAGGAGAGCATGCTCATTGCTCAAAAGACTTAAGTGACAATATAAGGTGCTAGTAAAAATCTAACGACTTATTTATTGTTCCTCAAACTTGGGTTTTTCAAGCCTGAGTTAAAGTTCATAAATTTCACTTAAATTCGGACTGAAATTCAAGCGCTGTCGTGATATTTAAACTTTGGTGGAATTAGACCGTACCATACGTTGTTTCTTAATTTTGTACAAAATGGTGAAGCTACCCACCCAGCGGTTGCAAGTGGCTACCAATGATAGTCCGATACCCATCGGCTATGGCCGTATGTGAAGTGATGGGGCATCTGCACTCTTTTTGCTTGGTGAGAAATGACCCTTTTTCTTTCCTAGGTTCTGTGGTGTAGCGTTTTTGCAGTACTGTGATCTCATCCACAGGAAAAAGGCGAGTAGCTACTACAACATCCTTCCCTACCCCACCCACAAGTGTTACGTTTTGCTTCAACAAGGGAAATATTTTTTCTAAATGCTGCCTTGTCGAGTTGTGTTTGCGTGTAATCTTTGTGTCACTGAACTTTATGCCCTTTTAGTGTTTTCCAAGTTTTTCCGCCCTCGGTGATGCAGAGCATTTAAGTCATCTTTGCAGCATATTTTGGAGAGATGGGGGCAGATCAGCTTTTGATTAATTAACACTAGTGACACATTAAGTTTGTCAATTTTTAGTCTGTTCGCACATCTGAAGAAGAAGTCCGCGATATTCTCAACGATCGACAACGTGAAGAGATTGCTTCGGAGTTAACTATCTCGGTCTATGATACGGAGAGAAACGAGAAGGCGAAGAAGCATCGAACAGAGCTGGTTAGTAGCAATATTTGAGTACTATGACTACCAGCCAGTTGGTTGAGTGGTAATGCGTTCGTCTCTAGAGCGGTAGTTCTGGGGTTCAAATGTCGGGCCTTTTAAGTCGGACACAGTGCTGCCAACAGCTCGCCACCACTGGGACATTTCATCAACAGGAGCTTTGTTGCCAGGATGCAGTGACGCGGGAGTATTTTGGTTAGGTCCTTCTTTACCTTGTGAATGAGAAACTATGGTTGAGTGGAGATCAATGCAAAGAGATAGGTAACCAAACAAATTCTGGGCCAGATTTTAAGGTAGGGTTCGTACGGTCATCTAATCAAGCTACAACTTGTATACAGCTTCAGTTTGGTAGCTCCACATTCCACACCATCCACACTGAATATTTCAGTACTAAAGGAACTAATGATGGTGGCAAGCAGAAAATCACCATTTATATTTTGTCATGCGGCATGTGTTGCAATCTAGCCCCATAGACTCCCGCTTTCAAGACAGAGACGCAACCAAATAATAATTGCAACCATTTCAAGTTTCTTTTGAAGCTGGCTTTTTTGTTCTTCAAAAGTTACCATAAAATGAGGCTGTTGTTACTATTTCCAAATGTTTATTTTGTGGCATGTTTTTATGGCTGATATTCAAAAAAGAAAAACCGAGTATGTTTAGTCTAATTTTCCGCAATGTTTTTTCACTACTCAATTCACCATTTCCAATTTCTACTACAGCGTAAATTCTTTTGTTTCAGGAGCGACTTGCCATGGAAGAAAAATTGCGGAGACAGGAGATGGAAATGGATTATCTTGCTCCATTTCTCGCGCAGATTGGATCTCCGGAGAAAATCAATAAGTCTCAAGCCTTCAAGCTTAAAGAAGATTGTCTGGCTGACCTTAAACAGAGGCTAATTGACAAAGCTAACCTAATTCAACTTCGATTCGAAAAAGTACGAAATAAATTTTGCATTTCCGGTGGGGCTAAGATGTTAAAGCACCGTTTGTTTACTCGTTTTTCTAGAGCTGAATTGTTATTGGGTAGAGTTTCTCGGTCGGATTTGGACTGATTTTGGCTCAGTTTGGCTTTTGTAAGTTATTTTTCTTTAAATACTGGATCGATGTTGAAACTGCGATAGAAGCCATCAAGCTCGTTTTTTTCTACTCAATAGCTTTTTTTGGGATTGACTTAAGGTTTGTAGTTGCTTCGAGCCCAATTTGCCTTGTGCTTGCCTTCAAAAACTTAGCTTTGAAATTTTTCATTCAAGTTGTACGATACTTCTTGTTAATTTTGCCCAACCTACTGTGCGTGATTCAAGATCGAACCAAGTCAACTGGCCGTCGCAAATTGACCACTAACAAACTGGACGCGTGCCAACTGACCGTGACCGCCAACATTAGGGTAACGGTAAGTTGGCGGTCAGTTGCTTCACGGTCAGTTTGTTGGCGGTCAGTTGTTGTAGACCCTTCAAGATCCGATATCATTTTTGAAGTGTCGCACTTAAAAAGACTATTAGATTGCTTGGTTTCCAATGACTTAAACTTTCTTGCGTTGGCGACTCCGCTATGCAATATACCAATTTTATCAAAAAGAGTTGCGTACCAGTTTCTGTCAAATTTGATAGTGTCAAAAGCCTGTTTAATCTGGCCAACTCCGGTATAGCCATCTTTGAATAGGCATTCTTTTCTTTTTTCGGTTTTCACTCTTACACGCCCATTGCATAATATTTTTGCACTGTTTTTACCTCCGGTTTGATAAGTATCTAACATTTTAAATAAGTACGAGCTAGTAGTTGCAGTTGCTTCTGGGTTTCGATTTATCATTTTTTGATGGAAGCTTTGAGGCAAAGTTGACAGTTTGACTCTTTCACATCAACCTTGGTTTATTTGGTTTAGCATCTAAATCTGACTTCATATATTTAGCGTGGGCGCGCTACATTTAAATTCCATCTACATTGGCTCATAAAAAACAGTAAGCCTCAAGCTGCAGGGCTGTTTTGTCGTTCTACGTTTTTGCGCCATTTAATTACATTCTATAGTCATTTCACCGCCGGCATTTGATTATTTAAGAGGAAGTAATTATAATAGATCTTTAAGAATGCCAAATGATTTTGGGTATCTCTACGCAAAATTGTAGTTTTTAGTAAAGTCAAACCCGGCTTGCGATACACTCTTCAATATTCTTCATTGTTCGTTTTTCCGTGAAGGTTGCTCGAGCAGCAACTCGGGACAAAGACGCCACACTTCACGGTCTTTCATCATTTCGATTATTTTGCTTTAGTGTAGTTAAAAGCCATTCGATTTTTGATCCTCAGTGACATTGATCCATCTTGTTTGGGGTTGTTTTCGCTGATTTTGTGTTTATACGACTAAAATTTGCATTTTGCAAATTGCAATTTAGCGGGTGAAATGTTAGTTGATAGATGAGACAAGGAGGTATTTGTTTCACTACGCTCTATAATTCCACAAAAAAACAGGCAGCATTGAGACTACAAAGCAAGAAAAAATAAGCATGTTTTGTTTAAAATTTCTATGTCCTAAAAGAATCCTGTGCGTGATTTAAACATCAAAATTTGTTCGAGTTTTAATGAGAGCGAATCAGCCCTGGGCCCACATGGCCAAAATTTCCTCGTTCGCTTTAATAACGAGTTTTGTTTAAGAGGCGCTACTGAACAAAATACTCGCTAAACGTAAGAGGTGACTTTTGCACGTGTATGTAAAGCCTTGCAAAATCTGTTGCGTCATTCTTTCTCGCTAAGTTGCTTCGAGCGATTGTGGAAAGCAGTTCGAGTAAAAAAACGTCTCATTTTCCTCGTAACTTAAACAGGATCTTGAAGCACTCTTCAAGCTTGCGAGAATCTTTTTGGTTCAGAAATTTAATGGCGAAATGTTAAAAACTCCTAACTAAAGCGAATTGTTGCTGAAAATTAATTGAAATCGTCGCCATGTAAAATCGTCGCCATGCTGCTAAAAAAAAGCGAATTGCATTGAGAACCATTTGCTGTTTCGACTGATAAAGAAATGCTGAGTAGTGCCAGTAGACAAAAATAGCTATACACTCGTTTTATAAGAACGATTTTCTAAAACACGAGGCTCATTTTTGCTCAAAATTTAAGAACAAATTAAAAGCAATGCCAGCCTCGACAGCGAAATAAACCAAAAACAAACAAAAAAAATTCTAGCTAATCAAAGAAACTAAAATTTGTGCTGATTTAAAGCGATAAAATTTTAGTGATTTTCTTGTGTTTGGAAGCAAAATTGCAACTATTCAAGCTTATAAAGCTTTGTTGCTCTGCGCAAGCAATTGAGAAAGTTTTTTGGCAGTTGTTCAACCTGAAAAAAGCTTGCTTTTTCGCTTTTGCTATTTTACGATGTTGCAAAAGCAAGAAAAAAGCCTTCACTTAAGCAGACAGAGCAATAGGACTTAAACGGTGTTTCAAACATGCCCGCTAAAATTGACATCGATGCTTTCAAAATTTTTACGAAATCAAGAACAAATGAAACTGAATATCGGCCAAAAATAGAAACAGCCAGTCTCAACTCAAGATTTACCGGTTCTACAAAGGAAGAGTGTACTTCGACGTGCTCACTTGTGAAAATTTTTGAAACCTAAAGACCTAAAGCTGCTTTTAACATATGAGTTTACCCACCAACAACCTCGAGGGCGCTTTGCGTCATTAAAAAAAATTATAGTATGGAAAAAGTTGTACTTATTCACATTGATCCAAAAATATAATTAAATTCAGTTGTTCATTTACTAATTATTATCAGTTGAGGAATTTCCTAGCTTAGAATAATAACGCATAGCTTATAGTATCTTTTTCCATAACGATGCAGTACATACAGTACGCTTGAACGCATTATTTTGAAGTAGAAATGCATCTGACGTAACAACGAGATATTTATCTCGTATTAACACCAGTTACGAGTAAGAAATTCGAGCGAGCAGTTTGAACGTGTGTTTGGCGAGATGGTTCAGAAATGGCAGTTTGTCTACGAATATGTTTTGTTTGTTAGCGCTTTTTAGCGAGCGAGAATGGCCTTTACGAGCTCGCTAGCACGTTCCGTCATGTCTGCCCAGACTCGTAAATGTTTCCTGAGTGAGATTGTTTACTATCGACCAAAATTTGGGTACCAGTGCGCGTCATTAGTTTTTAAAAATGCTGCTAGTTTCTCGTGCTTGAGGTAAGAAGATATCCTCCGGCGTTTTGTTTGTGACATGCTTCAAGGAAACAGACCATCACGTTTAAGTTATATACAAACACAAATATTAATTTTTATCTTAAATTCGTGCACTTTTGGCGCATAATATTCTCTCATTATCCCAATTATTATGGTTTTCTTGAATATACGAACAGTTTCGTCACCGTCTGTATCCTTTCTTAGGCTTGGGATTGGTCATTTGTTTACACAAATTTGCATGAACGATAATTTGCAACTGCAAATCCATGAGCTTGAAATTATAAACATTGCTATTTTTAAAAATCGAGGAAGTACGTTTTGAATTTGAAAGCTAGGGTACGATAACATCGACGCTTAAACCTGCGGAAAATTTAGGTACCTCAAGCACTGGTAAAGCTACTGTATGGTTCTTAACGAAAATTAAAATTCATTTTTGAACTGAACTATAATAACAAATGAATTAGTTTTGTCTTTCTCTACTTTAATAAAAAACTCTAGAATTTTTACCGAAAAATTTTAGAGTTATCATTATTTTTGATCTAACTCTTACCCAAACTCAAATACAGTATTTGCTTTAAAACTAATCTGAAATCTAACCCTAAGCTTTGCCTTAAGAAATGCAAATCAAAAAATGCGTGGATAGATCTTTCTCATTTTCCTTTCATTTTCTTTGAATTAAAGTTTTCCATCGATAGAGTCATTCTCAAATTAAAAATTGAAAGCTGAAAAAATTACTCTGGCATATCAAGTTTTTACTGCTCTTCATTAGTCTATGGTTCTTCAGTGCTGTACCACCTTCAACTTTTTGCTTTAATACAACGACGTTTTTTCGATCGGTGAGAAAACTAACAAATGTTTTCTTAGTTTTAATCGGCTAGCGATCGAAAGTTTACTGACTGCAGGTTCGATTCGTTGACTGGCTATACGTCGTTTTGTTCTTGGAAAAAAACACTTTACACATGTTTCCTGCAAACAGAACCCCAAAAAATTGTTGTGCGTTAATGTGATTGGACAAATGCCGAGTGCCTGGCTCACACACAGTAATGAAAGAAAATGCTGTCAGTCTTATTTGTCTTATGCGTGTGTTGCTTTTCTAGGAAACAACCGAGCTCCACAAGAAACAGCAAGAATATCAACAGAAGCAAGTCGTGATGACGAAGGACGATGAGGAACAATATTTTAACTACTGCTCAGAGGCCATGTTCAGGATTCATATTCTGGAGTTGCGACTAAACAGGTACATGATCTTCCCGTATTTTGGAGCTGTTGATGAAATTTTTCCGAACAAAATAGACTATAGTTGCTTTTTTAGCTGCGAGAATTTATTGATACAATTGACAGTTACAACATTGAACGTAGTTCCGTAGTGTTAACGGCTTTTTTATTATAAAGCAACATGCAGTGATTAGTGTAACTAATAGCTTAGCAATTGCGGAAAATGCTGTCAAAAACACGTCCTTTTTTATAACTAAAAATGTATTATTTCAGTTACAAGATCTCGATGCACTTAATTATAAAGTAAATACTTTCGGTCACTCTTCTTGATTTAGCATGAAAACAAAATCTTGATCACTTATCAAACACATATTTGTTCCAATATACAAGTGATTTTCTCTTTCTCTATCTGTTGTTACTTAATGACCTTTACAAATGAATATACATATTCTGACAATTTGTACAAGTAACCTATCTTCAAAATACTGGGTACGGAAATTTTATTTTCTTTTCCCCTAATTTTCATCCATTAAAGATACAAGTGTAGTAAACAATTACAAAAAAATTGAAAACCACAAAAAATCAACTTATTTTTTGTTAAGCTTGTTCAAAAGTGAATAGTTTATTGGGAACGCGTATTTCTAGGGTGCCTTAAAGTTGACAACGATACCATCTTCATTCTTCATAGAATTAGTTTTTCACAAAAAATTTCTTGACAATTTACTTTAT
The DNA here is from genome assembly GCA_963965965.1 of Trididemnum nubilum. Classification (NCBI taxonomy): domain Eukaryota; kingdom Metazoa; phylum Chordata; class Ascidiacea; order Aplousobranchia; family Didemnidae; genus Trididemnum; species Trididemnum nubilum. Next base: position 31,177,047 of record OZ014475.1, on the reverse strand, counting down.
TTGCATTATTTTTTAGACACAAATTGGAGGCGCCAAACAAATATAAGAGTCTTGAGCAGAAGCTAAGGCAAGACCCTCGACTTTCCATTTATTTTTGAAGAATTTTTGCTTCAATTTTTTTGTGTAAATTGTAAACACTGTGTTTTTCAATGAAATTTTTTGTTGTTTATTCACCACTAATAAAGAAAGCCTGCAGCTATTTGTATAAAATCGTGCTAACTTTTTTGATTTTTTAAAAGCACTGAGTTTTGAGAAAGTTTATTTTGCAGAAATAATATAATCTGCAAAATGTAATATTCTGTCATTGTCAGAATACCGCAGTTTTGATCTGTTTAGAATATTAATAGCATTTCAAACGTTGCTCACAAAATCATTAAATGTTGTTTGTTTTTTTAATAAAACAATCGCGTTTGTTCGATAAACCTTTTAATAAAATCTTGACAAAACTTGTGTAAATTTTCATTCCATAAATTGACAATGTTTTAAAAAAGATTAATCTCGATTTTTTAAGAGCGTTTGACTGAAAACATTAGAACAATATACTGTAGAAAATACAGCAAAAAACAAATGCATTTTTTCTTCAAAAACATAGATTTTTGAAATACCATTCAGGTTATGTAAAAGAAGTTTTGCATAAATAGATTTAAGAAAGCCGCTCCTCAAAAACATATTTTATTGTAACAATTAAGCATCATTTTATTTGCTGCGGATATTAAACCGGTAATAGGTTACTATGAAAATGATGCAGCAAATATGAATCGGATGTTATTTTGTTAAGCAAAGCTTGTCACATTGTTCCTTTATAGCGATTTAATTTCATCAAAATGTCATTTAGTTTTTTTTATCAAATATGAGTGACGTCTTTTCCTGCTCATATTAATGTTGGTAGTCTACAAAATCGGTCCAACTTTTACCTCTAGATTAAATGTTGGGAAAATCTTATTCATGTACAAAAACAAAAATTTTATTTAAAACAATTTATAAAAACGAATACTGTACAAAAAAGAGATTTATGAGCACACTAAAGGTAATAATAATGAGTGTCTTCAAATACAGGCAAAAATTTAAACAAATGCCGGAACTTGAAATTGAATTCATCGTTTCGGAAACTCAACCTCAAGCTCAATTGTCGCAAAATTTATCAGAATTACAACCAACCCAGCCCTAGGTACCTGCATGAGTAAGTTCTGACACTACTCTTTGATGGAGTTGATAGCAGGGCTGCGAACTCGAAAAAACTCGATTTTTTTGCCGAACTCGAAAAAATAATTTTTCTGAACTCAAACTTCAACTTGAATAAAACTGGTCGAGTTCATTAAAAAGAAATTTAAAGATGAAAAAGTTTTCGTAAAGAAGCACTTTTTGTTGGTCTAGCCGAGTAAATCGAAATTACGTTCATTTGTTTACGCCGTGGTACCTTGAAAAACAGAAAACTTAGTATTTTTGTCAGCCCAAACTCGAAAAAAACAAAGTAAAAAACCAGGACATGCTAAAACAGGCTGAACTCGAATACGAATCGATCGAGTTTACAGCTCTAACTGATAAGCCTATGCGTGTATTTGAATTTGCTAGGTACTTAAGTTCAATATGAAAACAAACTGAAGCAGTACACAAAATACAGCATGGAATTTTTTGAGGTGGGAAAAGTCTTAACATGGTATTATAGTTGTGTTGAATAAAGTTCAAAGTAGTTCAAATAAAGTTTAAAATTATATCGTTTGCCAAAGTTTAAAGTCATTCTCGATAACTGGTGTTGAACAAAAAATGGTGATTAATTCGGTGGTTCTTGTTTCTAAGGACTAAAAATTTGAGATCAAAGCTGAAAAAGGATGTTTATAATGTCATTGTTTTGAAGCGTAAAATTACTGCATGATGTCGATTACAGAATATATGAATACTTTTGACAAGACATAAAGAATCAGCAATATTTTTACGTTGCATATTACTTGAATGACATTTTATTTGACAAAATCAAGTCTTTTCTTAGACTCTCTGTATTACGCTAAAGCTTGTAACAAGCTGGCGGGCTCTTCTCTGCGTAAATGCAACCGGGCAACTCAGCTCCTTTTGACAAAATGCTGCAGCCGTTGGCAACACTGTGACCGGGATTTGAACCTCAAACCTCCCGCTCCAGAAACTAGTGCCTTACCGCTTGACTAACTGCCGGTTCTGGACAACATTGAAACTAAAAATAAAAACGGGCGAAAAAAGACATGAATTTGAAAATTTGAAAAAGTTCGTGACTAACTTAAATCGTATCAGATGAAAAACAAGCCGTCATCTCGCGATGAATTGCTTTGTCACTCTTTTGCAAAATGCTAAAGTGCATTGGCGAAAGACATTTGACTTTAGCCAGATGCTAAAAGCTAATTACAGTATTTTGCACGTAATGGTATGACTGTACGTTTTTTGAATGTTTATGGGGTAACATTTTGTGCCATTTCGATTCTCTCACGAAAAAAATAATGTATCATTTAAATATTTTTAATTCTAGCAGTTGCAGTGCAGTAGTTAAAATGATGTTTTTCTGTATTAATTTACTCTTGCTAACCCAATTTAATAGTTTATTTATTTCTTTGACCGATGCGTTTGGCGTTAGTCCTCCTTTGTCCCCTGTGGTGTGTGCAACTTTAACTCCCTTGGGTCATTGGAGTTATGGAAGCGATCCCAGTGAAAACCTTGACTTTGAAATAAGTACAAGCCGAGATTGGTTTGTTCCAAACGAAACTATTTCAAGTAAGTTAATAGTGTAGCCTACTTTTTTGTAATCTGTTTGAAAATGCAAGGAAATTAATTTGAACAATTTATACAGTTCATATTTTTATTTTAGGCCTATTCTTTTTATATTATCACAGAATGCAAACTTGGTAGATAGGTTAATCAATCATGTTTTCGAATTTTAAAGACATAAAAATACTACATGGCAAAATTATTATTTTTATTTATGTATTTATACGTACTGTAGTTCAAAACGAAAACGGGCAGCTGTATCTTCGAGAAAATTTTTGTACGATTTCAAAAAAATTAATCAAACAAATTAAGCTGAACCAACAAGAGTACAAATTGAATAATACTAATGCGTGATTGGTGATGTTTAAGTAAAGCGCTTCATGACAAACTGAAACAGAAACCTCACATAAAATTAGATACTTAAAAATTTAATTATTTTCAGCTAGTCTAGGTTTTTTGCGTCGCTAAAAATGAACAAACGGAGCAAATATTTGTAAAAATTTGATAAGCAAAAAAAAAAAACAGAAAATAACTTTTCAGTCGTCAAGACTAGGGTCACCTGGGAGCCAAAAGCTATGAGATTTGAAAAGTTTTGACTTAATATGTGATAATGCTTCGCTGTCATTGATATATATCGCATGTTTTCAAGACGAAATCTATTTTACAAATCGAAAAATTTTGTTGAATTTTTTTTGTTCAAGAGCATTATTTTGCTCAAGAACTGTTCCCATTTCAAACGATATTCATAATGCAGCAGGCACGTCTCCAGCGGGGTGACAGGGGGGCAATGCCCCCCCGATTTTCGTTTTGCCCTCCCAATTTATTTCTTGCCTCCCACGGTATTTTTTGGAGAGGAAAAAGTTGCTGGTTTTGGCCGGAAAAAAACGTTTGAATTTGTGATTTCGGCCAGAAAAAGCCCTCGGATTTCGTTGAAGACCATTTTTGTTTTGGAGATCACCTGTTTTTGGCTGGAAAAAACGTTCGAATTTGTGATTTCGGCCAGAGAAAGCCTTCCGATTTCGGCGAAGACCTTTTTTTTTTCGGAGATCACCTGATTTTCACTAAAACTTCGCCACAATCCAATTCAGGAATAATGAAAAAGCTTTGCCCCCCCTGATTTTAATTTTGCCCCCCCCCCCCCCCCGATCTCGCGAAGCTGGCGACGCCCCTGTATTGCAGCAACAGTCAATAATTCTAAAGCCGAAATGCTATTATATTAAAAATCAAGCATTTTTGACCTTGACAATAGGTTATCTTCAGAGTTTAGTTTTCAAAAAGATATAATCTGCCTTAAGATTATTGACTGCTGCTGCAACAACGATTCTAAGACAAAGCAAGCTCTTTATTTGTTGAAAGGAAATATTAAAAGCATGTTTTGTGGCAAGCAATGGAATACTACATAAGCAAAGAATTCTTGAAATCGATTTTTGAACAGTTTCACGTATTTATTTCGAGAAAATGTGTTTTTGTTTGCGATTGCTGGTCAATTACCGCGAGAGACCGTAAAAATTCACATAATTAAGCTGCACGCTATTTTTAGACAAAAGTTAATATATTTGCATGTTTGGTAAACCGCATGAAAATAACCATCTATACTCCATAAGTTATTTTGGTATGTGCTAAAAAATCAAGCGTTCCAATGCTGTAAAAGCATTACAAACTAGATGATTGCCGCAAGTTTTGCTCGTGAAAACATAAACTGTTACTGCTATTAGCTCATTTTGTTCTGTAATATGCTAAATCAAAAAAAAATCAGGACTATTTTTTTCCAAGTTCTTAACCAAGGCAGTGACGTTTTTCTGATGTACGATATTAAATGCAATCTCCTTCTGTTTTGATGTACTATACTAAGATAAAGTTTTTAATCATTATTAGTGCAATATCAATGGCATTCAAGTGAATTACAGTAAACTCCCATTTAAGTTTGCACCCGTTTAAGTTTGCTAAAATTTTGCTTAAATTCTGGGATCAATTTTTTGGAAAATTTATTTAAACTGTGCAGCACAATAAGCAATAACATCGAATCATACCCAGAAAAAAAAAGCGTTAACACAGCAACTGTTCTAGTATTCACTATCAAAACACATCGTGCTAAGTCATCTGACGCATGTTTTGCATTGTTTTTTGCTTGATTTCCAATGTCACCTGTCTAAGTTCTCGCTGAAAGTGTTCGAAACTGCTTTCCAGTACAGTATATTCTACGCATCTCCTGCTTGATCTTGCAACTCAGCATGTATCACTTTATCATTAAATTGGCAGCTATTGCTATTCTGTTAAAGACGCATCTACCAGGAAGTTCGAAAAAATTTCCAGGATCAAATTGCGTACTTAAACCTACGTATTTTACGCGGATGGGTGCAAAATGCCCTCCTATATCTAACGCCTAAACCAAACGTTATGGAAACACCAAATTTGGTGTGCGAATTGGTGCTCATCAAAATTTTTCAGAAAAGTTGATTTTGATTTGATGACGTCATCATTGTGATGTCACAGCCAAACTTTGGAAAAATGACGCCGTTTTTGCGATGACATCGTTTTGTGATGACGTCATAGGCGGTTCAAATTTTTTATATAGGTTTGCTTTTTGATACTGAATCATAAAATGCCTAACTCAAAGTAGCTACCTCACAAAAATGTCTTGTGACGTCGTTTATGTTAAATATTGGCTAAAAAATGCTCAGATTTTGGAAAGTGACACTGGCAAACCTCAAAATCTGGAAACTTCCCGTTACCTTACCAGCTTCAAATTTTCAGGAGTTGTTAGTGATGAAATTTGACTCAAATTCAAGTTAGTTTGAAGAAAAAAAATTTTTTCTGAAGGGATTTATGACGAAAAAACCAAGAGGAGTCAAAAATACACCACTCTTTGTAAAATGGGATTGACTGGGAGATTTTTGTTTAGTGCTCAATATTGTCGACTATTTGGTTGGTAATTCGCAATAACGAGCTTTCTCAGTGCAGTCAGAATGCCAATATACCTCCGACCATTTTCTTCAAAACAAAACCGTAGTTTGCAAATTGCACATTACATAAAGTCAGCAGATCTGAATTGAGCTGTTTCGCACTATCAGTTCCCTTCAGCTTCGAGCTATCAGTCCTCATCAGCAACTCTCAGAGCGCTGAAATGATCTGCCTGAGTTGTTTTTACAGTACCGCGTGTGTGGATGAGATCATCTCAACTTAACAGTTCTGATGGTTGCAGATTAAAACTAATAGTGTGAAACAGCCGCACTAATCTTCAGGGTTTCAATTTTTGTAACGCTTTGGTTTTAGAATGTTACCCTAATAGTCTAAATTTGCAAAATTAAAATTTCGAGGTAAGCGGAAATAGAGTTTTGTGGCACTTTTATCTTGACTTCCCGACGGTACGCAACGAAGACTTTCTGTAATTATCACGTAAAAGAATTCAAAAATACAATAGAATTTGTATTGTGGTTGAAAAAAAATGGAATTTTTGAGAATCAGAAAACGTAAACAACAAATTTTAATTTCAGAATTCTAGCAGCCTAATCATAACAAATTAATCATCGAGGTCAAACATATTGATAAAATGACATAGATTCAGCCAGCATGGCTGCCAATAAAGTTATCATCACTAGGAATAGCTTACCTTGATATTGAGATAATTTATATCTTATTTATTTATGTGTAATATAGTGCATGTCTTACTTTATCTTTAAATATTACAAAGCGAGAAGTTTAATTACACGGTGTTTAACTCAAATAACTTCCAAAAATTTAAAACATTTTTTGCCGTTGTTTTGGCTGTACTAAATACCTGCCCTTAGATTAAAAAATTTAATCGTTTGCGGGCTTCTGGCCTAAAGCGCTGAAACATAAGCGTAGCCAGGATATTTGATTGTAGGGGCCCAAACCGCATGCAATGACGTCATCAGAAACTTCAAAAGAGAAATTTTTCGTGGGGGCAAAGATATCGTAGAATGGAAGATCAGAAGCCGTGGCCTGGTGTTGGTACGTAACTAAGAACTCGTTCAAGGAGAAGGCTTAAACCAATAGTTAAAATGCGAAAATGTCTAAATTGGGATACTTGTGTTGAGTAAAGAAGTGTACTGTAAGTCAAACGTTAAACAGATTTGGGTCTAGAGCGAAGCCCCCAGCCGCCTGCCGATTTTTCTTAATTTTTTGGAAAAAAAAGCTATTTTAATACCATTGGATCCTATTTCGCACGTATTCAAAGCCATTTAAAAGTACTAGATTTTTAACATTTAAAGCCAATTGAAAAAATTAAACTGTTCAGTCCTCCTTTTGCTTGTAATTTAAGTCCAAAACACGTTTAAAATCTTGCAGTTTGGTGTTCAATTTTGCAAGTAATTTGGCCCAAGTTGGGAGAAGTAAAGTGCATTGCCTTCTGCAATATTTTAGCAGTAAATAACAATCCAGTCGAATATTTTCTTTAAAGAGTATTGTTATGTCATGAAAACAACCAGTTATAAGAGCACATTTGCGGCCAGAGGCCCAGGCCCTCTCAACTCAAAAATTTATTCAATGAGCATTCCCTTTGCTGTAGCTCATTTTTTTCACAAGCATTTTGTTGCTTAAAAACTGGCAAAGTGGAGGTGAATTATTATTGAAAAATGTACAATAGATAATTCCGCCTACTAGCCATGTTATTGCCCGGGCCGGATTTACATTGAGTTGGGCCCCGGGCACTTTGGGATTTTCCCAAAATCTTCTTGCCAAATAAAGGTGAAGACCAAAAAAAAGTCTTATCTGAGCGTGGGGCCCCTGGCACTGTGCATATGCTAAACCCGTCCCTGGTTAGTGCATTAGGTTCATAAAAAGATGAGATGAGAGTCTCAGTTAGCCACTTTTAGGACAAAAACCCTTAATTTCACTCGGGTTATGCGTTTAAATTGGTTGGCAAAAATTAAATTGAAGGGGCCCTGACCCCATGGATCAATATTATAGTTGGCGGCCCGTCTAAATTGGAGGCCATTTAAATGTTTTGGAGGGGGCATTTTTAAATTGGTTGGCAAAAATTAAAATGAGGGGGCCGGGGCCCCTGGATTAATTTTATTGTTAATTACTGCTGTACGCGTGTACTGTTGAACCCAAAAATGCTAAGAAAAACTGAAACTGAAGAAGCAATAGTCTTTTTTGTGACATTTTCATCATAGGTAGCATTTCAATTGGGGGGGAGGAGACCGGGCCCCTTGGGCCCCTCCTGGCTACACCTATGCATTGAAGCCTAGGGAAGAGCCACCAGAACGGCGACTACTTAAAACAAGCACAGAAATCCTCTTGTATATAAAGTTAGCCTCCTATATATAAAAACTTTTCGCATTGCGTGTTTTAAGTAGTCGCCGTTCTGGTTGCTCTTGCTTAGGCTTCCGCTCTTGTAGCCTTAAGCCAGAAACTCGCAAACAATTAAATATTACAACTCTGGCCTGCAAAAGTCAAAATATCACATTCAAATTATTATTAACATTTTAAAACTTGGTGAATATAAGCGATTCGAAATAAAGGAAAATAAAGATATAGTGCATAATAAAGAATAATTTGATTTATGCATAAAAAAAGCCTTAAAATATGTTCAAAATTTTGAGTTCAAAAACAAATTTTAGTAAACACTAACCCAGTGAACCCACATGCCAAATTTGGTGCTTCCATAACTTTCGGTTTAGGAGTTAGGTTCGGAACCATTTTTGCCACCTTTTTGTGTAAAATGCGTGGTTCAAATAGCTCCTGTAAAGTGGGATGAACTATAATGCGTCAATGGAGTATGAAAAATCGAAACAAAATATCAAACCTTTAAACAAACTCACGTAACTGATGCAGTCATTAATATCAAAAATTCTGCTAATGGCTTAAAACACTGCTGCAAAAATGTCCTTTTTGCTTTAAAGCGTTTGTTACTGGCATTTCTCTGTATATCTACAGGACAGAGTTGCATAGAAAAAGCATTGATAAAAGCGTTGATATAGTAATGTGTGATTAACATATTTCTACTGGTAAGGCAAAATCACTATTGAAATTGAGAAAATCTACATAACGTTTTCTCAGAAATGTAAGTTTTATGCATAAAAAAAGCCTTAAAATATGTTCAAAATTTTGAGTTCAAAAACAAACCTAAAAGCGAAAACATCTTTAAGCCTGCATTCATGATACTTGTTTTCATTATAGTGATATTCAAAAAATTTAGTTGAATAGGTATTTCAAAAACAATCAACAAAATCATATTTTATAATTTTTAATTTTTAAGTTAGCATTATTTTCGAAATTTTATGTATGTTTTTTTTTTGTAATGAAACATAAATTTTAATTATAAAGTAATTTAAACAAAAGTATAGCATTATTTTTGTTTCCAATCTTGCTGATGTGCTGGAATAATTATATAAAAGCTTATATAGTTTAGTTACCTTAGACAGTTGTTGAGGTAAGCTTATTCAAAAAATACGGGTCATGTCGGAAACAAATTATATTTACTAGATAACGAACAACAAAAGTTTGCAATATTTTTCTTAATTTACTTACGTTTCTGAGAAAACGTTATGTTGGTTTTCTCAATTTCAATAGTGATTTTGCCTCACCAGTAGAAATATGTTAATCACACATTCATTACTATATCAACGCTTTTATCAATGCTTTTTCTATGCAACTCTGTCCTGTAGATATACAGAGAAATGCCAGTAACAAACGCTTTAAAGCAAAAAGGACATTTTTGCAGCAGTGTTTTAAGCCATTAGCAGAATTTTTGATATTAATGACTGGCATCAGTTACGTGAGTTTGTTTAAAGGTTTGATATTTTGTTTCGATTTTTCATACTCCATTGACGCATTATAGTTCATCCCACTTTACAGGAGCTATTTGAACCACGCATTTTACACAAAAAGGTGGCAAAAATGGTTCCGAACCTAACTCCTAAACCGAAAGTTATGGAAGCACCAAATTTGGCATGTGGGTTCACTGGGTTAGTGTTTACTAAAATTTGTCAAAAAATTGGTTTAGAGATGATGACGTCATTATAGCGACGCCATGACCAATTTTGGCCAAAATGATATCATAGGTGCCTAAATTTTGTGCATAGGTTTGTTTTTTTGTTCTGAATCATGATATGCTTAAGTCAAAGTGGTTATGTCACGAAAACGTTTTGTAACACCATTTGAATTAAATAAATATAAGTAAAAAATGACGAAAGTTTTCTAAAGTGGCTTCGACAAACCTTAAACGTGGAAAAATTTTTCTTACTCCAACAACTTCAAATTTTTAGGAGTTGTTTGTGAATAAATAAGATTCAAATACAGGTTGGTTTGAAAAAAAACCTTTTCTTTGAAAAATTTATCACAAAAAATTTGTTTGTTTCAATTGCATCGTTGGTGTGACGTCGTTTTCAATCTTTTAATAAAAATAAATTAATTGATCATTTAAATTGTGCATTTCGGTTGATTTGACTTAGATTCTTAATGAGACTTCTCAAAATGGCTAATGACTTTGAGTTTGCTGGATTTTTCTTTCAAATTTTTACACTTTTTAAGTGGCTTCGACTGTACTTAAAAGCCAATTTAGGTTTAATAATGTGATTGTAAAATGTATTTAAATTTTCTCTTCTCTGCACTTCCTCCCGATTACAAAATCAAGACAATCAACAAAATGCAATTTTCTAACTAGGTTTTTGCACAACTCTGGTGTTACTCAAGTGTAGGCCTATCAGTAAGCGACTACTTATTTTCATATTGCAGTTACTCTGTCGTCACCCTCAGGGGACACCTTTAAAGGATTGATCTTACAAGTTCGAGACAAGTATATGCATGCATCCGGCATGTTAAGGTTTTCAGGAAACGATTATCAGCACTTGAGATGCGAGTACATTTTGCCAGGAGCGTCATACAATGGCACAGTGGGGCACAAAAATAGTGAAACCAAATCAACTGCAAGCTTCACGTGGATCGCTCCACCGTCTTGTGTGGACGAAGAATATGTAGTCGCGTAAGTTTTACAACTGCTTCAAATTTCAGAATTAGTAAAACTACGATCGTCGTGCCTGCGTCAATCGCAAAATGACTGGTGAAGCTTTAACAAGGTTAGGCCGAGAAAATAGCCTTTGTACTCCTGGGGTTGTTGTTCTGCTCGTATCAAAACGAAACTGCGGTAACTATAAGTAATCTTCACCTCTAAAAAAGCTGCCCGGCGTAAAAAGAATAACGGAGTGAATATTTCACCTAAAATCTGTAATTTCAAGAAAACAAAAACGGAAATGAGGAATAATCATCCATGCATTTTTCATTTGTTTTTTTTATGGGTTAAGATTAGAATTTGAGTTACGATAGGGTAAGGTTTGGTGTTGGTTATGGAGTAAAGATTTGAGTAGGTTGGATAAGAACTAATAAAAAAGTAAATAAAAATTGCCGGTGAAATAGTTGCTATCAAAAAAGAATTCCTTTGAAACCAAGATGAACAAAAGCGCAATGCTGTAGGTACAAAAATGTTTTTGGTGGTTGTGGGCATGAATTGAAATCCCAACCCGAAACCTTTTTTGTTTTTGTTTTTTGACAACTTGAGACAGATTATGACGGAATGTTTTTTTTTGTGGGTATTTGGTGGACCACCACTTTTTCAGACAAATTATTTTTTGATATTTTGTCGTAGAAAAGCGGGACAATGTAAAAATTAGAAAGCTTTGGCAAAAACAAAAACATAAAAAAAGCAGAGCCAAGATAAAGTTATGAAATATAAATGCATAGCTATAAAGTCAAAGCAGAATGTTTTGTCTTAATTTGACTCTTGTCTTTTTTTTTCTTTTGTCAAAATAACTTTTGATGATTTAGCATTTGAAGGCCAACATATAACTAAACTTCACAATATAGGCTAGTTCATGATTTTAGAATTCAACTTTAGACACGAAAATTTTCTGTTTTGAAATTTTGCTCTTACGATGAAAAATTTTGTCTGTTTTTGCATAGTTTAAACGAACCGCTCAAATTCTTTTACATTAAAACTTGTTCTACAGGGCTACTCTTGTCAAATCACGTTCACCCAATTGCTTCCAAACCGGTCTAAAGAAATTCCTGAAATGTCGAACCAACCCCATTCTGCTTCCTTCAGATCAAGTTCAATTCGATGAAGCAAACCGAGTCAGAACATGCAGATACCACGAGCTCACGTCAATTCCCAATGGAAGTAAGTTTTTTCTCGTAAAATTTCAAAAATTCTTGATCACCACAAAATTTTGTGAAAGCAGTATCTGTAACATGTAGTGTCAACCCTCTGTCATGCATTATTAATACCAGCAATGAAGAGAATTTTTTTATTTATTTTCCTCAAGATCGCCTATAGGTCCACAATCCTAGCTGCAAATTCCAAATTATCAGATTTTTTCAACACAAGTAGTTAGTGGTCAAAGCAGTTTGTATTAATGTGAAATTTTTGAGCAAAAATTTTTGAATTTGTCGATTATGAGCAATGATAATTGAACTATTTTTACTAAAACTGGTTAACTGGTTTAAATTCAAATCAACTCAACCCTTGTGTTTGATTTTGTTGCTAATATTGTCATACAGGATAATATGATTACTCTTTTTTCATTTGTGACTTTGATAGAATATGAAACTGGTTTTGAAACTGAGGATTTAAATGGATGGAACAACACTGGATGGTCAACAAATACAGGATACACGAGTTCCATCGACACAGGTCCTACCCGAGCCGCAGAAGGTTAGTGAGTTTATCTGGAAGTAACCAGTAAAAAATAAAAAGGCTTTATTTCACAATAAATTTCAATATACTTTTTTGTTAATTCTAACTCAAATTAAACTCAATTGTTTCCTCTAAGACTAACCCAAAATCGAATCCTAATCCAACAAACCTTAACTCAAATCTTGAAGTTGACCTTTAAAAACCAAATGAAACATGCGCGAAAGACAATTCCTTAGCTTCATTCTACTCTTTTTGAAAGGGAATTCAAGTCAAGTTTTTCACTGTTGATCAAAATGATGGAGTAGACCTAAAATTAATTCTCATCAAAAACGTTTCTACGTCTTGCTGCTTTTAAGATATTGCAGTTCGTAACTAACAATCTTCTTATTTCAGTGGTGCCTTTTATCAGTATTGTGACAGGAGATTAACTTTTGGAACACTGGCTTAGATTTATTTAAAAGCAGCTAATTGTACAGTTCTACACCTTCACTTTATTTTAGCAACAACTCTGTCGCAAAACATTTATTAAGAATCAGGAACATGCAGTAACTTTTTGAAATTTTGTTTCTAATTGGCTACTCTGGCAAAATTTTTAAAGGAAAAGGCCTTTCTGAAATCTAAGCTGTTTTATCTCGAAAACGGAAGGTCTTAGAAAGTTCAAATTTGCTAAACTTATAGTCTTCAGATTTGTCAAAAATTTTTAGAAGAAAACCGAGCAAAAAAGTTTCGGACCGAAAAGCTCTTTCAAGGCAAACTTTTGCGATGAAATAGTCACCCCCTTAAAAAAACTCTGGAACGAAGGTTTGAATTCAAAAGCAACGACAGGTCAAAACGGACACAGTGCTAACAACAGCTCGCTACCACTGCAATATTTTTTTCTTTTGAAGCTGTGTCACCCGGGTGCAATGACCCTTGAGCCCTACCAACTTGTGATGCACTTCAGCGCAAAACAGCGAGTATAAAAAAAGATTTGATTTGAATAATAATCAGTGATGAATAAATGCTATACTAAGCTTCAATTATCTTTTGCGCATCAGATTATCACGGCATTAAAACACGACAAAATTTTAAATCCTCTAAAATCCAGCAGTCTATTTCACCCGTAAATGGGATCATCTGGGGGTAAATCTGTCAATTATCTTGAGCTTTTCTTGAAACCTTGATATCAACCATTGACAAGTTATCTTCTACATAAATCGATTTATTCAAAGGTGAAGCATTTGATAAAAATAACATCATACAGTCAACTCCCCTAAATCGGACACAATCGCCATCGGACACAAATTGTCAAGGAACGGAATTCCTGCATTGTAATGAACTGTGTTTTACCTCTGCAATCAGACAACCTCGCTATCCGACAATATTAGCGAAATTCTACGAACCAAAGTGCAAAATGCATTAAAAAATTTCCCGTTAATCGGACATTACAATTAGACCTCATCGTTTTTTCCAAAACTGCATTATCAAATAATAGGAAAAAGTTACAATTATTGTGTTACTTTTATAACATAATAGATAAAACATTAGGTACAACAACTTTTGTGACGTATTTTGCAGTTGCGTTGTCTATTATGAGGTACCTTCGCTAACCAGGGCCTCGCAAGTGCAGATCGGTGTTGCGTGATTGACGTACCGACATTACCAACCACAAACTTGGCTGTAACTCGTTAATCTGACAACCTAGCTAATCGGAGATTATTCACTGGAACAAATCGTGTCCGATTAACGAGGGTTGTCTGTAATTTATTGAATTTAACCATCTCAAAGAAGCACTGCAAAATAATGTTCTAATCGTTAACTTATACCTTATATTGAAAACACCTTAAAATAAAGCTGATTAATTAAAAGTGCATGTGCGTATGTTTATACTGTATTTGACCTAAAAATATGTTAAAAAGATTGCAAAATAGTTCACCTTGGTATAATTTTAGGCTAAATGTCAATCAAATAATTTTGAGCAAGAAAAAAATTACGTTGTGGTGAATAAGTATCAATTTGGTCGTCTGCTTTGTCTCAAAATGACAACAAAATTTGTTGGAATAAAGTATTTTATCGTTGCAATGAAATTAAATGTAAATGAGTTATCAAACATATTCAAAAATTAAAATCATCACACTGGGTCTGACCGCAAAAAACAGAAAAAATTTAGTGCGTTGTTTCGATTCTTATTACTTGCGTATATGCCAATTTGATTTTTGGTATATTTAATGATGGCTTAGGTTAATTTGAATTTCGTTAGTGTTTACGACAGCAATAGGTTTAAATCAAATCTTTGAAATAAGTGGTTGTCATTTTGTTTTGGCTGTGTTGTTTTGTACTCAAATATTGTTGGTCTATTCTTCTAAGCTACATCCTACTGCCGACCTAAACATCTTATTGCTGACCAATACTGTGTTAAGCACGTCCTATAAATCATATAATAGCTTTTATTTTACTAGGGAATTTTAAAGAACAGGTTTTGATAACAAATGTTTTTGGGTTTCGATATTTGCAGTAAGTCCTCTAAAGTCTGATTATTGCTTGTATTAGGTGACAGATACCTGTATTTTGAATCAAGTTCGTCACCGTCTTTTCGTCGTTGGTCTTCGTTGGAAACCGAAAAGGACCTCCGAGGTTGTTTCTGTGTCGAGCTGCAAGAGCACCACAACGTCGAGTCAGGGAGAAAACACCAGTTACGTGTAACTGCAGGAGACGAACTCATTTATGAAATCACGAACAACCAACCGTATTGGAAAAGTGTTTCCTTGCAAGTCGACACGGACTCATTTGTAAAGGTTAGAGGCCGAAACATAGATTTTTACACCGTTTATTTTTTTCTTTTTTTTTTCAAAAAAAAAGCTAAAAAATAACGCCAAACTGAGAAAAAAGAATTCCTGTTGCAAAATTAAACTCATAAATTGGAAATTTGGCACAAGAGTCGAAAGTTTAAATTAAACTTAAATATAAAACATTTAAATCAGAAACTGAATTCAATTTCAATTCTGTAGAACTAGAATCTGTTACATTTGAATAAACTAAATGTTTTTGTTGCGAACTAAATAAAGAGCTCGATTACGCTAGAGCAGAGCCTGTTAACAAGGATAAAAGCACTTACAAAGTTGGTAAAATAATGCCCCCTAACTAGCTGCTTTGCCGTTAGGCTCTTCAGGGAGTGACAACAAATCTAAACAATAAACTTTAAGTAGAGTCTGGGGGATTAAAGAATTAGTAGTAGAAGTTAACCAACTACCAAATTCCTACGTATTCCAGAAAGCGACCATTTGAATAAACGTAGAAATGCGAGTATTGTAAATGTTAATGCCATTTGAAACGAATCAACGGCTTTTTCCCGTGAGGACGATTATCATTATTTGAAACATTTGTCTTTGCTACTACCTTGCGGCGAAATTGATGTTGCATTAGTTAGATTTGTTTTGAAACTAGTTCTTTTTAGATTAAGATCGTTGGTTATCGAGGGGAAAACTTTCGTGGTGATATGGCTTTGGATGACATTAGAATTACGGCTGGACTATGTTCACAGGAGGAAGCAGTCTGATGATGGATCTTGGTTATACTGCAACTTAAATACTTTTCTCATGTTTTTTTGCCCAAAAATGAGGATTGAGTTTTTCTGTCAGTCAGCTAGTAGTTCATAACACAAGAAGCATTTTGTGGTACACTTAACACTTCATCCCAAATTGTTCACGCCAAAGCTAAAGGAAAGTTGAGGTTTAGCCTTAGCGTTATTACACAGCAGAATACATTGCAACAAAAGCGAAATAAAAGAAAACGTTCACAACCATCTGAAGTAACTCCAAGATTGTTCTGAAGAGACAAACGAGAGCTGGGAACAAAGTTTTTGGTCATCAAAAGCAAGTAACCACTTATAATGCCAATTGGATTGACATAGCAAGTGACTGTGCAATAAAATTTTCTTTATCGTATATGGTCACCCACTTACATAACTTACGCGTATATGTTTACCAACTTATACGGCAAGACTTATACAATAAGTTCTTTTTGAACACATCTAGTATTTCAAGTTTTTTTTATAAAATCTCGTTGCTTAATATCGCGCATTGGGGCTTCGGTCCACACCCGTACCAAAAAACTTGGCACAGCCCTCAGAAAAGCAGGGTATACTGATGCCTCGTAAGTTTTGGCTATATAGTGGTATAAATTGCATTTGACTCTTCAGTTTTACCCTTTTGTTCCATCACCAATATTTTTCTTACTTTTGAGACTTTGATTATTGTTTTACTGTATTGTTGTTCTTTCTTTTATGACGTCATGTTTGCAATAAACCAAATCCGGGATATATTTGACCAAATGAGACATGATGCTAAATCAAGTATGGCTTTCGAACCAAATTAAAACTGGTCAGTGATCAAATGAATAGAGCGACTGCAACTGAAACGGTATACGTAGATTCGATTCCCGGTCTGCAATATAAATTGTTACTTTTAGCTCCCTTGCTTGACGTCCAGCTATGAAAAGAGACAGTGTGAAACCTCTACTGAGCCCAGTAAACAGGTGGACAGGTGGCAGCTAAATTCTAAGTCCGAAAGGTCTCTTTGATGTCTCCTGGCCAAGACAATTTGCTGAATGAAAGTGTAATAGTTACGATTCTTCCAATTATGAATTATCCGAAAAGCTATCAGCCAAATCGCTGAGCTCTTGCTTAATGCGTAATTCTGACCTTAGGAATACAGTTAAGGCCCAATCAGTCAATCGGTCGTGATCGCCCAGACAGTCAATGGTGCGTTATGAATAAATAGTGCGCAGCGTTGCCGATTGGCTTGTTAGGAGGTACAAATAACTTCTTCAGTAGAGGCCAATGTGACTTCAACCCTATCGCTGCAGCGCAAATAGCTACAGCTTATCAGGTTAAGTCTACATCACAGAGCAGGGAAGCGCTGTTTCAAACTGTTTTTTTTGTCATTGGTTAGTCCTAGTCACTCACTTGAATACGCCGTTACCACAGCAGTGTTGAGCTGTTGCATTGGAGTGACTTCTCCAGTACAAGAGTCTAGCGAAATTGCAATGGCGGATGGCGCAGTTGTAAAGGATCGAACTGAAATACACAAGGGTGAAATTCGGTTCTCTGCCGTTGCAAACTCTTTGAGTGCGTGGAAATATTTCGTCCTGTGTCTTTTTTTTTTAATCAGAGAGTCTAGCGAATTTTATCTTAGGGTAAGAAACCACAAACAAAAAATTTGTGACGGTCTATTTAGCCCCTAAGAGGTTCGATTGCTAGGAGTAAGTTCAGCGCTTTAGTAAATTACAAAAGATCACCTCAGGCAACTGATGAGGATTACTGATGAGAACTAACAGTCTAGAACAGCCCTGACCTTATCTGCAAACACGAAATGGTATTTTGTGGTTGAAAAACATTTATAGTTTACGTGTCAGCATCGCTTTAGCCGAGCTAAGACATTTTGTTCTCCGTTATACCCGAAGACAGTGATACTAAACTATTTTGATAAAACAAAAGGTTCGCTTTCAACTTGATTAATAGATTTAATCATGACAACTTTGACGAAAATGCGATGAGCTGTATCATAAAACAACATAACAGTCAACCACTTTATTTTGTAGAAATGCATAAGAAAACAGTATAGTAATAAAGATTATTGACCGAACAGTGGTAGAGTGGATAGAGCGTCTGCTACAAAAGAGAAAGACTGGGGTTCGAGTCTCGATCGGGTCAAATCAAAGACTAAAAAAATTGGTATTTGCAGCTTTCCTGCCTGATATTTAGGAATAAAAAGGGAAAATGTGAAGCCTTTACGGTAGTGGTAGACAGGCGTGCACGTGTCATCTTGACTCGAAGAATCACCTTTGATTTTTCAAACTTTTATACAGCTTATAGTAACCTCGAAGAGTATTTAGAAATTTATTTCGATTGATTTTGCATGAATGTGAATGGCAGGCAGCTTATCAATATTCAACACTGCAGTTAAAAAACAAAAACCAATAAAAAATGCAAATATGACCTAATATAAAATCTGGGTGGCTACCTGACGCAAAGACATGAAACCGTCACTTTGCAGTCTTCGACAAGATTGCATTTAAATAATGTTTACATACCATTTGGCGAACACAAATAATCGAAACTAATCCGAAGAGGCACCAAATGGCGATTAGGTAAATACAGTTCGTAAAAGGTGATACAGTCAACGCTTTTACAAACTCAGTCAATAGATAAAATCAATTTAACCTACTTATTAAAAACTAATGCTAAAATTGATTTCGGTCTCAATGGCCCATCGCCAGTATTTTGTTCAAACAGAATCGTTTTGGCAGAATTTGATAAGTCGCATTTTGCTGTTTCGAGAAACTCAATTAAGCTATTATTAGCGAGCATGAGATCAATTATTCTGCAAATAAAAAAAGATCATTGCGTAGAATTATTTTGAGCAGAACTAGAGTAGCCATGAATCGCTGCAGTAAAATCATTCCAAAAAACTTAAACTGGCAGTATTTAACTAAATAATTTTTATTTGCAAAAAGTTACACGTGACCAGATTAGTATTTGAAACTGCTGGGACCTGCTACTCAGCACTCCTGTTCAAAATCCAGCTACTTATAAAACAACTTTCAAAGAAAAAATCCCTTAATTATGTGAAGTGCATTCTTAACTTAACTTTATTATATATTTGTAACCAAGAAAGAAAGCTGAAGCCCTCCATCGCATAACGTTAGAATAAAAAAATAATTGAATTTAATTTTGAATGAAAAAAAAGATGAATTTTTTAATATATACTGTATAATAGTGTTCTAAAAAAACTAATAATCGACTACGTGTTTGAACCCAGCACTTCTACTCACCAACGTATTAAGCTAAGGCGCCTCCAACCACTACGCTATTTGAGCTATGGCTAATGTGGACTAAAATAAAGTATTAAAAATTGTAAAAAATAGAGGGATAATCTTAAGCAATATCTTGCACAACATAAATTTAAATGCTAGCACCATAAATTTCTACAAAATAGTAGTCCTCTTTATGCCAAATGAAATTCTAAAGTTTCAATTCATAAGTTCAATCCACTTTGAAGTAATAAGGCCCAAAGTATCAAAAGTTTTGGACCCCAGCCCCAACGTCGTGATCTATTCCAGTTAAAAATGCAGGGTATAAGTTTACCTAGAGACATACCACATTTCCAAATTTCAAATCGCTATAGGTTTGGTGGTTGTGCGTTAATGAAAAAGTTCTTAATAGAAAGAAAAAATAAATGAATAAATAAATAAAGAAAAGAAAAAAAAGGAAAAAATACTGTCGGAATACCAAAAATTAAATGTGGTAGCCAAAATTTTATTCCAAGGCGGCTCTAAAGTCTATTTTTTTTCTCATGCAGTTATAGAATTTGTGCTAGAGTAGTTTCAACCCCCAATTGGCTTTTCTGTTTTTCGGCTTAGAAAACCCGTAGTACGTGATCACACTCCTTCAAAATTTGCTCAAAAGTTGTTGTACGTAAGTTCCTAATCATATTCTGAATTTCAGATTTCTACCTTCAGCCTTTTCAAAGTTATGACAAGTTCACATTCTGGTTTTAAAAAAGCCGCTATTTTTGCCCGATAAAAAAGCAAAAGAAAAAAGTACCAATAACTTGAAAAATACGAAAAACTAATTTCTTGTAAAATGTCACTTATCAACTTTTGTCACAGAGTGCTTCAATTTGTAGATCTACTGAATAATTAGTGAACAATTTACGCGTTTACACAAGCCAACAGCACAGCTGTTAATTATTTTAATGATAAAACGACGACTTCTGACTTGACCAAAACATATTTCTTGCCACAGCCGCATCATTGCAGGCAGATCGATCATTTGCAATCCATTGGCTTAAAGTCCGATTCTTTTGATAAGGGTGAGTTTGGTATAGGTGTTTGCACAAAGCGCAGAAACTCAGAGGTGTAGTTGTAGCGTACTTTTGCAACAACGCTAGCTTTTCTTGACTTAAATTTTCAACATTTTTGAAGTTTTCAAAGTGAAATTCTCCTTTACTATTCAAATAACTCAACCAAGTCCTCCACTCTAAATATTGAGCGTATGCAGTTGCATTTCGGTCTAAATCCTGAAGATATTTCAATAGATCATGATAGCTAGAAAAATCTTCAACAAATATGTAAGACTTAGGAGGTAGAACAGTTCTGATATCATCTCGATGAGGCCCAAAGATGACAGGCACCGTTCCACTGTATAATGCGTTGTACCAGACTTTCTCAGAGATGTAGCCTTTGCAATGCAAGCTGTTTTCAAACGCAAAGTAAAACTTGTACCTACACAAAGTAAAGCTGTTATGACTAATATTTTAGTATTGGTGTTAGTCGGAAAAATGTGGCCTTTTTCTTCGTATTAGACCAGAGGTGCGAGCAATATAAAGTGTCACTGCTAGGGGCTCCCTGCTGACAGAAAATATTCTGCTTGCTATCTCTGTTTAGTTAGAAAACGGAAAAATTAAACGTTTTACCAATTACGCGTATATTGGTAAAAATGATTGGTAAAAACCAAGGGTCAAAGAGTCAACACTGGGTGCAAAAATCGTGAGATTAGAAGTATGTTGTTACGGTAGTTTATTTTGACCAACTAGCAGCTTGTACGCTGCTAAGGCGGTACGCCAAGGGATCTGAATTTTTGGTTAAAAAAACTACAACTAATAAGCTTGTACGCTCACGATTTAAAAATTGCGCTTGTACGCTCAAAATTTTACGCCCACTTTCGCCCGATCCTAACGTATCTTGGCCGGTAGTTTCATCATTTGGCGACTTCAAAGAAAGATGAAGATTAACAATTATCGAACAAAATTTTTTCTTTTATTGTTATCTGCCTACACGATCCATAGCAAGTTAATTTGCAGTTAATCGTAGCCAGGTCTATTTTAAATCACTTTATTGCTAGAGTTAATAAACAGTTATTACATACCTTCCCACAATTTCGTGGAAAGCTGGATCCCAGCGTGATTTAACTGGAAAGGGAATTCCGCATTTACCGAATACATCCACTTTCAGACCGGCTTTTATGAGAAAATTCATGTATTTTCTACGGTCAATATCATTGCCTTTAAATTTGCCGCAATTACTGACGATCCATGTTGCCAACCTAAATTTTAAAAAGTTAAAATATAAGCTATACCAAAACTTTAATTCGAGCAACAATACCTGCCCCATCGAAAAATACCAGCAGAATTTTGTGGAAAATTCTTCGGGAGATAAATCTTTTTGGAACTTTAACGAACTTAGTCACTTTTATTTTTTACTTTTTGAATTGTTTAGATATTTGATTGATCCATATTTATTACTCCACTCTCGAGGAAGAGACGGAGGCGCTTGTCTTTCGGACGAATTCTCACCCGCTTAAGAAGAGCCGACCGCATTCCAAGCTTTTCATTTGACGTTTGACTCCCTCCCACGTAAATTTAGTACTTGTTGGAAGCCACCAAGCAGGGATAATTATCGTAAACCGTCTTATGCAAGGACATAACAACGTAAACAGGGTGCGGGTTGAACCGAGATCATGCGATCAGCGTCGTTGTGAAAACGACACCTTTACCTTCTCAACCACGCTGCTGAATAACGCTCATTTTGCGAGTGAATATGATTTTTATACCCCTGATAATCTCATTTATGGACGAAACAAACTGAATACAATAGTTTGGTTAGGACGAGACTTAAATTTTAGCAGAAATTTCTTTTTAGTTTTTTCATTAATTCAGATCCAAACCTACTGTAACTCAAACTTAAATCCTT
This sequence comes from Trididemnum nubilum, assembly GCA_963965965.1. Taxonomy (NCBI): domain Eukaryota; kingdom Metazoa; phylum Chordata; class Ascidiacea; order Aplousobranchia; family Didemnidae; genus Trididemnum; species Trididemnum nubilum. The sequence continues at coordinate 31,154,933 of OZ014475.1, read as the reverse complement.
ACTCTAAAAATAACCGAAGCTTATCCAAAACCAATTACTAATTCAAACCCTAATCTTACCCTTTAAAAAAAGAAAAGAAAAAATGCGCGGATAAAAGTTTCTCATTTTCATTTTATGCTTTATGAGATAAAAATTTCCCGTGAAATAGTCACTTTTTTTAATTATGAGTTACGGCAATTATAATTAGCCCGCAGATGCTAAAAAAAAACTTTCATTTCAGGCGCTACGTAACTCTACCCATATCTTCGTTCTAGCGTTTCGTTACTACATTATTGTTGGACTGTAGTCCATGGCTAGTTACAGCTATACGAGTACTAGCAGAAAAATATGCAATTTGCATAATGGGACCGCGCGCTCGCCTGAATTTTGACGCTTTTATCATGAAACATGAAACTGTTTTTGAGGCTTTTGGAGGTCCACTTTTTTTCCTTTCAGTAAGTATAACGATTTCTGTGTGAATACTGAAATCGAGAAGTATTTGGAAAAATGTAATTTAATACAAAGCTCGTAGAAAAATTCTGAAATTTACTCTAGACTTAAATCAATGTATAAAATTAAGCGGTTTCTAGCTGTTTCTGCATAACAAATGGTCCCGAAAACAAACTTAAGTCGTATTTTCATCTTCATTCTGGACTAGTTGTGGTTTTAATCTGACTCATGTAAGCCGCGGTCACATAGGATTAATCATTAAATCATGGTGTGACGCCAATTACAGTGCGTAAATCTAATCTGTCCCATTTACCGGTTATCAATTAATATAAAGCGCACAAACGTTGATAGCAATACTGCATTTAAGAAAAATAAAAGACAGTGGAGTTTGCAAGAGCAATCAAAAACTGGTTGTTTCGCCCTTTTCAATGCTAACTTATCCTTTTCAAAAACCCTATCATCAGTTTTGAAATTTTAAAAACTTTTTTTTTAAAGACTTTTAAAAATTTTTAGAGACATTAAACCTATTATCCGTTTTGTACCCCAAAATTTTTAAAGACAATTAATATATTTTTTTCAAACTGAACTTCACTAAGCCTACGCTTCGTAGCACTATCACTATATCCTGCAATTTACCTATCTTTTTTAGCCATGATTTTCCAAACTATTGGTGATATTTCAAGCGGCTTTTCTTCATACTTTGACGTTAATGAAGACGCAGGAAGCTTATTTTGATAAGTCTCCAATTCCTTTTTTGTTGTGAGCGACTTTGTAGTCATGGTTGCAAATTTTTTCAGTAAATCGGTTCCATTGTTTTTGTACCTGTAGGATCGTAATTTTATGTCAGTGTTACCGGCAAAGATACTCAGATTTTGATTTTGCCCGAAACGTTTGATTTTTTCTGAGAAAAAAGACGATTTTTGATCAAAATAGCAAAGAAAAAATGGTCAAGTGTTCCGCGAGTTATGGTGAAAATTACAAAAAGCCTTCTCTGAAAAAATTGTTTCAAAAAAAATTTTTTTTTTCAAAACGTATTACAGCGTTCACAAATTATGTTTAAAAGGTAAATGTGCTAGAGTTTCTACTAGCAATATTTCATAATTTTACCAAGTTTTTTTGATAAAACTTGTGGTGTAATGATATAAGCACACAAAAATCACCCAACTAACCACAACAACTTTAAAATCCAAGCCAGAGATGCGTACGGCGAATATATGTCCGAATCAAAACGGAACGTCATTGTGGCATTGTAAAATTCACTTGTGTTAAATTTTTTCAAGAAACGTGGTTGCATCAAGCGGTTTACACGCAGAGTTTCCATTGTCCAATATACGTACAATTGATTGGGCTTTCTAAACAAAAACAAATTACTGACGACCTTGATTTAACGGATTTTGGATTTAACTTACTTTGATTTTAGCTGCAAAATTTTTTTAATTTTTGTATTTTTTGAATTAAATAGCAAAAGATTTGGTTTTAAGATACAACAAGCGCCAAAAAATAAAGTGATTTCAACCAAAACATACAGTAGGTAGTTTGGATTAAAATTTTCACATAGACTGTTTGGACAAAAAAGTGATTTTAACCATAGATGGAGTTGAGGACCCATCGTTCAAGGCCAAGGACTTAAAAAAAATCCGGGGCCAAGGACAAACTCTTCTAGGACAAACCTTCTCAAGGCCAAGGGCAGGAATGCTCGAGGCCAAAGCCAAGGACCAAGGACACAATTTTTAAATTATGGTCGGCAAGTTTTTCATTATTTTTTAGCGCGAAAGTATTTGCGATAATTACATTTCGTTAAGTTTTTAATGATAATTTGAAAATATTAGTTTCTAAAAATAACAATGTTATTTTGAAGTTTAACGCGTTAGCAGCAATCTTGATTGCTTTCCATAGCGGTATCGTGGCAATGAAACAATGAAGGCCATAACTCGTGATTGGGAATAACTAAATCTAAACGTCTAAATGGACAATTTTAAGGCTATTACTTCATCAGTTAGGACCCAACTGCAAACGTCCACTGATTAATGATTATAGATACCCACTTTTTTGTAGTATCTCCAACACAAACCTCATTGTTTGGTTAAACGACTTCTTTTTACAAATTTTTTTTAAATATTGTCATAGTTTTTAAATATTACATAGTGATTAGCGAATATGATATTATCATTTAAAGTATCGCAAAATACTGTAAATTTATGTTTTTTAAATGAATTGAGGTACCATACTTGGTATTTGCTAACTCAAGTCCTTCGAAAAAAAAATAGTGGGGTTCTGGGGAAGAGGTCAAAGTCCCCATGCCTCTGTTGCAAAATTTTAGTGATTTTTTTTTCGAAAATAGCAATTTTAGTGTTTTTTAAAATAAACTACGCAATTAGAATTTGAAATCAATTTGAAAAAAGAAAATACCGTAAGAATTAAGTTTGAAAAACTTTAAGTTTTTCCACATTTTTCCAATCCTAATTTTAAGCCAATTTTTTCTTTACGCTTTAGTGCACGTGATGTCTCTCTGTGTTCTCGCATCTAATGCCTATTGCCTATCAATGAATGAGCGAGCACGTTTCGCCCGCCACAATACACTTTATAAAATTTAGCATAAGGTATTTGATTGCAAAGAGTAGTCTGAAGATCCCAACAGGGCTGTATTAAGGAGAAAGGCATTGAAGACACTTGCGATTTTCCGTGGGTCCCCCCTTCGAAAGGCCCACAATTTGTAGAAACGTAAAAATAATAAATCATTATTTTTCTAAAAATGTCCAAGTTTTTTTTGTAGGAGCTTCGCCTCTTTATCTTCATGACGTCGTGTGCAAAATTGATTTTAAGTGCAGCGCATATCTTTCCAGGCATTCAAACAGTCATAGTTGTATTTAATTTCACCCTCGCTTTTTTAATAATTCTTCATGCGGCTTTTTTTCTGATACAGATACAATAGTTTATTGCATGGAATTTTTAGCAGCGATTTTCAACACAAAAATTGCTTATAGGATGTAGGGTTGGATTGAACTTAAATTTTGAATTTTGAATTTGAATCCGCTCACGAATTATTGATGAATTTGAATTCGACTTTTGCAAAATCAATGAATTTGAATTTATTTTTTTCAAAGTCAGTGAATTTGAATTTAGTTTTTTCAAAGTCAATGAATTTGAATTTAAAAATTAAAAACAAAATGAATTGGTCCAACCAGCGTCGTCGTTACGGGGGGGGGGTGATGTGGGGCCGTATCCTTCTAACGGCCGCTTGTGCCCCCATTTTGGTTGACTAAAAATACTAAAAATGCTGCAATGACAAGACACCAGACAATGATGGAAAAAAAATAATTACGTTTAAACATAATTCTCCTCTGATGTTTTTTCGATTCTTTGCAAAATTGCTGGCAACCAACTGCTGTACATTATTAGTCTGACTCAATATTCCGTCTTATTGACACGCCTTGACGGATGTGTCGCGAAAGAGAGATGTAAGCCTGCAAAATCGTTGCCGGTATCCCATTAGTGATTATGACATGAAACAATGTGTGAAAACTATTTTTTCTAAGACCAGCTGTTTTGATTTTTAGAGCACACTCAAGATTTTGAGGTCACAGTCAGTGGCGCAACTAGAGTAAAGGGGCTTAAGTCCCATTTGCAAAGTCAATTCGAAAATTTAATCTCAAAGTATAAGCGTTTAGACGTATTTTAGACTTGACCTAAAGTAGGAGGGGGTTGAAGGTGCAAACAATTCAATTCTTTAAAATGACTTTTGAATTTTAGCAATTTAGTTATTTATATGGCTTCTAAAAGTGCGAAGTATCTTAAAAATGGCGTTAAAATTGCTATTTTTTTGGTTCAAAATTGTCCAGCGGCTGGGGGATCCGCCCTCAGGCCCTATCCAAATTCACTTGATATTTAGTGTCTATGTCCGTCTATGGCACGCTTGAGTTGCATCAGTTTGTTCGGCACGGGGGCTAAATCAGGCAGTTTTTGAGTAAAAAAAATTTACTTTTGGTTTACCTTTCTTAGCAAAATCCTGGTCGAACGTCTGGTAGCCTTCACTGCTGTACAGTATTGTTCGAATTAATTGCATCACTGTCATTTTTTAAGAAATTTCAGTAATACTTTTGATAGGGTCAATCTGAAAAAATTTTAAGGCTATATTTTTTTAAGTAAGTTGATGTGACGGTAAAAATGATGACGTCATTGCATTTGTGACGTCACGACTTACTTTATACGTGCTTAAGAGGATTCATATTGAAATTCTTATTAATATATTGGTAGCATTCTTCCTGAAATGTTGTTCAACTTTGTTTAAATAACTACCACTTGAGGCCAGGCTGGTATAAACGAGATCATAAAAGATGCCACCTGCTAATGAATTACTTAGCAAAGAGAAATCACAAGCTGATAGATGTTGCATTTTTCATTTCTTTTATCAAAAAGGCACAGCATATGACAGCTCGAAATCAACAAATATGCTTGAATTAATATTTGATGTGACCTCCACGAGCTTTCAGTAGGTCATAACACGATTTGGCATCGATTCCGCCAATCTTTTGCACTTCTCCGCTATCTCTCTATCATGGTACCACACCTTAATTATTGCCTCCACAAGCTTCCGGATGGTGGTGCAGTCCATTTTCCTCAACCGAGACTTGATTATTCCCCAAAGATTTTCGATAGGATTTAAATCGGGAGAGTTTCCTGGTCATTCCAATACTTGAACTTTATTTTAAGGAAAAACTTTAGTGGTTTTTTTGAGGAATGGCATGGTGCCAAATCTTGTTGAAAAATTCCGTTTCCATCTGGAAACACCCTTTTTAAATCCAGAAATGCTCTTCGCCTCAAAACATCGGTATATCGGTCAGTGTTCATCATTCCTTCCACAGGAACCAGAGACCCGACGCCTTTCCAAGTAAAACTCCCTCAGAACGCCTTTTTCTGCGGATGTTTGACTAAGTGGTTGATGTGAGAAGCTGACTATCTTTCTCCAGCACTCTTTCAAACAAATTGATTGTGTTTGCCTTTCTCAAAAAAGTGGCTTTTATCAGTGAACATGACGTTTTTCCAATGTTCTGCAGTCCAGCTTTTGTGCTTCTTGGCCCATTCATGTCTTTTCTTTTTCATTTTGTCGGTCAACAGCGGCTTTTTGACTGGCCTAATGGCTTTCCTTCCTCCCATGATAAGACGCTTTCTCACTGCACTTGCACTAATCTCGGTTCCAGTAAAGGCTAAGTCTCTCCGCAAATCGAAGCTGGTTTTTCTCAGGTCCAACTTGCTCTGCCTCATTAGGAAAGTATCATCTCTCGAGGTTGTTTTGCGCTTCCTTCCGCATTTTCCTTTCCTCTGTGATGTTGCTGACCCAGTTTTGGTAACCTGTTTTTATCGGCGGAGAAACAGTTGATTGGTTTACATTTAAACGCCTTGCAATCTCTCTTTGCGAGAGCTCAGCGTGCTCCCATAAACTAAGAATAGACGCTCGCTTTCTCGGTGTTGTATCTGACATCATTGAAGATAAAGTCACAAAATTACCACGTGTAAACACCAGCTTGCTTCAATGCTAAAAGACTCTTCATGAAGATTATTTAGAAAATAATGAGAACTATGACGTCATCTATTTTATGGCGCCACAAAGTAGAGATGTGACGTCATCTAGAAATGAATTAATATCACACCAAAACGTTTAAATTCTTTTAGAGCGTTATTTAAGGAAGAAAAGCAAAAGTTTGCTTAAAAACTGCAGTGATGCAATTAATTCGAACAATGCTGTAGATAGATTTTTCAAGCGATTATTGGCTACAGAGGAAACTAGCTAAGAAACGCTGTGGGCCTTATTTTAAATTTGCGCATAATTGTAGTCGTACAAGATCTGAAGATCGGTTTTTACAAGCAAATTTTAGTGCCCCTCCACTTTTGGCTGGTACCCTTTAACTTCGTTTGCTCTGGCAACGGCAATGTATCCAATTCAAGCGACTTGCGTTCTTGGTTTACTACGCACCTGTGATGCACTAATACACATCTGCGAATGCGAGACTGCGACTTGCTAGATGCAAACTGCAAAATCCTTTTTGAATCGTTGGTGTGAAAAGTGGGGTTGGATTGAATTTGAATTTTGAATATGAATTTAAATCCGCTCACGAATTGTTGATGAATTTGAATTCGATTTTTGCAAAGTCAATGAATTTGAATTTGGTTTTTTCAAAGTCAATGAATTTGAATTTAAAAATTAAAAAAAATGAATGGATCCTACCCTGATTGGATGCGGCTTCGCGCCCAGACCGTTTGTCAGTGATTATGTACCATAGAATTGCTCTTTCATATCTCAAAACAAATTCTTCGCGATATTTGCTTACGTATTTTCAGTACTAGGCGTTCTCAAGATACTTTTTGTTAGTTATATCACGGATATACTAACGTATTTAGTATTAGAGGTTACTGTATATTATATTTCATTATCAGGCACATACTTCCGTCTGAATCCGCACTCAGATAGGCAGAGTCATGTTTTCGCTGTAGCAACTCAAGAATGCTTGTGTCTGGTCCCTCGGATCTTTTGTTATAACCCTGGACGGTTTTAGTGCTTTGCTGTTTGTACGACCCGCCTTGGAGAAATAAAAGACGATTCTACATTTCCTTTTGCCACCTCATTCTCCGATTAGTGCTTTTACACAATGCCATTTAAATAAGGTCCATTATGGCTTGGCTATCACATTGTATTATTTTTTGAAATAACAAAGAAATGAAACGAATTGACAGGCTGGAAGTTTAGATCATTTTTTGCCTGGTTATTTTCCTTTTCATCCAATTATGAAATAATGCTGTCCTCGAGCCGAGAACAGGGCATTTTCGAGGACTTGTAGACTTCGAGGCCAAGGCCAAGGACTGAGCTTCGAGGCGAAGGCCAAGAACTTCAAAATGTGTCCTCGAGGATGTTCTCGAGGCCAAGAACGTCTACGAGGACTCCGCCTCTGATTTTAACAAAATTTGTGTTTTTTCGAAAAACAGACATTTTCCACTAACGGCCAGTTATTGCATTTCCTCATTAATCCATAAAATTGAGGTTTTACTGTAATATCTGTTTATGATGATGAACCTGATGTTGAAGTCAAGCAATGGAATTCAATTGACCAAGAAGCGTTTTTCGCTTTGCAGTAGTAACCGATCAATGGTCGTAAATTAAATAAGCGATCTGTAGTCGAGTGGATAGAACTTCTTTCACTGAAACGGTATACTCGGGTTCGAGTCCCAATCGGGTCAAACCAACAACTATAAAAATTGGTATTCATAGCGCATCTGCTTGACGTTCAGCAATTAAAGGAACAGTAAGAAGCATTTACCGTGTGTGGTAGACAGGTGGGCAGGTGGCAGCTTGACTCGAAGACCAAAAGGTTCCTTTTGCTGCCACCTGCTGGCCAAGGCAACTTGGTAAATAAAGATGCATTTTGTTATCGTCCTTATTTATTTGCTTTCGTTTTGTTGCTTGTCTGTTGTTTTAATTTACTGTTTTTTCTTCTTTGTTATTATTATCTTTCACTTATATACTGGAACGCTTTGGCAGAGTCCTGCAGAGCTAAACTTTACTGCAAAACCTGAAGAATATTGTAAATTAACCATTTACTAGAACTCGAAATTACTTGCACAATAAATGTAATTGTAATTACATTTTACTACCAAATTGCTTTGGCCAGGAATCAGCAAAGGGACCTTGCGGTCTTCGAGTGAAGCTGTTACCTGCCCAACTGTCTATGTCATACATACGGTAAAAGCTGTATACTGTCCCTTTAATCGCAAAACGTCAAGCAGGGAAGCTGTGAAAACTAATTAACAGCTTGCTTGTAAATTCCAGTAGTTTGTGCGGCAAGAAAAATTATTGTACCGTTACCCTTTAATTTGAGTATCACCGGACTCTGCCTAATTGATATGAGATACGCACCATCAACAATGCATAAACACATATTTGGTACTTCTCATGAAAAATTAGTACACTTATGTTCTGATTGAAATATCGGAGATATGACTAGCTATGGTACTTTTGTAGCAGCTATTTACAGTATTTAGACCTAATGGGAATGATGCGACTCACTATTGCTCTATGCTGTATAAATTATTTTAATGCATAAGTATTGATTACAAAGTTTGGTATTATCTTGATACTATGACCAGCTGCCACTTGAAAGGGTTTCCAGACTCGGTGAAGTTTCAATTTCAGGGTGGTTTTTCTTTCTTCACCATGCTCCGTTGCGCTAAAGGTAGTTTTGGGCCGATCGCGCCACCAATTGACCACCTACGTAACTGTGCCTGGCCTCGTACTGGTCATTACCCCTTATCTTTCCTCTTTATCAATTTTTCGAACTATTCAGCGGTTAGGTTTACTCACATCATGTGTGCCCGCATGTGCATGTTGATGAGCGTAATTGATTAGGTCTACATTGTGCATACTTCAACTGGTGCGACAGGTGTAGCAACCATGCAAATACAAATCGCTTTTTTTGCTCAATATCCGCAGAATGTCTTAAAGTCTGACATTGTGTCGCTACGTCCTCTTCCTGACTCTACGAGTAATTATTGTGTTATTATGGATACGCAATCGTTGTGGTTGTCAAGAATCAAAAATGATTTAATGTATTAAGCACTATAGGTTGGTTTGATTAATTATCGGATGTGTCGTGATTTAAATCATTTCCTAAAACACCACAGTCCTATTTTTCACCATTTCCTGATACACCACAATCCTATTTCCTGATACACCACAATCCTATTTTTCACCAAATTTGAACTGGAAAAAACTCGATGCAGTAATTTTTGGAGGCTCAGTTAATATTAATAATTTAAAGGTGTAGATTTTTGGGGTATTTTTGGAAGGATATGTTAAATTTCCACAAAATTTCAACCTCATTCATTCTTAAATTACACTATATTAAAAAATATAGTGACGCAAATTCATTCTTGCTTGGCAAGAAGCTGTGTTGCGTAAAAGTTGTTTGTTTTTCAGTAGTCAAAGTTGCCAGAACAAAACAGTTAAGTCCATATTCCATGATTGCAAAGATCTGTTTATTTTGTTAGTATTGTTACGATATTCAGCACTGTATAACAGAAATTAATATTTTGGGTTTTGAATTTGCCCCATGTTGTTAATTACTTAGCTTGCTCATTCTGATTGCTGTGGTAGCATTGTTTTTATTCTGTTCTTAATTGTTAATTGAAAGCCTTAAGTTCTTACAAAATTTTACGCATAAAAAATGTACCTCAAAAACATATTTGGTTGATATGCTTCGTTCACATCTATAGCGTGGAACAAAATAGCATCAGCAGTAGTTTGAAGACGTCGGTCAAACGTGAATTTACAATTGCCGCAAAGTGTTGACTGGATCGTAAACCTGTAAAACATAATTTGAAAACGAAAACCAGAGCTCTTACACGACCATATTAATAACTGACGTTTCGCTAAAGGCTTATAACATCTTCAGAGCTGAAAAAATGTAAACCCACCATTGTTTTAGCTTTGATAAGAGATATCAGTTTCTCGAATTTATAATCATTTACCATTTGAAGAGATTGAGCAAAAGATTACTGAAAGTAATTATTATACGACAAAAGAAAAAGAGGGAAAACAGAAATCAAGCACGTCAAACTAGCACTCAATCAAGAAAACCAACAATAATAACATGCAATCTAACAACAACTCATGGAATTAGTAGGTCAGCAGGTTGATAAATTGTTCAGTTACCATTAATTTCTTATTTGCCATGTGCCGTGGCCAGTTAACTGAAGGCTGCTGTTTGCATTTGATTGCGCGTAATTTGATTGCACTCTTTAATTTTTTTGTACAGAACTTACATTTCAGCTCCATAAACGCAGTAAATTCGAGTGAAATGTTTGTAACCGAAATCTATACCCAAACTCTTTTTTGTTAAATAAACTTAAAGTATAAAAACGAGCTACTCGGCCTGGCTTCCAGACTCATCATACCATTATAAATAATTAAGTGCCAGTGTCATCATTATCGGTAAATGGTTTATATTTTTATTGCTTAGTACAATTTTGCTGTGTGATCTTTTTAAACATTTTTTTCAATAACCAGATCCGGGCAAATGTTACTTGAAAAGTAGTGCCACCACTCCCGCCGTTTTTTGACGTATGAGAGAGGTACTGCCGCTCAGAGATGGAACCGGTCAGGATTTTCTCGACCCGACCGGTATATTTTAAAATCTACGCCGGTTGACCGTTTTTTTTGCAGAAGGTTTTTGTTCACTGTTCAATGCATGTAACAAAAAATTTTCAAAAGGGGGAGGGGACATGGGTGAGGTGTTAAAATTTGTGACTATGGACAGGGGTCTCAGGAAAAAAAAACAAACAAGATTTTGCGTTTTTTGCAAAAATAACTCAATTTTAAGACTTTTTTAGGTTAAATTTTGGGTTGATAGACCTGTTTTGAGCAGCGCAAAACGTGCTCAAAATCAGCATAAAAGGAACTAGAGGGCACAGGCTAAATTATTAGGCGTTCTTTCTAATTCTTGCTTTCCCCAATTTGGGCCAAATCACTAACAAAATTTAACCCCACAATGCAAGATTTGAACGTGTTTCGGACTTAAATTGCAAGTAAAAGAAGGATTGAACAATCAAGTTTTTTTAATTGGCTTTCAAACGTTAAAAATCTAGTAGCCTACTTTCAAATGGCTCGAAACTTGTGCGAAATGTGATTCAATGGCATTATAATAGCTATTATTTCCAAAAAGCTATAAAAAATTGCCCAGCGGCAGTGGGCTTCGCCCACAAACCCCTTCTGCCAAAAGTTTGAGTTGCTGCAGTGTGCCAAATATGTCTCCCAAGTTACACATTTTACTTTAAGTTTAAGCCCTCTTTCTATAGCAAAATTCTAATCATGAGCCAAACACAGTCCACGGCTTTTGATCTTCCAATCTTCAATATTTTCATCCCACAAAAAGTTTATCTTTCGAAAATTTCTTATAACATCATTGCATGTGGTTTGGGCCCCTCCCCAATCAAAAATTCTGGCTACTCCAATGAGTTTTTAGGCCTCTAAGCTTCCAGGATCGAATTTCTCACCCATTTTTTCTTAATTCGTCTCTGTCAGTGCTGTAGTTTACTTTCTCAAACACATACTCCATACACATTGAAATGTCTCCGAAAGGAATAGTCCATATCAAAATGGTTTTTCTTTCTTTCTCTTCAAAATTTCTAAAAGAAAATAGTAAACATAAATAACAATGCAAATCGTGGTGACGCCAAAGATTCAGTAAGAACGACAACCTCTAGATTGCCTGCTATAAGCAATTTAGATCGGTCTAAAAGCGTTATACGAAAAACTATCAACTTAAAACAATCACGTCACATAAAAATTAAAAATTTAAGAATGGTAACACAAAATTTATGATCTGAAATTAAAATCAGGAACTAAAAATAAAAAATATAAAGCATTAAAATTAGCTATTTTTTCCGATACCGGGCTTCTGGACCATTCAGAGGCGGCACAAAGCACACCCCTGATGATCCCGATTACAAGTGAAACAGTATGTTAGGGTTTTAAATTTTTTATTTGAAACGTGAACTGTGTTCAGATATCCGCTTTGGAGAACGCTGCCGAGCACTTTTCTGAATCGGTTGATTTCAAACTCTTCTCATTGTGTAAGAAAAACTATGCAGTGTTGTTATGCTGTAAGTAGCTAAAAACAAGACTTATCACAGTTGCGGTTGGCCAAAGGCCAAATCAGCTTACTAAAGTTTGGCTCATAGCTTGCTGTGCGGTTACTAACTGTGTGTTTATCACTGTATTGTGGTAGTGTACCGATTACTAAATGTAAGCTACTTCCTTATCAGACGTTCAACGAAAAATTTCAGCCTTCATGATTGCTAGCTTGAAACTGCAGCATAAATACGAGAGCTTAAATCTGCAGCATCTCATCTGCGTTTCATTTCTGAACTTTTTCAGCAATTTTTGGCCAATTAGAAATTTGATATGATACAAGTTTTAATGCAGCTTTAGAAATTTTATTTTGTAAAATTAAAGTTACCTATGTAATCAAACGATTTTTTCTGTTCTTGCCTGCAATCTCTCCCCACTCGTTTCAGCTTTTAGTTTTCAATAGTATTCTAGTTTGAGCAAGCTTTCATACACTTTTAATTATGGAGCTCTAAACTTAGGAAATAAAAAATTGATATTTGGACAAAAAGAACTCTTAACTGAAATTATTAAATAATTGTTTGTTTTAAGTACAGTATAGCCCATTTTTCGTAAAATGTCTTATTTCAGGAAAATATGCAAAGGTTTGATTTTTGTAATATTTTTAATCAACGAAACATGCCCTAGCTGAAACGTGAGTAAGCGTAATTCCGCATATTAACAAAATATCCCACGCAAATAAGCGCGTATTTGTCTACCCGTATTTTTAAGCCTGTGCGAAAATTAGTAAAAGCCGCATAACGGTATCGTTTTCATGACAACCGCGATCGCATAATCGGGGTCAAAACCGGGCTTCTTGTTCACGTTGATACTAAAACCGATTAGTGGTCGAGTGAATAGAGCGTCTGCTCCTGAAACGGTAGACACTGGTTCGATTCCCGGTTTCCATAAAAATGGGAATTCACAGCTTTTCTGCTTGACGGTCAGAAATAAAACGGACAGTGTGAAATCTCGACCGTGTGTGGCAGACAGGTGGCAGCTTGACTCGAAGACCGAAAAGTCTTTTCGCTGTCTTCTGGCCAAGGTTTTGGTAAATGAATGTAATTACAATTACAGTTAATGAGTCAGAACCGTTCAATGATCGATGAATAAAGCGTATGCTACTGAAACGGTAAACTTGGGTTCGATTCCCGGGTGGGTCAAACCAAAAACCATGAAAGTTGGTATTCACAACTTCCCTACTTGACTTTCACCAATTAAAAGAGTCAGTGTAAAACTTGCGTCATGTGTGGTTCACAAATGACTAGTTTGTCTCAAATACCGAAAGGTCACTTTGCTGTCTTCTTATTAAGGTAAGTTAGTGAATAAATACAGAATGAACTATCGGTACATTACATCGCATAGGCGCTTCACACTGCTTGGCAGAATCAAGTAACAAGCAAATTCACCCGAAATATTGCGTCGATCGTGCGGTAACGCGTTCGTCTCTAAAGCATTAGGTCTGAGGTTCAAATCTCGGGCTGGTCAAATCGAACTGAGTGTTGCCAACAGCTCGCCACCGCTGGAACATTTATTCGAAAGAAGCTGTACTACCCGCAGGCGCAATGATGTGGGGATTGGCCCCGTCAACTCGTTACACGTTTCGGCGGATTACAGCGAGTATAAAAAAAATTTGACGATTTGATTGTATTGAGTCACTTCCGGTGTAAATGCACTTTCATACTCTTTCAGTCTGTCTACCAAATCTACACTTGACAATGCCATATATAGAGCTTTTGCATTTCGACTTTTCAAGCCCAGCTCTTGATTCCGATGCCAGCTCATTTAGAAAAAAATCATTTAGTCATTTAGAAAAAAGTGTCAAGTCACAAAAGAGCTGAGCCAATCAATCAAGAGCTTCTATACCATCAAAAAACATTGCCATTACATAAACTCTTTGATTTAACAGACATACAGAAATAAGCTATTTGCCGAGTTGAACAAATGACAGCTTAAAATATGAAACACAAATTAACTTCAACAGGTAACTGCAGAGTGACCAATATTTCAGGTCTTCTAGTCAAGCAGCCGCCCAGAAAATTACAACATTGCGAAATACTATAGAAATATCAGAAAATAGAAATTAAACAAATACACAATATGCTGCATTTTAAGCCAATATCTCTAGGATAATAATAATTAGACCCGGTCTACACTTTGCGTAAAATCATGAGCGTACAATCGTGTCTTTTAATTTATTTTAGATAGAAATTCAGTAATGGTACGTCTGTTGTTTTTTAAAGACTTTTCGAAAAAATAGCCATTTTAACCTCATTTGGATCACATTTCGAACGTTTTTATAGAACCATTTAATTGCACAAATTGGAAGTTGTTTGCAAAAGTTATATTGCCCGCTTCAGCCCCCTTTAGTTAGAGGCGAAGTCCAAACCAAGTTTAAACGCTTGTATTTTGAAGTTAAATTTTCTAGACGACTAGGCTAAGAGTAGGCTGAGGCCGCGTAAGCCCTACTGATTGTTCCACTGCAGTAGACAAAAAAAAAAAGAGAATAAATATTCCTTACGTGAATTTAGTGGTACTTGCAGTTGTAGGTGATGTAGTTGTAAACTCCAATTTCTTTATTTTGTAACTGATTTCCAACGAAAAAAATTTTTCCTTCCTCAACAGATAGAGTATCAAAATTAGATTGAACGCTACGACTGCGACCGCAAAAAGTTTATATTTTTGCGTCAAATCTCTCGTCATAATGGTACTGATACAGCTGCTCTCTCATTGGTACATTATCGCTCTAGTTGCTACACCTGTATGCATGCGTTATTGTGCTTTGAGAAAAAGGAAGGAAAACCTGATTGTGTTGCAGCGCAGCCACAATTTTTATTTACCAACAGATTTTCACTTCATATGTTGCATATACATGTACAGAAAGCGTATTCCTAAAAAAACTTTTATAAAGCAAAAGTGTTATTAGATGAACTTTTGGGTGCATAATCACAAATCAACATTTATTTTTGCCTCACTGAAAAAATCTTCCCCGCAAAAGCAAGTTTGTTTTTCACATTTAATCCTATATCATATGGAATGAAAAATAATATGTAATTGTAATTGTAACGTAATTGTAATTACATTTTATTCACCAAGTTGCCTTGGCCTGGAGACAGCGAAGGAACCTTTCGGTCTTCGAGTCAAGCTGCCACCTGCCCATCTGTCTACCACACACGATGGAGGCTTCACACTGTCCCTTTAATTGCTGAACGTCAAGCAGGGAAGCTGTAAATACCAATTTTTATAGTCTTTGGTTTGACTCGACCGGGAATCGAACCCGTGTCTACCGCTTCAGTAGCAGACGCTCTATCCACTCGACCACTGATCGGTTAATAGGTGCACTATTGAAATAGGTGCACTATTGAAATTTTTACAAAATCACACCACTTCAATTGAATTGAGTTTTATTGTAGCAAGAAACCATATTTTGTTAAAATCAACAAACTTAAATCTAAACATTTTTCTTTTAAGGAAAACTTGGTCATTATCATTTACAGAAATATTTACGAAAAAAGTTTATGCAGCCGTCTTTGCTTCGGTCCATCGATTGATCAGGCCTTTTATCCCGTTTGGGGCCGACTTTTGTCACCACACAATGCTGTGGTTGGTGGGTTTTTGACCACAATCACATTTGGGTGCGGCACGCTATCCACACCAATATAAGCCCGAGTTGAAACGTCCAGCTCCAGCCCTCTGGCAATTCAAAGTGGTCCAGTCGCTTCGCTGAAGGTCTGGTTCAAGAGGCAGATGATCTGCCGGACGGCTGGTGATATACGTCGAATAATTGGGGAGTGATGAACGCCACCTGTTTGTTCTGGTATCTAATAAATAAAACTGTCGAGTACCATGCAAATCTGAGATATGAGAGACAAACGGTAGTGTCACGAATAATAATTTTGAATGCCTGACATATGATTATTTGCTGTATTTTAATGCGTACGTGACTGATTTACTGCTTTTGTCGCTTTTTTTTTTATTTAGAATATTCATGATATTCTGGATAATTCCTTTCTAGTATTTTCTACTGTCTTCTATTAGTTACCGGATTAATTAGTTGTCTTAATTGCTTTATTTAGACTTAGACTTGAAGTTTGTGACGTCACAATTATGCTACGGTTGTGTTTTCGTAATCGCGTATATTTTTTTTATTGTGACGTATCATGGATTATTTTAGCATATTCGATAGCTTTTGCCATAGTATAAATTGGCGGATCGTTTTTGATTCTATTCTTCTAATATTCTGAAAGTGGATGATTTTTAGGTATTAGTTTCGTAGGCAGTTAAGCCGAGTTTGTGTATCTGGGGTTGGCTCGTAAAGCCGTTTAGTAAGAGGTGTGAGTGGAGCGATTTTGCTCAGTTAGTTGGTTTGTGTTTCAATCTTAAATAGAGGTTTTAATTTAAGATTGGTGCTGCTTTCCGAGATTCAAGAAGGTAAAGGAACTATCATCTGCCATTTTCGATTTGTCAATTAACACCTCAGTCGTTCTCTAGTTTTAGCCGACGTGAGCAATTCTAGAGATTAAAGGTTTTACTTTAGCCAAGTATCAACGATCGCGATAGGTAGTCAGAAAAGGAGACGTGCTTTAGGGGAACAGCCAGGTCTGGTTGGGATACGACCCCAGAGCAAATAGTCATCACAGGCAAAAATTTTGTTTAAACACTTTGCGGTGAGTCCTTTCCTGTTTTGTCGGTGGAATTTTTGGCAGGACTGAAGGATAGCAAAGTTAATTGAAGGTATGACGTAATAAAACGGGACACATAGTCTCATTAAGGGTGGCATTTATTTTGCTTACAGTATGAGTCGACTACTACACAACTCTGCAGCGGCATATTCTGTTGCACTATATAGGCTACAAGTCCCAATAAACGCACTTGCATGAAACTTTGACCTTTTGCACTCCACGTTGTTCCTGCCAAGCAGCACATAAACTGTAAAATATCGCATGGGGTACGCTTATGCAGCGTGACAGATGCATTCGCAATGCGGATGCATAAACAAGGATGGAGAGGAAGAGAAGGGAAGGGATTGCAAAACGCAATTTACCCAAGTTAAGCAGCATTTAATAAAGATCACCAAATACTGGCACTGTTCACTTCACTCATTTTGCGTCACTACTGAGCAGAGGTGGAGTCGAGGACACAAGGCTCGAGGCCAAGGCCAAGGCCAAGGACACAAAAAAAATCCGAGGCCAAGGCCAAGGCCAAGGACAGCCTTTCCGAGGACAGACACTCTCGAGGCCAAGGACAGGAATGCTCGAGGCCAAGGCCAAGGACCAAGGACACAAAGCGCAAGTGCTCTCCAAAAAAAAAAAAAAAAAGGTCTTCACAAAAATTTTTCAGGCGATCTCCAAAAAAAAAAAAAAAAAAAAAGGTCTTCACAAAAAATTTTCAAGCGATCTCCACTAAAAAACGTTTTCCAAAAAATTTTTCAAGCGCTCCACAAAATTTTAACATTCCAAAAAATAGTGCTGTCCTCGAGCCGAGGACAGGCCAATTTTCGAGGACTTGAGGCCTCGAGGCCAAGGCCAAGGACTTGACCTTCGAGGCCAAGGCCAAGGACTTCAAAATGTGTCCTCGAGGACGTCCTCGAGGCCAAGGACGTCCTCGAGGACTCCACCTCTGCTACTGAGCTATCAGACTCCAAGCAGATTTAAATAGTTCCAAGTCGTAAAAAACACGTCGCATCGCCTTTTGTCTAGCATCAAAGGCCAGAAATTAACAAACAAAGGCTGTCAGCTGCCATCAGTCTACACAATAAGGCACAAAAAGAACATTCAAAACAAAACGATTCTAAATACGGTCTAATTAACCTTTGAAGGTCTTTGAAGATTTTGCCGTAGTATGGCGTTGATGGTCAATTGTTACGCGCTATTAAGTCATTCTACTGCAGACCGGAGGTTTGTGTTCGGGTAAATGGCAAGCAATCAAAGCCGTTCCATGTGGGCGTTGGACTCCAGCAAGGGTGCGTTTTGTCACCTCTCCTTTTCATTGTTTACATGAATTGAATCGACAAATACAGCCAAGCTGATGAGTGTGCCACGATTGGAAATTGCAAAATCAGTCGTCTGCTATTCGCAGATGATTTGGTTCTGCTTTCTTCCACAGAATCTGGCCTCCAGCGCGCATTAAATAGCTTTGCAGATGCATGCAACACCGCCGGAATGAAAATAAGCACGGCCAAAACTAAGGTACTTCATCTTTCAAGAAACCCTGATCAGTGCGTGTTGCAAGTGAATAGAGCGACACTGAAGCAGGTAGAGAAGTTCAAGTATCTTGGGGTTGCATTTACGAGTGACGGAAGGCAAGACGAAGAACTGGATACCCGAATAGGCAAGGCTAGTGCAGTAATGCGAGCTTTGCACTACTCGGTTGTTATGAAACGAGAATTGTCGAAAAAGGCAAAACTCTCAATTTTCAAAGCAGTTTTTGTCCCCATTCTCACTTATGGTCATGAATCTTGGGTAATGACCGAAAGAATGCGATCACAAGTGCAAGCGTCCGAAATGAGGTTTTTACGAAGAATCGAAGGAGTTACACTGTTTAACAAGGTGCGTAGCTCTGAAATTCGAAAATCTCTTAACATCGAGCCGTTACTTCTCCGAATTGAAAGATCTCAGCTTAGATGGTTTGGCCATGTAAGCAGAATGCCTCAGAAAAGACTCCCCAAACAAGCTTTACATGCCAAAGCAAATGGGAGAAGACCAGTCGGACGACCTAGAAGTAGATGGACCGATTACATTGAGGATCTTGGATGGAATCGTTTGGGACTTCGCCCAAGCGAAATGATGGAGGTGATGGAAGACCGTGAGGTGTGGCGGCTCAATCTTGAGCTACTGCCCCCGCAACCCTCACGGAAAAGCGGGCAATGAAGAAAGAAGAAGAAGAAGAAAAAAGGTCTTTGAAGATGCACCTTTGAAGATGAGCTAATTAGCAGCTTATTTTTAACAAAGGATAATAATTACTCATTAATTTAACTTAAACACCGATTAGACAATGACAAATAATCTTTTCGATTTAAGTCACAAGATTGCGAAATCCAATAATTAATCAGACACAAATGCACAAACAAAGATTTAAAATTGGGTCTTCAATCATTAGTTGAAAGCAGGGCGGATTGATTTTAATGATTTTAACAAAGGGACTAAGTGATTCAATTCTGTCAAAAGGATTTTAAATTTCAGCAATTAGCTCCTTCAAATGGCTCTACAACCGTGCAAAATGTTATCGAAATGACGTAAAAATTACTCTCCTCTCAAAAAATATCACAAAACAGACACCCCCGTGTGTAAGATGCAGACAAATTTACAGGTAGTTTAAGGTTCAAAGCCCGTTCTTTCATAGCAAAAACCTGGTTACGCACCTGATCGAGACATTAATTTTAATTAGATTACAGGCCGAAGCCTCTGAGCGAAATCTCCATCTTTTGGAGGCCTTTAATGGGGGTCTAAGAACAAAGTTTTATGCAATTTGGACAATTTTTGTGATTTCAGAAAAAATTAACAATTTTTAATGCAATTTGAATAAAAATGTTGAACGTTTATGGAGCCATTTGAAATGATATCGCCCGATTAATTTATGCTAATGTGCATATAAGGTGAACGTAGCAAGAAAAAAATTTAAATTGAATCTAGTGGCTCAAGCTTTATGTCAGACCTGCATCGCATAAATGGTTATGAAAATTAGGTGGGGTGTGCATTAGGGTGCTGATTTTGCCTCAAAATTTTGATTTTCTTTTTACCTGTGCTCAAAATGTGTAATTTGTATAAACAACCTTTTCTGTGAAATATTTTTAAAACCAGTCAATTTCCAGGGGGTCCTCCGGCAGAATTTCATGATCCATTATGAAAATAAACGAAAATGTCTATAACTTCTTAATTATTCTCCTAAGAAACTCTATTTTCGGCTCCATACCCACTAATTCAAACCTGAGAATGCTTTTGGAGTAAATTTAATTGTGATTGATAAAGCTTACTTTGATTCTGGCGTAATTTCACAGCAGAGCATTAAAATTACTGTATTGCAGTAATTTTTCATATTATACATTGTAGTACTTTACAGTGATATGTTACCAAATCAATTTTTAGGTTTAATTTTTAGTGTGAGGAGAGAGTGGTGAAATTAGACAGTTTTATTGCTTTGTTATGACGTGACTGTATTAACTGTGAATTTGGTTATGGTGCTTTCGTAACATGGTTGTGCGCTAGCCTCTTATTCATACAATTATATCAGTCATTGAAAGCATAAAAAGATCACTGTGTTGTAGCAAATTACTGGTAAACTTTTGAACAAACTCTTCAATTTTGAGTTAGCGAGCCTGGTACAAGCTCAATTGGCTGTCGCTCCAAAATGCTTCTGTACTAAATTAATTTATTTTAGTCTTCTCCTGCTGGTATGAAATTTTTTGGTGCATGGTTTGAAAACAATCTTATATAACTTTTGGTTACTTTGAATTTATAGTCACTAAGCATGTTTGATTGACCATTGCTTTATTTCTCAGCATTAAAGCAAAAACAAGCCAATTTCGTGCAATATTTCGTATTTGTCGTTTTCAAAACAACGTAAATATGCCAAAGTATTTTAGCGTAAATAAATGCGTAATGTTTTGTCAGATTTTGCTTACCTTAGCTTTTACTTGGTATCGCAAAGCCGTCTTTTTTCTTAAGTTCCAAAAATTGATAATTTCTCTGTTTGTAAGGATACATGCTGCAGCATAGCGTATGACAAAGTGCTATTTAATCACCATCAAGTTTATGAAGATTTGAAGGTTATAATTGAGATGTGAAAGTTTTTAGAGATTGTTAGCGAAACTTTAATATAGGTGGTGATCTTGAGTGTTTTACTTTTGAATGTTGTTAATGTGTTATACACAGTGCTTAAATTATAAAATTTTGCAAAGGGGGACGCTTTTGCAGCCTTGACCAAACGCATTTGGCATGCGAAAGTACTTTAGTGAAGATTACGTAATTCCGTCGCCGAAATTGAATGAACACCAAAAAAAAAAAGGTCTTCGCTGGAAATTGAAGTGGTTTTTCGCTAAAATCAAGTGAAGAATTAAATCTTTTTCGTCTGACCATCCAGCGCTCAAATCTCGATGGGGGGACACCTAAATCTCGATGGGGTGACGCTAAATCTCGATAGGGGGACGCTAAATCTCGATGGGGGGACGCATCCCCCCGCGTCCCCCTACAATTAAAGTACTGGTTATTAATTATAAGCTTAAAAATAGTTACACTTTAAAGCAAAACTAGCGGTATGCGATACTTAACGAACTGCAAAATTGCATCTACGCGTTAAACATCAAAATTAAAGAGCTTTTGTTTAGTGATCTTTGCCTCCATTCATTTCGGCTGAAGTTGATTGATAAATAAGTTATTAAAATTAATATTAATTGTCCTACCAAACATTGCAAAAAAAAAACTTTACTTTAGGATATCAATTTGGTAGCTCACACTAACGAATCAAGTTAGAAAATGATTCATAAAAGGTAGCAGCATTCGCCTCACCTTATCTCAGTTGTTCCTAAATAGCTGCATCAAGGTTTGGGCTTGATAAAGCACACTTTAAAAAACGTAACATTTTGATACAAGATAAATTTTTATGTTTTGAAAAGTTACCCTAATTTCCTTTCAAAAATATTGATTTCTAAGCAGATGCCAGTTAAAGAATAAAAGTTTATGCCTTAAATATTCTAGTAGTTAAAACACTAAAGAGCCAGGATGGCAGTACGGTTCGTTCAGATTTTGCGTAACACGTACCTCGCACCTTGAACCGTACCGTACCAGCGTGCTGTACTTCAGTTCAATTTTTGAAGCGTAACGTACCTACGTAACGCACCCATGCCATTACAAAAAAGGCGTACCGTACTTCTTAGCAAAAATTGGGGCGTACCGTACTGTCATCCTTGCTTTTAACTATTCGCAACTTTAACTGACTTTGAAATTACTAGTCTATAAATCAGCGATCTCAATTCACACATTTAGTGTCGGCTTCAGCTGTTTTTTTGCCTCTGCATACAAAAAGCCGGTGCATTGTGCCCAAAGTCTGACATTTTTAAACCACTGCGTATTCAGCTAAAGTTTTGCAGTTGTTACCATTCAAATTTTTCTTCAATATGAGACATGCCACGATAGTCCTGGGCTACTAGCTATTGATGGATTGCACGCGACGTCATCGCGTTGCTAGCCAAACCGCTGGAAGTCAAAATCGCGGATCGGCACTATGTAAATGCATGCTAAAACACTGACAGTAAAGATATAAAGCGTATTTTCACGCTATAAAAGAGTTGATTCTTTGTAATACTAAACTTAAATGCTAAGCAAAAGCCTGTAAAAAATGAAAAAGATTTTAAAGGCTGTGAATCATCCAGCCAATTCCGGTGGTTTACAATAGCTAAAATTGAACTATAATTTTTGATTATTTTTGTTTTGATTTTGTGGCTGCGGTTGCAAAGATATTCAACAAATACAAAAAGATGTCCGAAAAAAGTTTTTGGAAACTCCGAGTTTTGATCTTCCCGCCAAAACCACAGTTCTCTAAACTATTAGGCCTACTGTAATCTTATTGAACTATTAGTACTAACTATCTCTAAACTATTAGGCCTAATAGTTTAGAGATAGTTAGGCCTAAACTATTTAGAAATAAACTATCCCTAAACAGGCCCGTAGCCAGGATTTGGAAAAGGGGGGGCTATTTTGAAAGAGTGAGAAAAGTGCAATCGACCTTGACCCGAATTTTCATTGTTCTTGAATGAGTTTCACACGGTTTGTCCGAAAATTGAGACAGAATTTCTCGGAAGGCTCGGAAATTCAAAGGTTTTTTCCGCCCAACATGAGCCCAGCAAACATGGCTATGCAGGGCCTGTAAGGGTTTAATGCGGGCAGTGCAGGCCAATGCGGGCAGCGGAAGCCTGTGCGGGCCAGATGCAGGTACTGCATCGTAGAACTGCAAGACACACTGTTACTAAATGCGCTAATCAGGACTCGAGACGGTGTTGTGTAGCGGATATATGCTTGTCTTTATTTGAAAATCACTATTCTTATTCACAAGGTTCTCTAAAATAACCGTGCAGGTCTTGTGCAGGACCTCTGCAGTTTTTTGGCTCAAACACTTCTTTAAGAAAATAAAATAAAGACTTCAAAATTCTTTAAAATATAGCTGACAATTAATGTTGCCAGGTCAAATTACACCTGAACACACTAACGAGCAGGGGTGTATTCTCCAGTGATTCAAGGTGTTCAGCGCACACCCAGCGATATGACAGCGTAAACGCATTAATTACATTTGACTAAATTTTTTGTTTTTCTCTTTCTAATCTCTGTAATACCAACGCAGGCTGCGTTCTTTTTTCTTTCGATGAATAGCAAATTGCTTTTTTTTCAACACAGACAATGACGTCACACTCTCTGTCATGATAAGTTTATTAGATATTGTTGAACGCAAGGGACGCAGACCTTTCCATTTTATTCTCAATTGCATTACATAGCGGAGAGTGATTTTTTCTCTTTTCACGCAATTCAAATGCCAGAAATGTTCAACTTTGAGATTGAACCAGATATTACGTCACAATGCATTTCCAATCATACGAGTGGCATCATAGTTGTATAATGCGATTGTGGGTTATTGCGTGTCATTTTCGAAAGTTTGGCGGTCTGTTTTCATATCTTTAAGTAATAGGTAGGTCAAATTTGTTCTGTAGAATGAAATAAGCGTTGACAGTATAATTAAGAAGCCATTTTCTAGCAAACATTATTGGAAATAGTTAGAGATTATCATTAATCATTTAGTATAAAAGCAAGGAAAAGGAATTCTCTCGTCATTTAAATCCGTCGTTATACCAAACATAGATTGGCTATCGGGATGCAGTATCAGGTCTAAGCTGTTTTTCTGGCCTTGTTTGCTTTTTTCACCAGAAACTAGCGTAAGCGTTTGAGACCGGTTCAAATATCGCATTGAACTTTTGAGCTCTTCCACATGAATGCCGGCAGGCGGGAGCATGTATCGGAGTGGCGCACACCTTTTAAAAATGCCTACCGTACGCCACTGCTAACGAGTAAAAAAAATACACTCTCCCAGAAAAGCTTATCAACAGAACAGAATTAGAACGTCGAAGTAGTGATTTTGTGCAGGTAAACTTTGCTGGGAAATGTCTTAAAAATATCAACGAAAAGGGCATAAATTTTTAAAAAAGGCAGTGGCAAAGAGTACCGGACCCGCATCGTTTGTATTCATTCGCGTTCATCTTTTGCTTGACGCAAACACGTCATATCTCGTGATCGTAATTCTTAACCCCATGAATTCTTAACCTTTTTATAAATCAATAATTCAGAAGTTACATAGCAGACTTGAATCATAAAGTTTTTATCACGGTTGTGAGGTAGCACTTACCTCACATATCTGCTTTCCCATTAGGCTAGTGTTTCATCAGCATCCGAATTCACACATAGCCTATCCTGGCATCCCACCCGAACCTTCAAACCACACACGAGGGCAATTTCTACACTTGCCATCGTACCCTCTTCTCAGATTACTCTGATCTAAGTCTGACAACAAGGTCACCAGAAAGAGGATTCTCGACCAGTATCACACTGGCACTTCACTTAGCTCAACCGCATTGCGCTAGGATACCAGGATAGGTATCAGGATAGGTATGGGTGGGATGCCAGGATAGGCTATGTGTGAATTCGGATGCTGATGAAACACTAGCCTAATGGGAAAGCAGATATGTGAGGTAAGTGCTACCTCACAACCGTGATAAAAAATCAATAATTATTAAGAAAGTAATCTTTAGCGCCAACACTTCACTTGCTCAAGCATAACCAACGAATGACAAAACGTTTAAAAAAATTTAAAATTTGTGTTGAGTACAGATGAGCGGAAAGTTTTCAGTCGCTGTATAGCCTGATCAGTATTTCGCCTTCGATTTCTTGTTTGCGTGACAGCGAGAGGAATCATCCTTTTTATAAAAAAAACACTAGACTAAGCTTTAACGACTTAGGTTTGTCTGTTTCCATGGTTATTTAAAACGTGAGCCGGGATAAAATCGCAGGTTTGTAAGGTAGCGTGCTTCCACATCAAGTTAAGATTTACTGGTACGGCTAGGCCTACTAGACACTGCAATCTTATTTTAGCTTGGTCCTGAAAAGGAGTTTGGTTTAGGCTGAGGCCTTTGAAAATGCAATTTTATTAAGTCTTTTAGGAGTAGGCTATACCTAGTGGGCCTAGATCAAATAGGCTACCAATATTGTATTATGCTCAAGTCCAAGCTACTTTACGATGCACTGATACACTAGGCTAGATAAATGTTATGAAACTTGTAGCCTAATCGCTAGCGTATTTTAATTCCTCCTAGCATATCACAAATTTGTCAGTTTAAGGTTAGGCGAGCAGGCTACAGCAATAAGTTAAGTGTTAAGAAAGCAGCCTTGGCCAAGCATACACACACCAACTGCACTGCTCAATTAGGTTTAGTGCTGAGTAGACTTGGCTAGTAGCTTTTTCACTTAAGATTCATGTAAACTTTTTCAGCTACTAGTAGGCAACTTATCCTATTGTTCCAGACTGGCTACTGAACATTTTTGCTGTGAAGTTTACTGGATACCGGTACTTTAGCTACGGTAATAGACTACAACTGGTTTAGGTTTATTCGTCAGGCTGATTAAGTCAAACATTTAAATTTTAACCCAAAGCTAATACAGTTATTACTGTACTACTTTTTCTGCATAAAAAGTAACAAAAACCTGTTTATTTTTCCATACCAACATTTCACAGAGTCTAAGTTTTTTTTAATTTTTTTTGAGGTTCCATGACTAGGTTAAGTTTATGCCTGTAACTGTAAAGTGTTGCTGAAAGGTGCAGTTGACCTGGATGACCACATGGTCTTATCGCTGTTTCCTGCCTGCGTACTTTTAAGCAGGGTGTCGAACCGTTTCAAATAACGGTTTGGGTTCAGGTTTAGCTCCTGCTCAAAATATTTTAGCAATTCAGGTTTGGTTCGGGTTCACTTGAGCACCATTTTCGAGGTTCAGGTTTGGTTCAGGTTCACTCAAGTAAAATATTACTGGTTCAGGTTCGGTTCGGGTTCATTGAATTAAAATTTAACTGTCGTTACTCGTTTCGTCCAGAAAAAAAAAGGAGAAATTGCTGCTTCTGTTGATGATCACCACTGCTTTTATTGTGCGTGTACCAGCGCCAGCGGCATCCGGATATAGAAAAATATATTCTTACTTTTGTTTGGGGTTCAGGTTCGGTTTGGGTTCACTTGAGCACAATTTTGAGGGTTCAGGTTTGGTTCAGGTTCACTGAAGTAAAATTTTGCTGGTTCAGGTTCGGTTTGGGTTCACCAAAATAAAACGGTTCATTCGGGTTTACGGTTCAGGTTTGGTTCGACACCATGCTTTTAAGCGTGTGGTGAAATAAACTTGACTTGACTTGACTAAGCGAAGACCTGATAATCAACTTTCTCCAAAGCCTGCATTAGACAAATGCTCATAATCTTAGACCACCTATTCCAGTAGGACCACCAAAGCCTATGATTGAATGTACAGTAAGATCTGTACTATAAGTAATTGAATTGAGTAATATAAGTAATGAGTAATTGAGTAAGATCTGTACTATGAAGCTGGCTGTTGTTTATCGGTACTGGTAGTTTACTTTGCACTCTGCTACAGTGCTGCTTCCAGAAATTTTGTTTTCAACTCCTTGGTTCAAGACACGGCAGTACTTTGTACTGATACTTCGTTATGCAAAACCAATTGTTGAGACTGCTGGCAGTGGCGCATGTTCCGGTACCTGCATCAGCTACAAATTTTCTTTATGTGCGTTTGTTTATTCATGATGCTTTGAATGGAGTTGTTAAAGAGAAACGGCATCTGCAGACAGGTGCCTGTTGTTCACCATTAGAAGTCACTTAGCGTTATAACTTATTATTAATCTTTCAATATTGACAAAAGTTTTTAAATGATTAAAAACATCAAATAAAGAATTTTACAAGTATTCAATTGATTTTTGTTATTGCAAAAATCTTTTCTTATCACTGCACTTTCCCTATTTGATGAAAGAATTTCATACGTTTATGCCTATAGTTGAGTAAGCTATTTCAATTTGCCTTGAACGCAAAATGTTCTAGAATAGTTTGCAAACAAAGCACCGTGAAATAATAATGTCATTAATTTTTAGATAGTTGTTACATACATTGAGTACACTTATTAGTCCGCAAAATTTTTATCATGTCAGATATTGTTTATAGCAGTAAAAGAACCATAAGACGACATCTTCAAAAGAAAGTTGATGATATTTTACATGGAGCAAATCAAAAAGTACCAAAGCTAGCTAACAACAGACTTGTTGTAAGTTCGACCAGTCGTTTTTTTGCTGATAATGTATCAGCTATACCAGAATCCATGACCACAACCCAACCACTACCACCTAGTCTAAAGCAACCGGTAGTAAATAACAAGGATACCAGTAGTTTCAAGGGTAAGTGTGCTGGTATGGTTTCTGAGATTAACAACTGTTCTGATAAAGATGATGGTGAAAGCTTTCAACCACCTCAGCTTGCTGGTATGCATTCTGAAATTGAAAGCTGTTCTGAGGAAGATGATGATGACAGTTTTCAACCACCTCTTAAATATAACATTCGAGAACGTTTAGCGTTATGGGCGACAAAGTTTAATATAACTCATATTGCTTTATGTGCGTTGCTGATCATATTGAGAGAACATAATCTTGATATTCCTTTAGATGCAAGAACACTTTTAGCTACTCCTAAAGAAACTGAAATTCAAAAAGTTGCTGATGGTGAATATTATCATCTTGGAATCAACAACATGTTGCATGTAGCTTTAAAACTGCTCCAGAATTCTCTCAAATTTTCACCTGAAAGCATAAAATCTTTGACAATGCGCATCAACATTGATGGCATACCTTTAACAAATAGTACAAAAACCTGCCTGTGGCCAATTTTAGCCTTGATCAATGAAATTCCAGAAATAGGAGTGATAATGATTGGTGTGTATCATGGTACATCAAAGCCTACTAATTTACGTGATTACTTGCATGATTTCATTGGCGATCTTAAAACTGTGGTAAAAGATGGGTTTGTTTTTGAAAACAAAGTGTTTCGAGTTAACATACCTGATGCTTTTATCTGTGATGCTCCCGCCCGTTCCTTTTTAAAGTGCATAAAAGGACATAGAGGTTGTTTTGGATGTGAAAGGTGTGTACAAAAAGGAGAGCATTTTCGAAGCAGAATTATTTTTCCTGAGACAGAGGCTTCATTGAGGAATGATAAACAATTTGCAGACAATTTCTATCAAAATCATCAAACTGGTACCTCTCCATTTCAAGACCTTGGAATTGGGATGGTGAGTCAATTTGTTCTTGATTATATACACTTGGTGTGCCTAGGAGTTGTTCGAAGGATTATTAATTTGTGGGTACCTTCACGAGGCGCTGGTATATTGCCAATGCGAATTGCAAATTGTGTTTCTGATGATCTTCTTTCTTTAAAAAGATTGTTGCCATGTGAATTTTCCCGTAAACCTCGATCATTGTTTGAGTTTCGTCAGTGGAAGGCAACTGAGTTTAGATTATTTCTTTTGTACACTGGACCTGTTGTTTTAAAAGGAAAACTTACACCAGCATTGTACAAAAACTTTATGCGTCTCTATGTTGCAATTAGGATTTTGCTAAATAACAAAAGTATCAGTGAGTCATATGACTATGCCGAGAAACTGCTGAAGTGTTTTGTCGAAGGTGTCTCCGAACATTATGGCGATGAGCAGTTAGTCTATAATGTTCACAGTTTGATTCGTCTAGCTGATGATGCAAGAAAATATGGCAGTTTAAACACAATATCCTGTTTTCCGTTTGAAAGTTTTTTGGGTCATTTGAAATCTGTTGTTCGCAGACCTCAAAATCCAATCAGCCAAATTGTTCGTCGATATGCGGAAAAAGTTCGGGCTAATGAGAATCTTGTTGCTGAACATAATAGCCCTGATGCTGCCCTGAAATGCCACAGACAAAAGCACAATGCTGGTCCTCTCCCATTATCTCTCAGTAAATTTGACCAATATAAAAAGTATCTGGGGAAATATGTTGCATCTATAACAAGCCCGAATAATTGTTTTGAAGTTAATGGCAGTATATATCTTGTGAAAAACATCTTGCTGAAGCCCACTGAAGGCACCTTTGTTGTTGTTCAGAAATTTTGCAGAAATATTGATTGTTTTGACTTTCCACTGAATTCTTCCAGACTTAACATTTGGGCTGTTGATTTACTTGATACCGGTAGTGATTTTGATGTTTTTCCTGTAGAAAATCTTGGTTGCAAAACGATTCTACTTCCATTTAAAGATGTTCATGTAGCCATTACATTAGTTCATACGGATCATGGAAAATTCCAGAAATAGCACATAGTTTTATACAAGAGTACATTTGTTACCAGTGTTCTGCGCATTTTATCTACTGGTACTTGCTAAAACACAATTTTATTAGGTGAGAGCTGCAATTTTAATATGCAGTTTTTAAGCCACCCTATAAATGCACCATTTTTGCAGATAAAATTTTTTCCTGATAATTTGTAAACACTTCTGCGTTAGTGTACTAACCAGAGAAGCTAACTATTTGCTGTTGATAGGTAGGCTCTTTTAGCCTCCCTTATATACAAATTATTAGCATAGATGGGCACAGCTAACGCAAAACTAGCTCCGCTAACAGCTATTCCGATAAACGAAAAGATTAGTTTCGCTAACGCTAATCCGATGACACGAATTTTCCGTCAGCGGAAGCTAACGCTAGTCCGCTAATTCGCTAACTAACCATATGATTACAAGAAAAACAAAAAATTCAATTCTGTAATTCGACGCAATTTAATATTTTTTGATTGCGCTTTATTTTTTATTTGCAAATGTGACTCGCAAATACATCAAATACTACTACCAGGGAAGCAACCACTCCAGAATTTTTTTACAGGGGGCGGAAAAACATTCATGTCTTTATTGCTTTGAAAATTATCTTGTAATAACTTATCAAAAACCTAGCAAGTGATCATTAGGAAATCTGGAGGAGCGTTGTAATCTACCCCAACGGAGTCCGGGGAGAAGCACCGAAAGCCTTCGATATTGGTGTGTTAAGTCGAGCAAAAATTGCCGCTAATGGTACCGTATTCCTACAGTAATAGGATGTTTAAACCACTCACTACTTTTTTGCTAGGTTAAACATCTTTGATTTCAGGGTGTGGTTGTAGGCTTGGGTTTGACCCGACCAGGAATCAAACCTTGGTCTATACTTGAAGTAAATTTTTTTTGCCAAGCAAAACGGCTAATTATGGTAAATTTTAAGTCTATGCTTTATTGAAACCACGGTTGCAAGTATTCTTTTCCTAACAGATTGGCTAAAAAATTTGGCTTCGATAAACAGTCCGCTAACATTTTTGAAAGTTACCGGAACCTCTAATCCGCTGGTGAAAAAATTAGCTTCGCTAATTAGCGGTTTATGCCCACCTATGATTATTAGTAGTAACTAACTTTTCTGAATGGTTTTACAATAGTTTGGTGTTGATATAGTGATGGCGGTGAAGTATTTGTATCTGTATTTGTTTATTTTTACGTACTGAGTTTCCCTGGCCAGGGAACAGCGAAGATCCTTATGGTCTTTAAGTGAAACTGCCACCGAAATTTAAAGTAATTGCAGTATTCTCTCTGGGGTGGCAGCTTCTTTTTAGTAAAGTAAAACTGCCACTGGAAAAAGAATACTGCAGTTTAGAATTACTTTAAATATTAATTGTAAAGTATTTTACAATTAGTACTTTACAATTGTATTAATTGTAATTCTTTGCAATTATTATTAATATTCTCATTGTAAAGAATGAGAATAGGATAAACCCAAAGAGAACGAGGGTTTATCCTTTTACCATCTCCATGCTGCTGCGCTGTTTTGAATCAGATGCTGGCAGTGATGGTACTCCGCCAGCATCGTGTGTCGTCATCCAAAACTGTGAGTCCACGTATTCCTGTATGTGCCCGGACTACATATTCCTGTGTGTGCCGCATGTCGAATAATGTGTTTTTTAGAAATGTATGCAGTAGTACATTAGTATAATGTATGCAGTAGTAGAATTTATTGAGTCGAATTTTTCGGCTGTAATTCCAATCAATTGGTTCGTCAATAATGAAGAGGACGAATGCTATTGGCCAAAAATGACCTAGACTGCTAACAGGACAAACAAAGCGGTCGAAGAGCGGTGGGAAGCTGGTGAGAAATGGAACAAATTCAAAATACGCAGTCTTGGAAAAGCAGGTAAGTTGCAATCTAAGGCTACGTTTACATGAGACCCGCTATGAAAACCAGGCGAAGTGAAGATTCTAGTTTAAACCGGTTTGCGACCGCTTTTGATTCACCGCGAAAGCAACGGAGCTACATAACACCGTGCTGGGGACTGTGGCGTCTCATTTAGTTGTGACCGCTGGTCATGCACGTTAGATGAAAGTTAACATTTTTAAAATACCCGACCGA
Source organism: Trididemnum nubilum (assembly GCA_963965965.1). Lineage (NCBI taxonomy): Eukaryota > Metazoa > Chordata > Ascidiacea > Aplousobranchia > Didemnidae > Trididemnum > Trididemnum nubilum. The sequence continues at coordinate 31,123,339 of OZ014475.1, read as the reverse complement.
CCGAATTTACAAAATAGCAAAGCAACAATACAGATAGCAAATGTCTCGACAGCGGAATCGCCGGCGTCTGCAACCTGGGACCTGAGTCGTATCATACAGTGCTAACAAATGCGACGCCAATTCTGGTAACAAGGCTATTACTTTCATCTTGCGTGCATGACCAGCGGTCACAGCCAAATGAGACGCCACAGTCCCAAGCATGGTGTTATGTAGGCTTTAGTTATTATGTGTTGGTATGTTACAGTAGATGTTTGTTGCCGAAAAATTATTTATAAATAGGGATTGCTGCATCCATCGTCATTAAAGCTTTTTATTGTTAATCTTTTGTCTACATCCTTAGCTTTGCCATATTTTATGTGTTTCCAAAGCTGTTTCATTTAAGTTGATTTAACCATATAGAAACTATATGTGGCAAAAGTTCCTGGATTCAAAAGCATGCACTGAGAGTGTTATGATTCGAAAGTCTGCATCAAATTGCTGTAGATCTATTTACTTCACGTTATTTTCGTTACAGGTGCTATTTTTCCAACTCGTCAACATACCAAGTCGTTTGTGTTTGAAATTCGCTCTCAACTAATTAAATAATTTTATGTAGAAACTTGTGTCAGAGCACTTCAAAAGTTAAAAATGTCCTTAAATACTTCGGACATCAATACAGATGGAGCAGAGTGTCAAACACCCCCACGAAAACGACCTCGGAGGTATTGAATAAATGTGGAAAATTATTATCATTTAGTCTACTGAAGCATTTTTAGAGACTTGCCGCAAAAAATTAATAATGATAAATTAGGCTACTTTAGCATTTCTATACACAATGCGTAATGTTTGATGAAGAATAATTCATTGATTGTAACTCGCTGCTATTGCATTTTGCCCTACAGAATATGACGTGATGCAATTACAGCTTTGCATCATACTGAGAGTACTAACAAATATTTATCCCGTTTAGAGCGTACGATAATTTCTAATCAAAGAAGAAACTAGCATAGCTTGTATTGCAGGCCAAATGCTAAGTATATATTTGATTCATCTTCATCTGAAGACGAAGATGTTGATTCGCCAACTCACCCAGAGAATTGCTAACAATGGAGTCAGATGTGCTGTTTTCAGCAGACACCCAATCGTTTTTGACGTGTGACAAAAATGCCAGCACACCTAAAACTACCTGCAGTGTTTTCCTCAACTGCTGCTACTGGTAAGTCGAATTCGATTTGACTTTTAAAAATGTTGTTTTAATGGTTGATGGTTCGGTTCCGAGTCGGGACAAGCTAAATATTAAAAAATACGTATTCACGGCTTCCTTGCTTTACACTCAATGTTAATGGGACGGTGTGAAAAACAAACCGGCAAGTTTAGTTATTTGGTTTTGGGAAAGCACCTGTGGGTTTCCCCGTCATAAAATGGTAGACAGATGGCCGGTGGCATCTTGACTTCAAGACGGTAAGGTCTCTTTGCTTCCTTCCGGCCCACTTCACTTGGCAAGTAAATAAACTAAACGAAGCAATACAATCAAATCTTTCAGAGCCATCTACCTCAGAACATCTGCTGATACAAATTTTAAAAAATCAAGAAGAACTAAAGGCAACTTTAAAAGTTCACTCTTCTTTGCTGACAAATATGTTAAAAACTAATGACTCGAGCAGTGAGCAGTCCTTCACTTTACCCGATGATCTTTTCCAATCAAGACTATTGAAAAGTTTGAGGAAATGGAAATCAAACTTGGAGATCCTAGTTTAAAAAAAAACGTAAGCTTATGCTACCAAATCTTTTGTTTATTTGCTTTGCATGTTAAAGTGCCACTACGCATTTCTAAGTTTCTAACTGAAGTTGCGGAGTCAAACTTTGAATTTTGGGTGGCTCTCAAAAGCGAAGAGTCTTGCTCAAAGATTGGTACCGGTAGTTATATTTTTTTTAAACAATTGTTTTGTTTTAATCGCTAACTCATTTCGAGCTGAGTGGCACTTTAATAATTATGTAGTTACTATAGTTAGTATAATTAATTAATTAGTATATAGTAATGTTTCTGCGCGCAATTTTTTGTTGTTTACGTATCAGCAAAACTTAAATTCTGTTGACTTTTCGGTTTTAAAAGCAACAGAAGTTTAATGAATGTGATAAATTTATTCTCAGTTATGAATTATCGTTTTCTATTTGCTTCTTCGCCTCCTCCCTGCTGAGAGTTCTCCGAGCAGAATTAATCGTTATCAAGCATTTTATCTTACGATGTATCAAGAAACTTGGGCGAGAATTTCATGGTTGAGTTTTTTGTATATTCGCAAACTGCAGTCACTGTGACGTGGTAGGATTTCAATCGGCCTTTGAAAGAATCTGCCCATATCCTCTATACGCCAGCACGGATAAACAATAGAACATCCGGAGTTTCAAGCGCACATGTTTGACAGACACGATCGAGCCTAGCAGCATAAACATTTAATGGCAAACATGCTGTGTTACTAGCAACGTGTAATCTCTGAAATCAGAAAAAAAACGCTTGTTTAAGTCTCCTATGGGTTTGCAATCTTACATAATCCATTTTTACAGGTTTTTATCTTAAGCGATATCGGCGGGATATCGTTGGATGACGTTGTTCGTCGGGTTTTATCTTTTGTTTTGAGCAATGACGTTGCATTGCAATTCAATTTTATTGGCCGACCGGGCAAAAAAGAATTCCGGGTCACGAAGTTTTACGAAGTTATATTCGGTTTGTTTTTGTTCTTGTTTTACTTTACCGTTGTATGACTTAGTCAATCTAACGAATGACTAAACTCGCATTAGGCCATAGGCGTAGCCAGGATTTTTGATTAGGGGGTAGGGTCCAAACCACAAATCACATGCAATGATGTCATCAGAAATTTTCGAAAAAGCAACTTTTTGTGGGGCAAAGATATCGTAGAATGGAAGATCTGAAGCCGCAGCCTGATGGCACTTAACCAGGATTTTGATAAGGGGGGAGGGCGAAAACTAATAGTTAAAAAGTGCAAACGTCTAACTTAGGAGACGTGTTGAGTAAGCTAGTGTACTAAAACGTATCACAGACGGGGGTCTGGGGGCAGAGCCCCCAGCCGCCGGTGGCTATGGGGGTTTGGGGGCAAAGCCCCCAGCCGCTGGGCGATTTTTGTAAGTATTTGGAAAAAAAGCTATTTAAATCCCATTGGATCACATTTCGCACGAGTTCAGAGCCATTTCAAAGAACTAGATTTTTAACATTTCAAAGCCAATCGAAAAAATTTAGTTGTTCAATCCTCCTTTTGCAATTAAATCCCAAAACACGTTTAAAATCTTGCATTATGGTGTGAAATTTTAATTGCAAGTGATTTGGTCTATGGATGGAAGTAAGGCACATTGCCTCCTGCAATACTTTAGCAGTAAATAATAACCCTCTCGAAGATTTTCCTTAGAGATTTTTGTTTAGTCATGAAGTTTACCAGTTATAAGAGTACATGTACGGCCAAAGGGCCCTGGCCCCTTCAATTGAAATTCAGTAGTTTGTTCAATGAGCATTTTCCCTAGCTATTTTTTAAAAAGTATTTTGTGCGTAAAAACTGGCGAGGTGGAGGTGAATCGTTATTGAAAAATGGTACAGTAGATGGTTACGCTTACTAAACATGTTATTCCCGGGCCGGATTTACATTGCGCGGGGCCCCTGGCACTTAGGGGATTTTTGAAACATCTTCCTGCCAAATATAAATAAAGACCAAAAAAAGTCCTATCTGAGGGTAGGGCACTGGCACTGAGCCATATGGCAAATACGGTGCTGGTTATAGCATTAAGTTCATAAAAAGTTTAGATGAGGGCCTGAGGTGGCAACTTTTAGGACAAAAACCCTTGATTTCACCCTGGTTATACGTTTAAATTGGTAGGAAAAAATTGAATTAATGTGGTGCGCCGGGCCCCCTGATCGTCAATATTATTTATTACTAATTACTGTTGTACGCGTGCACTGATGTACGCTAAGATGCTAAAAGAAACTGAAAATGAAGAAACAAGGCTTTTTTGACAAATTTTTGTCATTTATGGCATTTCGATTAAGGGGGCCCGGGTCCCCTCGGCCACCCCCTGGCTACGCCAATGATTTTGAGACAAGATCGCTCCCCTAATAAGTTCTTTCATAAAAAAATACTTTTAAATCAAAATCAAAAAGACTTTTTTCCAAAACGTGGAGGACTCGATTCAAGTCACTTAACAGTTTTTTGAAACGTCCAAAAATTGCATGACATTATTATGACGTGGACATGTGGCCCTCATTATTATTACTTACTTTTGTACGCTTAAATCCTAAATTAAAGAAACTACAATTCCGGACAAGGAGAACATACTGGCTATGCTCTCTTTATATTTATGATTGGTAGTATTTCAATTGGGGGGTTTGCATTACCGCCTGTGTTATAGCATCAAGTTCATAATAACGTTAAACGATGGCCTGGGATGGCAACTTTAAGGCCAAAACTCTTAGATTTCTCACAGGTTTTGCATATAAATAGTTAAAAATTTGAATTAAGGGCCCCTGGCCCGGGAATCTTGGTCGTCAGTCAGGGGCCCTGGGGTCCCCTGGTTGTGAGTTAGGGACTCCAGGACCCCCTGGTTGTTGGTTAGGGACCCTGGGGCCCCTTCGTTGTTGGTTAGGGGCCCCTGGCCCCCTGGTTGTCGGTTAGGGGTTTCGGAGCCTCCTGGTTGTTAGTTAGGGGCCCTCTGGCTCCCTGGCCGTGAGTTAGGGGCCCCGGGGCCCCTTGGTTGTCAGTTAAGGACTCCAGGGTCCCCTGGTTGTTAGTTAAGGGCCCCGAGGCCCCCTGGTTGTCGATTAGGGGCCCTGGGGCCTCCTCGTTGTCGGTAAAGGTCCTCGGGCCCCCTCGTAGTTAGTTAGGGGCCATGGGGCCCCTGGTAATCAGTTAATGGCCCCAAAGCCCTCTGTTCGTCAATTAGGAAAACCCTGATTGTTGGTAAGGGGCCCCTGGCCCCCTGGTTGTCGGTTAGGGGCCCGGGGCCCCGTAGTTGTCAGTTAGGGGGCCCCTGGTTGTTGGTTAAGGGTTAAAGACTCCGGGGTCCCTGGCCCCTGGTAATCAGTTAATGGCCCCAAAGCCCTCTGTTCGTCAATTAGGAAAACCCTGATTGTTAGTAAGGGGCCCCTGGCCCCCTGGTTGTCGGTTAGGGGCCCGGGGCCCTGTAGTTGTCAGTTAGGGGGCCCCTGGTTGTTGGTTAGGGGTTAAAGATTCGGGAGTCCCTGGTTCCTGGTGGGCGTTAGTTAGGGGCCCCCTGGTTGTTGGTTAAGGGCCCCAGGTTGTTAGTAAAAGCACCCTTGGTGGTTAGTTAGGGGCCCTGGGACTCCCTTGTTGTCATTAATGTTATTGTTAATTACTGTTATGTGCTTATTACTGAAAAAAAAAATGCAACTAAACATCGCTAGGCTATGTTGTCATTATTTTTTGTCGTTAGTGGTATTTTGATTGTGGGGGGGAAGGGCGGGCCCCGCCCCCTGGTACGCCTATGCATTAGGCCTACTGTTAATTCGGAGTTTGCAAAATGATAAACTGCCCAAGATTTTCTTATGTTTTGAAAGTGTTATAAACTTATTGACAAACGGTTGAGTGTCTCACTGAATAGAGGCCAACAGTAAGTTAAAAGAAATAAAACTGATCTTTTCCCTCACAAATTTGTTTATTGGTTACAGAGAAAGATTGCCTTGAAATTTTAAGAAGTATCTTCAAATTCTTCATAGACTAACGCTGAAAGATATGGCCAACACTTTAAAAAAGTTGTTGCTCTATACTTTGTGCTTTTGTAATTGGCATATTCTTAATATTGCAGATGCGGTGAAGAAACATCCGCTCACGAAGGCTTCAACACGCGACGAAGTTGCAAAATCCGTTGCGAAATGGCTCCGAGAAAGTCGCGATCGCGGTGGTAGAAGAGCCCAGAGAGCCAGAGTTAGCTCATGAAAACTGGATAGAATAGATAGATTCATCTGATTCTAGAACAAATGGTTTCCGGACAACTGGGCCCCGAACAAATCGATCCTGTACAGTTGCTTTTATGTTTTCTTTCAATTAAGCACTATTTATCGTTGCAATTCATCACCTTTATCAGTTTCAAAAGTTCATTGGAAAGCTGTAAAAAGAACTTTACGTCTGTAAATTTATGATATTATGCAACTTTTTTTACAGCTTCTAACAGCTTCATAAATACTCGTAATATATGTATATATACATATATACGAGTATTTGGGAAGCTGTTAGGTTTGGTGTTTTAAAATGGTTGCCAAGGGCATTGACGTAATTTATCGTCAGAAATAAAATTCTTTTGTAAAAAATACTGGTTCTTCCTGAAATATTCATAAGCAAGATAAAGCTCGAGTATGTTAGTTGTGTTTGTATACAGTATATATGTATGTGTAGTAGCCTATACACTACACTTACAGTTTCAGCTATTAGAATGTGATAAAATTATTTTGATGTTTTGAAACTCGATCTACTTGTCAGGGTCATTAATTCGTCACCATACCACGATAAAAAAAATGTGACACTGCATGTGCAAATATGTATTGGTTGTAGTCTGCATAAAGGATACGGTTAGCCTGCACCACACCCTGTGTAAACCCGTATACGGTTAGCCTGCACCAGCCACTGCGTAACCCGTATACGGTTAAACTGCACCAGCCAACACGTAAACCTGTATATGGTTAGCCTGCACCAGCCACTGCATAACCCTTATACGGTTAGCCTGCACCAACCACTGTGTAACCCGCATACGGTTAGCCTGCACCAGCCACTGCATAACCCGCATACGGTTAGCCTGCACCAGCCACTACGTAAACCGGTATACGGTTAGACTGCACCAGCCACTGCGTAGCCCGTAGACGTATACGGTTAGACCGTACGAGCCACTACGTAACCCGTATAGGCAGCCTGCTCGGGCCCACTGTAACCCCTGCGGCCAAAACGATACGGGTCCTGTGCAGGCAGCCGATAAAGGGCCTGTATGGCTGCCTGCATTGGACCTGTAAAGGCCCTGCATAGCATTGTTGGCTGGGAGGTGGTATCAAAAAAAAAAAAAAAAGGTCTTCACCGAAATTGAGACTCATTTTTCGCTCAGATTTGGAAATTCAAACGTTCGAGGAGGGGCTGTTTTCCTAAGGTGGGGGCTATTTTCAATTTTTCACAAAAAATCGGCCTCAAAAGCACCAAAAACGTGCGATTTTGCATACTTCACAAGCCAATGGGGGGGCTCGAGCCCCCCCTCCGCCCCCCCCTGGCTACGATACTGTCCCTAAACTATTAGGCCTACTACAGTTCTCTAAACCATTAGGCCTACTGTGGTTTTGGCGGGAAGATCAAAACTCAGAGTTTCCAAAAACTTTTTTCGGGGAGACATCTTTTTGTATTTGTTGAATATCTTTGCAACCGCAGTTCCAAAATAAAAATAAAAATTATCAAAAAATATAGTTCAATTTTAGCTATTGCAAACCACTGGAATTGGCTGGATGATTCACCGCCTTTAATTAGTAAGAATTCTGTTTTGTTTGCTTTCGTTCAGTGACGTAAATTCGGTTTGCTGTTAGGTAACCCATTAGAATTATGTAATATGGATATAGTGATAGCTAGTTTCGGTAATCAAATTCGTGGTTTACTATTGACGGCGCTATAATGGAACAGTTGTATCTACTTTATTTGTGACAAAATTAGCGCATTTTTAAACTATTGTAATTTCAAAAGTCTATTTTGCAGGATCTTGGTGATTTTTTGTATTTCGTGTTGTCATTAGCTGCTTACCGCTATGATTATTATTGGATGCTAGAAGTTAAAACGCATTAGCAGTTGTTTTCATTGAATTATTTCGTAGATATGTCATTTAAACTTTAAACTAATGATTTAACTGGCCTCAGTGAAACGGTGTAACTTTGATCGAGCCTTAATTTGCATTTATTTCGACTTGAGCTAGTGATGTTAAATATTATTCATAAATAGTTTTTAAACTAAACATTAATCTAATCGGCAATGTGTTACTGCTTCGACGTAGAATTCAAAGTATTTTAGGATTTCGCCGAACTTACGATTTGAACCAAAGTCAAAAACCGGTCAAAGTGGACAATAGCAGGCAATGGACGATGAGAATTCACAAAAAGCGTAACTTTTCAGACCCGTTGAGCGATGTAAGCTGCTTAAATCGCTCCTGGTAACTATCAATTCAGGCCAGGTTATCTACAAAAGTATTACTTTACAATCAAATTCTTTAAATATGCCCACAGAAGAAATTAAACGTTGATTTACGGTAACGTCCAATGCTTTGTAATGGCGTTTTGACGTCCAATCGTTTTGGCGGGAAAAAGATATGACGTAGCTGCAATCCATCAATTGAATGATAATTTGTTTATTGTAACACAAAACTTGACTAAAACAACGTGCTGAGCCGTGGCCACCGAAGTGGCCACGGCTGAGCTCGCTAGCTAACAAAACAAGAATCCATGCAATGACGACCATCACTTTATATTTTGCTTGTCTCATGACGTCACCAGCCCGTGATGTTCGTAAAACAATTCGTGCTGGCGAATACCACGTCCCCCACAACACAAAGCAACAGAGCCATACAACATAAAAACATGTAATATAACTAAACAAAACGCAACACCCATCACACATTCGTGTCAGGATAACGTCGCGGCGGTCTTACAGATCTGCCGTAGCGAATTACATAACGCTATGTGTTATACTCGCCATTTTCTTGTACAGGCACAGGAATAATATCCCTGCGGTTTCTACGACAACTACCATTAGAAGAACCAACATTGTATAAGTGAGGTTGTTCACATTCATTATTAACTTGACTACTTTGTAGATTGCGGTCAGCATCAGTCCAAGCATAGGTTTCAGTAACAACGGTCTTAGATCTTTTAACTCTGCGCCGTTTATCATAATCACGTATTTTGACACTGTTTTGTCGCAAGTTCGGATTCTCGAAATTGCTTTAAGTAACCCCATTTAGAGTTCTCGAAGCATAAGCGATTGGCAAAAACATCCCATCGACTTTCTGCTTCAAGACAGCCTCGAGTCCGAAAGATGACGAGTCAGCTGCTACGACCGGTTTGTGGTTTGGATTATAATGAATCAAGATCGGAGGTTGTGTAAGAACACTTTTTATCTCTTCAAAAGCAAATTTTTGAAACCACCCCCCTAAACCATGAAACCGATTTCTTTAACAAGAACCGCAACGGAGCGATTTTATCAGCAAACTCAGGAATAAACAGGGACAATTGATTCGCCATTCCCAAAAATCGTCGCACCCCAGTAACATCTGAAGGCGGTGGCAAATTTTATATCGCAAATATCTCTTCGGGATCAGCACTAATGCCATTAGCAGAAATAACATATCCCAAATACTAGATGAAAGTTACAGAAAATTCACATTTTTAATTCAGGACCAACCCAAATTTTTCATCTATTTTACGTTTCACAAACTCGCCGTTCATGTTCGATCTCGTTTGACTCAAGAAGTAAAACATTGTGTATGTGGCAAATTACCCCCTCCATGTTCACAAGAATATTCGACGTTTCTCGCTGGAAAAATTCGGGGGCAGATGAAATCCCAAATGGTAGACAGTTGAAGCAAAACCTCCCTTGCGGAGATATAAACGAGGTTAATTTTTTCGATTGCTTCTTAAGCGGGATTTGCCAAAATCCTGATTTAGCGTTAAGTTTTGAAAAAAAAGTTGGCACTCGCTATCTTAGCTAAAGCTCCGTTCACGACTGGAAGCACATGCCGCTCGTGCAAGACGCTGTTGTTCAAATGTGTGAAGTCAACGCAAAGCCTTAATTTATCATTCATTTTCGGAACTACTTCTATCCCCGCACACCACTCTGTGAGTTCAGTAACAGGAGTTGCCACTCCAGTATCTATCATTCGTTCAAATTCTTCCTTCACTGCATTCCGCAGCGGAAGATGGACTCTATATGGCGTTGTCAAGCACAGAGGTTTTGCGCCATCTTTTAGTGTGATGCCGTACTGACATTTCAAACAACCTAAACCGGTAAACCGGTAAACACTTGTGAATAGTTTTGAATTAATTTATTTTCAGTCAATCCTTGAATAGTTTTGAGGACAGAGAAGGTTTTTATGGCAGGCCAGCCTAACGAAGGTTGTGTCAGCCCATCGATTACAAAAATCTCTTGCACACTTGCCTTATTATCAACACTCATGCGTATCGAGAATTTCTCAGCGACTGACTAAACCTCATTTTGAGGGTCATTTAGAGAAGAACTACATTTCAACAATTTTACATTAAAATTTTTCAAGTACCACTTCGGTATAACGGTGACGTCGGCGCCACTATCAATACGGAATTAACAGGTTGACTGTCTACATTTACCATAGGTGGGCACAAGTCCGTTAATCGTTAATCCGTTAATAACGAAGCTAACTTTTTCATTAACTCGTTAATCCGTTAAAAAGTTTTTTCATGTTAACGGACTAAATTAACTTCCGTTAAGTTCTGTAAACGGACTTAAGTAACTTCCATTAAGGTCTGTAAACTTCCGTTAAGATTTTTATCGTTAATATTTTGCACGATTCATTCATCGTACCGTTACAAACCAGTTTGAACTGGTAACACTTGTTACGTATTAGCACGAGTTTTATAGCAGAAAGCGAAGAAAGGAGCTCTTTTTTGTAGCATATAATCAGCTGCAGCTTCAGAGGTCTATTAATTATCGCCATTCACAATTTCCAAAGATTTTCCGATCGTAGCTTCGTTAGTACATTTGAACTTATTTTTATCTTGAAATTTGATTGGACTGTAAAATGTAACTTCCAAAACACAGAAAGACCACCACAGCAATAAATATTTCCTTACAATCAGCTCAACAGCATCAATGCGTGTTCTAGAAGCGAGTGAATAAAAAGAAATGTAAATTACACGCAAAATGTTAATGTATTAACGGACTTCATTAACTTCCGTTAATTAAATATGAAAATAACGGATTAACGTTAACGGAGGTATGAAGTTTGTCAACGGACTAGTGGTTAACGAAGCTAACGTTTTGCATTAACTTGCCCACCTATGACATTTACTATCACACACTTTAGCAATTCTACCAATAAACTGATCATCTTGATCAGTACTATATGAAACATTTTTTACTAAACAATTGTCCTTTTTAGGTTGGAATTGAGATTTACACACACTAGCAAAATGTCCCTTCTTTCCACATATGTAGTGTTAGCACTCTTTAGCTGGACAACTTCTTCTATTGTGTTTCTTTCCGCACCAACTACAGTTTCTATCGTTTGCTCGAAAATGCTTGTCCTGGTAACTGCGTTTTGACAGTGCACAAACTTCTGAATCATTTAAACCTGCGCCAGGTTCCCTCAAAACTTTTTGTTGGACTTAATCGTTTCAGCATTTCGAGCAAGAGTAATGGCTTTTTCCAACGTTAATTCGGGGTCTAATTGCAATCTTTTGGAAAGAGCTGGGTCTTGCAAGCCAACCACAATTCGATCTCTGATCAATTCCTCCTCAAGTTGACCAAAGCTAAATTTCTGAGCCAGCGCATGCAAAGCCGTAACGTACTCGTCTACAGATTCAGCTGGTTGCTGACGTCTGCGATTAATAATAATCGCTCTCTCGTAAATCACATTAGTTCGGAAATTGAAGTAGTTATCGAATTTAGATTTAACGGTGTCGTGCTTTATTAATACTTCCTCAGACAAGCCAAATGATGTTAAAATGCACAGGTGGGCACAAGTCCGTTAATCGTTAATCCGTTAATAACGAAGCTAACTTTTTCATTAACTCGTTAATCCGTTAAAAAGTTTTTTCATGTTAACGGACTAAATTAACTTCCGTTAAGTTCTGATAACGGACTTAATTAACTTCCGTTAAGTTCTTTTAACTTCCGTTAAGGTTTTTTTCGATAATATCTTGCACCATTCATTCATCGTACCGGTACAAACCAGTTTGCACAGGTAACACTTGTTACGTATTAGCATGAGTTTTATAGAAGAAAGCGAAAAAAAAAGCTCTTTTTTGTGGCAAATAATAAGCTGCAGGCTCATACGTCTTTTAAATATCGCTGTTCACAATTTCCAAAGATTTTCCGATCGCAGCTTCGTTAGTGCATTTGAACTTATTTTTATTTTGAAATTGGATTAGAGTTTAAAATGCTACTTCCAAAACACAAAAAGATCACCACAGCAATAAATATTTCCTTACAACCAGGTCAACAGCGTCAATACATGTTCTAGAAGCGAGTGAATAAAAAGAAATGTAAATTACACGCGAAATGTTAACAAATTAACGAACTTCATTAACTTCCGTTAATTAAATATGAAAATAACGGATTAACGTTAATGGAGGAGTAAAGTTTGTTAACGGACTAGTGGTCAACGAAGCTGACGTTTTGCATTAATTTGCCCACCTATGTTAAAATGTCATCTCCGGGTTCACCTAACAAGTAAAGAAGTATGTGTACTTTCGTTTTTTCATCTTTAGAATTCAAACCAGACGCTACCCTGTAGCGTTCGAATCTCCTAATCCACCGATTTCATTGTTCTGGCTCTTTGACTAAAAACGGCTCAAGTGGACTAATTAGAAACTCCATAACTTCAACTAAAGCACCCACTTCTGACACCATGTAGAATGATAAGTTGTTTAAGGTGAATTTACTCAGGATCCGCAATGCGCATTTTCATACGTTTTTTACGTACGTAAAACGCATGCGCTTTTCAGTACGGAAACGTACAAAAACGGATACGCAAATTTCGGACGTTTTGTATCCGTAATTTCCATACATTTTATTTGCAAATATCAGAATGCAGCAGAACAACAAAATAGATTTTGCTGTAGTAAGCAGCGTCATCCGATGCCAAAAAAAAAGTCTCGTTTGCAGTTAACCGGCTTGACCGTACTGCCTTGCATCGTAATGTTGTCTGTTAAATAATTAAGTGATTGGTTCCACATATTTCTCATTTGTGGTACCTTGATTGATTGTAGCGGACGACGCTACAAGTGTCTGCTTATCATTACATGTTTTTGTGCGTCATCGCAGCTGTTTTGGAAGAAGAACGACGAAATAAATTAGAAAGCTTCAGGCGTATATCAACGCTTTGTTAGATTGTAACCGTAAGTAGCATTAGCTTCTGGGTCTATTTTTGCAAAATAGGCTACCGTAAAATGGGGTGAATAGGGACTGCGGGGTGAATAGGGACAAATCAATAAAAAGTTTTTTGACCATTCAGAAGTACTACTTAATCTCGTACGATAAACTTGTTGTTTCGTTTTTAGAGCTGCATGATAGAGTTAATTAGCGTACTGCGCATTAATTTTTGAAATAGTCAATAGATCTCATCGAGTTCATCAAAGTTTAGGGTAAGTGTTTCCATTGATTTTTTTAAGTTGGTAAAAACTTTGTTCGTGTAGACTTCCATAATGTGCTTTGAACATTATTAAATATTTCAGGATTTAATATTAAGCACATAATAACTCCCTCTAATGAGCAAACAAGTTAACTAATTTTGTTTACATTGTAATTTTTGTTTCTTTTTTATAGGTGAATAATCATCTGAAATGAGGGGTGAATTCGGACATCACTGCACAATCAAAAAAACGTCTGCTTTTTGTTTCCAGTGATGACTTTTTTTTGTTTCCAGTTAGCCGTTTTTTGCTTATTTTCACAATGATTCATCTAAAGTGCCCGGAAGACCCCTTAAGCTTTGTCGGATGTCAAAAAGTGTTTGTATGTCTTATCGTTTTTCTAAAAGTAGCCGTTTGAATACAGGTAAAAAGTAATATAACTTTCAAAAAATAGTGAGGCTTCATAAGCACTCTAGTGTGCATTATACTGTAGAGACATAACACAACAAAAGATTAGTGCATTTTAATTCAACGGCTAAAGCCTTTTCGCAAAAACTGGTTTTGATGAATTCTGCGAAGTTAAAAGCCCAACAGTGATGCTACTCAAAATTAGCGCAGTACATAATAGATTCTTGTTCATTTTGTCACAATAACAACCACAACAAGAAGGGGCTGCCAAATTACACACCGGTGTATTAGTTAATTTTGAAAAAAAATCTTTAAATGTGTAAAAAGAGTAGAACTACTACAGTATAGGTAGTCTATGACACTGCAAATTAGTTTTGGGATGAGTCAAACCTAACTTATACTGAATGACGTATTCTTCCTATACCCTTAAAAAAACTCATCGGATTTGAGCGAATTGAAAAAAATGAACCCAAAAGTAAATGGGGAGGACAAGTTCTCCACAGGCCTTCTCATGGCGCCGCCTCTGCTTTGAACTTTTCCATTCTGGAATGTAGAATTTTGTTAAAAGTTTGCCATTTTTTCCAGCGCTAGCATACTTAAAATGATTTTTTGAAGACATTGTTATAAACTAGTAGAATTATTCATTTTGCTTTTTTTTGCCAAAAAAATGTTTTACACCAAATTGTTTTTACCATAATTTTTCTTTTACCATACATTTATTTTACAAAAAAAAAAAAAAAATTACCAAAACGTCTCAATAAATATGCTCTACAATATTTTGGCTGTATTATTTTGCTTGAATTATTCAAAAAGTTCATTTACCATGCTCCTATTAAGTGCGTGGAACAAACACACATATCTTTTTTATCCTTTCTTTTCTAAATTAGCAAAAAAGTACTGACCAACACCACACAATGTTTCATGCCTATGCATTCATAACGTGGTCTTATTCAAATAGAATTTGAATAAATCTTTGCAAAAATAGCAAAAGTTGGAAAAATGGCCAATTTTAAAATGAAATTTGGGGGAAAAAACATTTTTTTGACTTTTACCACAGATGCGAAACGATAAACTTAATTCTTGCGCAGATGACATTCCTTAAAGTTTTCTACCAGGGCACAGAATTATTTTCTCTTGACAACCTTGATCACTGGCTGGCTCACTGCAAAATCTGCGCAGAAGTAAAGTAAAAAACATAGTATTTTCTGGTGAGCATTTTGTTCAACAGACCATCTAGCTATCGCTTTTTCCCTCGATTTCCCTTCCTGGCTAGATTACCAGCTGAATCAAATAAAGGAAAAGTCCGGAAAAGTTTCTCACCAGGAAATGACATTTCTCCAAGCCAAACTGTTTCCTTCTGATTGAAATCGTGGCAGAATAATAGGACTCTTGACAGCAACCAGCTAAACGATGCCTTACTTATAATCTCTTCTTAAACTTACTGCGTATGTTTTGAAAGGGCATTCAAGTCGAAAACTTTCTTGCTCGGTTTTCTCTCAAAACTTTTTGACAAATCTGAAAGATAACTTCACAAATTTGAGCTTTTTACGAATTTCTGTTCCCCAGATATAGCAGTTTAGAATTCCTCTTGGAAAGGGTTCTTCCCTTTACGAATTTTGAGTTGCCAACTACAAACAAAATTTCAAAAAATATTGCATGCTGCTTATTCTAAATAAATGTTTTCAACAATGTTACTGTCAAAACAAAGTATTTAAAGTACTGGATCCAATTATAAATCAGGTACTTTTCAAGTTAGTCCGAAGCCAACTTTACAATACTGGCAAAATGACAACACTGAAGTAAGGGGAAACTGTTAACTTTGAACTGCAATATCTTGAAAACGGCAAAACGTAGAAAGTTCAAATTTGGTGAGAATCCGTTCTAGGCTTTTCTCAATGTTTTGTTTAGCAAAGAAAAACTTGACTTGAATGGCCTTGTACAGTACGTACCGTAGGGCGGTTCATTTTTTCACCATTTTTTATTTGAAATACTTTCGGGGTCGCATCTGATAGAGTTTTGGATACTGATCATATCTGTAAATTTTTTCAATTATGACGTCATTACAAGGTTTCAGCGCGCGTTTGAAATTACGTCATAAGGCATTTTAGCGAAAATGGCGTATCTCGAAAACAGCTCACGCTAGAAAGTTGTGAGTGGTGTCAAAATACGCAGAAGGGTCGGTATTCTATACCTTCACTAGAGACTAAAATTGCGTATCTGCAACCAAAAACAAGTTATTTGAAAAAACTATGTTTAGGCATTAACGCTATTGTAAATACACAGTTAGTATATTATAAGACCATCTGTTGGCTTTTTGGCTACAGAATCATACAAAAATTTATGCATTAGGTAAGCAAAGTATTACTAAGTTATCAATCTCAGGCTAGCAAAGTTGAGAGTTTGATTCCCTTTTCCATTGTCTAATCTGCAAGCGCATGTAAATAATTTATGCTCAAAAAGTTATCTTGTGTTCTCCGAAATAAATTTATGTTTGCCCTGTGTTCAAACAAGATTTTAATAACAAAAAAATAAACAAAAAATACCTCCAGGGTTTTCAAAACAGCTTAAATGTAGTTTTTTTCAAATAACTTGTTTTTGGTCGCAGATGCGCAGTTTTAGTCTCTAGTGAGGGTATAGAAAACAGAACCTTCTGCTCATTTTGACACCACTCACAACTTTCTAGCGTAAGCCGTGTTCGAGATACGCCATTTTCGCTAGAAACCCTTATGACGTAATTTCAAACGCGCGCTGAAACCTTTTAATGACGTTATAATTGAAAAAATGAATGGCAAAAAAATGAAACACACTAACGTACCGGTACCTCACTTTTATAACATTTAAAAGGTTAAATACAAGGCAAACACGTACTGTACTGTATGCCTAGACCAAATTCAGACCGACATTTTGTCAATTTTAAGCCCGAATTCGGCCCGAGTTACATTCGGGTGTAAGCGTATTCTTAGTTTATTTTCAAAGCAAAATTCAGTACGCCATTCGTGTCGAATTACCGGCGCAGAAACTGTTAGTAGGTAAAAATGAACAGAGCATATACACTCGTATGCTCACGATTTTACTCCCAACGTAGACCCGGCCTATGCCCGAGTCCGACCTTGAAAGCACGGCTCAACTTGCAACTTCGCATATACTGCATTGCTGAGCATTCTGTAAAACAACAAACTTTATATTCATCTATTGCAATGTATTTTATTTAATTCTAACTTTCTAACGTAATAACTGCCGCAGATGATTTATGAAAAGTTCTGTACAAGACAAAAATAACAACAATTATTTGCAATAGCAGCGGCCATTTAGTTTTATTCAGTATACACTCTTTTTTTTTAGAAGAATAATTTTATTGAAACACAAGGCCCACTTTATGTAAAATTTTTAGGAAAAAATCAAGAACAATGCCAGCCTCAGGAGCAAAAAATATTCAAGAACAAACCAAAATGAAAATTTCAGCGGAAAAAAAGAAACCAAATTCTCAGTAGATTTGAAACAAAATGTTAGTGATTTTTTCGAAAATAAATTATAAGTCAGCAAATTTGCAACTATTCAAAATTAGGGAGTGCGGTTGCGCACTATCTAGACAACTTAAAAATTTTTGGCAGTCGGTTAAAGTTGGAAAGAGCTCGCATTTTTTGCTGTGTAGTTTTGCTATGTTGATGCATAAGCATCAAAAAAACTTTGGCTAAAGCAGACAAAAGCACATTTAGAGTAAATTAAACAATTATGCGAACATGATCACTAGCATTTATACCAAAGCTCTCAAAACTTAAAACAAAGAGGCTGAAAATTCACAAAATTCTACAACAGCCAGTCTCAATCCAAAATTTACTAGTTCTTATGAAAAAAAAAGAATCCACTAATTATGGGATTCTGCATGAATTGGGGCAGAGGTTTGCAAAAAATCCCTCATTCGCAATCGTTCGATCGGATGGGGTCACAATTCTACTTCGATCTTCGAACCCAGAAATTTCAAGAAATTCCTCATCAGATGGCTGCACTCCTCCGTTTGTTTTGAAGTAGTAGGAATATATCTGGAAAATAAAATGAAACGCTAATTTTGAGATACTGCAAATTAGGGATGACCAAACTCTGGCCCGCAAAGAAACCTTATCCGGTCAGCGCATAGTTTTCAACTTTGGCCTGCTATCCAATTTCCAGAATTATCGCAGCAATTACGAAAAAATATCCGATTACAACCAAATCTATTCCATGTGAACTTACAATACTGCATAAAGGCATATGTTTTTGTCAAAAATGTGCTAGATGATATTTTTTCAACTAAATGAAGGGTTATAGTTCATACATTGAGGGTTTTGCATAAGTTCATATGTTAAGGGTATAAGGCCAGCTTCAAGTCATCGCGGAACATTTTACCATCAACAGTTTGGTTGTTTCGAAACATTAAAATGCCTTCATGGTTATTTGATTTATCGATGATGGTAGAAATTTTGCAAAATATCGGATAATGATCAGCTAACTTGAAGGAAAAAAACAGTAGGCGTAAGGACAAAATCATAGTCGTTGGATAAAATATGGTCAACTGCAGTTTGAGATGTTGTAGTTACACGCTTTGGTTTAGTGATTAAACGAGAAAATCCATTGTTTTTGAACACATTCAAATATTTACTTTGAGAAGAGGTATATTCACGGGAACTTAAGTCAATATTAATGTTCCCCAGAATTACAGCTCTAATCTTTCTGTTATTTTGTAGTTACATGTTTCCTCTAGAGCTTCAATAAAGGCATTAATACTGTTGTAAAGATAACGATAGGTCACAGCGAACACATATTTACTCTTTTGGCCAGGAATTTCGATATTAGACCAAAAGTCTTCGCATTCTTGAATTTACAAGCGTAAACTTTTATTTTCGAGAAGTTTCTAAAATCTTGACGTGTATATTTTTTGGATTCTTTCTACATTTGTTTGTTGTGACCAATAAAAATTTATCAAGAAACTAATTCAAGTTGAAGTATGCTTCGACTACAAGAGAGGAATTGGGGGAGTTTAATTGGCATAGCTCTCCTTCACGTTTCTTCGCACATTTTCTTATAATGTTAAGTTTTCTCGTGTGTTTCTTGTATGTTTTTCCATCCCTAAAACACCTCCCTCAATTATTGTACTCCTTTTCAGGCATATGTGCGCTAAATACCCTGCTTATAAATTATACCATTTTGCAGTTTTATTTTTTTATTTTGGCAACACTGATCTTTTACTATAAATTATCAGAAATTCTTGCACATGGATTTTTTGCGAGCTATAACTGTTGATAGCAAAAGCGAAATCATAATATGTAAATCGTCGGTTATTTGCTTTGCCTCTGTTTGATAGATCACAATTAATTAGTAAGTGAGCGTTTATATTTTAATGTTTCGATTAGACAACTGAAATCGAAAAGCAACGTAATAATATGTTAAAATTATTCATAATTCTCAATGTTTAGTAATTGTTGGTGTATCAAATGTTTAATATTTGCTTGTAGAAGAAGTTTAGATAACAGTATTGAATTTGTAATTGATACAAACTATCTTTTGTAGTTCTGTAGTTTTTAACACCTGAGTTTCATATTTCAGAATATCGATTTGAAAAAGTATTTATTTTAAGTGAGCGTATATTCAGCAATAAATACAGTAATTTGAGAAGTGTTTGTTTTAAAATTTTCTATCTTAATTGTCATAATAACGTTTCGATATGTCTCGTAATTGTTTATCCCCTTTCTCCTAAAGTTAATTTGGCTTGTATAGTGTTTATTTATTTTTTTTGCTTTGTTTAATTTGTGTTTATAACTTCAATAGAAAACCACATACGCAAAGCACGTGTCGTGCGTCATCAAGATGATCAGAAAAGACAGAGAGAAATTCAATTCAAAAATTTTAAAAAATATAAAGCTCTAATTCTAACTTGCGATAAACAAAAAACCAGTTTTAGTTTCAAGTCGTGGCAAAGCTATAATGAAAATTTCATCATTCGTCACAAAACCGTTTGCAATTTCAAACACTCGGCAATTCAGCATCGGTCTTGGTGACTAATTGAGTAATTTTCTCACGGCTTATTGCTTTAAATTATAAACACTATAATTCATTAACTTTTCTAGACATAATATGCAGTTAGCAAGTCTACGAAAGCAATTTGAACGTGTATTTTAGATCTTCATGAACAAGGTATAATATATGTACCGTCACCCCACTTTCTCTCAGAGCTCTTGCAGCAGCTGAAACGTCATCAGTAGATGGCTGGTCAGTTACCAAAGCAAGAACGTTCCTCGCACCCGGGCGATCATACTCAGTGTTGAAAAGGTTGTTATGGACATGCCACAAGGCGTCCCCGGTGTTTGCATTTGGGTCTGAAGGTAGGTGAAATAAAAAGCAATAACGTACGGCGCAATTCTCAGCTGAACGTTAAAGTTAATATGTGCAATGTGGTGCTCCTCTTGGAGAACCTTTTAAGTTTCTTCCGTCAAGTCACCTAAATTTCATTTAAAGCTTTATTTTTAAGTTTCTAACAGCTAGTGTGCGATACCAAAACAAAATATAACACTTCTGTTTTTAGAATTCGAATTTTTTGAATAAAAACGATACCAAAATAAAATCGAATTTTTAGAATTTTAGATGTCAAGCTAAGCTCAGGAGTTTTTCATGTTTCCAAAACCTAAATAGACAGCAGTAAAATTTGAAACTTAAAAAAACCCTCAATTACAGTATTCTGAAAAAACTCATGGTTTGCAGTTGATTACGTCATTATTGCTTTCTTGATTTGTATCGACAGCTTAATTTTTTGTCGGCTGCCTCCGAGAGGGTTTACAACAACCATGATCGCATGAACTGGTTTAACCTGCACCTTGGTCGGGCTCAGTGACGATCGGTGAGGGGCATCAGGGTATTCTTTGAATACCCAAACAAAATCATCTCATCTGTATTTATAAAAGTAATATATCTTTTAAATAGTATTTTATAATTTGGTTATCTTTGCTTTCATGGCTAGTTGGCCACAAGCATAGCGTATTCTGAGTAGCAATTGGCGAAACCTAGTGGCAGGCAGTCAATTATTTGAGTTTTGGCATTGTGGCGCTAAACGTTGGTATGCAGTCGCTGTAGCTTGATTGCGCTGAAAGGTATCAAAGCGAAGTTGTGAAAACCCAAAATGGCGTGGTAAAATGAAACCATGTAACGCCCCGCCTCTGTATTAACCAATCAAATTTGGTCAAGTGAAGAAACGTCACGATTGACGTCATCCTGGGTTTTCAGATAGCGAGCGTGATTACCTTGCCTTCAACTGCCTGCGCTTGTGGTTGCGCGATCGACCGTTACAGACCTGTCAATTAAATTAACTACCCTGAAACATCATAATACTTTCTCCGTATCAAACAATTGACAGTAAAAGACTTGCAAGGTTTTTTAGCAAAAATAACCTAATAAGAGGAAAACTTAAAATTCGTCAAAGTAAATTACAACAGCAATATAACACAAAGAATGCTGTGGATAGTTTATAGGGATGTTCCTTCACTCAAAAAACTTTTGAAGAAAAAAACAGCAGTCGTTGCTGCTGGTAGACCCAAATCCGTTGAAAGATCGTTTTCTGCCTTAAAACGTATCAAATCATTTTCTCAAAATAAAATGGAACAAGACAGACTTTCAGATTTAGGCCTTATATACATCGAGTCACAATCACTGACAGGAGTCATGGAAACCAAATCTTTTCAGGATTCAGTAATAACTGAATTTGCTTCAGCGGAAAAGCGAATGGAATTTACTTTTAAATGACTTTCTTGCATCTGCAGTAATTCTGAAACTTTGCCGATTTTAGTGCTTTGCCTTTTGTAGTAAACAGTTTTGTTTGAATTGCTAATCAAACGGCCAAAGCTGTTTCAGCTTGTACTATTTCTTTGCTTTTTGCAGGCAACTGATCATTGGATGAGGTAAAGGCGTGTTAAAAGTTTTAATCAATTGCTTGAATTGAGTGTAGAAGTTATAGTTTATCTTTTTTTATATTTCTACACCTTCACTATACTTATTTCACTCAACAGCTGAAGCGAGACGAGAAAAATTAACTTCAGCTACGCTACCCTCAATTTGAGCCAAAACTTTTTACTCTCAAACGTGTTTTTGCTACTCCCCCAGTCAAACTTTGTCTTTCAATTTTTATTTTTAAATGGTACAGTACATAAACAGTATAAATATCAAATGCCACCTATACGTATGGACATAATTCTATATGCGCAGACCGGATGCGCAATTACTTCATGTACGAAAATAAACGACGCAATAAATTTGTAATTGAATACCCAAAACTTTTTGCCACCGATCGTCACTGGTCGGGCTGTTGTATCTTTGGCGCTTACTATCTCCGCTTGATAGTTTCAAACAAGAAGCAAATTTAATGCTGGTAGCGCAGCGGAAAAGAAGCGGACTTAAACTGGCAAGGACGAAGGTTCAGTTTAATTGGTTTCCGGTCGCTGCAAACTCCTGTAGTGCGTGTAAATTATTTGTTTTAAAAAATTCTTGTTTGTTTTTCATGTATTCCTATGTTAAAAAAAAAAATTCGAAGAAAAATAAAATTTAAAGAAGTTTTAGATCACTGGAAAGTCCTTAGCAGATGAGAACTTGTCCAAGTACTAAACTATTCATCGAAATGAATAATAATATGCAGATCAATCGTATTGTTAGGGTATATAGTGCTGCTACGTTCAGCATTAAAAAAGCAGTGCAAACTGCGAAAATCCAGGGTATAGCCAGACGGTTAGGTGGCAATTTGACTAAACACTGACTGAAACCCTAACTTTTTTGTGGTCAGAGCAACTTAATCAGTAGAGACTTACCATCTGTTTCAACATTTGAGTTTTCAATTATCGACAGACTCGAAAGTTCCTCCGATGTTACATTTGCTGATTCACGAAACCCAATGTAAGGTGTATGAACAAAGCTGTCGTAATGCGGAAGAGCCAATCTCATTCCATTAGGTCCGACTGACACTCTTCTAAAAATCAACAACCAATTGCTTTAGTTTACAGTACTGCTGGTAAAGGAAATGTTTCATCTGGAAAAGTTTTTAAGAAATCACGATCAAGGACAAGTTGGTCAAACCAACCAGTTGGTTGAGAGGTGACACGTTCTTCCGTGGAGCAGGAAGCCTGATGTTCAAATCTCGGGCCCTTTAAATCGGACATAGTGTTGTCAACGGCTTGCCACCGCTGCGAGATATCTTAGAAAGAAAGTTTGTTTCCCGGGAGCCGTGACGCGATGATGGGCCCGACAAAGTTGTTACCCGCTTTGGCGTAATACAGCGACAGCAAGTACTATAAAAGATTTGATTTGATAGAGTAAACGACAAATATTAGTTTCGTTTACCAGCATTGCCCCTAACTCTTTTTTAGGTACTGACTTTTTTCATTGATTCACCGTACCTTTTGTTCGATAACCTCAAAAAAGGCATGCTTCGAAATGGAGTTTGAATAAACTGAAGTTTGTTGCTTTTAATCGTTTGCTCTTAGTTAGGTTTGTTTTCTTCCTGGTTGTCAAAACCTATATGTGTGAGAATGAAGGCAGAGTTGTTGCGAAAAATTCCAAACTGGGGAACTGATCCACAACAAATGGTATAACCTCTCAATTGAACTACTAATTTACATCAGATTTACGTTGAAGATTGCTGAATTTGGATCTGCTCTTCTTTTGAAATTAAGGTGAAAACCAAAAGATCTTCACTCAAGTAGGGGCTGTTTTTAAAATTTAACCTGACATGCGTTTTTCAAAACTTTACAATATTTTCTTCAGATCTTGTTTTCAAGCACTACGGGCTTTCGATCATCGAGGCCCTCCAAACATTTCGGGCCTGGGTACTCTGTCCCCCATGTATTCCGCCAAAGCGTGTAACGATTTGGCAAGCCCCATTTATGCGTCATTGCACCGGCAGGAACACGTCAACTCCTTTTGAAGAAATGTTGCAGCAGTGGCGAGCCGTAGGCAATACTGTATTCGATTTAACCGTCCCGAGATATAAATCTCAGACCTCAGATATAAATCTCAGTTCGCTCCAGAGACGAAAGCGTTTATGCTCGATCAACGTTAGGCATTTTTATCTGATTTCCTTTATTTATGTACATTTAGCTTGAAGCATTCTTCAGGTATTTATGACGTCATTAAAAAACAAAAGCATACAGGTATTTTTCGAAAATTACGAGATCGCGTGAAAAAACATCAGGATAAAGATAAAATTAAAACCAGGCTGCAAACTCGATAGATTTTTTTTTCAAGTTTACAGTACGTTCGGGTTCAGTCTATTTTACAAGTACGAGTTCTCTAATTAATTTTTTGAGTTCAAGTTTGGTAAAACTATCAAATTTTTCGAGTAACTATTTCACTTATGTTTAATATTTTACGTGCTTTCTGGCCTAAGGGCAACCAGCGCGAAAGCTTGGGGAAAAGCCCCCCTAACCGCGACTTTTTTAACCTTAACACATGCAGTGCAAAAAAGTTGTCTTTCGTTAGGATTCGAACCTGCAGCCTTTCGATTACCAGTCCACTGCTCTACCTCTTGAGCTAGAGAAGAAGTCGCCTGCTGCTGGCTCTTTCCAAAGCTTCTGCGCTGGTAGCCTTTAGGCCAGAAAGTACGCAAACGGTTAAACATTAAAACTCTGGCCGAAAACGTCACAGCATCGCACTTAAAGCATTTCACTTAAGCACGTAGGTTCACGATTGTACCTCAGCCGTTGGGAATAATGCAATCACAGTTTACACGGCTCAATAACAAAAATACTTCTTTTCGACTACTTTTTATTGATCTCAAATTCGAACAGTATTATTTGAGTCCGAGTACAAAAATTTATTTTTTTGAATTCAAGTTCGAGTACTGCTAAATGATTGATTTTTGTTTAGTTCGAGTTTGCAGCCCTAAGAGTTATAATTTACTCCAAAAGTCTTCGTGTTTGTTGCATCGCAGTACTCAAAAAAATGCTGTGATCGTGATAGTGTCGGAGAATCACCAGATCGACGAAAAGATATGGAGGACAAGGCACTGAAATAAAAAGATAAAAAAAAACAAAAAAGATAGAAATCTCACAAATTTAAAACTTTGTAACTTTCACGACTGGTTGAAGTGAAAACCTTTTTTCATTAGTTTTTCCTTTTGTGGCCTTCACCCAGAAATTCACGAAAACTGAGATTAAATGGAAACGAAAGCGTTTTTTTTGGTCTAAGTTTACGTTAAATTCCGAAAACAATATTTATTTTGATATTTCTGATTAAAGCATAAGTTTTAAGTTTCTCAAAGGAAGATTTAGCTTCTTGTACTCGGACCCGAAACGGTCAAAACTATAACGGTACTTACGTGAGCAACAAGGAACAGGTTTGTCCCATTTTCCGTTGGGAAGACAGGTTATTTCGTCACTGTAGCTGGGATTCACCATGTAACCGGAGTTGCAACGAACACGACAGACTGATCCGACTCGATTTTCTCTCGAACATCTTCTAGAGCCGCGTCGAAAAGGTTCAGGCAACTCTGGACAACTTAATCGAGCTATAAAAAAACGACATTTAAAAAAATACTGTTCGAGATCGGTTTTGTTGAAGAAATGAGAACTACTATGAGACAATAAAATGGTAAACCAAATCTTGATCTATACTATTCCAGTATTCCCTTATCCGCAAAAATAAATTTAATCCGTATGACTTCATACAATTGCGTTTCGAACTTTCGTGACAGCAGAAAATGATAACTTAGCAAATTTTTTTGCTGAATAAAGAACGCGATTTTGGATATTCTGCAAGAAGTCTTGCAAAGTCATCATTTTTTGATACCACCAGATTTCGAAACGCAGGATTGCCATTGGTACGGAGTCGGTGTGATTAAAAAAGTTATTTTCACGGATAGCGGAGTTGTGGAGCAAGGTTTGGGGTGCCTTTGAGGTACCTTAAGTAGTTCTCATTTCTTCAATAAAGCCGATTTTGAGTAATATCTTTTTAAAGAAATATAAAAAAATTAACATAAAAATTAAAGAAAACAACATCCATTATTATTAATATGCTAAAATTGATTCTGTGTATGAAGTTCGATTTACCTTCATTCATTGAATAAAACTGCGAACATCGCAGCGAAAGCTTGTTCTGCCTCAATTGCATAGTACCAAAACCGCTTGAAAACATTTAAATTATATCGTATTCCGCCCCCAGACCCCTGCCTGCAATGCGCTTAGTTGCACCAGTTTGTTCAGCACATCATTTAATTTGAGACGTTTTTCAAACAAAAAATTTCAACTTTGAGCTCAAGCCCACCCACCCCCCAACCTCCTCAGGAAAATTTTTGCTGCGCCCCTGCGTGTAACTGTGGAAGGCGTTTGCATAAGAAGACTTTTACTTACAAAAGAAAACGAGAAATTGGAATTGGAATAATTTACCTCGTAGCAATAACATCATCTTCATTCACCAAATTGCTTTAGCCTGACGGAGACGGCGGGGAGAACTTACCCTCTTCGATTCAAGCGGCCCTTTGGCCACTGGTCCACTACGCACGGTGAAAGCTCTACAATGTCCCTTTTAACATTAAACGTCAAACAGGGAAGCTGTGAACATTATTTTTTATAGTATTTGGTTTGACCCAACCGGGAATAGAACCCGAGTCTACCGCTTTAGCAGCAGACGCTTTAATCACTCGGTCACAAATTGGGCGCAAAACGCTGCAAAGCAACCTTCTCGATTGACATCACCGATTTCTTGCAAAGGTGAGCAAGAGTTGCATTGCGTTTTGTATTTTAAAAAGTTCTCTTGCGTGCATCTTGTAAATTTTCTCTAATGACGAGCTGAATCAACATACTTCTGCCTCTTGCAATAGCGGTGCATCTTTCGTTCTCATTGCAACGATCATCAAAACAGCAACAACGACATGTTGATTGTCTTTGATTGTTGTTACAGTTGAAAGATCCACTAGGGAACCGTGGTAACCAGTTCTAGCACGTAATAACTTTTAGCTGGAGAACAGTTTTAGCTGAAACCTCAAGAAATACCGGTACTGTAAAGTTTACCAGCACCAAAAGGTTATTATGGTGCGGTATTATACGACAGTACAGGAATACGGTACGTTTAGATTTCCACAAAAAGTACGGTCCAGAATTACGTAAGATATTTTTGAGAGAAATACGGTAAAGTTAATTGGTGGTTCATAAGAACTTGACAAATGCTTTAATAATAAAATGTTCATGTCTTCGAAGCAGCTTTTCGTCTAACACTTATAAAGACGAAGCTCGACCAGTTGAAGCTGCTTCGATGACATGGACATTTTAATAAAAAAAGTACTGTTCGTTGAGCGGTATTTTCTAGAAAAGTACAAACGTTACTAAAAGGCGGTATTTTTTTTTCCGTACATATTTCCGCGCTTGTTTGGTCTGTTTGTGATTGTCTTTTCACAGTAGCAGTCAACGTGTTGGGGAAACGACACGGATAAGACTTTTCTGGCAGCGCAAAAACCACTATCTAAAGCTGCTAACCTAAACAATTGGTAGCTCGCTGGACATTCTCTCATGTCATCCTCACAGCGCAGGTCTTAACTTACACAAAAGCAGAACGCATAATGTAAATTGTAATTACATACGGGTAGCCTATTTATTCTCTATTAGTTGCCTTAGCAAGAAGGCAGCGAATAAAGGATCTTTCGTTCTTTAAGCCAAGTGGCCACCTGCCCATCTCACACGGTGGAGCTTCACCCTCTTCCTTTTAATGCTATACGCTGAACAGGAAACTTGGAATAACAGTTTTTAAACTGTTTGGTTTGATCTCACAGGAATCGAAACCGAATATACCGTTTCAGAAGCAAACGCTCTATCTACTCGAGCATTGATCGGTATACGTTTTGTATGTCCCCGGCATTTTTTTACATCTCTCGCAATTGAAATGATTCTCTCTGCCCGTCTGCTCTACAAGTGAGCAAAGTTTTGGCAACTTTTCTATGCCATAATTCGCGCAACTAACTGGTAATGTAAACTTCGCAAACCAATGGTACGAATTAGACACTGACTTACGGCACGGAAATTTTTTGGTAATTTAATGATGTACGGAATTACAATAAGGCTATTATAACGTACAAGTTACAAAAAATCGTGCCGTACGGTAGTGACCCCTTGGCCATCACTGAGTTTGGTACAATAGAAAAGTTTTGTGATTACCTATCAGATCCGGCGCCAGGATTGCGTGACTGATGGGGAGGGGGGTGCATAAACAAATTTTAAGGGCGTAAAAACTTTATTTCTTTGAATTTGAGAATGTGGACCAAAAAAAAAAGGTGTTCCTTGTAAAATTCGACGAAATCTGAGTAAAGACCAAAAAGAAAAAAAAAGGTCTTCATCTCAAAAAATCCGCGACTTTTCACGAATTCTGCTGGTCCTCATCTAAAAAAATGTGCTAATTTCCACGAAATCTGAGATGAAGACGAAAAAAAATAAAAAAAAAAAGGTCTTCATCTCAAAATATGCGCGGATTTTTTTGAATTCTGGGGTGAAACACAAAAACAAACGGTCTTTATTGCAAAATCTACGAAAAAACAGTTCTTGCTCACAAACTCTGAGGTGATAACCAGTATTTTGGAAGTCTCAGGCCTCGAATTGCACTTCAGTAGCACCGATTCTGTTAATTTCTTTGGGGCACAATCTTCGCTAGGGGGGGGCACAATTATCGTTTGGGAGGCACAAGCAGTGATTTGGGGGGGCACGTCCCCGTAATGCATCCCCGTGGCGCCGGGCTTGCTACCTGTACTGTATTAAAACCGGCCAGTTGGTCGAGCGGTAACGCGTTTGTCTCTGGAGCGATAGGTCGGCGGTTCAAATCTCGGGCCGGTCAAATCGGACACAATGTTGCCGACGGCTCGCCACCGTTGCGACTTTTCCTCGAAAGGATCTGTTTTGCCCGCAGGCGTAATGACGCGGAGATAGGCCCCGCCAAATCGTTCCATGCTTTGGCGTAATACCTCAAGTATAATGAAATATTTGATTATTAAATTTGATTCCAAATCACCAATCAGGCGTGAACAAAAAGGCCACTGTTTAAAACTATGTCTGTTTTTACTTATCCCCACTTAACGTGTACAATTTAAGCCTACGTATTTTATGCAGCTTGATCATGAAGGTGGGGACTTCATATCGAATCGAACTGATGCAAGGGTAGTAATGCAGGTGAGGCAGTAAAACACAAGTAGCAAAAAATGCTATTCCTTAACTATAAAATGTTTATAACAGAAACATATTATGGCACCTGCGATACAAGGTTTGAGAGTTCAAACATATTCGGCAGGCCTAAACTGATGTACCAGTAGCACTTAAATTTTTAGAATAAGCTTATAAACTAAGCAGATATTACTACCTGCTTCTGCTCGTTCAAGCAAGATACGCGTTGTTTGCATTGTTTGGTTATAGTCGTGATCATTTCATTTCTTAGCTCAGTAGTGGCACAAATTTCACCCACTGCACATTCAACAAGTTTTCCATTCCTTCGACATTCTGCCACGCTTCTTCCACGGCAATCAAGACAAATTATTCCTAAATCGAAAATTTATTTGTATTTTGAAAGTACGAACATAGGCTCGCCATTGAGAGAAATTCCGGACCCAGATCTAGAACAAGCCCGACGATTATTTCTTCGCAGCCGAATAGCTATTCGTCATTATTAAGGGTTTTAGCAGAAACCAAAAAAGAGTCACCACTACAAATTGACTTTGAACTTCACCAGGGTGCTGCTCCGCAACACTTTCCAGTTCTTGCTTCAGATCAACATTCAAACCGCGCGGGTACCTAAATCTGGGTAGCCTTCAAACACTTATGGGTCTAAATACTCATAGTCCTATCAATACTCTCCTCTGAATAGCCTTATTAGGTTTAGCGTATATCAAACTAAAAAATTGAAATTATTGGTATTCACAGACTATTTTTACGCATTCGATGTTTAGAGCAAAGAAAATCATGGGAGTTCCCTATTAGCTGTTGGACGTGGGCAAATTAGAAGTTGGATCAAAAACTGTATCTTAGCCGAAAAATCTGCGTTAAAGATGTGAATTGGTCAGATCAAAGATTTGGTCAAAGAATTAGTCAAAAAAAAAAAAGAAAAAAATTTCCACCAGGTTCGATCACTTATGATAACAATAATAATTTGCTATTTATATTCTACTTGAGATAATACCAAACAATTGTCGATGCATCTAACAAAGAGGCCAAAGTAACTTTTAAATAAAATAGAAGTAAACTTAGTACACAACACAGGTATTAATTCTACGTAACATTTATAAGCAGCTAAATACTATAATTTTACTTGTGATTGTTTGCTTTGAGCTTCAATGCACATAATTTGTAATCACCGGTACGCTATTATTCACCAAGTTTCCTTGACCAGAAGACAGTTAGGGAACCGTTCGGTCTTCGAGTCACGCTGCCACCTGCCCGTGCACCAATGTCTACCATACACGGGCAGAGCTCAGGCTTGATACTCTTCCATTTAGGCCCGATCTCACACTGCGCAAAATTGTGAGCGGACAAGTGTTTGTCGAGAATGATGCTCAAACAATC
This sequence comes from Trididemnum nubilum, assembly GCA_963965965.1. Taxonomy (NCBI): domain Eukaryota; kingdom Metazoa; phylum Chordata; class Ascidiacea; order Aplousobranchia; family Didemnidae; genus Trididemnum; species Trididemnum nubilum. The sequence continues at coordinate 31,093,057 of OZ014475.1, read as the reverse complement.
AAGCGAAAAAAAACGGACCTCAAATTTCAAAATAGATTTTTGCTTTTTGTACTACTTTTACCGAAAAGCAGAGTCAAATCAACAAAAAGAAAAATTACCAGACTAATAAACTCATCCCAATTGTACGGTACCAAATACAATACTTTTACTGCTCAGCCTTCAAAATATTCATTTTAAATAACAATTCTAATTCAAGATACCTTCGGAAATGGCGATGCAGTTTGCCAAAGCAACAACTGTGACAAAAATTTTTTTCATCATGTTTGAACCTCTCATTCTTAACTAACACAGTTCAAGGTTTGTTAAGTAAAATTTTGTTCAGCTTAAAGTTGTTGCATATATACACGCTATGCCCTCAGGCTTGCACAGGCTCGAAGACAGAAATCCGCAATGAGGGAGGCTGATACGGAAGTCTGGGGGCAAAGCCTCCGGCAGCCGGAGGCAATTGGGGTTCCGGAGGCGGAGAACCAGCGCTCAAACGTTTTGTAGTTTTTTGGCAAAAATAACTTAATCTTAGGCCTATTTTGATAAAATATAATGGTATTAAAACGTGGCATTAAAATTAACACTGCAAAATCATGATTATACTATTGTTGCATTCATGGGCTACGTGGGAGGTAGCTATTGCTAAAATTTCAGTACTCTTATCTACAAGCTGGTAAATCATGAAATCCTACAGTATGTCGGTATGGTTCAATACAACTCTCAAGGAGTAATCTATTTCGTTTATATTTCACACAGAAAGATGTAATTAGGGGGGCTAATAGAAGGAAGTTTGAGAGAAATGGATGTTAAATAACTAGTACTGAATAGCCCCCCTCTTATTTTTGAGCTGACATATTTTTTGATGAAACCTATGTTAAGCATTTTCATTAAGCGATCAAATTAGAACACTAATGTTTGGCCATTTTCAAAGTTTTTGTTCTGATTTATGAGTTTTATTTTTGACAAATTAGCTGTATTTTTCAGTCTGTTTCAGAACAAAAGACAGCTACAAACGTTGTATTTTTCTTATTCTGCATATTGGTCGGCAGGCCTATGGGAGGGCTATATCTCCGCCCCCCTCACCCCTGGATACGCTATCGGGCTTGATTATGTAATTCATTAAATTGTTGAATTAAAAACATGCTTTGCCCTCAAGCTAAGTTGTGTTGAATTGTTGACAACTTCATTTACACAGAGTAATGTAGATTGTAAAAAGATTTTTGTATGGCAGTTGAGAGAAATTCCGTGCTCGAGGACAGATTCAAAATGATTAGAAACATTCCTCAATCAAACAGCCAAGTTAATCTCGGAATTAAGGTAAAAAACAAAAAAGGTCTTCACTCAAACTGCCGAAACTGGGCCTATTTTTCTCCGAAATCTAAGTGAGATGTAATCTCCAACATTTACTTACCTTTGTTTCAGATTAATCTTCAACCATCACGGGCCCCCTATTGCAATGTAGGTTCTTCAAAAACCAAGAACCTGAGTGCTCCTCCCTTCCCATCCCCTATCACCGTGTAGCAGTCCCTACTCCAGCCAATGACATAAGGAAAGCAAGCAGCGAAATACCCACAAGCAAGAAATAATTGGAAACGATAGCTTCTTAACTCAACAGACCATTGCAGCTTATAGGTTGCTCAACCAAGCTGGTTATCCGTAGTCGGGAAGCGCTCCTTCTGATCTGCTGCAACTGGTGACCCCCAACGTGGTTGGATGGCTGACGCTGGTATACTCGAAGTTGGCAGAACCTTCTAACCTCACCGCTTTCAGAAAGAGGGAAGTGTGTCGCAGTTCCTGCTCCAGCCAATCACGTTGTGGAAGCTAGCAGCGAAATACCCACATATTGGAACCGATAGCTCCTTATGCCTTGAGATTATACAGCTCGTAGGTTGTTAAACCGAGCCGGTTTACCGCAATAGGAGCGCGCCCTTGGAATCACTACAAAACAGGTGACCCCGACGTGATTGGCTGGTTGGCGCTAGCATAGTCGACGTTGGCAGGCCCTTCCTACCAGAGGTGGAGTCCTCGAGGGCACATTTTGAAGTCCTTGGCCTTGGCCTTGGCCTTGGCCTCGAAGCCTCAAGTCCTCGAAAATTGCCCTGTCCTCGGCTCGAGGACAGCACTATTTTTGAACCGTTGAAATTTCGTTGGAAAACGCCAGAAACCTTGCGAAAAATCTGCAAAGACCTTTTTTTAGGTATCCTCAAGTAGAGATCGCCTGAAAAAAAATTTTGAAGACCTTTGTTTTTTAAGATCGCCTGAAAAAAAATTTTGAAGACTTTTTTCTTTTGAGAAAACTTGCGTTTGTGTCCTTGGTCCTTGGCCTCGAGAGGGTCTGTTCTTGGCCTCGAATTTTTTTTGTGTCCTTGGCCTCGAGCCCTGTGTCCTCGATTCCACCTCTGCTTCCTACTTCACCTCCCTCGTCTCTTCAAATCACACTAACGAAACTCAAAAAAGGGGAAGTATGTCGAAGTCCCTGCTCCAGCCAATGACATCAAGAAAGCAAGCAGCGAAATACCCACAAGCATGAAACAATTAGAACCGTTAGCTTCTTAAGTCAACAGACCAGCCACAGTTTATTCAACCGAGCCGGCTATCCACAATCGGAGCGCAGTCCACATACCCTCAAGTGCACAACCTCAACAACAGCCGCTATCCATTGAACAACTCAGGCAACTGAAGCGCTCCTTTTGACCCGGCACAAGCGGCTCTGGATTTTTTGCCCAGAAAATGGAATGACTGCAGAAAGAACGATAAAATACACTAGTAATAAGCATTAAGAATAACAACAAAATAGTAATGATGCAGTAATTACAGTATATGGCAAACAGACAAAAAATATCTGATATGTAATAATTAGAGCCGGCAAAAGTCAATAGTGTCAACATTTTTGGGGGCCTCGTTACATCATTATACGTATTCTAATTCTAACAATTAGTTTTGGGGGCTCAGTTGTCTGTTTCGGTACATTTTATAGTTCAAAATAAAGGCAAACTTTTGAACGATGTCAAAATTTGTCGAAATTATCTTTTATTCAAAATTTTCTCACAATGACAAAAGCGAACAAATGTCTTTTTTTTTTCTTTACTTTTCTGAATTTGTGAGCAACTATCATACTGTAATTTTAAAGCAGTTTTATTTGTGTTTCAAATGAAGTCTTGCGATTCAAGCTTTGGAACTTACGTAAAAACCAACATTTATCGTCGCAATATGTCGACGTTGTAACCCGGCATTCAAAATAAAACACAAAAAAGCGTTGAAATAAATCTGTGCGTTACTTAACAACAAAATGTGTACAGTTTCCAGTTTTTTGTCGTTACGTAGCATATCGTCAGCTAGGCGCGTAGCCAGGATTTTGCAAAGAGAGGGGGGCTTTTTTGGAAGCTTGAAACAACGGTAAACGAACTTAACCCAAATTTCCATCAGTCTTGAATTTGATTGAGGCGGTTTTTCTGTCAAAATTAGGTAAAAAAAACGTCTTCACCGAAATTAAAACGTTTTTTCCGGCCAAATCAGGTGATCTCCAAAAAAAAATAAAATAAAATAAAAATGTCTTCACCAAGCTTCGGTGAGCTCCAGATCAAAAAAATTGCGCTATTCCGGTCCAAATAACGGCAAGTCCTTTAAAGCTTCTGCTCGCAAATTCCGTTGGGGGGGCTGTTTTCATTTTTGGAGCAAACATTGGCCTCAAAAGCACTAAAATTGTGCTATTTTGCATTCTTTTAGGCCAATGGGAGGCTGTAGCCCCCCTCCCCGCCCCCCCCCCCTGGCTACGCTACTGTCGTCCGCCTAATAAAATAAATGTCTAAGAGACTTTTTGAGCAAATTGAGTTATTCGTACCAGAATGGTTGGAGTGGAAAAGAGCACCTAGTAAACTTTTCAGATTTCAAAATTCGCCACCAAAGGGCGCTTTATGCTATTAAAATAAAAATTTTTAAGTCCGGAGACGGACTTAGGCAGTTTCATAATTAGCCTATGTCGTTTGATATTGACTTGGGCAATTTCATGATTAGCTTATTTCAGTTGATGCGGGCTTAAGCATCTAAAAACTACACTTGCTTTTAGAAAAAAAACAAAGAAATTCTTTGAAAACAGAAAGGAGTTTTTTGAAAACAGCACAGTATTGCTCGGCTTCAAGAATAGAAACAATTTTTGGCGTTTTGTGTGAAAATAATTGCTTGTGGTAACTAATCTGCTGCTTGTGGTAACTAATCTGTGGAGAGCATCGATCCCAAAATCTTGTAAAACTGCCACATCTTGGAAACCAGTTAAGCTAGAAACGTAGTTTATAGCTCATTGGATGCAGAATGTAGGATTTTATATGTTATATCACACTTTAATATAACATATTAAGCTAAAATGAGTGGTTTACGTGTAGTTTCAAAACAACTGATTTTTTGCAATACTACGGTGTACAAATGGAAACATGAAAGACGAACGTTGAACAACAGCGTTTCACTTACAACATGAACTTCACTTGACGCTCAAATTACATGTAATTCTGCACAACAATAGTACAAAATGCAGTATCAATAGGTTGTTTCAGTTTTTTTCTTTCGGAGATTGAAGAGTTTATTTTTGGTGATCTTATCACTTATTAGTCTATTGCACCAAATAATATAACGATTCTCCACTCATGTTCTGTTGCAAAGGATCAAAGCTTTTCAAGATCTGTTTGTGACATGAATTAAACTTTTGTTCATGCTCATGTTGCTACTGTTGCACGTGCTTCTTTAAATTCTGGCAACATGAATGGCGCACAGTTATCAGATCCTTTTTATTGAGATGCAGTTTCGGAGCAGCAGGTGAAACATGGATGTTTGTGGCAAAAGCCTATGCTCTCTATGCTGCATTTTTACGGCAGGTAGGTTTTCGATTATTGCTTTGCCTGCTACAAATTCAGCATTTTGCGACCAGGTTTTAGGATGCAAATCAATAAAGTATGAAGTAGCCTGAAGAAGCTTTAAAAGCGTGTAAGGGTCTGCATCAATCAATCCATTTAAATGCGTGGAGTGAGGTAGAGGTCAAATCTGGCATTTTTACAATGCCCTCACCACTTGTCCCTTCGTTATTTTTGAGTCTATAAGGTTTTATTTTTCGCCACATTTCTGTTTTCTCCATCACTGAAAACTTTTTGCTACATAGTGAAAAAACTGCATGTCTTTTAGAAACATACCAAAGGTGACACTCCAACTTTTCTTGTGCTGAGTTTGCAAATTTCAGATACAACGATGGAAACAATATTAGAGTTAACCGACAAGTTTGACGTCCTTCGTGGTCGACTCCTGGAAATCATAACGACTTCCACTGGCAGTTAGGTGGCCAGATCAACCACCAACCCTGCAGCTACAAAGCAGCTCGAGTCATCAGATGCACAGAGCTGGACAGCGCTGTTTTGAGCTTTCAGCTCTCATCGGCAGCCCTCAGCTTCTCTAACAAAGTTATTCCCCAGCTGTTGTGGTTTTTTATTACATATTTACGGCATACAAACAGAACACAACATGTCACAGTTGTTTTCAATGCAAATCGATTTTAATCTTTTTATTCGTTAATTGAAGGTATTCCCCAGCTGGACAAGACTCTTGGCCGAACTAGACAAACCTTGAGGGCTTGCACAGCGGCAGAGGCTTTGTAGGGAATAAACGATTTTTCACTTGTGGTACTTAAAAAAAAAAAGTGAAAAAATCGCTGAACCTTTGTATCAATAGTAAGGACAGCCATAGGCTATCCCTACTACAAGGGTTCCCCTTGTGTGACCACGGAAATCATAACCGACAAGTTTGACGTCCTTCGTGGTCGACTCCTGGGAAATCATAACGACTTCCACTGGCAGTTAGGTGGCCAGATCAACCACCAACCCTGCAGCTACAAAGCAGCTCGAGTCATCAGATGCACAGAGCTGGACAGCGCTGTTTCGAGCTTTTAGCTCTCATCGGCAGCCCTCAGCTTCTCTAACAAAGTTATTCCCCAGCTTTTTTTTTTTTTGTGGATTTTTGGAAATGTGTGGAGTTTGTGGGATGGTAGTGGGAGTAGTTTTGAGAGCTGCAGACACTTTTTCAAGCATCCACAGCCGCTCTGAGTGAAGGTATTCCCCAGCTGGACAAGACTCTTGGCCGAACTGGACAAACTGTGCAGCGCTGTGCATCTGATGACTCGAGCTGCTTTGTAGCTGCAGGGTTGGTGGTTGATCTGGCCACCTAACTGCCAGTGGAAGTCGTTATGATTTCCCAGGAGTCGACCACGAAGGACGTCAAACTTGTCGGTTATGATTTCCGTGGTCACACAAGGGGAACCCTTGTAGTAGGGATAGCCTATGGCTGTCCTTACTACAAAGGTTCAGCGATTTTTTCACTTTTTTTTTTTTTTAAGTACCACAAGTGAAAAATCGTTTATTCCCTACAAAGCCTCTGCCGCTGTGCAAGCCCTTAAGGTTTGTCTAGTTCGGCCAAGAGTCTTGTCCAGCTGGGGACCAGTTCGGCCAAGAGTCTTGTCCAGCTGGGGAATACCTTTAATTATAGAATAACAAGATTAAAATGGAGTAACATTGAAAACAATTGTGACATGTTGTGTTCTGTTTGTTTCTCGTATTTATGTAATAAAAAAAACCACAACAGCTGGGGAATAACTTTGTTAGAGAAGCTGAGGGCTGCCAATGAGAGCTAAAAGCTCGAAACAGCTCTGTGCATCTTAAGTAATACTGCATAGCCCCCCCTCTATTCCTTAGTTTATAGTATAATTGTTGATGACACCTATGTTTAGCATTTTTACACTTGCGATCAAATTTGATTGTTTATTTTTGATCAGTTTTCATTTATTCGTTAGTTTATTTTTGACAAATTAGCCCTCCCCTGAATACATGTTTCAAAAGATGTTTTAAATCACTATTTAGTCCACTCCGGTGCATAAAACAGTCTCAAAAGTGCTAAAAACGTAGTGTTTTTCTCATTCTGCATTTTGGTCGACGTGCCAATGGGGGGGGGGGGGCTGTAGCCCCCCTCCCCCTCCTGGCTACGCTACTGATCTGCATGACTTTCTTTCTGCACAACTGCTAAAACCGATTTTTGCTTGTCAGTGTGGATAGTTGGTTTCGAAGTCTTTCCATCCCAGTGAAGAACCCAAAAACTATTTTGCTTTGCAAAAATTTTTACTTGTTTTGCTGGATTTTTAAAAGATTTTCTTCGCGAATTATTCGCTTTTCTCTTTGTATTGTAGTTTTAGACAATTTTACTTGATCGACGTCTCCTCCTCCAGCAGTTATCAATGCAGCAGCATACTTCAGTTGCTTTCGCACACTTAATCCATATATGTCAGCAGTTAAAGTTGCTTTTCTAACTGTGTCACTAGTGACCTCTATAACCGAATTTTTAGTTTCTTTTTCTTTGGAGATTTAAAGGATGGATCTAGCATATTTTCTTCGTCACTGCTTCCACTGCTGCTAGCCAACAATATTTCATCCACAGTTTGGCTACTGATTGCAAGATCACTTTTGGTTTTATATCTTCGTTTTCTATTTTGATTCTCTTTCCATGCCTAATTAACTCAATGCCCACCGGCCCAACTGATCCAGGCCTACCGGTATTTTTCATATTTTCCGAAAATTGCCAGCCTTCCTGATGTGTTTCTCTTCTTTTTGAATTATTAGATTTTTGATCAACAGTTCTCAAACATTCTTCATATTCTTTACCTACAGCCCAAAACGTTTATTTTTATTTTTGCGTGAATAATCTTTGCTTGTATTGAATTGCTGGTGTAATTTTTTTTTCTTTTTCTTCTGTTTTTTTAGTGATCTTAATACAATTGCGTTTGTTCATTTACCAGTTTAAGCAACTTTGCAGTAAGTCCATTGCTGGATTGGAAAAGAAACTTAGCTTTTAATCCACCATGCTTCAATTTCTGTTACAATTCGCTTAGCTGCAGCTTCTCTTTGACTTCACTGCCTGCTTGTTTTTTCTTGCTGTCGTTCTGAGTGGTATAAAATCGTAACAGAGCATTTTCAGTTGTAGGAGGTTTGCAAGTAAAACTAATAAAATTTTTCAAAACCGATCTTCCAAAGGGTCATAATTTTGTTTGTTTTCTAGTGTTAATCATGCTCAGTTACTCACAATTAGTCTAGATTTTGAATTATATTTGCATAAACAACGTAAAACATATCAAACATTAAGTCAAAATGCTGTACCATTACATTACAGCACGCACCAGACTAGTGGTCTTGGTGTAAATTAACTTGTGAGTGTGACATAAAACAAAATAAGCCTTCTGATTGGCTACCAATCATATTCTTCCTAAGACTGTGCTAAAAGCTTATTTGTAAATTATGAATAAACTTGGCTTGAGTACCGTAACATAGGCTACATAGTAGGGTGTCCCTTATTTTAACAGTTTGAAAAGTTTCATCTCTGAATCTTTCAAATGATTACATTTCATAAAAAATGATATGTATGAAATTTTAAACTTTTAAGATGAAGTTTAGAGGTGGCATAAAGCTTTTCAAGTTCGGATGGGTATTTTTAACTCCTATGCAGGAATACCACCATTATGAACAGCAGAGTTTTATTACTTTATTGTGATCTTAACACGCATAACAATAGCGTTTATTAAAATCTTCTGAGAGTTAACTTTGCAACTACACAGGCGCGTCGCCAGCGGGGGGCAATGCCCCTCGATTTTCGTTTTCACCCCCCCCCCCCCCCCGATTTTTTTCTTGCCCCCCACGATATTTTTTTGGGAGGAAGAAGTTGCTGTTTTTCGGCGGAAAAAACGTTAAAATTTGCGATTTCGGCCAGAAAAAGCCTTCGGATTTCGGCGAAGACCTTTTTTTCTTTTCTTTTTTTTTTTTTGGGAGATCACCTGCTTTTGGTCGGAAAATTTGTGATTTCAGCCAGAAAAATTTGGCGAAAACCTTTGCCCCCCGATTCTAATTTTGCTCCCCCCCCCCCGATCTCGCGAAGCTGGCGACGCCCCTGCACCTACAGCGACGTATCGGTTATGACATACAGTAAGTATGCACAGTTTCCAATGCTTGTATCATCAACTAGTTTTTCAAAAAAAACAACTTCTTTACCTAAGATGGCAATTTGCTAGTCTTCAGTGGTATCTTACAGAGGATTTAAATTTGCATGGCCTGTTTGATCGTGACGTAGGTTTGACTGCAAAATGTGCCATGATGAAAGTTTCAGAGAATGTCCTAGAAGAAGAACTGCTGTCACAAACTCGAGTGGATATGACCAACACAAAAAACAAAACACTTGTTGAGCGTGTCAAGAAAAACAGTAGAAGGTTGATATGTGTGACCAACCAATTAGGCATTCTCCACAGAGCTGTAAGCAAGGTCTTTAGTTGATGCCTCTTTTTCATCCCTACCCATTGATTTTCATTAAAATCCAACTTCCCCTGTTGAAAATTACTTTAAATTTTTTTGAACACCAATTCTTTGAACTTTGAATACCAAGCACTTTCATGCTTTGGACGTGCTCTGCGCCTCCTCCAAGAATCAATAAACCTCAGCGCCATTGGCTCAAAATCAGTGATTAGCAGGTTAAAGAAGACACCCTCCTGGTAATCATATTGCTTATCCTCAAAAGAAACCCTTCTATTCTTGCGCGAACCATTAATTATATGTCTCCCAATTCCGCCTGGACTCTAATCAAGTTTATAGTATCATCTTCCATACATAACTGCAGTTGCCCTAGCTCATCCCAGCACCATGAATACGCTAAGAATCGATTACTCTCCCTCCTTCAGACGCGTATTCAATAGGTCTGTCTCTTCCCTCATTAGACGGGTGGCACTGGAGTGTATGCCATATTATCCATTGCAATGCCTTCGACTCTTTTTCTCTGCAGGACCAATTGCCTTCAGTTTTACAGTTGAAACCCATTCCCTGAAGCACGGGCTTGTATAGTGTAACAACCACAAAGCGACTTGACACTTACAGTGTCTTTTTACGGACTCCCAATCGGCTCTTTCCCCATTTTCAAAGGCCCCCTTATATCTATGACCAAGACCCCTTTAAAATGTCTGGTTTGACGTTTACTAACTTTCCAGCAGTGCCATTTTTAACTTCCAATGGATCCCCTGTCATGCTGGTATCCATAGAAATAAGCATGCTGATTCTCTTCCCAAAGCCGGAACCTCCCTGGCCATTGCAATTGTCCCTTGTTCCTCTCCACAGCTATTGCCAAAACTTGTTACACTCAGTGACACAAATGGAGACGTTACATTTCCACATTCCCCCTCCCACCTCAACTGTCCCGTTCCAATAGTTTCTCCGTTGGAATTGATCCTATCACGCCCATTTGCAGTGATGGGCACAGCGGCGCTGTTCACAAGCGGGCGCTACTAGCGCCGCTACTTTTTCGGTAGCCGCTGCGCCGCTGCTTTTTTTTGTCACCAGCAACAAGCGGCAGCGCCGCTGTTTTTTTAGCCGAAAAAATGGCAGCGCTTCAGCGCTGTTTTTTAAGCTAATTTTCTGCCGCTGCCGCTACTGCTAGTAAACTCCTTCCAAAACTTTTTCAATTCACATTTTCACACGTTACCGTTTGGAGTCTTTACTCTCCGCTTGTTTTCACTCTGCTCTTGTTACCTCGTTATTTCAGTTTAGTAGAACATACAAGACCTTTGTGACGTTTTGTCGCTGCTCTTGTACTGTATGTACAGGCGAGTTTTATCGCATATGGTCCGATTTTTTTCTCAATCGAAGTTGAACAAATAATGTGGTCTAGTAGCGGGTCAATTTGAACTGATAAAACCGACTTCAATCAAGCCGATTTTGAGCAGTATCTCTTTAACGAAAATGCAATAGAGTTCGATAAATTGCTAAAAACTTGCAGATTGTAAAGACGGTTTTCCGCGATATTTCCTCAAAATGCTAGCATGTAGTATAACAAATGAAGATGATTTGATGGTAGATCGTGCACTGCGAATAGAACAGTACAGTACCTGGCACGGAGCCACAGTAGTGTGTTTGGGGGGGGGGGGGGGCACAAAAACTTGGGTGGGGGGACGCTTACGCAGCCGAGACCAGACGAATTCGGACTGCGGCAGCGATCTGGTGAATATTTTGCTCCAAATCCTGTGTTATCCTTCTTTGGTATGGATTTTGCCCTCAAATTTGGAGGTGAAGACAAAAAAATAAAAAAAAGTCTTCATCGCAAAATCTAAGGCTACTTGATTACGTTCACTTGATCTGTCTTGCTGTTTCATAGAAAAAAGCATTTGTGGTTACCTGTTTTTGGGCAAAAGTTTGCTAGTAGTGCTACTACAAAAGTTTACTCTCGCTTGGAGAGCTCAAGCTGTGATTTGGGGGAACACGGCTCGAAATGCTTCCCCTCGTGCACAGGCGTCGCCAGGATTTTTGATTAGGGGAGGGGGACCAAACTAAAAATCACATGCAATGAAGTCATCAGAAATTTTCGAAAGAGGAACTTTTCGTGGGACAAAGATATCGTAGAATGGAAGATCAGAAGCCGTGGCCTGGTTTGGCACTTAACCGTAAGTTTCCTAAAGGGAGAGGGCTTAAAGCAAAAGTTACAAATGAAAATATCAAAATTGGGAGACTTGTGTAAGTAAACTAGTTTACTCAAACGTATCACAGACGGGGATCTGGGGACGAAACCCCCAGTCGCTGGGCGATTTTTGGAATTTTTTTGGAAAAAAAGCCATTTGAATGCCATTGGATCACATTTCGCACATGTTCAGAACCATTTGAAAGAAGTGGATTATTAACATTTGAAAGCCAATTGAAAAAAATTAAATTGTTTCATTTCTCCTTTTACTTATAATTTGGTCGAAAATACGTTTGTAATTTTGCGGGTTGGGGTTAAATTTTTAGTAGTAAATAATCCATTGGAAGATTTTCCGTAGAGATTTTTGTTTTGACGTGAAAATAACCAGTTGTAGGAGTACATGTACGGTTAAGAGGCCCCAGGCCCCTCACTTTAAATTCAATAATTCGTTCAATGAGCATTTTTCATAGATAATTTTTTTTCAAATGCATTTTTTAGCGTAAAAACTGGCGAGGTAGATGGAGGTGAATTGTTACTGAAAGCCGTAAAATACAGTAGATTGTTACGCTTAATTACCATGTTATTGCCCGGGCCGGATTTACATTGCGCGGGGTCCCTGGCACTTTAAAGATTTTCGCAACATCTTCCTGCCAAACATAAGTGTAGACCAAAAATAAAATCTTACCATCTGAGCGCAGGGCTCATGGCACTTGGCCATATGGTAAATCCCGCCCTATTATTGCATTACGTTTTTAAAAAGGTTTGATGAGAGCCCGAGATAGCAACTTTTATGATAAAAACCCTTAATTTCAGCCGGGTTATACATTTTAATTGATTGGCAAAAATTGAATTTAGAGGGCCCGGGCCCTCTGGTCGTCAATATTATTGTTAATTACTGTTGTAGGCAAAAAATGCTAAAAGAAACTGAAACTGACGAAACAATAGTTTTTTTTGTCACATTTTTATCATAGGTAGCATTTTAATTGTAGGGGCCCGGGCCCCCTGCCCCCCCCTCTGGCTACGCCTATGCCCCGTGGCCCCGGGACTGAGAAGTTACGTCAATGCGTAGTAAAATTAATTTTGCTACAACAGTTACAGTAAAACTAAGAATTGAATTTATAGTGCGCTGAGAATTAAACTAACAAATAGAACCAGGTAATAAAAAAGCTTCAAAGACAACTTAGTTTTGGGGTTATACTGGTAGAAAAAATACTCAGTGTAACATGAATCGCAGTGAGCATCATTTGCTTAACATGTACGTCATTACTACGTATCTCCTTCGACTTCGTAAACACCAATATCTTAAACGCTCGATTTACTTTTGTGTCAAAGTTGGACGAAATCATCGCAGGGACATGAATCACCGACCATTTCTACATAGCTGCAAGAAATGTTTTAGAACTCGGTCGATTGATAAATTTTCCTTTCGGATCTCTACGCGAAGAATTATTTTAGTGGTTGGTGATAAACAGATCGACTATTTCAGAGGTATAAGAGCCGGGACAGAATTGTATAGAAGCTGAATACTGTATATCATTGTGCTTTAATGGCAAAACCTTAACTTATTTGAGTCGATATTTCTTATTGCCTTTTGTTTGTGTAGAAAATGCGATGAGGAATTAAACTTCCTAGTGTAACTTCCAAGGGTAGCTTCCTAAGTAATTTCTAAAGCGCTGGTTTAACTAATCAGCATTTTGAAATGCTTGTTTTTGTCAAAGGAGCATGCCAACAACTAATTGAATGGTGATTTGCTTACTTGTCTACCATTTAAGCCTGCTAATGCCGATTGTAACCTGAACCAATATCTTAAAAGCTTAAATAATTAACATTAGTAAATAAAGTTGAAATTTGACCATTAGATACCGTATTTGAATGCCATCGTTCTTTGTACTATTTATTTTTTTAAAGTAGCGGCAGCGGCCGCTGTTTTGCATGCAAGTAGCGGCAGCGGCGCTACTTTTTTATTTGAGTAGCGATAAGCGGCAGCAGCGCTGCTTTTTTTGCCAAATAGCAGCAGCGGCGCTAGCAGGTGCACAGCTCTGCCCATATGTTTTGAGATTTCCGCCTTCGCTTCCAAGGTCAAAGCCTCTTACAATTCTCACAAGTCAGTCGTAAGAAAAGCTCTTCCTGCAGCGTCTGTGGACACCTTCTACAGGACCTTAATCATCTCTTTTTTCACTGCCTTGCCTTTGAGCCTCTACACAAATCTATCTTTGGCTGTGCAGTCTGCACCCAGGCGTGTGGCTCAACTGTTGGTTCTCTGCGAAGTTCCGTTGCTTCTTCAATTCTCGGAAGGGGTTGGGTGGCACCACCCCTCAATCAATCCGCTTCAAAAATAATGCAGTATGCTTTACAGATTGTTGAAAATAACCAGACTATTGTTCCGAATATGAAGAAATTAATTTTTTTGCAGCAGTAACTTTCTGCAAACATGACTATAGTACTGATTAGAAAACTTTCTATATGAATAAATTGGTGTTTGTTAAGCCAACTTTGAGATCACTGCGCCACCTCTAAACATTAAAATTTTGCAACAAAACTTTGTATAAGGCAGTTTTTGGTACAATGGAAACTTTTGAGCGGGTCAGACTAACAAAAATGAGTATTTTAAAATTTGATTCCAAATAAGGGACACTCCAATACACAGGTTAATTGTACATTGTTTGTATTGATGTCTTTGCACAAACTATACAAGTAATTGCCAGCTGGCTATAACGCAAACTAACTTGTAGTAGAGGAGCTAAACCCAGGATTTGGGTAAAATTGTTCACTTCCGGAATAAAGTGTGAAAATTGGCACAGACCTTCCCCAGGGTGAGTATAACGATTTCCGAAGGGGAGCCAAAAAATTGGGCTTGGACAACTCCTACAAACGGCCCATAAATTATACTCCAGCTCCACCTAGGGGTTAAAGATAGTTTGTTTGATGCAAACAAGCTTGCAGGATTAGCTGACGATTTTGTGAGTTTACTTGATTCTTTTTGCGATTTATAATATTCTGGAATGCCATGACGTTAAAGATGACGTAGCTATGACGTCATTTTTGCCAAAATGTGTGATTTTAAATAAAATGTTGCTCAAATTGGTGGAGTCTCTCATTGATGTCAAACTCTTTTATTTGTTTCTATTCTTAAATAAGCATCTTACGTAGCTCAATTTACGTCACTTTATGACCTAATTACACGTCATGTTTGCCTAAAATTTCAACAAAAAGTAATAGCAATAAATTGTCAATTGAAAATATTGGTTCAATGACGACATTTTGCAATCAGATTAATAATTCAAGATACAATAGCTGCTTGTAGCAAATGACGTCATTTTATGACGCTATTATGACGCCACGTTTTCCAAAATTTGCACAAAACAACAGCGATTAAATGCCGCCATTTTGTAATCAGCGCATTAATTCAAGATTCTGTACAATAGTTGCTTGTAGCAGACGGTGTCATTTGGTGACGTCATTATGTCTGGTGATGTCATAGTGCAGTGTTTTGCCCTCCGCTGCAAAGTTGACAAAAATAGAAGATGTGCTATGTATAGGAACAATAAGAGGACGAGGGCATAATATATTATTAGACTGAAACCAAGCGAAAATTTCCAAAGCGTTGATTTGTTGTTTATGCCCCAAGGTGCAACCAGGGTTGTTAGGCAGCGTCCAAATAGGAAAATATCCCGCCTCTGTTGCTTGCCAGCTCAAGCCTAAACTTGAACATGGATTTTTAATCAAACACTGACTCCATTTAATGACTGGAAAAGCTGATCGTTTTATGTGCTGTTTCAAAGCATCCAATGTTGGTAGTACATCTTCTACGGTTCTTCCTCCTTTAGCAAACAAAATTCTTCTAGGAAGCTGTTGATGGAAGATAGTTTTACAAAAGTAGGCGTTATCTCTGGACTATTTTAAAAGGTTACAAAAAACGACTTTTTACTTTTTCCACAAGATGAATATGGGGTATCGCAACCGCTAAAGGCATGAAAAAATAATTATCCATTACATACAGGTGGTCCAAAAGTTTTGTTGATTTCTTGGATGAGAATAAATTCCCTCGTTTTTCCAGTTCTAAATTCAATCCAAAGTTAATTTAGTTTTGGAAGTTGTTGAAAAGTGTACACTTCAATAACAACCAGCTCTGTGTGTACCGTTTTAAGTAGAAGTAAATTGTAACTTTTGGAAGTATGTTTAGCATGGAGAAATAATCCTTGATCGGATTCCTCAAGGATTCTTGGTGTTGATTCATCTCAGCCAATATTATGATTACATAGCACATCTTCGGTACAGGTTGCAACCAAAACACGGCTAAACTGAATATTTGCAATTGTAGAACTTGCGAGCAGACAAAAGAGTTCTTTTTTATTTTCATCGCAGCGCAAAAATGATTTTTAATCCTTAGGAAGACGACCACGAGAAAAGGAATTTATTCCCTTCCACAGAATTAGCGAAACTTCCAAGAAATCCACGAAATCAGCAAAACTTTTGGACCACATGTATGTCATAGATAATTATTTTTTCATGTGTCTAGCGGTTGCGATACCCCATATTCATCCAATGGAAAAAAAATAAGTCGTTTTTTAAAATCTTACAAAATAGTTCAAAGATAACGCCTAATTATGCAAAAATATCCTCCATCCAGTAGCGTAGCCAGGGGGGGGGCTTAGCCCCCCCCCCATTGGCCTGCCGACCAAAATGCAGAATAAGGAAAACACCACCTTTTTAGTATTTCTAAGACTGTCTTTTGCACTGGATTAGACTATTATGAAACGTTTATTTACGGGGGGGGGGGGGGCTAATGAACTGCCGACCAAAATGCAGAATAAGGAAAATATCACGTTTTTAGGACTTCTAAGACTCTCTTTTGCATTGGATTAGACTAAAAAATGCTTTAAAGCATAGTTTGAAAGGTTTATTTAGGGGGGGGGGCTAATTTGGCAAAAATAAAACCAACAAATAAATGAAACATTTGATAAATGGTAAGAAATAAGCAATCAAATTTGATCGCAAGTGGAAAAATGCTGAACATAGGTGTCATCAACAAATATACCATAAACTAAGGAATAGAGGGGGGCTATTCAGTATTTGTTAATTTACCAATCATTTCTCTCAAATCTCTTTTCATTAGTCCCCCCCAATTATTTTTCTCTATAAACTGTATACGAAATAGATTACTCAGTGTGAGTTTTATTGAACTATTCGATTTTATAATTTACCAGCATCTAAACAAAAGAACTTCATTTTACCATTAGCCACTGTTATCGCACCGAGCTTTTTTATTTTAATTATCTGTCGTTGTTGGGCCTCGAACACATTTATATTTCCTATTTTCTGCAGCAACCAAAAAAAAGCGTTTGCCTGCAGCTTCTGCGCACTTTACTTTGCTTTGTTTTTCGCAGTTTTAGAAAATCATTTTTTCACGTTTTTGCACGGTTGCTAATTACGTTATAGCACCGAACTACATGTTGTTCATTTGGATTTTTGTTATTTGGCGGTTGGACGTATTTTTTTACAAGAGAAGACTTCGCGGTATTTCTGTTTTATTTTACCTTTCCGGGATACTTTTGATTGTTTTTTGCCGCGCTGATTTGAGTTAATTACCCAATAAATTTTGATTAAGTTCTTTTTTGTTGAAGTAATTGTCAGAGTCGGAGCGGTGAAGTCCTGGAAGCTCCTTCCAGGACACCTGCAACCACTAGTTACAGCTCATTCTGTAACATAAGAAAAACAATCATCTTTTCCGAAGAATCAACCCCATTCGGGAATTGAATTGCAGTACCAGTGGTTATTCCTTGGTACCTTTCTGCTTGGACCCCTGCATCAGCTGAGCTGCCATCAGCGCTCGCTGTACCTTCGTCGATTGCTGATTTGAACTTGCAACCATCCTTGCTGTCGTTCGGTTGAGTTGTGGATTCTGGTTCCAGCGCCTTCCTTTCGTCGTCATTCAACGATTCAACTTTACCTGCTTTCTTCGAGTTGCGATACCAGCGCTCATCTTTACCGTGAATCGTTGAGTTGGCATTTTCCGTTGGTTGTTGGCTGCTTCGAGTCGCATTCAATCTCCTATCTGCTGGTCCATCTCATTGATCGTCATCTTTTCATTCGTGGTCGTTGGCTTCGTGCCTTTTCTGTTCAAGCAAGAAACCCGTTTCTCCATTCAATCGTCGGACTGCAACTTGAATTTTTAAATTTGTTCATCGGACAATACTTTGTACCAAAACGGTGAAGAAATTCTTTGAATTGCGTAAGTTTATGCTTTATTGTATTGTATTGTGTTAAATTTATTGTATATTTTGTGAGATTGTTCCTTCCCTCTATTCTCCAAAATGTCAAATACTAATAAGAGTGAAAGTAATTTACCTGCTGACGCTAAGTGTTTGGAGAGCGACCAGGTCGGATCTCCAAATTTGATTGACCGTGCCAGTCATTCAAACCTATTACCTGATTGTGGTAATCCTGGGAAAGTAAGGGAAAACCCCGCTGTCCAGGCTACCCCGGGAAACGTACCCCGCAAACTGCTTACCATGCATCGCAAGTTAATGGTCGATATAAAACGTAGTCGCGGAGCTCTTTTAAAATGTAAAACTAAGGCGCAGTTAGATCAGGAATCCAGTAAAATTTCTGTGATAACTAGGACTCATGATAATTTCATATGCGCTGTAGAAGAACTTAAAGAAGACGATCTTTTAAAAGATTTGTCTTCTGACGTTACTAAATGCCTGCAAAAATGCCTTGACTTGTATAATGAATGCTGCTCGCGTATTTGCGATAAATCTGATGATAAAACTTGCGAAGTCTCTGACACTAGCGAGGAGGAGACTGATCCCGAACCGTGCGATAGCGTATCGCAAGTCGATAGTCGCTATAGGCTACTTCCAGCAAATCTTCAGTTGTAAAACGTATCGAATTGCAAAAGAAGCGTGCTGAACTTGAAAACATGCAAGAACTCGCAAAAGCTCGTAAATTGCGGAAGTTGGCTGAAGCAGAAGCTGATGAAGCGGAAGCACTAGCCAAAGTACGCTTGGAAATGGTCAATATTGAAGCCGAGGAACAGCTGCTTGCTTGTTCTGAAAGTGGGTCTTCAATTGTTGCTCCATCTAAAACCTTTAAAGCTGAATCTGTGCTTCGACGACGAGTTGGCTCGGAAAATCTCGCAAAACCAAATACCACTAATCGTGTAGATTCCGCTATTAAAATCGAGCGTTTTCCTGAATTTAATTTTGATACACGTTTGAGTGCGAAAACGCCTCGTTTTATGCCTGTTAAACTTGATCGGACCTTAACTAAACCTAAACTTGCTATAAATCGCATTAATGATTCTACTAATCGAGTTAATGCTTGGTTAAATGACGACACGCGTCAGGATGCTTCCGTAAGAATCGAACGGGAGACCGTTGCGCCAAGAATTGTGCAAGAAACTAAGTATCCTAATCGCGGAGTTGCGAAGGTGCCAGAATCGGCTCCTGGAAACGCTGGCCGTGAAACTAGTGCACCTTTCCAATCTCAAACTTGCAATCGGGCCAAACAAACGCTTTCAATTGATAACCAAGATGTTAATTTGCTCACCTATCTTGGTCGTCAAGGCAGGAACGAGTACATTACACTTGCTTCGCAAATTGCTTATGACGGTAACAATATTGCTTTCGTTTTTTACGAAAACCAAATTCGACGGCTTATGGAGGAGAGTCCCTTTGAGGAACGAAAACTCGAGGTGTTGCGAGCATCTTGCGTTGGACAACCACGTGAGATGGTTAACTTGTTCTGTGCACCTATGAAAAGCATGTCTACCTCGGAGCGTATCGAAAAGGCTTTAAGCCGTTTGCGGCAAAGATACGGAGTTACGGCTGGATTTACTTCGGAACCTAAAGTTAAAGCCGTGCGTCACGGCTCTAAAGTTTCGTTTAACTCGGCGTCACTGAAGATGTTTAATGAGGATTTAAATACCCTCGAAGTTTTTGCTTACGCCCATGACGAACCGGGAAAGCTTTCTGGCCAACTCCTGCTAGATACAGCGGGTCGTTTGCCCATCATTTTAAAACGTAGGTACCTGGACTATCTTGACAAATTGGGATTGGATATGAGTCAACCTGGGTTTGAGTCCCTCCGTAAATTTATTCTTCATGAGATTGCTATGATGGCCTCAGAATATGCACAGGCTTTCTTTAAACAGGAGGAAAAGGAGGGGCCACGTGATTCCGGGACCGGTTCTAAGGATTTCCCAGTGCGTCAGGTGGGCATTAAGGTGGATAATCGAGACCGGGACCGGAGCTCTACTGGGACCACTTCTGATACTCCCAGAACCAGTTCACGTAAAACTAGTGCTTCTAAGCCCTCATATGGCGCTAATGATAAACCTAAACCGCCGCCTATATGCTTCGTGTGCTCCAAACCGGACTCCAAGCATTTTTTAATGGATTGTGAAATTTTTAATGACCTTTCACCTAAAAGTAGACGCCAAACGGTTATCGAAGCCAAGCGGTGCTTAAACTGCCTATCTTTAGATCATATAGTGCGTAATTGTCCCCGCTCTACTAAATGTCGTAAATGCGGACCGCGCTCTCAAAATAAACATGCAACCGCGTTGCACGAATGCTTTATTTCTCCAAACACTGGGGCCGCGGATAAAGTCAGCGATGAACCTGGCTCTAAAAATGAAACTACGCAAAATGAGCGTAATGAAAGAGTTGTTTTGAAAGCAAACTCTTCGGACAAACGTGTGATCCTGCTTCGTACTAGCGCTGTCAAAATTGTTAACCCCACTTCGGGAAGGTCGTCTCTTGTCTATGCCCAACATGACACGGGTTCTCAAGTGACACTTATTTCTGATAACTTGAAAACTGAACTTGGTTTAGAGACCGTTCCTGAACCTTCGATAACTATTCGCACCCTTGGTGATAAAACTGTACCTGTTGAGGGTCGCACTAACTTTAAACTTCAATCTCTTTATAATGGTGAAGAGTTCAATATTAAAGATGCACTGGTTGTTCCTCAATTTTCGGACGATGCCCATACTCTGCCACATGCTGTGGACACTAGTACGCTGGGACACTTCAAAGGGGTTCATATTCCGGTTGCACCGGGTCGAAGACGTGTTGATGTTCTGATTGGTCAGTCAGACAAATCTTTGTTGACTGTCCTTGAGGAGCGCGAAGGCATGGATCCGGAGGAGCCGAATTATGTCCTCACGCGACTGGGGCCCATTGCTAGTGGGGGCAGAGTGTGTGGTCGCTTAAATTCTTCAAATTGCTTGTCCACTATGCGGATTAATGTCTGTTCGCCGGTAAATGCTAACTGCGAATGTGCTAAACTAAAGAAAGAAAATGTTGCGTTAAAACAGTCAATCCGCGAATATGAGCTTCAGGACGAAATGATACAGCCATCGAGGAACGATGAGCTTGCTCATAAACTGATTGAATCTGATATCAAGGTGAAAGACGCCAGGTACGAAATTCCGGTACCCTTTAACTTGGAAAAACTTCAAACGTTACCTAACAATTACGAGAACGCATTAAATAGAACCTTGTCACTGCGTAAAATCGCGTTGCGTAATTCTCAGCTGCAACAAACACTTGTTGACACCTTTTCTGAGTTGATTTGTAAGAAATGGATTGAACCTATTGAGGATTTGTCATCTTGTGTTGAACCTACGTGGTATTTGCCCTTTTTTGTGACAAAGTCTGCTAAACCCAGAGTGGTATACGATGGTGCGGCTGCAGTTCAAGGTATGTCATTGAATCAAGCTGTTTTCGCTGGTGAAAATTTATTGAATAATCTAGTTGAGGTTTTGACTCGGTTTCGTCTTGGTAAATTTGCCTGCGTGGCCGATTTAAGCAATGTTTTTTCCAAGTTCAAATTCCTCCTAGTCAGCGAAACCTTTTTCGATTAATTTGGTTTAAGGATAATGATGTAAAAACTGGTGATGTTCAAGTTTACCGTTTTACAAGACGCGTCTGGGGGATAAACTCCAGTCCTTTTTTTGCTTTACTTGCTATTAAACGCTTAATAGAGGAAAACCCTGTTAATGATTCTTTGTTAACTTTGAATGCTGTAGAATATAATCGTTACATGGATGACGTATTGCTTGCCAACAATTCGTTGGAAAATCTTAAACTGATTGTTAAAGAAGGACTTGACCTATTTAGTAGTCGTGGGTTTAAACTACAAAAATGGGTGGCTAACTGTCATGCTAAAGAAATTTTGTCTTGTGTGCCTCAATGTGATTTGGCGACAGGTGTTACTGAGGTTGATCTTGGGTCTGATCCCCTCCCCGATTCTAAGACACTAGGCTTAACCTGGGATCCTGAAAATGATAAATTTCGTGTTACTATCAAGGAATTTTCCAACGCTGCTACCAGGCGAGAAATGTCTAGTCAACTTGCTAGCCAGTTCGATCCTCCAGGCATGGCCTCACCTTACCTGCTTTGGGGTAAATTGATATTGCAAAAGGTAGCTACTTCGGGTGTTGATTGGGACGAGACTCTCTCTGTCGACATTCAAGATTCTTGGAAAAAGTGGTTAGGTACTTTAAGTCTAATAAATGATTTTTCTATACCTCGGAATTGTTTACCTGATCTTGAATTTGATTTTGCTGTGGCTAAGTTTCAATTGCATGGTTTTTGTGACGCTTCTGACTCGGCCTTTTGTGTAATTTATCTGCGATGTTTGGTTAATGATAAACCTTCTGTAAGTTTTGTTCTAGGAAAATCTAGAGTGGTTTTAAAACAACAGGCAAATTGGATAATTTCTAGAAAGGAACTGGAAGCTGCGAAATTGTGCAGCAATCTAATGTTACAGGCTAAAGAGTCTTTGCGTCATTTTAATTGTTCTTTACATTTTTGGACTGATTCTCGGGTAGTCCTTGGCTGGATTACTAATGCGGATCTGCATCTCGCTCGCTTTGTGAAACGTCGGGTGGATAAGATAGTTCGAGTTGCTCCTGCTTCGGCGTGGAACTACATTCATACCACGCAGAACCCGGCCGATGTTGGTACTCGTAGTGCTGCTTGCAGGAACCCAGACTCTGTACGTTTGTGGTTGGAGGGACCTGGTTGCCTGTTGCAGGAACGGGTTGACGTTCAGACCTCCGAATCGAGCGCTGTCGTTCGTGTGAGTGTTGTGAGTGGTTTGTCTGTTAAAGAGGAGGGCGAGTGCGGGTTGGATAAGCTCATTGCCACGTCACGAGATCTGTATACGTTGAAAAAACGTCTTGCTTATCTTATGGCTTTCGCGGAGTTTGTCGTAGCAAAATTCAAAAAGATAAACTTTCAAAAACCGGACTTAAACGCTACATGTTTAGATCACGCGCTTGTCAAGACTGTGAAGTATGTGCAGGGGCGATGCTTCGGGGCCGCAGTCGATTCGCTGCGCAGGGGCTCGCCTGATGGTTTCGACGCTATTTTGCGACGTCTTAATGAAAAGCGTTGCGACCCGGAGAGTACAAGACGGATTAATGAACTTAAAACGTTAAGAAATTTACGGCCTTGCGTCGGTCAAGACTCTCTCTTTCGCATCGATGGACGTTTGGAAAATGCTGAGCTTCCTATCGATGCAAAGCATCCTATAATTTTACCTGGCAGGCATGCCTTGACGCGCTTGATTGTCCTCGACGCGCATGAGAATGCAGGACATGCAGGCCCTTCCTACACGCTTATGAAAACCCGCCAACGCTTCTGGCTAATCCACGGAATTTCGAGCGTAAAACATTATATTGCGGAATGTGCTAGCTGCTGTCTTTGTAAAGCAAAACCGATAAGACAATTAATGGCAGATTTGCCTGTTTGCAGGCTTACTGCATGCAACAAACCGTTTAAATACTGCGGATTGGACTATTTGGGCCCTGTTCGCTACAGACAAAACCGTAGTGAATGCAAAGCGTGGGTTTGTTATTCGTTTGCATGTGTACCCGCTGTATTCACGTCGTGTTGGTAACTAGTCTCGACTTAAACAATTTTCTTTTGGCCTTTACTAGATTTACTAATTTGCGCGGAGCGGTTGATACAATTTATTCAGATAACGCTTCTACCTTCTGTGCTGCTTCCGATCATTTGCCTAAATTACTCAGTTCTACGGAGTTTCATAATGCCATGCGTAAATCTAACATTATTTGGCGTAAGATCCCTCCCTATGCGCCCAGTCAAGGAGGTAGCTGGGAGAGCATGGTTAAATTATTTAAGACGGCTCTACATCGCGTTTTGCAAAATACACGACGCATGCCTTCTCTCATCGAATTGCAAACCTTTTTCTCGGATGCAGTACGTATAGTAAACGACCGTCCTTTAACCACGTTAAGTGATCAACCTAATGACTTGGCTCCAATTTCTCCCTCATCCTTTTTGGGGCAAGAGCTGGCACCGAACACGCCCTTGGGTGAGTGCCACGACACAGGGGATCTTCGTAGGGATTATTTGTACAATTCTAACTTGGCCCATCGTTTTTGGCTTGGGTGGATGCAGTCCTATCTTCCCTCTTTACAGGGACGAAACAAATGGAGGGTCCTACAAAAAAACTTAACTGTGGGACAATTAGTTCTTGTGGGCGATGCGGAAGACGTAACTTACAGGGGTGCTTACCGTTTGGGACGGATCCACTCCCTTCATCCACACATACGTAGGGGCAAGGAAATTATTCGCCGGGCTACTGTGGCTGTCCTGGCTAAGAACACGGTTGGGGACCCTGGAAGGATAGAGTATGTTCTTCGGGACTTGTCAAAAATCGCTCCTGTGTAGTGTGTTTTATCGTGTTGTTTTGTTCGTAAATCGTACTTTTATTTTATCGTTCATACTCGCCAGCTTATTAATGTAACGCCGTAATAAAAACTGTTATTTTATTTTAATTATACTACCGTTCCTCTTTCCGCCAGATTGTGTTTACTATTTGATCGCTTTCACCCGCATTTATTGCTTTATTATTATTGCCTTATTTGTCCACTCATGATTTTTGTATTTGGAAGTTTTCCTTTTTCGGTACTTTCACTTGTTCATGTTTTGTTGAAACTTCTTTATGTTTCTGTTTCAAGGGGCCGCTTATGTTATCGCACCGAGCTTTTTTATTTTAATTATCTGTCGTTGTTGGGCCTCGAACACATTTATATTTCCTATTTTCTGCAGCAACCAAAAAAAAGCGTTTGCCTGCAGCTTCTGCGCACTTTACTTTGCTTTGTTTTTCGCAGTTTTAGAAAATCATTTTTTCACGTTTTTGCACGGTTGCTAATTACGTTATAGCACCGAACTACATGTTGTTCATTTGGATTTTTGTTATCTGGCGGTTGGACGTATTTTTTTACAAGAGAAGACTTCGCGGTATTTCTGTTTTATTTTACCTTTCCGGGATACTTTTGATTGTTTTTTGCCGCGCTGATTTGAGTTAATTACCCAATAAATTTTGATTAAGTTCTTTTTTGTTGAAGTAATTGTCAGAGTCGGAGCGGTGAAGTCCTGGAAGCTCCTTCCAGGACACCTGCAACCACTAGTTACAGCTCATTCTGTAACAGCCACCTCCCAAATAGCCCTTTTGTGCTTCCAGTTTAATCTTGTTTGCACTGCCAATTTCTAAGCCACGTTTTAAAATCATTATTTTTTAATCAAAATAGCCCTAAAATGAAGTTATTTTTGCAAAAAAATGCAAAATTTTCGAGCGCTGGGGGCTCCGCCCCCGTGCCTCTGGCGGCTGGGGGCTTTGCCCCCAAACTCCCAGCCTCCGGCAACTCCAGCGACTGGAGGCTCCGCCCCCAGACCTCCCAAACACCCCCCCCCATTGCGAATTTCTGGCTACGCGCCTGCCTCCATCAACAGCTTTCTAGAAGAATTCTGTTTGCTAACGGAGGAAGAACAGTAGATGATGGACCACCAACGTTGGATGCTTTGAAACAGCACATTAAACGATCAGCTTTTCGAGTCATTAAACGAAGTCAGTGTTTGATTAAAAATCCATGTTCAAGTTTAGGCTTGGGGCTGGCAAACAACAGAGGCGGGATATTTTCCTATTTGGACTAACTTGCCGGTAGGTTCAAAAGTTTGTGGTGTCCTACGTAAATGCGGAGGCAAGAAATATTTGAAGTGTGCAACGAAGAAAATTGTATGCAGAAGTACGTGCTAGCTTAAACTGTACCAATGCTGTGCAGTAAATGCTAGCAAAAACAATTAAGAGGGCAACCATAACGACGTATTTTGAAGCAAACTGTGCTTGTTTTACATTTATTACCGCGTAAGGATCGGTAATACACAACTCTTACAGATCGATATCACTGTCTAGTCCTTGCATTCAAGAGGCTAACGAAAGAGATTCCAAAATAGACTAGTATTTAACAAAGACAAATAAATAAGACCAGTTCACCAAAAAATTATCAAAAATTACCTGGCTGGGTGGAAAACACTTAAAACTAAAAGACTGACCTTAGCAGCATTAAATAAATAACCTGACGACCCTACAGTATAAAAATAAAAATGATCTTAACTATAGTGCTATGATACAACGTGCTACAAAATAGATGATTAACAAAGGCAAAACGGCGCGTATTTCAAGCAACTTAGCAGAGTTTCTACCGAACGAATTTAGGAAAGACGCGCAACGCAAAGGTATACAGGGTGGGCCAAAAAAATGTTACCACTTTTTATATTCTAACCATTTTCAAAATTACAAAGACTTTTGTTTCATATTCCTGCTCTTAGGAGAAAGAAGGGAGTCAATATGAATAACGTCATTTACCAGCAAGATGGTGCTCCTCCACATTGCTCAAATGTCTCACTGGATTTCCTCAACGAGTACTTTCCTGGAGATAGACTCATCTCACGGCGAACGAACAACCCATGGTCTGCCTACTCTCCTGATCTTTCTCCCGCAGACTATTTCCTATGGGGGTACCTGAAGGAGAGGGTGTACTAAAACAACCCACAGACCATTGAAGCCCTGAAGACCAACATCTGTCAGGAAATTCGAAGAATCCCTCTTGAGATGTGCGGCAATGTCATCACAAACTTCAATGTGCGTGTTGCAGCTGTACTCCACAGAAGAGGAGCTTGGATTGAACATGTTATCAATTATTGAACTGTGTAAGAAACAAGAGACAAAGTGAAAAGACTTTGATATCAAATTTTAATAGGATATTTTTGTTAAACATCTGTGAAAAAAAATTTCGAATAAATGTTCATTTTTAAAATTTGTGTATGGATTAAAAGTGGTAACATTTTTTTGGCCCACCCTGTATATGCAAATGAACATAATCGGCATGTGAAATACAGAAACATAAAAACCTAGCTTCGAATTTAACTAAAATCAACGATCGTGATGTAACAACAACATAGGCGTAGCCGTAGGGGGGGGGGGGGCAGGAGGCCCGCCCCGCCCCCCCCCCCCCCCCCCCCAATCAAAATACCATTGATGATAAAAAATTATGACAACGTAGCCTAGCGATGTTTAGTTGCAGTTTGTTTGTTTTTTCAGTAATTACGCACATAGCAATAATTAACAATAATATTAATGACAAGGACGGAGCCCTAGGGTCCCTAACCAACAACCAAGAGGCCCCTAACTGACAACCAGGGGGCCTCAGGAACCTTAACTGATTACCAGAAGCTCCTAGGGTCCCCAACAGCAATCAGGGGGCCCCAGGGCTCTTAACTAACAACCAGGAGGCCCCTAGCCAATAACCAGGAAGCCTCGGGACCCCCAACTGATGACCAGGAGCCTAGGGTTCCTAACAACAACCATGAGGCCAAGGGGCCCCTAACCGACAATTAAGGGGCCTCTAATTGACATCCAGGGGGGCCCTAACTGACAACTAGGGGGTCCCAGGGCCCCTAACTGACAACCAGGGAGCCTCTAACGGACGACCAGGGGGCATCGAGGCCCCTAACCGACAACCGGGGAGCTCCGGGGCCCCTAACAACCAGGGGGCTCTGGGGGCCCTAAATAACAACCAGGAGGCCTGGGGCTCCTAACTAACGACAAAGGGGTCCCGGGCCCCTAACTGACAAACAGGGAGCTCCCAGGACACCTAATTAACAACCATGGGGTCCCTGGGACCTAAACTGACAACCAGGGGGGCCCAGGGCCCCTAATTAACAACCAGGGGGCCCCAACTGACAACCAGATGGCCCCGGGGCCCCTAAATGATGACCAAAGGGCTCCTTAATTCACATTTTTAGCAATTTATATGCAAAACCTGAGAAATCTAAGAGTTTCATCCTAAACTTTGCAACCCTGGCCCTCGTTTAACGTTATTATGAACTTAATGCTATAACACAGGCGGTAATGCAAACCCCTCAATTGAAATACTACCAATGATAAATATAATGAGATCATAGCCAGTATGTTGTCTTTGTCCGATATTGCAGTTTCTTTTTAATTTAGGATTTACGCGTATAAAAGTAAGTAATAATTATGACGACCACGTGGCCACGTCATAATAATGTCATACAATTCTTGGAGGTTTCAAAAAAACTGTCAAGTGACTTGACTCGAGACCTCCATCTTTTGGAAAAAAAGTTATTTTAATTTTGGTTGAATGTTTTTTTTTCATTAAAAGAAAAACTTAAGGGTGCAATCTTATCTCAAAATCATTGCCGTAGGCAGGGGGGTGGCCCAGGGGTCCCGGACCCCCTCAATCGAATTGCCACCAATGACAAAAATTTGACGAAAAAGCCTTGCTTCTTCATTTTCAGTTTCTTTTAGCATTTTGCGTACAGCAGTACACGTGTGCTACAATAATTAGCAGTAAATTATATTGACGATCAGGGGGCCTGGCGCACCCTCTTAATTCCATTTTTTCCAACCAATTTAAACGTATAACCAAGGTGAAATCAAAGGTTTTGTCCTAAAAGTTGCTACCTCAGGCTCCCATCTAAACTTTTTATGAACGTAATAGAATAACCAGCGCCGTATTTGCCATATGGCACAGTGCCAGGGCCCCGCGCTCAGATTGTGCGACTTTCATTAATCTTCACTTATATTTGACAGGAAGATGTTGCAAAAATCCCCCAAGTGCCAGAGGCCCCGCAGCGTAACCATCCATTGTACCATTTTTCAATAACGATTCACCTCCACCTCACCAGTTTTTTACGCACAAAGTACTTTTAAAAAAATAGCTAGGGAAAATGCCTATTGAACAAATTATTAAGTTTCAATTGAGGGGGCCTGGGCCCTCTGGCAGTACATGTACTCCTATAACTGGTTAACTTCATGACAAAACAAAAATTTCTAAGGAAAATCTTCGAATGGATTATTTTTTACCGCTAAAATATTGCAGGAGGCAATGTGCCTTACTTCAACCTGTATGGATTAAATCACTTACAATTAAAATTTTACCCTATAATGCAAGATTTTAAACGTGTTTTGGACTTTAATTGCAAGTAAAAAGAGGATTGAAAAATTAAATTTTTCGATTGGTTGGCTTTGAAATGTTAAAAATCTAGTTCTTTCAAATCGCTGTGAACACTTGCGAAATGTGATCCAATTGGGATTAAAGTAGCTTTTTTTTCCAAAAACTTTCAAAAATCGCCCAGCGGTTGGGGGCTTTGCCCCCAAACCCCCATCACCGGCGGCTGGAGGCTCTGCCCCCAAACCCCCGTCCATGATACGTTCGATAACACTAGCTTACTCAACACGTCTTCTAAGTTGAACATTTGCACTTTCTAACAATTAGTTTTCCCGCTCTCCCTTCGCCAAAAATCTGGTTAAGTGCCAATAGGCTACGGCTTCAGATCTTCATTTTTACGATATCTTTGCCCTACAAAAAGTTCTTTTTTTTGAAAATTTCTGATGACGTCATTGCATGTGATTTGTGGTTTGGCCCCCCCCCCCAATCAAAAATCCTGGCTACGCCTATGACCGGTGTACTACTGAATGCTAATCAACTTTTACTATTCTGAAAAAATACAACCAAAGAAACGAAATTTTTTTAAAAGCAGTTTGGCGCCTTCAAAGACACTAGCGCTATTGAATTTGTAAATTTTTATTTTATTTGATTTTTGTAAGGTTTTATTGTAAAGTTTATTGCCGCTTATTGACTTTTTCCTAAATTGGCGTACTTGATTTCTGCAAAAGTAAAAAATGTTGTAGATTGTTAAACAATAAACTAAACGTTTAGGCTAATTCTTTTTTTCAGAAAACAACGATGAAAAAAACCGTGCCGGTAACGCAAAGCACCGCTACGTAGTGTAGGCCACAAAACACGACACTTTTCAGAATTATAAAAATTTGTTCTCAGCTCATCGAATATGGTTTTTTGCAAACGACTAAGTGCTTGACCTAGGTTAAAAGTTTTCAATGAAAACAGTGGCGTAGTCCATTAGGCAGCAGTGGCCTTTGTTGGTCGCTGGAAAATGCCAGTACTGGGAAATGCCAGTTCTGAAAATGCTAATTCTGGAAAATGCCAGTATTGAAAAATGCCGGTACTGGAAAATTCCGCTACCGGAAAATGCCGGTTGGCTACTGGAAAATGGCAGTACTCAGTGTTTTTATAGCTCATGAATTACTATTTTTCTTGTTTACTCTTTTTCGTGACGCGGGGCCTTTTATATTACTCTCAGATGACACAGAATACCCGACAACTCCCAAACATACCCTTTCTCCACAAGTCAGATATGCTAAAAAAGAAGCCTCTTAAATATTGCATTTGTAACTTTTAGAATGGCACTCAGAGAGTTCTGCCATTTTCCAGTGGAGGAATTTTCAGTACTACCATTTTCTAACAGCCTATTGCCACGCGCGAAGCCAGGAATTCGCAAAGGGAGGGCTGTTTTGGGGTCTGGGGGCGGAGCCCCCATCGCTCGAAAATTTTGCATTTTTTTGCAAAAATAACTTAATTTTAGGGCTATTTTGATAAAAAAAATAATGCTATTAAAACGTGGCATAGAAATTGGCAGTGTAAGCATGATTAAACTGGTTGCATAAATGAGCTATTTGAGAGGTAGCTAATGGCAAAATGTTAGTTCTCTTATTTAGATGCTGGTAAATTATAAATTCGTATAGTGCAATAAAACTTACATGAAGTAATCTATAGTGTATCGTCTACAGTTTAAACAAAAAAAACAATTGGGGGGGGCTAACGAAAAGAGGTTAACTAATTAAATTAACTAATACTAAATAGCCCCCCCCCCCGCAGTTTCTGAGTTTATAGTATACTCGTATTTGTTGATGATACCTTATATGTTTAGCATTTTCACGCTAGCGATCAAATTTGATTGCTTATTTTTTTTGGCCATTTTTTAAAGTTTTTATTTAGTTGTGCATTGTGTTTTTGACAATTAGCCCCCCTCCCCCATGAATATATGTTTAAAAAGATGTTTTAAATTACTATTTAGTCCATTCCAGTGCATACAACAGTCTCAAAAGTGCTAAAAACTTGTTTTTTTCTTATTCTGCATTTTGGTCGACATGCCAATGGAGGGGCTGAAGCCTCCCCCTTAGCTACGCTACTGCCTATTGCTATTTTGCAATACCCGAATTTTCCAGTGCTACCATTTTTCTGTACTGGCATTTTCGGGACCATTTTGCTATCTTTTTTGCCTTTGAACAAAATATCACCTAGTTTGCAACCGATTGCAAGAATAAAAAAAAACTGCATTACCAATTTTTATGGTATACCGCAGCATATTTTGATGCAGACAGTTAATAAAACAAAATATAAGTCATAATCTGGTAAAAAAAAAATAATAATAATGTTGAATCATGCATTGTCCAAATCATGATTCAAGCATAAAGTTGCCAACATCAGCCTTTTTAAAGAAGCGTGTTAGAAACACGGATGTAGCGTGGATGATTTGCTACGTCTGATCTGTTTGCACATATCAGAAATAAAACAAACAAGATTCAATCATGATTGTCGAATGTCGGCCGAGGAAAAAACACGTGGAAAATTCTAGCTTGAAATAAGCATAGTCAAGGATAAAGCAAGGAAAATTTCCGACTTGATACAAGCACATCTACGGCCAGGAGGCCCAGGCCCCTCAATTCAAATTTAATTATTTGTTCAACGAGCATTTTTCATTGCTATTTGTTTTCTCAAAAGTATTTTGTTTCTTAAAAACTGGCGAGGTGGAGGTGAATGGTTGTTGAAAAATGGTACAATAGAATGATGGTTACGCTTACTAGCCATGTTATTGCCTGAGCCGGATTTACATTGCGCGGGGCCTTTGGCACTTTAAAGATTTTTTCAACATCTTCCTGCCAAATGTGTAGGTGAAGACCAAAAAAAAGTCTTACCATTTGAGCGCGCTGCTCTGGCACTGTGCCATATGGTAAATCCGGTCTTGCATATTGCGTTACGTTCACAAAAAGTTTGAATGAGGGCCTGAAGTTACAACTTTTAAGACAAAAACCCTTAATTTCTTCCGGGTTATGCATTTAAAGAGGTTGGCAAAAATTGAATTGAGGGGTCCGGGCTCCCACGACATTAATATGATCAATTCACTGTTGTACGCAAAAAATGCTAAAAGAAACTGAAATTGAAGAAACAATAGGCTTTTTTGTCACATTCTTATCTTTGGTGGTATTTCAATTGGGGAGGGTCGCCTCCCCCCCTGGCTACACTTATGATGATGACTCTTAGAACCATCAATTTAAATTACTGTTGGCCATATCTGGTTAGTAACATCAAACTGGGCTGAAGCGTATGCTGGGCATTGGCCTATTTTCAACAAATACAGCTCTTGAAAGTAAACTCGACCAATTGCAGTAACTTATTGTGTAATTACCGCTAAAATAATATTCACTGATTACCATAAGCAGAAGATTATAGTCACCCCTTACACAAGCAATTAGTTTTACACAAATCGCCAAAAATTGTTTCTACTCTTGCAGCCGAGCAATACTGTGCTGTTTTCAAAGAATCCTTTCTGTTTTCAAAGAATTTGTTCTTTTTTTTCTAAAAGCAAGTGTAGTTTTTGGATGCCTAAAGCCAGCATCGACTGAAATAAGCTAATCATGAAATTGCCCAAGTCAATATCAAATGACATAGGCTAATTATGAAATTGCCTTCGTCCGTCTCCGAACTTAAAGATTTTTATTTCAATAGCATAAAGCGCCCTTTGGTGGTGAATTTTGAAATCTGAAAGGTTTACAAGGTGCGCCTTTTCAAGACGACCATTTTGGTACGAATAACTCAATTTGCCCAAAAACTGTCTTAGACATTTATCTTATTAGGCTGACGATATGCTACGTAACGACAAAAAACTGAAAACTGTACACATTTTGTTGTCAATTAACGTGCAGATTCATTTAAACGCTTTTTTTAAGTTTTATTTTGAATGCCAGGTTACAACGTTGACATATTGCGACAATACATGTTGGTTTTTACGAAAGTTCTAAAGCTTGAATAGCAAGACTTCCTTGAAACACTAATAAAACTGCTATAAAATTACTGTATGATAGTTGCTCTCAAATTCAGAAAAATAAAGAAAAAGAAATTTGTTGGCTTTTGTAGTTGTACGAAAATTTTGGACAAAAAATAATTTAGGGGCAAGGGAAGGTAGTTTGATACGGAAGGTAACTTGATACACCTACCCTGCACACTTTTAAAACGCTTATTTGGCTGAATTACCGCCACCAAGTGATGCAAAATATAAAAACAGCAGGTGTAGATTAATTTCTAATACTTAGCTCAATTTTGAAAATATTGGGAGATAAAAGTTGAAATTTTATTGTGTTTAGTAAATCATGAAGTTAAAAGTTTTCGTTTCTTAAACAAAGTTAAAAACCGTTCAATATAGATGGCACTTAACCAGTTGAAATAACACAAAAGTAGCATTCTTTCAGCAATAGTTAGGTTTTGCTTTTGCGTGTCGAAGCCATGAAATTTTACTTTTAATAAATTAACCAAAGAGAAGGTTATTTGATACAGATTTAAAAGGTAATTTGATACACTGTATCAAATTACCTTACGTGGTAAAGTAATTACACCAAGAGTAAACAACAGGTTTAATAAGTCTGATCATAGACTCTTTATTTAGTAGACTAGAAACAAACGCGCGGAGAAAAAGAGAAGAGGATTGAAGAAAAAACGTATGTTCTTTTTGCGAAGTTTTTTATGCG
Source organism: Trididemnum nubilum (assembly GCA_963965965.1). Lineage (NCBI taxonomy): Eukaryota > Metazoa > Chordata > Ascidiacea > Aplousobranchia > Didemnidae > Trididemnum > Trididemnum nubilum. Next base: position 31,059,553 of record OZ014475.1, on the reverse strand, counting down.
GTCACGCGTATTTGACTGATTTGATTGGACATATTCTTAGCGCGAGTAAACCGAGAAGAAAAAAGTCACGCTGATTGGACGAATCGGCATATTCTAGAAAAATAAACTGTGAAGAAAAAAAACAAAACTACCAGTTTGCTGATAAAGAGTTTATGGTCTGATGAAGGGTAAAATAAGTCTGATGAAGATCGAAAAGCTTGTCGGTGGCAAAATACGGTCTTGTGTCATAACTTTTTCTGCTTTAACCTTTGTTTTTTCTCCGTGCTAGTTAATTGTTTTTGATTTTTGTTAATTGGATATTTTAATTCGAAGAGCGTTTTTAATTGCTTTTAGTATGTGTTTAAAAAGGTGCAATGCCCTCCAAAAACGTTAAAAAATCAAGTTTTCGTTCACCGAAAAACGTTTTGGAGAGAGCAGCCAAATTGATTAATGAAGAAAGATTTTTTTACCGAAAAGCTTTTCACAATAATATTGCCAATTTATCGAGATCTGGTTCGATAAATAAAACACTCATTGCTGTTGTGATAAATGTTTCGCTCATGTTAGTCGCGTTTACTTCTAATTTAATGTCAGTTACGACCAGGCTGATATTGGTAACCAACTTTTTTGAGATTGCATGGCTGATTAAATACAGAAAGTTAAAGCTGCTTTTGCGACTTGTTGTACAGTAATTCCTGCTCTTCAAGAATTAAATTTAGTTCCCTATGATGTAGTGTACACTGTAAAAAAAAAACAGCATGCTGGACAAAAAAAGCGCTTTCAATCACGTGTTCAACAACCACATCCAATGGCATAGGCGTAACCAGGATTTAGATTGGGGGGAGGGGAGAAATTGCGTGCAATGACGTCGTCAGAAAATTTCAAAAGAGGAGCTTTTTGTTAGCAAACTAATAGTTAAGAAGTGCAAATGTCTAACTTGGGAGACGTGTGTGAGTAAACTAGAGTAACTTAAACGTAACACAGACGAGGTTTGGTTCGGAGCCCCCAGCCGCTAGGCGATTTCTTGTATTTTTTTTTGAAAAAAAGCTATTTTAATGCCATTGGATCACATTTTGCACGTTTTCAGAGCCATTTGAAAGAACTACATTTTTAACATTTTAAAGCCAATTGAAAAAAATTATGTTGTTCATTTGTTCAATTCTCCTTTTACTTTCAATTTAAGTTCAAAATACCTTTAAAATCTTGCATTGTGGCGTAAAATTTTAATTGTAAGTGATTTGGTACAGGTAAGGGGAAGTAAGGTGCATCGCCTCCTGCAATATTTTCGCTGTAAATAATAATCCACTGAAATATTTTCCGTAGATATTTTTGTTTTGTCATGAAACTAATTAGTTATAGAAGTATGTACGGCCAGGGGGCCCAGGCCCTGTCAATTGAAATTCAATAGTTTGTTTAATAAGCATTTCCCCTAGCTAATTTTTTTAAAGTATTTTGTGCGTAAAACCTGGCGAGGTACCCGGTGAATTGTTATTGAAAAATGGTACAATAGCTGGTTACGCTTACTAACCATGTTATTCCTGGGCCGGATTTACATTGCGCGGTAGCCTCTGGCACTTTATGAATTTTCGCAACATCTTCCTACCAAATGTAGGTGAAGACAAAAAAATTCTTACCATCTGAGCGCGGGGCCCTGGCCCAGACAAAAAAATGTGCCATATGGTAAAATCGACTCTGGGTATTGCAATAAGTTCATAAAAAGGTTAGTGGCCTGAGGTAGCAACTTTTAGGACAAAACGCGTAATTTCATCCTCGTTATACATTTAAATTGGTTGGCAAAAATTAAATTGAGGGGGCCCGAGCCTCCTGATCGTCAATATTACTGTTAATAACTGTTGAACGCGTGAACTGTTGTACGCGAAGATGCAAAAAGGAACGGAAACTGAAGAAACAAGGCTTTTTTTGTAACATTTTTATCGTGGGTGGAATTTCGATTGGAGGGGTGACCAGAGCTACCTGCCTCCCCCCCTCCAGGCTACGCCTACGTCCAATGGTATTTTGTTGTAGTTACCTTCTAATTGGTCATTTTACGAAAAAAAAATTGCAGTTTGCTTTACTATTTGCCAGTTTTTTGAGATATATTATTGCTGAATCAATTTACCTTCTGGTGTATCAAAATACCTTTTGGGTGTATCAATTTACCCTTCTCGAAAGGTAATTTGATACATATGTTTGACTATTTTTAACAAGCAATTTCTAAAAATGCAGTTAAGATACGATGTTGAAAGTTTTGCAGAACGGTTTGCAAAGGACCGAAGTTGAATGTAAATGTAATAGTTGAATTCCATTTTCATCTATTTTCACTTGAAAGCCAAAAATATTGAAATCGTATCATATTACCTTCCCTTGCCCCTTATACAAATTTTGAAATCGTTTAAAATTTTGCCTTTACTTTGAACTATGAAGTGTACCAAAACAGACTCCTGAGCACCCAAAACCAATTATTAGAACTAGAATACGTTTGATGCTGTAACGAAGCCCGTAAGAAATGCTGACGCTATTGACTTTTGCTGGCCCTGATTATATTATATTACGTAGTTTTTTTTTGTTTACTATATTTACTGCACCATTATTACTTTGTTGTTATTATTATTAGTGTATTTTATCGTTCTTTCAGCAGTAATCCCATTTGCTATGCCAAAAATCTAGGCCCAGTGGTAGGGGGGAGGAGGGGAGGGGCACCCAGGTTTTTGGTCTTTGTCTTTTTGGTCTAGGCACTGCTATAGGGGGCCTGTGATGGTTGAAGATTAATCTGAAACAAAAGTAGGTAAATGTTGGAGATTATATCTCACTTAGATTTTGGAGAAAAACTGGCTTAGTTTTGGCAGTTTTATGCATAGGTTCTTTTTGTTTTCTACCTTAATTTCGAGAGTAAATTGGCTTTTCGTTTGAGGAATGTTTCCATTTATTTTGAATCTGCCCCCGAGCACGGAATTTCTCTCAATGACCATACAAAAATCTTTCCACAAACTGGTACATTACTCTGTGTACATTAAGTTGTCAACGATTCAACACACCTTAGCTTGAGGGCAAAGCATGTATTTTAATTCAAAAACTTTAATGTATAGCAGAGGTAAGCCCATCGCGAATTCAGGGGGCGAGGGGGTCGGAAATATAGCCCTCCCATAGGCCTGCCTACTAAAATGCAAAATAAGAAAAATACCAAATTTTTAGCAGCTTTAAAACTGTCTTTTGCACTGGAATAGACTCAGAAACAAACCTAATTTGTCAAAAATAAAACTCATAAATTAGAAGAAACACTTTAAAAATAGCCAAACATTGGTGTAAAATACTTAAACTCTTAGTATGCGGCGCCCTAGCAGGGGCTCGAACTAAAGTTATCTTGAGTCTGTGGTTGGCGTGTTTAAAGTGTTTTACTTCGAACTGTTGCCGTTTTTCACATAGTCGCACGGTTTTTTGTGATTTGTGACGTCAGGCCGTTGCAAGGAATTTTGAATCCTTTGCTAAGAGGAGTCAGTTTTGCGGTAGCAACCAGTGGTGCCACTCCTAGTGAATTTTGTTTTAGTGACCCAGTGAATTTTTTCATCGATCTAGAGAATTTTTTTGTAGAATGTGAAAATATCTGAAAGTAGACTAACCAAGTGAAGACCTTTTTTGTTTTTTAGAGATGACCAAGAAAATCACACGAAAACCGTGCGTCGCTGGAGTGAAGACCTTTTTTCTTTTTTTGTCGAAGATTACCTAAAAATTCACGCAAAAACAACGACGAGTGGTGCCATTCCTAGAGAGCTTTCATTAGATCTATTGAATTTTGGTCCGTTCTAGTGACCTAGTGAATTTTTCAACGATCTAGTGCAATTTTTGTAGAATTTGAAAATGCCTGAAAGTAGACTTACCAAGTGAAGACCTTTTTTTTTTCGGAGATCACCTAAAAAGCAGTCTCATTGTTTGGTTTTTAACTTAATTTTAAATTAAAAGCACAAAGCGTTCTGAAAAATTTTGTGTTTCACAAAATTCTAGTGAATTTTGGAGAGTAGCCTGTGGCAGCATTGGTAGCAGCATCACCTTGGCTGTACGTTTATTTGGAACTGTTGGAAGTTTGAACCGGAAGTTGTGTTTGTATCTGTTGCTGTTCTGCGTCTGACTTTTCTTGGCCAAAGGTAAGACATTGTTGAGCCTTTGCTTTATATCGTACGTGATAACGAAGTAAGAATGCCTTTGCCGGAATGCACAATGCCATAGTCATGAAGTTGTTGCGGTATAATAAGTGTGATGCTAAGTTGCATAATTTTTCATTAGTTTTTCACTATTAAATCACTTGCATAACAGTAGCTTATGTTTACCTTATGTATTTGCACCGTATGTTTTCACGTGATCTTGTAATAATTTAGCAGAAGCATACGGGATTATCACCACTACAGGTTCGGCGGTTATAAGTTGGAGGGCTCATACTCGGTAGGTTTGAACTTCGTGTATTTTTTGATATTCTCTGTACCTTTGACTAAAAACGTGATAATCGTTAGGTATAGTCTATCACTGTTGTGTTGGTTAAATGTGTTTTCAAATCCCTTTTTGTTCGCAATGTAATGCCTAGGATTTTTTCGTGGTTTTTATACAGAAAAAACCGCTCCGCTTCACTTCGAATTTGCTATCGGTTGTTGAAAAACACAAAATTACTGCGGAGAAAAAGAGCGCGTTTGAGAGAAAGCTGTCCAAATTCCCTCTGTAACCTGTGTCAGCTACAATTGGTATTCAAATTTAATCGCTGATTGAAAAAGTTTAAAATAAGTTTCATCAAAAAATATCAAAGCTGAGAAATAAGGGGGGGGGGGCTATTTAGTTTTACTTAATTATCAATCACTTTTGTCAAACTTCCTTCTATTAGCCCCCTTATTATATCTTTCGCTATAAAATATAGACGAAATAGATTTCTTCTTGGAGAGTTTTATTGAACTACCTGAACAGGATTTTATGATATAAATAAAAGAGCTGAAATTCTAGCAATACTTATACCTCCCAAATAGCCCATGTATGCACCTAGTATAATCATGTTTTCGCACCACTAATTTTAATGCCACGTTTCAATAGCATTAATTTTTGTCAAAATAGGCCTAATATTAAGTTATTTTTGCTGAAAAAATGCAAAATTTTCGAGATCCGTAATTGACTCCGGCGGCTGAAGGCTTCACCTCCAGATTTTCAATTGCTTCCAGCCGCGAGGGGCTCCACCACCGGACCCGCGAACTAGCCTCCCCCATTGCAGATTTCTGGCTACGCACCTGCACAAGCCTCAGGGCAAAGCATGTACATATGCAAGAATTTTTAGCGGAACTAAATTTTAATCAACAAATCTTGAACTGTGGTAGTTAAGAATGAGAGTTTCAAACATGATGAAAAACATTTTTGTCACAGTTGTTGCTTTGGCAAACTTCATAGCAATTTCTGAAGGTATATCTTGAATTAAAATTGTTACCTAAAATGAATATTTTAAAAGTTGAGCAGTAAAAGTATTGTATAATAATACCGAAAAATTGGGATGAGTTTATTAGTCTGGTAATTTTTGCTTTTGCTGATCTGACCATGTTTTTCAGTGAAGTGGTAAAAAAAAAATCTATTTTGAAATTTGAGGTCCATTTTTTTCGCTTGATTGTTTAAACATCTATCTCGACAAACACTTGTACGCTCACAATTTTGCGCAGTGTGAGACTGGGCCTCAACGGAACAGTATGAAGCCCGAGCTCCGCGTCGTCTGCGGTATAGACATGGTGCACGGGCAGGTGTCAGCGAGACTCGAAGACCAAAAGGTTCCTTAAATGTCTTCTGGTCATAGAAATTTGGTGAATAATAGTGTACCGGTGATTACAAATTATGTGCATTGAAGCTCAAAGCAGACAATCACAAGCGAAATGACAATATTTTGCTGTTTATAACTGTTAGGTTGAATTAATACCTCTGTAGCGTACTAAGTTTATTTCTATTTTATCTAAAGTTACTACGGTTCCGTAGTTGGATGCATCGACACTTGTTTGGTGTTATCTCAAGGAAATATAAATTGCAAATTATTATTATTGTAACTGATCGAACCTGGTGGAATTTTTTCCTTTTTTTTTTACCAAATCTTTGATCTGACGAATTCACATTCTTAACGCAGATTTTTCAGTTAAGATACAGTTTTTAAATTAACCTCTAATTCGCCCACGTCCAACAGCTAACAAGAACATGCCACAACTTTCTTTGCTAAACATCGAATGCGTAAAAATAGCCTGTGAATACTAATATCTTCAAATCTTTAGTTTGATATACCTTAACCTACTGTAATAAGGCTATTGAGAGGAGGGTATTGGTAAGAACTACGGAGTATTGAGACCCATATATGTTTGGAAAACTCGCCTAGATTTACGTCCCCGCGCGGTTTGAATGTTGATCTGAGGAAAGAACTGAAAAGTGTTGCGGAGCAGCACCCTGGTAAAGTTCAAAGACAATTTGTAGTGGTGACCCATTTCTTGGTTTCCGCTAAAACCCTTAATGACACACAGCTATTCGGCTGCGAAGAAATGATCTTCGTGCTTGTTCTAGATCCGGGTTTGGAATTTCTCTCAGCGGCCGAGCCTATGATCATACTTTTATAATACGAATAAATTTTCGATTTAGGAATAATTTGTCTCAATTGCCGTGGAAGAAGCGTGACAGAATGTCGAACAAATGGAAAACTCGTTGAATGTGCTGTGGGTGAAATTTGTGCCACTACTGAGCAAAGAAATCAAATGATCACGACTATCACCAAACAATGCAAACAACGCAAATCTTGCTTGAACGAGCAGAAGCAGGTATATCAGCTTAGCTTATACGCATATTTTAAAATTTAAAGTGCTACTGGTACAGCAATTTAGACCTGCCGAATATGTTTGAACTTTAAACTTTCTTTCGCAGGTGCCATAATGTATTTCTGTTATATACATTTCATTGTTCAGAGATAGCATTTTTTGCAACTTGTGTTTTACTGCTTCGTTTGCAATACTACCCTTACATAAATTTACATCGTTATAAAGCCCCCACCTTCAAGTTCAAGCTTAATGAAATACGTATGTTTAATTGTACATATTACGGGGGACTGGTAAAAAAAGATAAAGTTTTAAACAGTGGCCTTTTTATTCAAGCGTGATTGGTGATTTGATATTAAATCTAATAAATCGAATCTTTCGCTTTACTCGCTGTATTACTCCAAAGCATGTAACGAGTACTTTTGGCAGGGCCCATCTCCGCGTCATTCGCTTATTGCGGGCAACAGATCCTTTCGAAGAAATGTCGCAACGGTGGAGAGCCGTTGCCAACACTGTGTCCGATTTGACCGGCCCGAGATTTGAACCGCAGACCTATCGCTACAGAGAGGAAAGCGTTATCGCGCGACCAACTGGCCTGTTTTAATACGGTACTGATAATCATAATTTTTTTATTGTACCAAAATCGGTGATGGCCTAGGGGTCATTACCGTACGGTATGATTTTCCCTACCCGAACATCCTAAAATATGCCGTGTCGTAATTCCGTACTTCATAAAATTACCCTACGTACCACTAAGGTACGGAAAAATTTCCGTACCGTATAATTCAGTATCTATTTCATACCATTGGTTTGCAAAGTTTATACTACCTGTAGTGCGAATTATGGCATAGAAAAGTTGCCAAAACGTTGCTGATTTGTAGAGCAGACGGCAGTGAGAATCATCTCAATTGCGAAAGACGTGAAAAAATGCCGCGCACATATAATACGTCTATCGATCGATGCTCGAGTAGATAGAGCGTTTGCTTCTGAAACGGTACACTCGATTTCGATGCCAGTGAGATCAAACCAAACATTTGAAAAACTGGTATTCGCAACTTTCCTGTTCAGCGTTTAGCATTAAAAGGAAGAGGGTGAAGCTACACCGTGTGAGATGGGCAGGTGGCTGCTTGACTTGAAGACCGAAAAGTCTCTTATTCATTGCCTTCTTGCCAAGGCAACTAATAGAGAATATTTATAGGCTACCGGTATGCAATTACAATTTGCATAATATACGTTCTACTTTTGTGTACGTAGGACATGCGCTATGAGGATGCCATTAGGTAACTGCGAGTCAGTGAGCTGCCGATTTTTTTAAGTTAGCAGCTTTAGCGGTTTTTGTACTGCCAGAAAAGTCTTCACTGTATCGTTTCCCCAACACGTTGACTGTTGCTGTGAGAAGACAATCATAAACAGACCAAACAAGCGCGAGAGTTGGTAAGGAAAAGTACGGTATAGGGAAAAAATAATACCGTTTTTCCGTAACATACCGTACTTCTCTGAACCATACCGTACAACAATGCTAATGTTTTCGAAGCAGCTTTTCGTCAAGTCATAAACATTTTAATTAAAGCCGTATTTCTCAAAAAAATACCGTACGTAATTCTGTACCGAATTTTTTCCGGAAATCGACCCGTACCGTAATAATAACCTCTTGGTGATGATAAACTTTACAGTACCGGCCTATTTCTTGACGTTTGATAGAAAACTATTCTACTGCTAAAAGCATAGGTGGGCAATTTAACGGAAAACGTTATCTTCGTTAACCACTATAGTCCGTTAACAAACTTCACACCTCCGTTAACGTTAATCCGTTATTTTCAGCTTTAATTAACGGAAGTTAATGAAGTCCGTTAATTCGTTAACATTTTGCGTGTAATTTACATTTCGTTTTATTCACTCGCTTCTATAATACGTATTGACGCTGTTGAGCTTATCGTAAGGAAATATTTATTGCTATGGTGGTCTTTTTGTGTTTTAGAAGTTACGTTTTACAGTCTAATCTAATTCCAAGACAGAAATAAGTTTAAATGCACTAACGAAGCTGCGATCGGAAAATCTTTAGAAATTGCAAACAGCGATAATCAATTGACCTCTGAGGCTACAGCTGATTATTTGCCACAAAAAAGAGCTCCTTTCTTCGCTCTCTTCTATAAAACTCGTGCAAATACGCATCAAGTGCTACCAGTGCAAACTGGTTTGTACCGGTACGATGAATAAATGGTGCAAGATATTAACAAAAAAACCTTAACGGAAGTTAACAGAACTTAACAGAAGTTACTTTAGTCCGTTAACAGAACTTAACGGAAGTTAATTTAGTCCGTTAACATGAAAAAACTTTTTAACGGATTAACGAGTTCAAGAAAAAGTTAGCTTCGTTATTAACGGGTTAACGATTAACGGACTTGTGCCCACCTATGGCTAAAAGTTATTGTGTGCTAGAACTGGTTACCACGGTTCCCTACTGGATCTTTCAACTGTAACAACAATCAAAGACAATCAACATGTCGTTGTTGCTGTTTTGATGATCGTTGCAATGAGAACGAAAGATGCACGGCTGTTGCTAGTGGCACAAGTATGTTAATTTAACACGTCATTAGAGAAAGTTTGTAAGGTGCACAAACGTGACATTTTAAAAGGTAAAATGCAATGCAAAACTCGCTTACCTTTGCGAGATATCAGTGACGGGGCTTGAACTCGAAGTTAAATTTTTTTTGCTCGAAAAACGTCTCATTAAATGATGTGCTGAGCAAACTAGTGTATTGCGGACGGAGATCTGGGGGCGGAACCTCGCCGCCGTAGGTCATTGATGGTCTGGGGTTGAAGCTCCTAGCCGGTGGTCAAATTTTGTGATTTTTTGAAAAAAATAGCCATTTTAACGCTATTTGGATCACATTTCGTGCGTTTTTAGAACCATTTGAAGGAACTAAATGGCTAAAATCGGAAGTTATTTGCAAGAATCAAATTGCCAGCCCCTTCAGCTTTTCCTTACCAACACGTGAAGTCCAAAACATGTTAAAAGTTTAAACAATTGTGTTTTGGGGTTAAATTTTCTAAGTGGCTTGGCTAAGGGGGAGGGAAGACTGAAGCCAGAGGTGGAGTCGTCGAGGACACATTTTGAAGTTCTTGGCCTTGGCCTCAAACCCTACAAGTCCTCAAAAATGTCCTGTCCTCGTCTAGAGGACAGCATTGTTTTTTGATAGGTTGAAAATGCAAATAACCAAACCAAAAAAATTTTTGAATTCTGGCATAGGCGTAGCCCAAATTTTTGATTGGGGCCTCCAATACACAAATCACATGCAGTATGATGTCATCAGAAATTTTCAAAAGGAGGGAATTTCTATGGAATAAAAGCATCTTAAAATAGAAGATCAGAACCCTGGGGCATCTGTTAGTGCGTAAACAGAATGCTGCTTAAGGGGGAGGAGTTGAACTAAAAGTTAATGTCTTCAAATTAAGTGTTAAATTTTACTGTGGATGCGCGGTGAAGAAAGTAATGTATCACAAACGGGGGTCTAGGGGTGGGGCCCCTAGCCGCCGGAGGCTATGAGCTGTTTAAAATTTTGGAAAAAAATAGCTATTTTAATGCCATTTGAATCACACTTTGCACGTTTTTAGAGCCATTTGAAAGACCTAAATTTTTAAGACTTTAAAACTAATTCAAAAAATTAAATTTTTCAGTTCTCCCTTTGCTTAAATTTACGTTTCAAATTTTGTAAATGACGTGGTCCAGGTGAAGGGTAGCAAGGTACATCGCCTTTTGCGATAAATTTAGAAGTAAGTAATAATTCACTCGACGATTTATTTTCGTTGGAAATCTTTGTTTTGTCCTGAAAATAACCAGTTTTAGGATTACATGTGCGACAATGGGGGCTGAGGCCCCTCAATTCAATAATTTGTGCAATAAACATTTCCCCTAGCTTTTGTTTTGATATTTTGTTTCGTAAAAACTGGCGAGATGCAGGTGGATTGTTATTTAAAGTTGGTATAATAGATGGTTACTACTGTAATCATGCTATAGCATAAGACAGACTAGATGAAGGCGAAAGGTTGCGACTTTTAGGACAAAAACCTTGATATACATTTTAATTGATTGAAAAAAATTTAAATTGAGGGGGCCGGGCCCCTTGGTAATCAACATTAATATTATTGTGGATTGCTGTTGTACTCGAAAGTGCTAAAAAAAGCTGAAATTAAATAAACAATAGGTATTTTTGTCATCCTTTTTTATGATTGGTGGCATTTCAATTAGGGGGGCTTGCCGCCATGCCTCCCCACCGCTTACTACGCCTATAGCTTCTGGCCTGTTAATTTGTTTTTTTTGGTATTTGAAAAATAATATAAAGTGGTATAGCCAAGTCATAGTAAACCTTATTTTTAATGGCATTGAGTGAAAGCTCTAATTGGAGAATGAGAGGGCAAAACACAGTGTAGATAGTTCTTTTTATTTCTGCTAATACTTCTAGTGCGTCTGGTACAAATACAAAACACTAAAACCATTCAGGGCAATAGCGAGGGATCCGAGGTTCCGGACGCACACATTTTGAGTTGCTAATACTAAAAGCTGATGGTGCTTATGAGAACGTGGAATCAGAAGAAGGTATGTGCGTAATAATGAAATGCAATACAGTTACCAGGGATGGCCTATGATATACTAAATATGATATATGATGTACTAAATATGTACATGTAGTATAGCCCTACTACAACTAAGAAAACAGAACGATAGCTATTGCTCTGAAAATACGCGAGCGAATATTGCGAAGAATTTGTTTGGACAAAACAAGACAAATTTATTTTGTCGCTCAGTAATAGCATGAAGAAGAAAATATAATCAGCATTTGTTTCAAAAGGCGACAGGGAAGTTGCAAAAGACCTGTTACGGTCATCGAGTCAAGCAACCACCCTCTTGTCAGAGAGGCAATTTATGCTAGTATCGCTTATGGGGTTTCATTACTTTGCTCAAGTGAGTAGCGACATTTTGACAATTTCATAAAAAAACAAAAACAATGACGACGCGTCATCAGCATGAACTTTAATGAGACCAAAGCAGATATTTGCTTAATTAAATCATGAAGAAATATGCAAACTGTGTAAACAAAAGTTTTGATGCAAATATTTGTACGAAGATAATAGAAATTTTTTGTAGCTATACTTGAATTTTTTGTGCGAGAATGCTCTAATATTTGTGGGAATGCAATTCCAAATTCTGACTCCTTGATACTTAATGCAACTCTGTAATTTATTCGTACGGTAACGAGGTATGTTTAACTTTAAATTGTTGTAATCACTTGACTGCCTCGTAGCTCGGCTTGAGCGGTCATTAGTTTCACAGAAATATTTGCGAAATGAATTTGGAGTTTTGTTGTATAAGAAACCATAAACAAATTTGGCGACTTCGAATTTGGACAAGTCATTAATTTGCAGTATTTTCAATTGGAAATAATATAGGTTTACTGAATCTCGAAAATGAGCTCTAACAATTGTTCTTATTGCTCGATTTTGTAAGGATTTTAATTTCTATAAATAAGTAGGATACTTGGCTCCCCATATAATTATACCATACAATAGTAACGGATGTACTAATGCATAGTAGAGTTGTAACATAACAGTTTGAGGAAGAGTTTGTTTAAGTTTATTTAGTATTCTCACTGAGCGCGCCACTTTACCCTCCATTACTTTAATTTGCTCATAAAAGTTAAGTTCGCTATCAATGATAACTCCTAGGTATTTGGCGCAACTGACTATATTCAGCGGAGTTCAGCGGAGTTCCGTTACTTAATAGGTTTAAATGGGAAAATTGGCGCTTTAAATTGTTTAGGTGGAATGATTACGATATTGGTTTCAGTTGATTACGATATTGGTTTCAAATTTTTTGTCGATCCTGTTGAACCTATCTTCTAATTTCTTGTCGATACCGTCGAGCCTACGGATAACAATGTCTAGTTTTGCTTCAGACATATTATTTGACTTGCTCGACTTGCTCATCGTCTTTCCAGTTGCTCAGTTATTGAATGGAAATAGTTCCAGTTCTACTTCAGAAAAATTAACTGGCTTTACAGCTCACGCACAAAGTTTTTCAAAGCGTTCGAATAGATATCAGTTCGCTACAATGCTATCGTTCGAAATGAAATTTATTAGAAAGAACCAAACTAATTTTTACGTTTCGACAATTTGTGGGGTTTTTGAAGGAGGGCCCCAGGGCAAATGCCTCCAATGCTTTCCTTCTTAATACGGCCCTGCTGCAATTCTCAAGTTACTTTTTGCCATTAAATAACTTATCTTAAATTTTACAAAGTATCTTTTGGCGGACGAAACGTATGCGCTCATTCATTGATAGCCATTAGATGTAAGACTATAGAGAAACATCATACAGTATGAACTGAAACGCAAAGAAAATATTGGCTTAAAATTAGAATTGGAAAAATGTGGGAAAACTAAAGTTTTTCTAATTTTTACAGTATTTCTTTTTTTTAATTACTTTGAAACTCTATTTGTGTAATCTATAGAAGTCACAAACATAGCTATTTATTGAAAAAAAAAATTACTGCAATTATTCAACGGAGGCATGGGGACTTTTCTCTTTCCCCCAGTACCCAGTTTTTTCCAAGGACTTGAGCTTGCAAGTACGGTACCTGATTTCATTTCAAAAATATAAATTTACAGTGTTTTGCAATACTTTTAGACAATAATATCGTAGTCGCTATGCAATAATTAAAAACTATGATAATATTTAAAATTTTTTGTGAAACGAAAACGTTTAACCAAACAATAAGGTTTGTGCTTGAGAAACTACTGAATAAGTGGGGATCCGTAATCAGTGGAAGTTTGGACCGGCACGCTAACTGATGAAATTAAGACCTTAAAATTGACGATTTCCTCGTTAGGAATTTATAGTTATTAGTTATTCCCATTTCCAATTTACGAGTGCGCCTTGATTGTTTCATTACCTGCACGATACCGTTCCGGAACGTAATAAACATTGCTGCTAACGTGTAAAACTTCAAAATGACGTTCATTATTTTTAGAAACGACTATTTCTGAATTATCATCAAAAACTTAAATGCAACAAAAGACTTTCGCGCTTAATGATAATGGAAAATTTTTCCGACCGTATATTTAGAGAAATCGTGTTCTCGGTCCTTGGCCTTGACCTTGAAGGTAGTGTCCTCGACTCCATCTCTGGCTGAAGCCCTCGTAGCTCCCCTGGTTGCGCCAATGGTTACACGTGACTCATTATAGACAAAAAATAATTGCTTCGATTTGTTTTGCAGTCCAACAACTTGAGAAGTTTTAGAAGGTAATATTTAAACTTATTGTTCCGCATTACGCAGAGATCCAGAAATACATTTAGCTAGAGGTTATTGATGTGACCAAAAAACTAACGCCATGCTAACGCTCTCTCAAGACACAAAAAAAAACAATTCACAACCAGTCAGCTTCCGTGGGCTTGTCAAATTAGTGGTAAAAGTGCAGCCAAAATTCCAGCATGAGTTTGTCCGCAGTTTTATCCGACGAATAGAAAAGGTAAACCGAGTTTCATACACAGAATCAGCTTCAGCATATTAATAGTAATGGGTGTTGTTTTTGTTTAATTTTTGTTTTTAATTTCCTTAAAGAGATACTCCTTGGGATCGGTTTTATTGAAATAAACACTACTTGAGGTACTTTAAGGCGCCCCAAACTTTGTTCCACAATTCGCCTTATTTGCGAAACAGCAGATTTAATCACATTGGTTTCGCACCATTGGCAATCTTGCGTTTCGAAAGTTGGTGACATCAGAAAAGGATGACTTTGCAAGAGTTCTTGCAAAATATCGAACATCGCGTTTCTTATTCTGCAAAAAATTTTCAAAGTCATCATTTTCTGCTGTCACGAAAGTTCGAAACGCAGGATTGCTAATTACACGGAGTCAAACGGATTAAATTTATTTTCGCGGATAAGGGAATAATAGGAGAACAAGATTTGGGTTACCATTTTATTGTCTCATAGTAGTTCCTCATTTCTTCGATAAAACCGATCTCGAGCAGTACCTTCTATGTGTCTTTCGTTTTGCAGCTCGTCTAAGCTGTCCAGAGTTGCCTGAACCTTTTCGACGCGGCTCTAGAAGATGTTCGAGAGAAAATCGAGTCGGATCAGTCTGTCGTGTTCGTTGCAACTCCGATTACGTAGTGAATCCCAGCTACAGTGAAGAAATAACCTGTCTTCCCAACGGGAAATGGGACAAACCTGTTCCTTGTTGCTCACGTAAGTACCGTTATAGTTTTGACCGTTTCGGGTCCGAGTACAAAAAGCTAAATCTTTCTTTGAGAAACTTAAAACTTATACTTTATTCAGAAATATCCAAATAAATACTGTTTTTGGAATTTAAGGTACAGTTAGACCAAAAATAATGCCATCGCTTCAATTTAGCATTTGTTTTTGCGAATTTCTGGGTGAAGGCCATAAAAGAAAAAGTAATGAAAAACAGGTCTTCTCTCCTACTAATCTTGAAAGTTAAAAAGTTTTAAATTAGTGAGATTTATTTCTTTTCTATTTTTTTTTTATCTTTTTATTTCAGTGCCTTGTCCACCGAATCTTTTCATCGATCTGGTGATCCTTAGACACTTTCACGATCATAGCATTTATTTGAATACTGTGACGAATCAAAGACGAGGATTTTTGGGGTAAATGTATAACGCTTAGGGCGCGAACTCGAACTCAAAATAACTCGATTATTTAGGCAAACTCGAACCTGAACTCGAAACAATACATTTTTGAACTTGAACTAGAATAACACTGTTCGAGTTTGAGTTCATTAAAAAGGTTGTCGAAAAGAAGTATTTTTGTTGATTAAGCTATGTAAATTGTGATTGCGTTTTTCCCAACAACTGAGATACAATCGTGAGCCTACTACATACGTTAAGTGAAGCAATTCAATTGTGATGTTTTGACGTTTGCGGGCCGGAGTTTTAATGTTCGATTGTTTGCGTACTTTCTGGCCTAAAGGCTACCAGCGCAGAAGCTTAAAAAAGAGCTAGCAGAACGGCGACCATTTCTTTAGTTCAAGAGGTTGAGCTGTGGACCAGTAATCCAGTGCCGTCGCCAGTGCAAACGAAGTGAAAGGGCGCCAGCCAAAAATACGGGGGCACTAAAATAGACTGAATTTTTGCACATATAAACTGATGTTTTACGACTACAAATTATGCGCTATTTTAAAAATTTTATAATCATGTTTGAAAAAAGAGACGTATATAAGCCCGGCAGCGTTTATTAGCTCTTTTCGTCTGCGACCCATATCATCACTTGAAAAGTCTGTCTGCATGAGTGAATGCTACCAAAAGTGCAAACAGGATTTTTGCTGAGAGGAAGCTTGAATCAAAAGTTGTTTTTTTTTGCACTCAAATTGTCCAATTTAGGCCCCGTGCTGAACAAACCGATGCGACTCAAGCGTACCACGCAGGGGGCCTAGGGGCAGAGCCCCAGCCGCTGGGTGATTTTTGCGATTTTGCGGCAAAAAATTGCAATTTTAGCGCCATTTCGATCACGCTTCGCACGTTTTTAAGCCATATGAATAATTACAGTAAATTGCTAAAGTTCAAAAGTCATTAAAAGAATTAAATTACCTAGCCCCGTTAGCCCCCTTGTACTTCAGGTCGAGTTCAAAACAGGTTTAAACGTTTGTTTTTTGGGGGTTATATTTTCTAAAGGACTTAGCTAAAGAGGGCTGATGCCCCCTTAGATCTTCCCCCTAGTTGCGCGACTGACTGCAACGTAAAAGATCTTTAATGTGCTCTACATCTTATTGAAGGTCAATAATGTTGAAATTATTCCATGAGAAAAGGTAAATTATTTGGGAGTTCAAATAGATTCCCAGCTGACCTTTAATTCACATATTAGAATGATAGAGAATAAAATATCAAGGTCTATATGAATACTTCTAAAACTCAAATCCTTCTTACTCCCCCCCACAGTTTTGCTTAAATTGTATCATGCATTAGTACATCCTCATTTACTCTGAGGTCTTCTTGTTTGGGGTACCACCTACACATCCTACTTAGCTAACTCTTAATCCTTCAAAATAAGGTTGTCCGATACATTGGGGCGGTGGCAGCTACCGTAAAGATTCAACCCCTTTCTACTCCAATTTAACTTTTTGATACTTGAAACAGCTAAGTTAGTATTTCGTCACCTACAGAATAATCTTACCTCTCTTATTTCCGATTTATTCATCAAAACTAACGACATCACGGTCAGACACACTAGATCTTCAAACCCATCCAACTCGCTCAATCTTTACAAACCAAAACATCACTCTGCTAGATTACAAAGGTGCATTCGATATCAAGGAATGAAAATCGGGAATGACATTCCTTCAGATATTAAAAACAAAATCTTTGATCTTCTCAAACGCAATTATAAAAAATGCCTTTTAAACCAACACTAAAACACAACAAACAATGCTCATCTTCTCCTTGAATTAGATTGAATAAGGATGACTTGATTTTGCCTGTATAGTAGCGCATATATGCTCATTTACTCATAATTGATTACAATCTCATTCTGACTATGGGTGGCTGCTTGACTTGAAAACCGAAAGGTTTTTTCGCCAGTCTCCTTTACTGATGGACTAATATTTTCCATTTTTTTTTTTTTTCGTTTGCATGACCGTTCGTTTGTTGGTTTGCCAGTATAGGATAAACTGAACTGAACTCTACAAAAATAAAAACAGCTGTTTTTTTAATGTTTTCACGTTTTGATTCAGGTCATAATCATTAACGCTGTACCGGTAACGATTTCATAGGCTTACATCCCTATTTCGCGACGCATCCGTAAAGGCGTGTTTATAAGACGGATTATTGCGTCACATTTATGTACAGTAGTTGGTAGCCAGCAATTTTGCAAAGAATCGAAAAAATTTCAAACGAGAATTTTTGTACGTAATTACTCCTTTTTCTATTATTGCCTGTTGTCTTGTCGTTACGTGATGCTCCAAAAAAGTATTCTGAGTAAACTAAAATTGGGGGGTACAGGCGGTCGTTAGGGGGGGCACGGCCCTCCCTAGCCCCCCGCAGCGACGGCACTGCGGTAATCCAAAAGCTCTAGGATCGAATCCTAAGGGAAGACAACTTTTTCGCATTACTTGTTTTAAGATTTAAACAGTCGCCATTCTGCTGGCTCTTCCCTAAGCTTCCTTCGCTCTGGTAGCCTTTAGGCCAGAAAGCAGGTAAACGATTAAACACAAGTGAAAAAGTAACTCGAAAAACTTGATACTTTAACCAAGATTAAACTCCAAAAAATTTAACTAGAGAACTCGAACTTGTACTAGTAAAATAGACTGAACGGGAGCCCGAACCTACTGTAAAAAAGAATTAATCGAGTTTACTGCCCAGCTTTTAATCTTATCTTTATCCTGATATTTTTTCACTTGATCTCGTAATTTTCAAAAAATATGGTTTTGTTTTTTAATGACGTCATAAATGTCTCAAGCTATGTGTACATAAATAAAGAAAATCAGGCAAAAATGCCTAACTTTGGTCGAGCAGTAGCGCTTTCGTCTCTGGAGCGGGAAGTCTAAGATTTATATCTCGGGCCGGTTAAATCGGATACAGTGTGCCAACAGCTCGCAAGCTTTGCGACATTTCTTTGAGAGGAGCTGACGTGTTGCCTGCAGGCGCAGTGACGCGTAAATGTGCCCCGCAAAGTCGTTAGACACTACGGTACATTACAGCAAGTTTAATAAAAGACTTTGATTAGGTAAAATGCCTAAACAAAAGTGATTACTCAATCTAAATCTTTGACGATGACATTTAACTTAGCTGCTACTAGGATCGACACTAAAAGGTTTTGCACATAGTTGGCGAATTTAAAGCGTTCGGACATTACAAATCGTTCACAACAAGGCCGTTGAAAGGGGAAAGGGGGGGGACAGAGTACCCAGGCCAGGAATTTTTGGAGGGCCTCGTTGATTTAAGGAGCCCGTACTGGTTGAAAACTTGATCTGAACATAGTTAAGTTTTGAAAAACGCATGTCACCATAAATTTGATTGAAGAAGTTTTTTGTCTTTCACCTTAGTTTCAAAAG
The DNA here is from genome assembly GCA_963965965.1 of Trididemnum nubilum. Lineage (NCBI taxonomy): Eukaryota > Metazoa > Chordata > Ascidiacea > Aplousobranchia > Didemnidae > Trididemnum > Trididemnum nubilum. The sequence continues at coordinate 31,040,713 of OZ014475.1, read as the reverse complement.
AAGACCAGGTCCAAATTAAGTAATTTTTAACCTAAATCTGAGTTAAATTCATAGGCGTAGCCAGGAGGGGAGACTAGGGGGCCCGCCTCCCCTCCAATTAAAATGCCACAAATGATAAAATATGACAAAAACACCTATTGGTTCTTTAATTTTAGTTTCTCTTAGCACTTTTTGCGTACAACAGTAATAATTGACAAAAATATTGACGACAAGGGGCCCCGGTCCGCCTCAATTAAATTTTTGCCAACCAATTTAAATGCATAACCCGGGAAAATTTGAGGATTTTTGCCCTGAAAGTTGCTATCTCAGGCCCTCACCTAACCTTTTTACGAACGTAATGCAATAATTAGGACCGGATTTGCCATGATATGACACAGTGCCAAAGGCTCCGCGCTCAAATGGTAAGACGTTTTTTTGGTCTTCACCTATATTTGGCAGGAAAATGTTACGAAAATATCCAACGTACCAATGGCCCCGCCCAATGTAAATACGGCCCAGGCAATTACATGGTTAGTAGGAGTAAACTCATAGGTGGGCACAAGTCCGTTAATCGTTAACCCGTTAATTACGAAGCTAACTTTTTCTTGAACTCGTTAATCCGTTAAAAAGTTTTTTCATGTTAACGGACTAAATTAACTTCCATTAAGTTCTGTTAACTTCCGTTAAGGTTTTTATCGTTAATATCTTGCACCACTCATTCATCGTACCAGTACAAACCACTTTGCAATGGTAACACTTGATGCGTATTAGCACGAGTTTTATAGAAGAGAGCGAAGAAAGGAGCTCTTTTTTTGTGGCAAATAATAAGCTGTAGCCTCAGAGGTCAATTAATTATCGCTGTTCACAATTTCCAAAGATTTTCCGATCGCAGCTTTGTTAGTGCATTTGAACTTATTTTTATCTTGAAATTAGATTAGACTGTAAAATGTAACTTCCAAAACACAAAAAGACCACCATAGCAAAAATTATTTCCTTGCAATCAGCTCAGCAGCGTCAGTACGTGTTCGAGAAACGAGTGAATAAAACGAAATGTAAATTACACGCAAAAAGTTAACGAATTAACGTACTTTATTAACTTCCGTTAACTAAAGCCGAAAATAACGGATTAACGTTAACGAAGGTGTGAAGTACGTTAACAGACTAGTGGTTAACGAAGCTAACGTTTTGCATTAACTTGCCCACCTATGGAGTAAACTTCTATTACACTATTTTTAAAACAACAATCCGCTTTCACCTCGCCAGTTTTTACGCGACAACATACTTTTGAAAAAATTAGCTAGGGGAAATGCTCATTGAAAAATTATTGAATTTGAATTGAAGTGGCTTGGGCCCCCTGTTCGTACGGTGCTACGTTACATGTACTCCTACAGCTATAGTTATTTTTGTGACAAAACAAAAATTTCTTCGAGTGGATTATTAATTATTTACTGCTAAAATATTGCACGAAGCAATGTACCTTGCTTTCTTCTACCTGGGCCAAATCACTTACAAAATTTAATCTCAAAATGCAAAATTTTTTGAGTGTTTTAAACTTAAAGTGTAAGTAAAAAGAGAATTGAACAATTTAATTTTTTCAATTGGCTTTTAAATACTAAATATCTCGGTTATTCAAATGGCTCTAAACACGTGCGGATTGTGATGCAATCATATTAATGTTAATTCTGTTTATTGTAACACAAAGAACAAAAAACAAAAACAAAAAAAGAACACGTGAAACGGCTTCGCAAAAAGCGCTCTTCAAAACAAGAAATTTATATGCAAATGAGCAAAAAAGATTACAAAATACACAGTGGTTTGAGGTGCAACAAATTGACATACACAGCACTTCTCCTCACGAAAATATTGGAGCCATACAATTTATTATACCAATCAATTCAAAAATAATTAGCGGCAGTGTAACGGTTAGGAGACCGTTTAATCCGAAATGGATATCGCCTGGTTTCATCGTTTTGAGAATTAACCTCACTGCCTTGATTTTGACCCTGTGATGGTTGGGTCGTGCCTTCTAAGATGTCGTTATCTATTATTTGGAGAAGCGGAACATCAGAGAGATTTCTATCTTCATCAGGCATGGAAATTATTTGATTGTGGTGCCGTTTCCGCACAACATTTTTAGCAATTCGCACAGTGTACATCAATTGCCCAAGAACTGAATTATTGGTGCCAGCAACCCATTTTTAATCAATGAGTCGATGGTCTGGTGTGGCCACTTTTTGATTAACTTTAAATTTAATTGACTCACTCCCTTTATCACTCAATTTGCTTCAAATTTGTTTGTTTCGCCACTTCTTTACTTTTAGATTGAATCAATTCCAGCCGAGTTTTCAAGCGACATTGCAAAAATAACATCGCCGGTTGATTCATTATGAAAAGCATGCCGTGCATTAGTACGATAGGTCTACAAAAACCGAGACAATTGATTTGAACTAATTGAACTAATTCAATTCCCCCTTGGCCGTTGTCAAAGCTTTATTTATTGTTTGTTTAAACCTTTCAGCTTGTCCATTTGTAGCGGGAAAATAAGGAACCGTAGTCAAGTGTGTATAATGCCATTTTCACTCAAAAATTGTTTAAATTCATCAGACTTAAACTGAGTCTCGTCATCTCTAACAATCTGTTCAGATATTTCCCATCGAGAAAATAAACAACGAAATTCATCAATACTTTTCGTGGCAGTTGTGGACTTTATATCAATCATTATTAAAAACATTTGTTGTAAAAAGGTCCCGCATAATTCAATACGAATCCGTTGCAGTGGTCTCTCAGCTATCCGCCACGGATGCAGCGACACCGCAGAGGGCTTATTACTTGTTTGTAAACAGTCATCACAAGATTTTACCAGTATTTCAATATCCCTGTCAATGCCCGGCCACCAAGCATAACTTTGTGCGACCTTCTTCATTTTGACGATTCCTAAATGCCCCAAATGCATCTTGTTAAATAATGTGCCTCGTAAAACACTAGTGATAACTACCCTTGGGTCCCACACTAGATTATCTTAGAAAATTGACAATTCATTACGTTTTTCAAAAAATAGTTTTAGATCCTTACTCACAGTCCCGCAGTTTCCACTTAAAACCGAAGCAAAAACACAAGACAAAACTTTGTCCTTAACTTTGACTTTGCAAGTTTTCCGGTTAATTTGCACTGCCTTGACAGGAAGAGTCTGAAATTATTTGAAATAAAAACACTCAGCGTAATCTTCATGGTTCTCAGGAAATGCTAGTAAGGGTAAACGTGACAGACCATCAGCATAGCCATGTTTGGTTGTACTGCATGCTATACTCAATCGTAGGGGCGTATTTAGGGGAGAGCCATAGTGCCATGCCCCCCCCCCCCCCCTTTGGGGTGCCAGTAATGCATAAATAAGTAAGAATAGTGCGCAAAACTGAGTCATGGCCCTCCTCTTTGGAATTTGGGCAGAAAATCTGTGCACAAAAACGGGCTGGATGTGGGTGAGGACCTTTTCTTTTGTTTGGTCTTCATCTAAGTTTGGGCAGAAAAATGAACTTATTCTGAATGAAGACCTTTTTTTATTGGTCTTCATTATTCTCAAATTTTCTGGCCTCTCCCTTTCGAAAATCCTGCGTACGCTAGTGCTCAATCGAGTAATTGTGCGCAGACAATAACAATGTATATCGTTGCAAGCAAGCAGCGGTCATAACTGGAATCCCTTTTTTAAGGTGAAAAATTGATGTCAATGGCTGATGGTCCGTAACTATCGTAAAGTGTCGTCCCCAATCATAATTGCGAAACTTTTGTATACCGCATACTATTGAAAGAGCCTCTTCACCAATCTGTAAATAATTCTTTTCGGCACTGGAGAGCAAGCGCGAAGTAAACGCGATCGGTTTGTCCTCACCGGACGGCAACACATGTGACAATACTACTACACCAAGTCCATATGCAGATGCGTCACAACCTAGTTTGAGTGGCATCGCTGGATCGTAATGTATTAACGCTTGATCCGAGGCTATGCAAGTTTTAACATCTTGAAAAGCTTTTTCGCAGCCATCGCACCACTCAAACTTTACATTGCTTTCCAGAAGCCGTCGCAAAGAGCCGATTAAACCAGTCATATTAGGAATGAATTTATGATAATAATTTACCAATCCCAGAAAAGATCGAAGTTGGATCATATTTTCAGGCCTACATCAATTTAAAATCGCATCTACGTTTGATGGTGACTTATGCAAACCTTTTTCATTAATAAGATGACCCAAAAATTCTACATCTGATTTTAAAAAACTCTCCCTTTTTTATTATATTTAAACCATACTCTTTCAATCGGGACAAAACAGCTCGTAAATTAGTCAAATGTTACTGCTCACCATTACCGTAATGATCATGTCATCTAACAAGCAAAAACACCCTTATAACCCACGCAAAACCTGGTCCATAGCGCGTTGGCAAAGAGCTGGTGCCGAAGCTACATCAAAAACCAACTTATTATTGCGAAAGAGACCCTTGTGCGAGTTTATCGTCAATAAATGTTTCGATTCATCCTCTTCTTCCATTTGCAAGAATGCATCTTTAAAGGGAGGGTGCAGTCTAGCCAAGTATGACATCAAAATATCGCATTTAATTTTCTGATCACAAAGCAAAAAAAATTTTTTTCAAAGACTGTCTAGTTTCCGAAAAAATCAAAAAAATCCGTTTCAACTCCGCACATTCGGATTGGATTGGCTAACAATTTGATGACGTACTGGTTGGTTAGCGAAAAAACCGCGAAAGCTTGTTCACAATGGTAAAGAATAAGGATAAGCGAGGTAGGAGTAAGAAATCACGCAAAATTATCTAAGAGAGATAGCTTTAAAAGCGGCCATTGTTTTAAAACAATTGCTTAATACATTTTTTAGCTTATAGGTGACTCCACTGTTTCTTCTATACTGTAGTTAGACCGTAGTTATACATTGGTATACCGACACCTGGTATACTGGACGCATATAAGCTAAAAAATGTATTAAGCAATTGTTTTAAAACAATGGCCGCTTTTAAAGCTATCTCTCTTAGATAATTTTGCGTGATTTCTTACTCCTAACTCGCTTATCCTTATTCTTTACCATTGTAAACAAGCTTTCGCGGTTTTTTCGCTAACCAACCAGTACGTCATCAAATTGTTAGCCAATCCAATCCGAATGTGCGAAGTTGAAACGGATTTTTTTGATTTTTTCAGAAACAAGACAGTCTTCGAAAAAAATTTTTTTTGCTTTGTGATTAGAAAATTAAATGCAATATTTTGATGTCATACTTGGCTAGGCTGCATCCTCCCTTTAAGGTCCAGTTTGGTAAAACGTTTTTCCCCACCCAAAGACGCAAAAATATTTTCCGCTTTTGACATAGGTACTGCTCCACATTTAAAACTGAATTTACAGTAATTTTAAAGTCTCCACACAAACGGACCGATCCTTTTTTTTTCAGAACTGGGACTATTGGAGTAGCGCAGCCTGACCAAAAACCGGTTCAATAATGCCGTTATTTTGCAGATGTTTAAGTTCCCGTTCAACTTTTGCTTGAAGTTTTAATTCGTAAACCTAGTCATTTAAACGCACCTTTACTAAAGCATAACCCAATGATTTCAATTTTTCCCCAGAATAGGTTTTCATGACAACATTACCATCACACTATTTATTGTCTGTTACCAAAGTACTTAACGAAATTCGCGTACGACATTGAAGTTAAAGAAGAACCAGTGTCTAGTAGCATAATTATTAATGTGCTTATCGTTGAGGCAAGGTTTTACCCAAATCACACCAGTCTCTGAAACTGTTACCTTATTAACAATATTCTTATCAAAATCTTCGCCTCCTTCATTCATTTTATTCACATTACCCTCTTTGTGTTGTTTCGATGAACATGCTCTTGCCACGAGGCCAAGTTTTGCACAACGGTAGCGCTTAGTACTCCTGAATCGACAACTATAGAGGCAAGATGCCCCTTTCCACTACAACAGAAACAAAAAATTGATTTTCCCTCGTTAGACTTAACGGGAAAAGAACGCAACATCTAAACTTTAGCTCCAGGTACACTGTAAAATTTTTCAATCTCTTGATCGGCCTTATGGATTGCTTCTGATGTTTGTACCCTGCCTTCTCAAAACTTAATTCGGACCCCAAAAGTATCTATTCTGAATTTCAGGATTAGCAGACCCACCACAAAACATTGAGCTGGCGCATCGTCCAAAAACGTGCCACATTGGCTTGTTACTGCTAACTTACGTAAGACTGCCGCATACTGCTTATTACATGTGTTTTGTGGTTTGCCCCCCTCTAAACAACCAAAAATCCTGGCTTCGCCGGTTAAATCAGCAGTTCAGTTAGAGGTAATACTATTGGTTTTGGATCAGTCCCCAGCTTGAAACTTTTCACAACAACTCTGCCTTCATTGTCACACATATCGATTTTGACAGCCAGGAATGAAACTTGACGTAAAAGAGGGAAAAGCTGGAAGCAATGAAATCCAGTTTTTAAACTCCATTTCCAAGCATGCTTTTTTTGAGATTATTTGAACGAAAAGTACGGAAAATCAATCGAAAAAGCCAATACCTAAAGGAGGAGTTGAAGCAATGCTGTTAAACAAACCTAATATTGGTCATTTATTTCATCAAATCAAATTTTTCATTATACTCGTTGTCGCTGTATTACGCCGAAGCGGGTTACGTTTTCACCGGACCCATCATCGCATCACTGCGCCCGGACAGCACAGTTTCTTTCCAAAAAATCTCGCTGCTGTGGCAAGACGTTGACAACACTGTGTCCCATTTAAAGGGTCCAAGATTTGAATATCAGACTTTTCGTTCCACAGAAGAACGTGTCACCTCTCGACCATCTGGGCGGTTTGAACAACTTGTCGTTGATAGTAAGTTTTCAAAAACTTCTCCAGACAAAACATTTCGTTTACCAATATTGTAAACTAAAGCAATTAATATTGTTGATTTTTAGAAGAGTGTTAGTTGGACCTACTGGATTGCGATTTGCTTCCCCGCATTACGACAGCTTTGTTCATACACCTTACGTTGGGTTTCGTGAATCAGCAAATGTAACATCGGAGGAACTTTTAAATCTGTCGATAATTGAAAGCTCAAATGTTTCAACAGATGGTATGTCTTTATTAATAAGTTGCGTTGACCACAAGAAAGTTAGGGTTTCTTTCTGTGTTCAGTCAAATTGCCTTCTGACCGTCTGGTTATACCCTTGAATTTCGCAGTTTGCACTGCTTTCTTTAATGCTGAACGTAGCAGTGCGTAGACCGTAACTATATGGACGGTCTGCATACTATTCGTTTTGATAGGTAGGTTAGTACTTGGATAAATTTTCATCTAATAAGGACTTTTCGGTGATTTAAAATTTCTGTAGATTATACTTTACTTTGAATTTTTGTTTGTGTTTACGAACATAAGAATTTATTCATAAGGAACACAAGATAATTTTTCAAAACAGATAATTTACACGCACTTGAGGAATTTGCTGCGACCAGGAAACTGAACCTACGTCCTTGCGAGCTTGAGTCCGCTCCTTTTCCGCTGCGCTACTTGCAATTGGATTTGCTGCTTGTTCGAAGTTACCAAGTAGAGATAGTAAACACCAAAAATGCGACAGCTCGCGACCAAGATGCAGGTTAAATCAGTTCATCTGATGATGGTTGTAGTAAATCTTCTCGGAAGCAGCCGTTAAAACACAAAAAGACAAGCAATCGATAAAAACCAAGAAAGCAATTTTGACGTAGTCAACTGCAAAACGTGATTTTTTTCAGAAAACTGTAATAGTCTGTTTTTTAAGTTTCAAATTTTAATGCAGCCTGTTTAGGTATCGGAAACAGGAAAAACTCCTGAGCTTCGTTTGCCACCTAAAAACAGAAGCGCTATATTTTGTATTTGCATCGCAGACTGTTGGAAAAAATATTAATGATTTAGATAACTTGATGAAAGAAACATTAGAAAGTTCTCTTTGTACCTAATATTTTTAACTTTTAGCTGAGAATTGCACAGTACGTTATCGCTTTTTATTTCACTTACCTTCAGACCCAAATGCAAACACCGGGGACGCCTTGTGGCATGTCCATAACAACCTTTTCAACACTGAGTATGACCGCCCGGGTGCGAGGAACGTTCTTGCTTTAATAACTGACCAGCCATCTACTGATGACGTTTCAGCAGCTGCAAGAGCTCTGAGAGAAAGTGGGGTGACGGTACGTATATTATATTATACTTTGTTCGTGTAGATTTAAAATAGACGTTCAATTTGCTTTCGTGGACTTTCTAACAGCATATGCCTTGAAAAGCCAATGAATTATAGGGTTTATAATTTAAAGCAATAAACTGTGAGAAAATTACTCATTTAATCAACAAACCCAAGATTAATGCTGAATAGCTAAGTGTTTCAAATTGCAAACCGTTTTGTGACGAATGGTGAAATTTTCAGTACAGTTTTGGCACGACTTGAAACCAAAACTGGCTTTTCTTTATCGCAAGGCTGCGCTGTAGAGCATTATAAGAAAATGTGCGGAGTACCGTGTAGATGAGCTAGGCCAATTAAACTCTCCCAATTCCTCTCTTTTTATAGCCGAAGCACACTTCTACTTAAATTACTATTTTTGATGAATTTTTATCGATCACAACAAACGAATGTAAATAGCAAGCTGCGCTAGTTCTTTAAGCTTTAATCAATCTAACAGAAATCTATTTCACGACATTTACGTTAAGGTCGCCCAACTGTCCCAAGACCGTCAAAAAATCATGAGGACTGAGAAGGGTCTTTCAACAATTTAGTGATGAAGCCCGAGAACAAGACCACAAAAAAATGGTCTCGACACCTAAACCAGTCTCCAGATCTACAGTCTTAATTGCGCACGGCACTGTATGAGGTGTCCTATCACGCATAAAAAGAACAACGACTATACAATACTACCAGTTCACCGGAAAATTTTAAGTTAAAAACTAAAACGTAATCGTCCGCTCATTTTTCATTTACGTTTTTGAGGGTTTGCATTAAGGTTTGAGTGTGGGTTTGGATTCGGGTTAGATTAAAAACTACAAAGTTTTGGAGTACGCATTTGAGATTTGGTTGGGGTTGGACTGAAATTAATAAAAAACTTGAACGAAAATTTTTGTAAAAAATAAACTCGCCAAACGTTTCCAATTTCAGGTTGCTGAAAGTAAAATTACCGGAGTTTGCTTTATAGCAAGTGCCCTGACTTTTTCGACGGAATATACCAAATAAGATGCAGCGCAGTAGGTGTTCGCAGGCCTACTGTCAAATTTTGCATTACTTATGATGGTGTTCGACAGGCGATATTTTTGCTGGCAACAAAGTACAATATTTTTTTATCACACATTTTTGTACCTAATCTAAACATCTTCGTAGGCACTCTTTCAGTAAAGGCACTTAGATTGTAGCAATTTTCTCAAATATTGGTCAAACATTGTTGTGGTTTTTGTGTGTTTTCGCCATGTTAAAGAAGGTCACAAGTATTGTAAATTTTTAATGTAATAAGACTAAAATCTCGCTTAAAAAATTAATATAATTTTTCAACAGTTTAGGTTATAAAAATACAAAACCAAGTTCAATGAAATTCGACATTTGTAATTTTTTTAAAGTAGTAAATCTACACCCCCTTTAACTTTAGCACCTATTCGTGTTGTTGCTGAAACCTGCTACGCAATTGACTAAAAAATTCCAGTTGTGCGAGCAAAATGCGATTATTTGGTTTACGGTGTTATCGGACAGATATCAGTAACACCTGAAAATTTTACTAAAACAACAAGCTAAAGCGCAGATTATTGCAGGTTGCTTGTCGAACCTTGTTGCAAGCAAATTATCGCCAATGCGACACTACCATTATGCTGGTGCATTAGTTTTGTTGGCCCAAAATGGAATGTAAGGAAATGCTCTCCAGCCACATTTTGGTAAAGAACTACAAAGACCAAAAACATCTTCAACCACATTTTTGACAAAAAATATGCCTCCATGCAGTATTGTATGTTTACGCGGGATACATTTGGTTGTGTTCGAATCTTTTTTTGCAATTGCTGCGATAATTCTGGAAACTGGATAGCGGGCCAAAGTTGAAAGCTGGGCCCGCGCCGGATAAGATTTCTTCGGGGGTTAGAGTTTAAACAGCCATGATTTGTAGTAACTCAAAATTAGCGTTTCATTTTTTTTGTCAGATATATTCCTACTACAGGAAAACAAACGGAGGAGTGCAGCCATCTGATGAGGAATTTCTTGAAATTTCTGGGTTCGAAGATCGAAGAAGAATTGTGACCCCAGGAAAAGGAGCAATTGGAAATGAGGGATTTTTTGCAAACCTCTGCCCAAATTCATGCAGAATTCCATAATAGTATATTCCTTTTTTTTTGTAAGAACCTGTAAATTTTGAATTGAGACTGACTGTTGTAGAATTTTAAGAATTTTCAGCTTTTTTGTTTTAAAATTTTGAGAACTTTTGATATCAATTTTAGCGATTATGTTTGCATAATCGTTTAATTCACTGTAAATGTGCGTTTGTCTGCTTTAGCAAAAGCTTAATTGATGCTTTAGCATCAACATCGTAAAATTGCATAGAAAAAATGCGAGCTTTTTCAACTTGAACAACTGCCAGAAACTTTTCAGTTGCCTTGATTAAACGCAACCGCACTCTATAATTTTTGAATAGTTGGAAATTTGCTGAATCACAATTTACCGGAAAATCACTAAAATTTTGTTTCAAATCAGCAAAGAATTTTTTTTTTTTGTTAAATTTTTCTTTTCCGTTTGTTCTTGCATATCTTTTGCTGCTGAAGCTTGCATTGATCTTGATTTTTTCTTAAAACTTTAGATAAAGTGAGCCTCATGTTCTTATGAAACTAAATGACCATTGCTGTAGTAAATAATTGTTATTTTAGCCTTGTACAGATATTTTTATGAATCATCTACAGCAGTTATTACGTTAGAAACTCAAAACTGATTAAAAGACATTGCAATAAATGAACGTAAAGTTTGTGGTTTTGCAGAATGCTTAGAAAGGCAGGTCATGCAAAGTTGTAAGTTGGGCCAGGCTTTTAGGGTCGGACTCGTGCATAGTAGGGGAGACAATTTTAGGGTCATTTTGAAATTTCAACTTGTCTGGGTGTTAGATTTTTGCCTTTGGCCAAATAAATGGAAATCCTTTTTTTTTTTGAAATCGTACCCATTTACCTACTGCCCCCGAGGATTTTTTGAATCCCATTTCAGAAATCGAAAAAATGTAGTGGTGTGCATTTCAATAAGTGCGATTATTGCTATAGTAAGTTGTTTGCTTAAACTGACCGACTTTTGATTTGACAATGCATGCTAAAATGTCATAGTTTTTTTATTTAACAACAAATTAAAAAAAATTAAAGAAAGTTTAAAGTAACCCCAATGCAACTTTAAAGGTCATAAATGTCTTCCTCTCTAAAAAGCAACCAACATTACATGTCTAGCGCTAATGGTTCTATATCGATCAATATTAGTGTATTTTGGGGGGCGCGATTCAAAAAATCCCCGGGGGCAGTAGGTAAATGGGTCCGATTTCAAAAAAAAAGTGGATTTCCCATTTATTTGGCCAAAGGCAAAAATCTAACACCCAGACAAGTTGAAATTCCAAAAGACCCTAAAATAATCTTCCCTAATGCATAGGTCTACACTGGGAGTAAAATCGTGAGCGCACAAGCGTAAGCTTTGTTCCATTTTACCAACTAACTGTTTGTACGCCTGTAATTCAGCACGCCTGGCGTACCAAATTTTACTTTAAAAATAAACTAAGAATAAGCACATACCAGAGCGTAACTCGGGCCGGTTCGAGCTTAAGATTGACAAAAGGTCGGTCTTAGTTTGGGCTAGGCATATAATACGGTTTTGACTTGTGCTTTAGCCTTTTAAGTGTTACAAAGCGAACCGGTACGTAAAAACTTCTTTCAAGTCAAGCTTTTTACTGTTGACGAGAAAAACCTACAATGCATTTTCACCAAAATTGAACTTTTTACGTCTTGCCGTTTTCAAGATATTATACAGTTCAAAATTAGCAGTTTTCCTTCTACTTTTGTGTTGCCATTTTGCCAGTATTGTGACAGAGAATTCACTTTTGGAAAGTTAGCTTTGCATTTACGTGAAAAGCAACTAATTTACAATTCTGACCCATTATTTTTTATATTTGGTTTTGACAACAACACTGCAGAAAACACTTATTCGGTGTTTCAAACATGCAGTAACTTTTTGAAATTTTGTTTGTGGTTGGTAATCTTGGCAAAATTTCTAAGGGAAAATCTAAATAGCCACATCTTGGAAACGAAAGATTGTGGAAAGCACAAATTAGGTGAAGTCAGTTGGTCAAGCGGAAACGCGTTCGTCTCTGGAGCGGGAGGTCTGCGGTTCAAATCTCGGGCAGATTAAATTGGACACAGTGTTGCCAACAGCTCGCCACCGCTGCGACATTTCTTTGAATGAAGCAGTGTTGCCCGGGCGCAATGACGCGGAGATGGGCCACGCAAACTCGTTACACGCTTCGGCGTAAAACAGTGAGTATAATGAAAGATTTGGTTTAATTTAGTCTTCAGGGCTCACGTGATCGAACATGTTAGCGAGCTCATAAAAGCCATTCTTAGTGGCTAAAGGGCGTTATTGAACAAAAAACTTTTTAGACAAATTGCCATTTCCGAACCATCTCGCCCAACATGCGTTAAAGCTGCTTGCTCGAACTTCTTTGTGAGATGTTCGTAACCTGTGTTAGTAAGTAATAAATATCTCATTGTGACGTCAGATGCATTTCTACTTCAAAATAATGTGTTCAAAGAGTACTGTATGTACTGCGTAATGGGGAATCTAGGTATATTTTTGGATTAATGTAAAAAACGAACAACTTTTTCGATACTTCAGTTTTTTAAATGACGTAAAGCGCCCTTAAGGTTGTCAGTGAGTATACTTATATGTTAACAGAACCAGAGGTGCCGATCTTTGTTGAGCATTGGGGGGATGATTTGTAATTTTACCCCAATTTTGCCCTATTTTCAACATTGGGGGGGATGAACCTCGACCACGATTTTGTCCACCAAAAATGGAACACGTTTTTTTTTCCACCAAAAATGGAACACGTTTTTTTGTCCACCAAAAATGGAACACGTTTTTTTGCCAAATTCAGGTAAAAAAAAAAAAACACGGTCTTCACCAAAAATGGAACACTTTTTTTCCCGAATTCAAGTGGACACTTACGCTCAGATGCACACCAGAGTCAAATTATTGGGGGGGATTCAGATGTAGACCATACTTAAACTATTGGGGGGGATACACTCAAATCATTGGGGGGATATATCCCCCCGGGTTTCGGCACCCATGAACAGAACAGTAACAGGATTTTTCTAAATTTTTCAAAAGTGAACAAGTCGAAGTATAGTCTTCTTTTGAATCCAAGAAATCTTGAGTTGGCATTGGCTGTTTTTAAGTTTTTGCCGATTTTCAGCCTCATTTGTTCTTGAATTTTTCTTAAATTTTGAGACCATCGAGGTCAATTTTAGCAACCATGTTTATAACAGTGCTTAATTTCTATTGCTCTGTCTGCTTTGAGTGAAAACTTACTTGCAATTTTGCTTGCAAACATAAACAAATCACTAAAATTTTATCGTTTTGAATCACAACAAAATTTAATTTTTTTTACTGATTTGAATTTTATTTTTTTCTTTTGTTTTTGGTTTATTTTGCTGCCGAGGCTGGCATTGGTTTTAAATTGTTCTTAAATTTTAAGCAAAAATTAGTCTTGTAGTCTAAGAAAATTGTTCTGATTAAAAGGTAAATTGCTATCTTTGTCAACTAACACTACTCAATATTTCTTCGTCAGTCGATATAGCAAATGGTTCTCAATGCAATTTGCTTTCTGCTTAGCAGTCTAAAATCGAACATGCCGACCATTTTAAATAATTTTCAGCAAAAATTCGCTGTAGTTAGAAGTTTTTAACATTTTGCCATAAACTTTTTCAACGATAACATTTCTAGCACGCATACAGAGTACTGTGGGAGCGCCAAATGTAAAGTACTGAAAATACGTGTTTTTAAGTTTTTTTTTGGTGCCAAATTGCATATTTATCAAAAATGCAAAATGAAACATCCCACATTGCATATTTAGCTAAATATGCAAAATGACACATGCCAAAATGCATGTTTGACTAATTACACAAAATGACGCAAAATACGCAAATTGCACCTGCGTAAAAATGCATAAATATTTATTTAAGCGGTTCACATCCATTATCAAAACTTCTGTACGGTCTGTGCTATGCGCGAACGAATTGTGTAAATAAAAGCCGACTGAGAGCGAAATTAATTCATAGCTAAATTGGTGCAGCGTGCTGCTTTGAGTATAATTGAAGTTTGGAGACTTGGAGTAGGCCTAGCTGCATAACAATTTTTAGGCTATCACATCAGACCTAAACTTGTAAACTATTGCAGCAGTGAGTTAGCCTGATTTCAATAAAACAAACATTATGCTAAGCCTGCCAGTGAATTCAGCTCAACTACTAACTGGCGCAATATTTTAATAGTTTTCTCAGTGGCGGCCTTAGGAAAGGGGGGGCGCCTATGCAAATTAAATGGGGGAACATTTCTTTACACACTACTTTACCATGATTTATCTGCACTTGCAATTAAGCGCAACAATGCATTTTACAAATAACAAGACCAGAAGACCAATGCTACTGCAGCCCTAATTAAATCAAATGTTTGTTCATAAGTTCCTCTCATCTAGATTATCAACTCAATTAATTGCAGTAAATTAACGTAAACTTTCAGCAATTGCTTTCAATATGCTAGTGTTATTATGGAATATGTTTGAGTACTAAGCAATAATGTTTGAACGCGTTATACTGCTTATAGCATATGATATACTGCATACGTTAGTCAAAAACCTATTACTGTCAGTTGCTGAAAGCAGTTGAAAAAAACAAATGGAAAAACGACTACCTGAGTCATAGGCGTTGCCAGGATTTTTGATTGGGAGGGAGGGGCAAACCACAAATCACATGCAATAACGTCATCAGAAACTTCGAAAGAGGAATTTTTTGGTGGGACAAAGATATCGTAGAATGGAAGATCAGAAGTCGTGGCCTGGTGTTGGCATGTAACTAGGAACTCGTTCAAGGAGAGAGCTTAAACCAATAGCCTAGTTAAAATGCAAAAATGTGTAAATTGGGAGGCATGCTTATTGCTTAAGTAAAGAAGTGTACTGTAATTCAAACGTATCGCAGACGGGGTCTGGGGGCGGAGCCTCCAACCGGCCGAGGCTATGGGGATCTTTGCTATGCCGAGCCGCTGGACGATTTTTCGTAATTTTTTGGAAAAAATAGTAGTTTTAATACCATTGGATCACATTTTGCACATTTTCAGAGCCATTTAAAAGTACTAGATTTTTAACATTTGAAAGCCAATTGAAAAAATTAAGTTTTCATCCTCCTTTTGCTTGCAATTTAAGTTCAAAACACGTTTAAAATCTTGCATTTTGGGGTTAAATTTTATTAGTGATTTCGCCCAGGTAGGGGAAGTAAAGTACATTCCCTCCTGCAATATTTTAGCAGTAAGTAACAATTCAGTGGAATATTTTTTTTATAGATTATTGTTTTGTCTTGAAAACAACCAGTAATAGGAGTAGATATACGGCCAGGGGCCCAGGCTCTCTCAATTCAAAAATTTGTTCAATGAGCATTTCCCTTACTGAAGCTAATTTTTTTCAAAAGTATTTTGTTGCATAAAAACTGGCGAGGTGGAGGTGAATTGTAATTGAAAAATGTACAATAGATAGTTATGCCTACCAACCATGTTATTACCCGAGTCGGATTTACATTGAGTTGGCCCCCTGGCACTTTGAGATTTTTGCAATATTTTCGCGCCACATACAGGTGAAGACCAAAAAAAGTCTTATCTGAGGAGGGGCCCCTGGCACTGTGCCATGTGTTAAATCCGTCCCTGGTTATTGCATTACATTTATAAAAAGGTTAGATGAGAACCTCATTTAGCAACTTTTAGGATAAAAACGCTTAATTTCACTTTGGTTATACGTTTAAATTGGTTGGCAACATTGAATTGAAGGAGCCCTGGACCACTGAAACAGTATTATTGTTGGGGGCCCATTTAAATCAGAGGGCCATATTAATATTCTTGTAGGGGGCCCATTTAAATTGGTTTGCAAAAATTAAATTAAATTAAGGGGCTCTGGCCCCATGGATCAATATTGTTGATGGGGGCCGATTTAATTATTACTGTAGGGGGCCCATTTAAATTGGTTGGTAAAAATTAAATTGAGAAGGCCCGGGCCCCCTGGCTCAATACAATTGTTAATTACTGCAGTACGAGAGTACTGTTGTATGCAAAGATGCTAAAAGAAACTGAAGCTTAAGAAACAACAGTCTTTTTGGAACATTTTTATCACGGGTAGCATTTCAATTGGGGGGCCCCTGGGCCCCTCCCCCCCTGGTTACGCATATGATCTTAGTAGCCTAACAGTAGCAAGCAAAAAAAAAAAAAGAAGAGTAGTAAGTTGACTTTATCAACAAATTTTTATTATCTGTTTACTAAATCTGATTTAAAAGTTAAAACTAATATAGTCTTGGAAAGTGGGATATGTGTAATAACAGTTGGAACAAGTGCATCTTGAGGGAGGGGGCACATATGTAATGACACTTGAAACAATTGCATAAACTTTTTATCATAACTTGCTATAGTTTTTCATAATCAAATTTTTTCTGCTCGCGATAGGTCAAATGGGGGGCCCCACAGAAGTCGGGGGCCCCTGTGCATTTACACACTTTGCACATTCCTTAGGCCACTACTGAGCTTTCTTTCTTGTTTACTACTGCTGCTGCTTGGCAACCTATACAGTACTTCTACTTCCATTAGTTTTTGATTTTTTTTAGCATTTATGGGATCCCGTACACAAGCCCTCAAAATAGACTACACGAGTCCTAAAGACATCAGTTCTAACGAACACAAGTCCTAACGTAGACCAGTCTTAAAAGACATGAGCTCTAAAGGACGCAAGTCCTAACGGGCACGAGTCCTAAAAGTTACGAGTTCTAAAGGACAGGAGTCCGAAATTATACGAGCTCTAAAAGATACGAGCCCTAAACGATACAAGTCCAAAATACAAGCCCTAAACGATACAGGTATTAATAGACATGAGCCCTAAAGGACACAAGTCTTAAAAGACACGAGTTTTAAAACACACGAGTCCTACCGTACGCGAGTCCAAAACGATACGAGTGCTAAGAGACACGATTCCCAAAAATACACGAGTCTTAAACAACGCAGGTCCCAAAAGACACGACTCCTGAAAAACACAAGTTCTAAAGAAAACGAGAATTAACAAACACGAGTCCTAAACTACACGAGTCCTAAAAGACACGAGTTTTAATGAACGCGAGTCTTAAAAGACACGATTCCTAAAGGACACGAGTCTTAAAGAATTTCATTTTTTTAAAGAATGCTTAAAGAGCTATCTCCCAAATTTTGATGTAAGAGAGGCAGTCCAATTTGGGCGTAAATGGTGGGTTCCAAACTTCCACCTACCAGCTTTATAGTAATCTACTTCAGGTATCTAGATTTGTCAAAAACTTTAGTTAAATTGACTATTGGGTTGTTCCATTACATTTCAACAACTGCAAAATAACCCAAGGTTGAAAAATTTATATAAAATGTTTATAGATCATTTGTATAGGATGGCACAAGCTATATAATGTTGTTTTTTTTTAATCGGACTGTCCGTTAATGAGACATCTAAAATCACCACTAGAGGACAGACAAAAATACAAAAATCAATTTTGAGGCCCATACTTTAGGCAAAAAGTTGGTTTTTGTGTCAAAACACACGTTTTTGGGGATAGGGAATCAAAATTTTGGGTTAAATCAAGACTGATTTTGCTATAAAATTGAGTTTCATAAGCTTTTTGGGGATAAATTGGTGTCAAAAATTGAGAGTGAAAAGTTTGTTCTTTTTTTTTGATACAGAATTTAGGATGACAATTGATTAGCAATGTGTGTAAACAGAACAATTTGTTTTGCTGTTTTATCACAACCTGACTATTCAGCTACCAAGATTATGCAACAAAAACAACACATGAAAATTTCTTTATTTTGGTGAAATGAAAGTATGGATATGTAAAGTGACAAATTTTGTGTATTTTGGTTTAACCATGCATTGAAGCTGAGCAAACAACAATACAGCTGCATGTAACATATAATGAACATTAGTGGACGTTTTGGCCACAAATTATGCATAGCATTATGTTGGTTTTGCTGTATGGGGTGCCATTCGTAAACCGTTACTTTCCTATGTACTATAAGCCTTATTAACGATCCTATGTGCTATATCACATAGGTATGATCAATTCTTCATTCCTACGTGCTATATCACACAGGTAGGCACTAACTTTTCATTCCTATGTGTTATATCACACAGGTATGTACTAACTTTTCATTCCTATGTGCTATATCACATAGGTATGATCAATTCTTCATTCCTATGTGTTACATCACACAGGTATGCACTAACTTTTCACTCCTACGTGTTATGTCAAACGGGTTTGCACTAACTTTTCATTTCTATGTGTCATATCACATAGGTATGATCATTTCTTCATTCCTATGTGTTATATCACACAGGTATACACTAACTTTTCATTCCTATGTGCTATATCACATAGGTATGAACACATTCTTCGTTCCTGTCTACTATAGCGATCATGCGTGACGAATGTGCGATTGGCGGGAATTACTCAGCATTTTTACCTCGAAGTTGTACGGTAAAGATGGTAGCCACGCAGCGTATAAATTGTAGTAGTTTTGCAGGGAGTGTGGTTGCAGCGTGGAGGATGAGACCACTTCTTTGGATTAGGTTAGGAATCAGCCAGTATTCGCACTGGTTAAAATCAGTCTCAATGTAGCCAGCTTAGGTTTGTTAGGTAGCATGGCTTACTTGTAGCCTAGGTTTATCCTTGATATCGTAAGCCTACCGCGTAGGGTGTTGCAAGCGCCCCGACCTTTACCGATTTTGCTTAACTATGTTTTGGTAAAGCAGTTTGATCAGTAGATCATGAATACCAAGTTTTAAAAATTTTCATCAATGTTTACCTTCCTCGCCAGGCCAATTTTGAGGCTCACTTTTCCAAAATTTGCCCTTTTTTGCCACTAGAGGGCGATATGGATAAGTTGTGTTTGTGGACACGTTTTCAAAAGATGCTCCATGTTAGTCTCCACCTTTAAAAAAAAATTGAATGAAATTCAGTCATCCTATCCAGAGATATTGCTATTTCATTACACTTTTAATAAGCGTTGCTGTCATCAAGTGATGAAAATTAAAGTTGATTATATCAAATATTAAGCCTTTTGATGATGAGTTTCGGTATATTATTCATTTCAAAACTGTAGAAGTACATTTTAATGCAACACTTGGTGAGTAGCTGGCTACATTGAGACTGAATTTAACCAGAGCGAATACTGGCTGATTCCTAACCTAATCCAAAGAAGTGGTCTCATCCTCCACGCTGCAACCACACTCCCTGCAAAACTACTACAATTTATACGCTGCGTGGCTACCATCTTTACCGTACAACTTCGAGGTAAAAATGCTGAGTAATTCCCGCCAATCGCACATTCGTCACGCATGATCGCTATAGTAGACAGGAAAGAAGAATGTGTTCATACCTATGTGATATAGCACATAGGAATGAAAAGTTAGTGTATACCTGTGTGATATAACACATAGGAATGAAGAATTGATCATACCTATGTGATATGACACATAGAAATGAAAAGTTAGTGCAAACCCGTTTGACATAACACGTAGGAGTGAAAAGTTAGTGCATACCTGTGTGATGTAACACATAGGAATGAAGAATTGATCATACCTATGTGATATAGCACATAGGAATGAAAAGTTAGTGCCTACCTGTGTGATATAGCACATAGGAATGAAGAATTGATCATACCTATGTGATATAGCCAATAGGATCGTTAATAAGGCTTATAATACATAGGAAAGTAACGGTTTACGAATGGCACCCCATATTGCTGACTAACATAATGAATGCTTGTAAAACAAATGATTGGTTCAAGTTCAAGTTTGCTTATTGACGCCACTAAATAAACAAAAAAAAGACAAAAACAGATAAAAGAGAGTACGTATAGTGTTATTATTAGTAAAAAAAGCAGCGCCTGAGTGACAGCGAAGGATCCGCAAGGTCTCCAAGTATGCAGCCACTCTGGGAAGCCATTATAAAAAATATGGCATTTTTTCGAGCTACAAAGAACTAACGTAAAAAACACAAAGAAACAAAAACTAAAAAACACAAAACGAAACAAAAAAAATGCCAAACAAGAGCTGCAATAGTAATGTGCTAGCTAAGAGATACTAAGATTTAGTATTTTTAGAAAATAATTTAGATAATCAACTTATATTAATTTTTAGAAGGTTATATACGAGTAATATACAAACGTTATTCAAGTCGCCACTTCATAATTTAAAAATATAGAGACAAGAAAATTATAACAAGGAGTTCAAAAGAATTTGTTTGGTTTCTTTCAAAAACTTTCTGAACGAGAGATCTCTAATATTCTTGGGAATGGAATTCCAAATTTTTGCACCGTAATATTTAATTGATTATTGCGTTCTTTTGGTTTTGTGAAGAGGAGTTGCTAAATTCGAGGATGCAGTAGTATGAGTTTGCCGACTGTACGAGAATTTGGCCAGAGTGAAACAATTATTAAAATTCAGAGAATGACGCTGATTGATTTGATTCAAAGGTATGAATTTGGCAATCTCAAATTTATGTAAATTTTGTAGATTCAACAAGTTAAACTTTTGATAAAGAGGCAAGACATTTTGATACCATCCACTCCCTGTAACCATACGTAGACCTATGTTTTGAAGTGAAATTAATTTGGAGAGAAAGGTCGAATATGTGTTTCCCCAAACTATAAGTCCATTTAGCAAGTGAGAATGTACTAACGTATGATATAGTTTAAACAATGCATGCTTTGGTAGATAAATATTTTCGTTTACTTAGAATTCCTACTGAGCTTGAGACTTTCTCTTCTAATGTCTTGAAAATTTAGTTTGTAGTCAATAAAGACCCAGATATTAAGCGCTGCTTACTACTTTGATTAATCCTGCGGCACAGCAAAGGTTCATTTCGATTGGTGGAGAATGGAGTTTCGGTTTTATTATAATTGCACTAAATTTAGCTGCATTTATTGTTAGTTCATTGGCAACGATCCAACTATTGACTTTTTCTAGCTCAGAGTTTAGGTGGTATTCCAACTCATAAAATGCAGGTGTCAATAGCAAAAAGTCGGGGAGTGCTATAGATACAGTTGGGTAAATTATTTATATAAAGTAAAAATAGTAGTGGCCCTAGGGTTGAGCCTTGAGGGACCCCTATATCGATACTGGACTTCGAAGAATGATTATCATGAATTATAACAGCTCTGGATCTGTTTGTGAGTACGATTCAACAAACTTATTTACAACACCTCGAATGACATAATTTTGGTTTGATTTTGCGAAAAGTATTTTATGTTGAATGGTATCAAATGCTTTGGTTAGATCCAATAATAGTAGACTAGTAAATTTCTTATTTTCCACATTATCAAGACAAGTTGAGACTATATCTAAAATAGCAAGAACAGTTGATTGTTTTGGTCTAAATCCGTATTGAGGCGGACACAACATTGAGGTGGAATATAAAAAATCGATCGTTCGAAAGTACACAATTTTTCCCAAAATTTTCGAAAAACAGGACAGTATCAATATGGGTCTGTAGTTATAGATAATTTTTGTTTATCACTAGATTTAAACTTAGGCACAACTTTGGCTTCTTTTAAACACGTAGGAAAAAATCCATTTTCAAAACATGCATTAAATAGCAACAAGGGCGTACGCAGGGGGGGGTTTGGGGGGTTCAAACCCCCCCCATTGGTCTGTTGACTAAAATGCACAGTAAAGAAAATATAACGTTTTTAGCACATCTGAGCCTGTTTTTTTGCAATGACAAGGACTCCAACATGATTTAAAGCAACTTTTGAAGCATTTAGAGTTTCTTAGGGGGGGGGTAATTTGTCACAGATATGGCTTATAAAGCAATAATAACTTCAAAAAATTGCCAAAATTAGCACATTTAACCGCTAAAAATGCTTAACATTGACTTCATCAAAAACATAGAGATCGGGTTTCAGTATCAGTTGATTATTAATCCACTCAAATCTCGTTCCATTCGCCCCCTCCACCCCCCTTTCTCCAACTGTCTCACTCTACTACAGAGCATAAATGCTTGTGAGTTTTTTCAAATTATGATTTTATGATTTACCGGCTTGTAAATTAAAGGACTGAAATGTTACCATTAGCCATCGCCCACATAGCTCAGTTATGCGCAAAGGCGTACACAAGGGGGTGGGGGTTTAAACCATCCTCCTTATTGATCCGACGTATATTGTTCAAAATATCGCCTAATTGCGCAAAACAAGCAAGCTCCTTGTTTACT
This sequence comes from Trididemnum nubilum, assembly GCA_963965965.1. Taxonomy (NCBI): domain Eukaryota; kingdom Metazoa; phylum Chordata; class Ascidiacea; order Aplousobranchia; family Didemnidae; genus Trididemnum; species Trididemnum nubilum. The sequence continues at coordinate 31,018,203 of OZ014475.1, read as the reverse complement.
CTCATATTAATACGAATATTTAATTATAGTAAATAATTTTTTGTTATTTAATGCAACATTGTAAGCGAGTAAGTGTAATACGGAAACTCTGGAATGTCGTGTTACGAGTCAGAGTAACTTCAAGTAGCATACGTGGAGGGGGTTATAGACCCCCCATTGGCCTGTCTACCAAAATGCAGAATAAGGAAAATACCACGTTTTTAGCACTTCTGAGACTGGTTTTTGCTCTGTAATGGACTAAAAAGTGATTTAAAACATCTTTTAAAACCTAAATTTAGGGGGGGCTAATTTGTCAAAAATGAAACCCACAAATCAATAAAAACTTTGAAAAATGCCCAAAAACAAGCAATCAGATTTGATCGCTAGTGTAAAAAGGCTAAACGTAGGTTTCATCAACAAACATATTATAAACTTAGGAATAGGGGGGGGGCTACTTAGTATTAGTTAATTACCAATTACTTGTCTCAAAATTTTTTCCTTTAGCCCCCCCCCCATTTATTTTTCTCTCTAAAATATAGACCAAATAGATTACTCTGTGTGAGTTTTCTTGAACTGGGATTTTATGGTTTACCAGCATGTAAACAAGAGAGCTAAAATTTTACCACTAGCCACCTTCCACATAGCCCATTTAAGCAAACAGTTTAATCAGGTTTGCACAACCAATTTCTATGCCACGTTTTAAAAGCATTATTTTTTATCAATATAGCCCTAAAATTAAGTTATTTTTGAAAAAAAATGCAAAATTTTCAACCCCAGACCCCCGTGCCTCCGGCGGCTGGGGGCTTTCACCCCAGACCCCCAATAGCCTCTGGCAGCTGGGGGACAATTGCAAATTTCTGGCTATGTGCTGCCCACACTTTGCATTGTGTATTAATCGTATGGGGTTTTGTAGCTTTTGTTTTGAACAATTTTTTCTTCACCATTTAGTTGCAAACCTTATGATATTTAGTACAGATGTATGCTTAATGCTTAATTGTTTTTTGTTTGAAAAGTTTTATTTGCATTACGCACTGTGTGACTTTGTCTCCATCTTGTTACATTACGCTAAGTTATTCATTCGCCAAAGTATAGATCGCGAACAAATTTTTGATGTCACTTTTGAAAACCCCCCCATTGAAAAATCCTGCGTACGCCACTGAATAGCAAACACAGTGCAAGAGCGATAGCACAGTATAAATTTTGCGATAGCTTCAGCTGCTAATTGAACAAATTTTGCATCAATTCCATCCAGTCCACAGCTTTTGTTAGAATTAAGTTGTTTTATGACGCATAAAATCTCAAAAGGGGAGATAGGACGCAAGTACATCAAAGAATGTACTGAATTTGTCAGATAATCACGGAAATTATTCGTTTGAAGAGAACATTACTTTTTGCCGCTAAGTTTTTGCCTATACTACAAAAGTATTTGTTGAAATTCTCTGCTATTCCATTTGGTTTAGTAACAATTGCTCCATTTTCATTTTCCAAATAGCGGGTACGTTTGACTGAGGTTTTTCAGGCGTTAAGGTTTTTATCAGAGGTGGAGTCGAGGACACAAGGCTCGAGGCCAAGGCCAAGGACACAAAAAAAAATCCGAGGCCAAGGCCAAGGACAGCCTTTCCGAGGACAGATACTCTCGAGGCCAAGGACAGGAATGCTCGAGGCCAAGGCCAAGGACCAAGGACACAAGCGCAAGTGCTCTCCAAAAAAAAAGGTCTTCACAAAAATTTTTCAGGCGATCTCCAAAAAAAAAAAAAAAAGTCTTCACAAAAATTTTTCAAGCGATCTTCAAAAACAAACGTTTTCCAAATAAATTTTCAAGCGCTTCACAAAATTTTAACAATTCAAAAAATAGTGCTGTCCTCGAGCCGAGGACAGGCCAATTTTCGAGGACTTGAGGACTCAAGGCCAAGGCCAAGGACTTGACCTTCGAGGCCAAGGACTTCAAAATGTGTCCTCGAGGACGTCCTCGAGGCCAAGGACGTCCTCGAGGACTCCACCTCTGGTTTTTATAATGCTCCAAAATTTTTGCGTATCTTGCCTCGAATTTAAAATTTCAGATTCCAATTACAACTTTTTGGAAAGGTTTTTTAGTTAGGTCAAATTGTTTGCATGAGTTTTGTAGAATTTCTTTTTAATTTCATTACCTTTTAGATATTGAGTGACGTGCAGTATTATAGTCTCTGCTTTTTGCGAATGAAAATAAAAATTCCTTTGGTTATCCAAGGTTTGGATGTTAACTTACGCTTTTTTTTTAAAGCACGTTTACACTACATCTTTGGTTCAACTAATGAAAAACTGTATTATAAAAAATATTCGAATCTGCTAACTAAAGTTAAAAATCTTGCAAAAAACCTTTACTATCATCAAAAACTGGACGACTACACCGACAATCCTAAAAAAAACATGGGAAATTTTGCGCACATTATTGACTTCTAAATCTAACACAACAGCGCCGAACTTTATAATAGTTAATAATTCTTGTTTAAATGATCCTACTGATATTGTAGAAGAATTAAAAAATCATTTTGCCAATATTGGAAAAATTTTAGCGACCAGCATTAGTGGTGATAATAACAATGATAAATTCCTTAATTATTTAAAAATCCATGCTCATCTTCCATATATTTACAATCTACATCTCCACAAGAAGTGATAAATTTAATTAACTCTTTAAAATCAAATAAGGCAGGTGGGCATGACAATATCCTTCCCTATTTTCTGAAAATTTCAGGTTATATTATAGCCTTGCCCTTTTCACAAATATTAAATTGTTGTCTTACTGCAGGCATATTCCCAAGTAAACTAAATTTAGCCAAAGTGGTTCCTGTTTTCAAGAAAGGGCCAACTGATCAATTTACAAACTATCGACCAATCTCGCTATTCCCGTCCTGAAGTAAAGTTTTTGAACGCATAATTTGCAATAGACTACTCTCCTTTTTTACTTGTATATGAATACAATTGTACCAACCCAGTATGATTTTAGACATAAACGCTCTACGATTCACGCCATGCTAGATCTTACAACGACGTGTTATGACAACTTAAACTGTAAAAATTTCTCTGCATTATTATTCTTTGGTATCCAAAAAGCCTTTGATTCAGTTTCACATCAAAAGTTAGTCAAAAAGTTAGAATATTATGGTATTCGTGGCATTGCCAACTCACTAATTTGTTCATATTTGCGTAATCGCAAACAGTATATTTCAATTTATAACAAAAGATCCTCTGAGAAATTGGTCGAAAATGGAATACCTCAAGGTTCGATATTAGGCCCCCTTCTATTTTTAATTTACGTACATGATCTTCCCTCGGCTATGCAAACTGTACCTAGATTCTTTGCTGATGACACTGCTCTTTTGACAACTGAAAGCTATGTTGATAATTTACAACACTTGACTAATTTAGAATTGTCAAGAGTGTCAAATTGGATGTTGGCAAATAATCTAGTGGTCAATAAAGCTAAAACTGTTGCATTGCTTGTCTTTCCCCAAACAAGAAAATCCACAACCTCGCTTACTTTAAACTTTGATAATCAAATTGAACAACCTTCAATATCAGCAAAATATTTGGAAAATTTTGTCGATGAACACTTATCGTTTAAGCCTCAAATTATATTTTTGGAAAAGAAGATTGCATGTTCTGTTGGCGTTCTTGCTAAACTGAGCTACGATCTTCCATGCAATACGTTAATAATTTTGTACTATTCTCTCGTATTATGCGTTGCCATTGTGGGGTGCAACGTATAAAAGCTATTTAATAAAATTAAAAAAGGTTACAAAACAAAGCCTTAAGAATTATTTCTAAAACTAAAATTAGAGGTAGAATAGCGCCACAATATTATAAATATGAAATTTTAAAACTTGAAGGCTTGCAAGTATATAACTTTGAAATTGCAAAGTTAATGTATCAGTTTACTCATAGCAAATAACCTCTCAATTTTAAACATTATTTTGCCTTTTCATCTGATGTTTCATCCTATTCTACCCGCCACAACTCTAACAATGACATTTTTTTACCGCGATTTATGAGTTCAAAAAACCAACACTCCATAAAATACATCGGAGCAAAGATATGGAATAACATTCCTACTGATCTTAAAAATGCATCTTACTCAAAGTCTTATAAAAAGTTTCTCCTTTAGTAAATACAAGAACTAAATTTACTATTGCGTATCACAAAAGTCTGCTGTCATTTCTTTTCATTATCAAATATTTAGCTGTACAAATTAATATTTTACTGTAATATTTTGAACTTAATTAAGATATTTGCCGAGGTTGCTGCTTGACTTGAAGACTATTGGTCGCTTTGCAGCCTTCCGTTGCTGTTTATCATTGTGCAATTCTGTGTTATTTTGGTATTTTTACTGGCAACAAAAATAAAGTGTTCTGTTCTGGAGCAGATTTATTGAGGCAATTACTAACAGCAGATACAAAATAATCAAAACAAAAATCAATTTGGTCAGAAAAGGCAAGTTCATTTGTATTAAAAAATGCTTCGATCGCCTCTTGTACGTCCGTTTTGAACCAATCGCAGTTAAATTGACCAGTATCTCTGAAGTAGTAATAATTATCCTGCTTGATTTTCAATTTAGTTCTGTTAGGACCTCTGTTCACACAGTAAGCAATAGGATAATGGTCAGTTAAATCATTTAGAAATATAATAGAATGTATTACATGTGTTGAATCGTTAATGACAAAATGATCAATAGTCGTTTGCGATACATTTGTAACTCGAGTAGGTTTGTCTACAAGAGAGTAAGCTCCATTGCTAGAAATTGTGTTTAGATAATTCAGACCACCTTCGTTATTCACAGCAGAATTGACATTAACGTTGAAGTAGCCAAATAGATGGGATAATTTGTTTATTGCTCAAAAGATCCAATTTTTTATTAAGTAATTTTTGACAAATCAATCCTGCCCCTGAATAAGTGTTTCGAAAGATGCTTCAAATCACTTTTTAGTCCATTCAAGCGCAAAGCTTAGTCTCAGAAGAGCTAAAAACGAGTTATCTTTCTTATTCTGCATTTTAGTCGAAAGGCCAACGGGGGGGGCCTACAGCCCCCCCTCAACTCCCTCTGGCTACACTACTGGATAACACGGATTTCGTTTAAACCAGCACGTTCTACACGGGCAGTATTTCAAAAATTCTTGATTATTTTTTGTTTGAACTTCTCAAAAAACATTATTGTTTTTTGTTCACTTTGCAGCGTCCACAAAACTCGGCCCCGATTGACGACTCTGCCAACTTTAGCTCCGAATTCTGAACTCATTACTATCTCTACTATGGATTTGTCACGTTTGTAAATATCCAGCATAATCTATTACGTAAGCTCGTCCTAACTTAAAGTATAACGTATAACCACGTTTTTATAACACTTAAAAGGCTAAGACACGAAGCAAAAACGTCCTAAATGCCTAACCCGAATTCAGACTGACATTTTGTCAACCTTAAGCCCCAACCTGGCCCGAGTTACACTCTGGTACGAGCGTATCCTTTGTTTATTTTGAAAGAAAAATTCGATACGCCAGGCGTACTGAATTACCGGCGTAGAAACTGCTAGTTGGTAAAATGGAACACAGCATGTACGCACGTGCGCTCACGATTTTACTCCCAATGTAGACCAGGCCTGTGCGCGAGTACGACCCTAAAAGCCAGGCCCAACTTACAACTTCGTATGAACTGCCTTGCTGAACATTCTGCAAAACCTCAAACTTTACATTCATTTATTGCAATGTCTTTTATTCAGTTTTAAGCTTCTTACATAATAACTGCTGTGGATGATTAATGAAAGGTTCTGTGGAAGACAAAAATAACAACAATTATTTACAACATCAGCGGTCATTTAGCTTTATACAGTAAACACTCTTATTTTTTGGAAGAATAATTTTATTAGAACACGAAGCTCACTTTATCTAAAAGTTTTAGAAGAAATCAAGAACAATGCCAGCCTCGGCAACAAAAAATATTTAGGAACAAACGAAAAAGAAAATTTTACGGAAAGAAGTAACCAATTTCTCTGCTGTTTTGAAACAAAATCTTTGTGATTCTCCAGTAAATTGTTAGTCAGCAAATTTGCAACTATTCAAACATTATGGAGTGCGGTTGCACACTATCAAGGCAACTAAACATTTCTTGGCAGTCGTTTAAGTTGGAAAAAGCTCGCGTTTTTTGCGATGCAACTTTACAAAGTAGATGCAGAAACATCAAAAAAAGCTTTTGATGCAAAGACTATATTTTGCTAAGTTGATGCAAAAGTGCTTTAACGAAAGGCGACAAAACCACATTAGTAGTGAATTAAACGATTATGCAAACATGATCGCTAAAATTGATACCAAAGCTCCTAAATTTTAAAAACAAAATGACTGGAAACTCACAAAATTCACCAACAGCCAGTCTCAATCCAAAACTTACTGGTTCTTAAAAAAAAAAAGAATTCTCTAACTATGGAATTCTGCATGAATTGGGGCAGAGGTTTGCAAAAAATCCTTCATGTGCAATTGTTCGATCCTCTGGGGTCACAATCCTATTTCGATCTTCGAACCCAGAAATTTCAAGAAATTCTTCATCAGATGGCTGCACTCCTCCGTTTGTTTTCAAGTAGTAGGAATATATCTAGCAAATAAAATGAAACGCTGATTTTGAGATACTGCAAATCAGGGATGTCCAACTCTGGCCGGCGAAGAAACCTTATCTGGCGCGTCCAGCTTTTAGATTTTTTCAACTTTGGTTCAGAATTATCGCAGCAATTGCTAAAAACATCCGAAAACAACCAAATCTAATCCTGCTTGAACTTACAATACTGCGAGGTGACATATAGTTTTTTGTCAAAAATGTGGTTGAAGATGTTTTTGGTCTTCGTAATTCTTTACCAAAATGTGGCTGGAGAGCATTTCCTTACATTCCATTTTGGGCTAACAAAACTAATGTACCAGCACGACGGAGGTGTCCCACTGGCGATAATTTGCTTGCAACGAGGTTCGAAAAGTAACCTGCGATAATCTGCACTTTTCCTAGTTTGTTTTTTAGTTAAATTTCCAGGTGTTACTAATCTCTTTCAAATAAAACCGTTCCTTAGAGCAGACAGTGAAACATAGTAGTATAGATTTTTTTCCCTAAAAAAGAATAGCTTTGAAAATTTTATAACCAATCAAATAATCGCACCTTTTCCCAAGCTTGATAAAAAGCCATCAAGAAAAGGAATAAAAAAATTTGGTTCATGATAACTGCATTTTGTACTGGCATTTTTCAATCAATGGTGTGACAGGTGTGAGTAATAACACGAACAGGTGGTAAAGCGATGTAGATTTGCACGTTAAAAAAAAATTACAAATGTCGAATTTTATTGAGCTTGGTTTTGTATTTTTATAACCAAAACTGTTGAAAAATTATATAAATTTTTTAACCTAGATTACCTTAAAATTTACAATATTTGTGACCTTCTTAAACATGGCGAAAACACGCAAAAACCACAACAATGTTTGGCCAATATTTGAGAAAATTGCTACAATTTAACAGCCTTCATTGTTGAGTGCCTACGAAGATGTTTAGACTACTTACAACAATGTACGATTGAAAAATCGTACGTTGTTGCCAGCAAAAATATCGCCAGTCGAACACCATCATAAGTTATGCTTGATCTTGACAGTTGGCCTGCGCCTACCTACTGCGCTGCATCTCATTTGGCATACTCCATCAAAAAAGTCAGGGCACTCGCTATAAAGTAAACTCCGGTAATTTTGATTTGAAAAAGTTTGGCAAGTTTTAAAAATTTTGTTTTAGTTTTTTACTAATTTCAATCCAACCCCAACCAAAACTCAAATGCGTACTCCAAAACTTAGTAGTTTTTAATCTAACCGAATCCAAACTCACACTCAAACCTCAATGCAAACCCTCAAAAACGTAAATGAAAAATGAGGGGACGAGTACGTTTCATTTTTTGACTTTAAATTTTCCGATGAACTGATAGCAGTGTCTAGTCTTTAGTTGTTTTTATGTATAACAAGACACCTAATACAGTACTATGCGCAATCAGAACTGTAGATCAGTGGACTGGTTTAGGTCTCGAGACCATTTTTTTGTGGTCTCGTTCTCGGGCTTCATCACTAAACTGTTAAAAGACCCTCTTCAGTCTTCATGACTTTTTTGATGGTTTGGAAACAGTCGGGCGACCTTAACACGAATGTCGGTAAATAGATTTTTATAAGATTGATTAAATCCTATAGGGACTAGCGCAGTTTGCTTTTTACATTCGTTTGTAGTGATCAATAAAAATTTATGAAAAATACTAATTCAAGTGGAAGTATGCTTCGACTACAAAAAGAGAGGAACTGGGGGAGTTTAACTGGCATAGCTTTCCCACTCGTTACTCCGCATTTTTTTCTAATAACGCTCTACAGCGCTGTCTAGCGATAAACAAAAACTAATTCTAGTTTCGTGGCAAAACTGTAATTAAAATTTTATCATTCGTCACAAAACGATTTGAAATTTGAAACACTCGGCTATTCAACATTGGTCTCGGTTTTGGTGATTAATTGAGCAATTTTCTTACAGTTTATTGCGTTAAATTCTGAACATTATAATTCATTGGCGTTTCAAGGCATAATATGCAATTAGCAAGTCCACGAAAGTAATTTCGACGTTTATTTTAGATCCACATGAACAAAGTGTAATATAATATACGTACCGTTACCCCACTTTCTTTCAGAGCTCTCGCAGCTGCTGAAACATCATCAGTAGATGGCTGGTCAGTGACCAAAGCAAGAACGTTCCTCGCACCTGGGCGGTCATACTCAGTGTTGAAAAGGTTGTTATGGACATGCCACAAGGCGTCCCCGGTGTTTGCATTTGGGTCTGAAGGTAAGTAAAATAAAAAGTGATAACGTACTGTGCAATTCTCAGCTAAACGTTAAAATTACTAGGTACAACGTGTTGCTCCTCTTGGAGAACCTTTTAATGTTTCTTCCGTCAAGTCACTTAAATCTCATTTATAGCTTTATTTTTAAGTTTCTAACAGCTAGTGCGCAATACCAAAACAGAATATAACACTTCCGTTTTTAGAATTTGCAGATATCAAACTAAGCTCAGGAGTTCTTCCAGTTTGTGATTCCTAAATAAAATGCAGTAAAATTTGAAACTTAAAAAACAGTCAATTACACTTTTCTGAAAAAAAAAACGTTTTGCAGTTGAATACGTCAGTATTGCTTTCTTGATTTTTATCTACAGCTGATCTTATATCGGCTGCGTCCGACAGGGTTTACAACAATCAAGATCGCATGAACTGGTTTAACCTGCATCTTGGTGGGGCTGTTGCATCTTTGGTGCTTATTATCTTCGCTTGATAGTTTTAAACAAGAAGCAAATCTAATGCAGGTAGCACAGCGGAGAAGAAGCGGACTCAAACTGGCAAGGACGAAGGTTTGGTTTAATTAGTTTCCTGTCGCTGCAAATTCCGCAAATGCGTGTAAATTATTTGCATTGAAAATTGTCTTGAGTTCTTTATAAATTTTTATGCTCGAAAACAAAAATATTCGAAGTAAAGTATAATCTGCAGAAATTTTAGATCATTGGAAAGTCAGTAGCAGATGAGTATTTGTCCAAGCACTAAACTATTTATCGAAATGAACAGTATGCAGATCGTCCACATAGTAGAGGCTACTGCGCTGCTACGTTCAGCATCGAAGAAAGCAGTGCAAACTGCGAACTTCCCGGATATAGCCTGACGGTCAGGTGGCAATTTGACTGAAGACTGAAAGACACCTTAACTTTTTTTGGTCAAAGCAACTTAATCAGTAGAGACATACCATCTGTTTCAACATTTGAGTTTTCAATTATCGACAGATTCAAAAGTTCCTCCGATGTTACATTTGCTGATTCACGAAACCCAATGTAAGGTGTATGAACATAGCTGTCGTAATGCGGGGAAGCCAATCGCAGTCCGTTTGGTCCAACTGAAACTCTTCTAAATTCAACAATCTTAATTGCTTTAGTTCCCAGTATTGGTAAAAGAAATGTTTTGTCTGGAGAAGTTTTTAGGAAATTACGAGCAACGACAAGTTGGTAAAACCAATCAGGTGGTTGAAAGGTGACACGTTCTTTTGTGCAGCGGTAAGTTTGATGATCAAATCTTGGACCATCTAAATCGTACACAGTGTTGTCAACGGCTTACCACCGCTGCGACATTTTTCAGAAAGAAAGTTTGTTACCCGGGAGCAGTTACGCGATGATGGGCCCGGCAAAGCTGTAACCCGCTTGAGCGAACTACAGCGACAGCAAGTATAATGAAAGGTTTGATTTCGTAGAATAAACCACAAGTATTAGTTTCGTTTACTAGCATTTCCCAAAACTCCTACTTTAGGTACTGGCTTTTTTTCAGTCGTTTACCTTAGTTTTCGTTCAACAACTTCTAAAAAGGCATGCTTGGAAATGAAGTATGACAACTGGAGTTTGTTGTTTCCAGCCGTTCGCTTATAATTACGTCAAGTTTCATTCCTGGTAGTCAAAATAGATATGGGTAAGCACTAGCGCACGTAGGATTTTCAAAAGGAGGGGGGGAGAAAATTTGAGAATAATGAAGACCAAAAGAAAAAATTCTCCACACAGATTTAGTCCGGTTTGTAGCCCAAAATTAGGCGAAAAAAAAAAAAGGTCTTCACTTAGCTTTAGTCCGGGTTTGTGCTCAAACTTTCTGCTCAAGTTACAAAGGGAGGGGGCATGTCGCAATTTTGCATACTATTCTATGCTAATTAATCTATTCTGGCGACCCGAAGGTGTGTGAGAATTAAGGCAGACTTGTAGTGAAAAATTCTAACCTGAGGGACTGATCCAAAACGAATTGTACTAATATTATCTCTTAAGTGAACAGCTAATTTACCACAGACTTAAATTGAAGATCACTTGGACCTGCTCTTCTTTTGAAATTAAGGTAAAGTCAAAAAAGATCTTCACCCAAGTAGAACCTGTTTTCTCCGAAATGTAACCTGACATGCGTTTTTCAAAATTTAACGATTTTTGCTTCAGATCTAGTTTTCAACCACTAAAACACGTCCGTTTCTTTCAAAGAAATGTTGCAGCGGTGGCCAGCCGTTGGCAACACCGTGTCCGATTACCCGGCCCGAGATACAAACCTAAGACCTCCCACTCCAGAGACGAAAGCGTTACTGCTCGACCAACGTTGGGCATTTTTACCTGATTTTTTGTTATTTATGTACGTATAGCTTAAGGCATTTATGATGTCATTAAAAAACAAAAGCATTTTTTTCGAAAAGTTCGAGATGGAGTGAAAAAATAAGATTAAAACCAGGCTGGAAGTTCGATTGATTTTTTTTCCTAGTTCATGATCGAGTTCAGTCTATTTTACAAGTATTAGTTCAAGTTCCAGTTCTCTAATTAAATTTTTTCGAGTTCAAGTTCGGTGACAATATCAAATTTTTGGAGTAACTACTTCACTTACGTTTAATTGTTTAGGTGCTTTCTGGCCTAAAGCCAACCAGCGCGGAAGGTTGGGAAGAACCAGCGGAATGGCAACTACTTACAATAAGCATGGCGAAAAGGTCTTCTTACGCGATTCAAATCTGCAGCCTTTGGATCATCGGTTCATTGCTCCACCATTTGAGTTGGAGAAGAAGTCGCCGTTCTACTGGTTTTTCTTTGGGCTTCCGCGCTGGTAGCCTTTAGGCCAGAAAGCACGCAAACGATTAAATATTAGAACACTGTACATCACAATTAAATTATTTCACTTAATATATGTACTGTAGTAGGCTCACGATTGTTCCTCAGCAGTTGGAAAAAACGCAATTACACTTAACATAGCTTAATTAACAAAAATACTTTTTTTTGACAACTTTTCGATGAACTCAAACTCAAACAGTATTATTTGAGTTCAAAAATATTTTTTTTCCATGTCAGGTTCAAATTCGAGTTCGGCCTACTGATCAAGTTTTTTTGAGTTCAGGTTCACAGCCCTTAGCGTTATACTTAGGCCTACCCCAAAAATCTTCCTAATTGTTCCCTCGTAGTACTCGAATAAATTCGATGATCGTGATAGTGTCTGAGAATCACCAGATCGACGAAAAGGTTTGGTGGACAAGGCACTGAAAAATAAAGATAAAAAAACAGAAAAGAAATAAATCTTACAACCTTAAAGCTTTTTAACTTCCAGGATTGGTTGGAGCATGGAGTAAAGATCTTTTTTCATTATCTTTTTTCTTTTGTGGCCTTCACCCAGATATTCACGAAAAAATAGGCTGAATTAAATTCACGAATAAGAGGCTCAATTGAAGCGATGGCTTTTTCTGATCTGACTTTTACCTTAAATTCCGAAAAAAATGTTTCGTATGATACTTCTTTTGAATAAAGTATAAGTTTTAAGTTTCTTAAAGAAAGATTTAGCTTTTTGTACTCGGACCCGAAACGGTCAAAACTATACGGTACTTACTACTTACGTGAGCAACAAGGAACAGGTTTGTCCCATTTTCCGTTGGGAAGACAGGTTATCTCTTTGCTATAGCTGGGATTTACTACGTAATCGGAGATGCAACGAACACGACAGACTGATCCGACTCGATTTTCTCTCGAACATCTTATAGAGCCGCGTCGAAAAGGTTCAGGCAACTCTGTACAACTTAGACGAGCTGTAAAAATGGCATTAAAAGATATTCTGATCGAAATCGGTTTTATCGAAGAAACGAGAACTGCTATGAGACAATAAAATGGTACCCGAAATCTTGTTCTACAATTCCCTTATTCGCGAAAATAAATTTAATCCGTTTGACTCCGTACAATCTACAATTCTGCATTTCGAAGTTTCGTGATAGCAGAAAAAGATGATTTTGCAAAATCTTTTGCAGAATATGGAACGCGATGTTGGATATTCTGCTAAAAGCCTTCCGAAGTTATTTTTTCCTGATGTTACCAAATTTTGAAACGCACAGGATTGCCAATGGTACGGAGTCGATGTGATTAAATTTGCTGCTTTTGTGGATAAGGGAAATTGTGGAACAAGATTTGGGGAGCCTTTTGAGTACCTGAAGTAGTGCTCATTTCTTCAATAAAACCGATCTGTAGTCATAGGCGTAGCCAGGATTTTTGATTGGGGGGGCCCAAATTCCAAATCACATGCAATGACGTCATCAAAAACTTCGAAAGAGGAATTTTTGTGGGGGCAAAGATATCGTGGAATGGAAGATCAGAAGCCGTGATGGCTTGGAGTTGGCACGTAACTAGGAACTCGTTCAAAAGGGAGGGCTGAAACTAATAGTTAAAATGTGAATACGTCTAAATTGGGAGACGTGTTGAGTAAAGAAGTGTAGTGCTGTAATTCAAACGTATTATTGAGGGGGTTCTGGGGGCAGAGCCCCCAGCCACTGGAGGCTATGTGGGCCTGGGGGCGAAGCCCCCAACCGCTGGGCGATTTTTCGTAATTTTTTGAAAAAAAAGCTGTTTTAACACTATTGGATTACATTCGCGCGTATTCAGAGCCCCATTTAAAAGTATTAGATTTTTAACATTTGAAAGCCAATTGAAAAAATTAAGTTGTTCAGTCCTTCTTTTGCTTGCAATTTAAGTCCAAAACACGTTTAAAATCTTGCATTTTGGGGTTAAGTTTTCTAAGTGACTTGGTCCAGGTAGGGGGGAGAAGTAAAGTACATTGCCTCCTGCAATATTTTAGCAGTGAATAACAATCCACTCGAAAACTTTGCTTGGATGAGATTATTGTTTTGTGATGAAAACAACCAGTCATAGGAGTACATATACGGCCAGGGGGCCAAGGCCCTCTCAAATCAAAATTTTGTTCAATGAGCATTCCCCTTACTGTAGCTAATTTTTTCAAAAATATTTTGTTGCCTAAAAACTGGCCAGGTGGAGGTGAATTGTTATTACAAAATGTACAATCGATCGTTAAGCCTATTAACCATGTTTTTGCCCAGGCAGGATTTACATTGAGTTGGGCCCCAGGCACTTTGGGATTTTTGCAATATTTTCCAGCCAAATATAGGTGAAGATCAAAAAAGGTCTTATAGGAGCGCGGGGCCCCTGGCACTGAACCATCTGTTAAACCCGCACCTGGTTATTGCATTACGATCATAAAGAGGTTACATGAGGGCCTGAGTTATAAAGATAAGAACCCTTAATTTCACTCGGGTTATACGTTTAAATTGGTTAGCAAACATCAAATTGAGGGATCCGGGCCCCCTGGATTAATATTATTGTTGGGGGCCCATTTAAATTAGGGCCATTTAAATATTATTGTAGTGGGCCCATTTAAATTGGTTGGCAAAAATTAAATTAAGGAGCCCAGTCTCCCAGCATCGATATTATTGTTGGGGAACCATTTATATTCGGGGCCATTTAGATATTATTGTAGAGGGCCCGTTTAAATTGGTTGGCAAAAATTAAATTGACGGGGCCAAGGCACCTTGGATCAATATTATTTTAGGGGGCCATTTAAATATTATTGTAAGGGGACCATTTAAATTTGTTGGCAAAAATCAAATTAAGGGGCCTAGCCCCCCTGGATCAATATTATTGTTGGGGGCCCATGTAAAATGGGGGCCAATTAATTAAATATTGTTTTAGGGGGCCCATTTAAATTGGTTTGGCAAAAATTAAATTGAGGAACCCGGGCTTACTGGATGAATTTTATTGATGGGGTCCCATTTAAATTGGGGGCATTTATTTAAATATTGTTGTAGGGGGCCCATTTGCATTGGTTTGGCAAAAATTAAATTAAGGGGTCCGGTCTCCCAGCATCAATATTATTGTTGGGGGCCCATTTAAATTCGGGGCCATTTAGATATTATTGTAAGGAGCCAGTTTGAATTGGCAGGCAAAAATTAAATTGACGGGGACAGGCCCCCCTGGATCAATATTATTTTAGAAGGCTATTTAAAAATTATTGCAGGAGGCCCATTTAAATTGGTTGGAAAAATTAAATTGAGGGGCCCGGCCCCCCTGGATCAATATTATTGTTGGGGGCCCGTTTAAATTGGTTGGCAAAAATTAAATTGAGGGGGCCTGGGCCTCCTGGATCAATATTGTTGTTGATTACTGTTGTATGCGTCTACTGTTGTACGCGAAGATGCTAAAAAAAACTAAAAGAGAAGAAACAATAGTTTTTTTATGTGACATTTTTATCATTGGTAGCATTTCAATTGCGGGGGGGCGGGCCCCCCCGGCTACGCCTATGTCTGTTGTAGAAATGTTAAAGAAATTAAAAAAAATTAAAATAAAAAATAAAGAAAACAACATCCATTACTATTAATATGCTTAAATTAATTCCGTGTATGAAGTTTGATTTCCCTTTATTCGTTGGATAAAACTGCGGACGTCGCTGCGAAAGCTTATTCTACCTCATTAGCATAGTACCAAAACCGCTTGAAAATATCTAAATTATACCGTACACTAGCAGAAAAAAAACAAACTCGTGCTGGAATATTGGCTGCAATTTTACCAATAATTTTACGAGCCCACAGAAGCTGATTGGTTGTGCATATGTTCTTTTTTTGTCATGAGAGAAAGCGTTGGTATGGCGTTAGTTTTTTGGACACATCCATACCATAACCGCTAGCTAAATCTACAGTATTTCTGGATCTCTGCGTAATGCGGAATATTGAGTTTTAATGCTGGTCCAAAACTTCTCAAGTTGTTGGACTGCAAAACAAACCAAAGCGATTATTTCTGATCAATATGAGCCACGTGCAACCAGTGGCGCAACCAGGTCCGGCGCCAGGAAAGCGTGACTGGGGGTGCAAAAATAAATTTTGGGGGTGCGAGAAGTTTATTTATGTGAATTCAAGAGGGGCACAAGGGCACAAGAAATTTATTCCAGTCTGGATCAAACGAACAAGGTGAAGACCAAAAAAAAAGGTCTGCAGTTCAAAAATTTTCACAAATTCTGGTTATAGTCTCAAAATTCTTGCAATTTTTCACGAATTCTTAAGTGAAGACAAAAAAAAAGGTCGTCGTCCCAAAAATTTTATGAAATCCGGTGTGAGTCTAAAAAAATTAAGAAAATACGGGTGGCAAACCCTAGTTTAGGCCTCGATTTGCACTCCAGAAGCCCTGAGCCTGTTAATTTCTTCGGGGCACAGTCCTCGCTTGGGGGGCACAATTTTTGTTTGGGGGTGCACATGCAGTAATTTGGGGGGGCACGGCCCCGGAATGCCCCCGTGGCGCCGGGCGCAACCAGGGGTGCTACGAGGGCTTCAGCCTACCCTACCTCCTAAACCAAGCCACTTAGAAAGTTTAACCCCAAAACACAAGTGTTATGCTATTTTGGACTTCACGTGTAAGGGAAAGCTGAAGGGGCTGGGCAACTTGAGTCTTCCAAATAATTTCTGATTTTAGCACCTTAATTCTTCCAAATGACTTTAGAACATGCAAAATGTGATCAGAATGGCGTTAAAATGGCTATTTTCCAAAAAATCACAAAATTTGACCGGCGGCTGGTGGCTGCAACTTCAGACCCTCAATGATTTACGGCTGCTGGAGGTTCCGCCCTCAGACCAGCGTCTGTAATACGCTTAGTTGGACCAGTTTACTCAGCACATCATTTAATACGAGACGTTTTTCGAACAAAAAAATTTAACTTCGAGTACCAGCTCCCTCCGTAGGAAAATTCCGGCTGCGCGCCTGCGTGTAACTGTGGAAGGCATTTGTCATTGGAAGACTTTTATTAACTGTAAAGCCAGAAATTGGAATTGAACCTTTATTGATCAATAATTTACCTGGTAGTAATAGCATCATTTTCATTTATCAAATTGCTTTAGCCTGATAGAGACAGCGGAGAGAATTTATACTCTTTGATTCAAGCGGCCATCTGATCACTAATCCACGATACACGGTCAAAGCTTCACACTGTCCTTTTTAATACTAAACGTCAAAAAGGGAAGTTGTGAATACTAATTTTTGTAGTACAGTACTTGCTTTGACCAGACCTGGAATCGAACCCAAGTTTACCGCTTCAGCAGCAAACGCTTTAACCACTCGGTCACTAATCGGGTGCAAAACGCTGCGAAGCAACATTTTCAATTACCATCACGATATTTCGCAAAAGTGAGCGAGTGTTGCATTTCACTTTGTCTTTTAAAACGTCTGTTCTGAGGACCTAGTAAATTTTTTCTAGTGACATGCAAAAATCAACATACTTGTACCACGTGCAATAGCGGTGCATCTTTCGTTCTCATTGCAACGATCATCAAAACAGCAACAACGACATGTTGATTGTCTTTGATTGTTGTTACAGTTGAAAGATCCAGTAGGGAACCGTGGTAACCAGTTCTAGCACGTAATAACTTTTAGCAGTAGAACAGTTTTTGATCAAATCTCAAGAAATACTGGTGCTGTTAAGTTTATGTGGTGGTGCTCGGGAATACGGTATACAGCTAAATTTCCGGAAAAAGTACGGTACAGAATCACGTACGATATTTTTTTAGAAAAGTACGGTGAAGTTGATCGGTACTACAGAACTTAAAAATTGCTTAGATTAAACAGTTCCTGACTTCGAAGCAGCGTTTAGTCTGACACTTTTCAAGAGGACGTGAACATTTTTATTAAAGAAGTACGGTTCGTTGGAAGGTATTTTTTAGAGAAGTACGGTACTTTACTGAAATATGGTATCATTTTTTTCGTATCGTACTTTTCCGTAACTATTTCGTGCTTTTTTGGTTTGTTTGTGATTAGGGGCGTATTTAGGGTGGGGGGCATTGGGCCATGGCCCTTCCCTTTGGGTCGCCAGGATTGCAAAATTGCATGGAAAAGTGAGCAAACTTGAGGCATGCCCCCCCTCCCCTTTGCAAGTTGGGCATCAGGCTTTGGGCTCGAAATCACCCGATATTGGGCGAAAAATGAGACGAAATTTGAGTGAAGACCTTTTTTTTTTTTGCTCTTCACCTGATATTGGGCAAAAATTGGGACGAAATTTGAGAGTGACAATTTCAAATTCTGATCTATGTTCCTCTCGGCCCCCCTTTTCAAAATCCTGCGTACCCTACTGTTTGTGATTGTCTTCTCACAGTAGCAGTCAACGTGTTGGGAAAATGACACGGGGAAGACTTTTCTGGCAGCGCAAAAACCGCTAACTAAAGCGCTAAAGGTGCTAACTTAAAACAATTGGGAGCTCTCTGTAACCTCATGTCATCCTCATAGCGCAGGTCTTACTTAAACAAAAGCAGAATGTACATTATGTAAATTGCAATTATATCCCTAGTTATTCTCCATTAGTAGCCTTGGCAAAGAGTCAACGAAGGAGGACTTTCGGTCTTTAAGTCAAGCTGCCACCTGCCCATCTCATACAGTGGAACTTCACACTATTCCTTTTAATGCTAAACGCTGAACAGGAAACTTTTGAATACCAGTTATTAAAATGCTTGGTTCAACCCCATAGAAATCGAAAGCGAGTATACCGCTACGGAAGCAAACGCTCTATCTATTCGATCATCGATCGGTATACGTACATGTGCGCGGCATTTTTTACACCTCTCGCAATCAAAAAATAATTCTCACTGCCCGTCTGCTCTACAAATCAGCAACGTCTTGGCACCTCTTCTGTGCCATAACTCGCGCAACATGAATTATAAACTTCGCAAACCAATGGTACGAAATAGACATTGACTTAAGGTAGGGAAATTTTTCCACACCTTAGTGGTACCTACGGTAATTTAACGAAGTACGAAATTAAGATACGGCATATTTTTAAAGGGAAGGATTACAGAAAATTATACCGTATCGTACCGTAATGACCCTTTGTCCATCACTGAATTTTGTGCGATAAAAAAATTTTGTGATTAACAGTACTGTACTAAAACAGGCCAGTTGGTTGAGCGGTACCGCGTTCGTCTCTGGAGCGGGAGGTCTGAAGTTTAAATCTCGGGTCGGTCAAATCGGACACAGTTTTGCCTACGGCTCGCCTCCATTGCGACATTTCTTCGAAAAAGCTGTGTTGCCCGCAGGCTCAATGATGCAGGGATGGTATGGGCTCCGCCAATTTGTTACACGCTTCGGCGTAGTACAGCGTGTACAACAAGATTTGATTTATAGATTTAATACCAAATCACCAATCAGGCGTGAACAAAAAAGCCATTGTTTAAAACTTGTCCTTTTTTACTTATCCCCACTTAACAGGTACAATTAAACCTACGTATTTCATGCAGCTTGAACTTGAAGGTGGGGATTTCATAACGAATCGAATTTATGCAAGGGTAGTATTCAGTGCCGTCGCGAGAGCAAACGAAGTAAGGGGGCACCAGCCCAAAATGGGGAAACACTAAAATAGATTTAATTTTTGCGCATAAAAACTGATATTATTTTACGGCGACAAATTTAGCGCTATTTTATAAATTTTGTAGTCATGTTTGAAAAAAGAGACGTATAAGCCCGGCAGCGTGTATTAGCTCGTTTCGAATGCAGCCTGTATAATCGCTTGAAAAATCTATTTGCCAGAGTGAAAGCGACTACAAGCACAACCAGGATTTTGCTAAGCGAAAGGGGGCTTGAATCAAAAGTTTGTTTTGTTTTTTTTTTGCACAAAAATTGTGTAATCTAGGCCCCGTGTAGAACAAACCAATGCAACTCAAGGGTATCATAGAGGGGTCCAGGGGGCAGAGCCCCCAACCGCTGGGTGATTTTTGCAATTTTTTGGCAAAAAATGCAATTTTAGCGTCATTTCAATCACATTTCGCACGTTTTTAAGCTGTATGGATAATTACAATTTATTGCTAAAATTCTAAAGTCATTAAAAGAATTAAATTGCCTAGCCTCTAGTGCCCCCCTTATACTTCAGGACAAGTCCAAAACACGTTTAAACGTTTGTTTTTGTTTTGGTTATATTTTGCAAATGACTTAGCTAAAGGGGGCTGATGCCCCCTTAGCCCCTTCCTCCTAGTTGTGCAACTGACTGCGATCTAAAAAAAAACCTTAATGTGTTCTTAAAAAGCAGCTGTTTTTTTAAGTTCCACGTATTGTTTCATGTCTTAATTGCTAACGCAGTACCGGTAACGATTCTGCAGGCTTACATTTACGTACTAACAGCAATTAGATTAACAACAGATGGATTATTGCGTCACATCTATGTACTAACAGCAATTGGTGGCCAGCAATTTTGAAAAGAGTCATTTTGTTTGAACGTTATTATTTCTTTTTCTATTGTTGCCGTTGTCTTGTCGTTAAGTGATGCTCCAAAAAAGTATTCTGAGTAAAGCGAAATGAGGGGATACAAGCAGTCATAGTGGAGGCACGCCCCCCCCCCCCCCCCCCCCCCTAGCGACGGCACTGGTAGTATTGCAGATGAGGTAGCAGAACATTAAGGTTGCAAAAACTGCTCGCCCTTAAACTTAACTATGAAATGTGTATTACAGAAACATATTATGACATCTGCGATAGAAGGTTTGGTGTATCAACATATTCGGCAGGCCTAAAGTGTAGTACCAGTAGCACTTAAAGTTGTAGAATATTCGTATAAATTAAGCTGACAGTAGCGTAGCCAGGTGTGCCCCCCATTGGCCTGAAAAGTAGGCCTACGCAAAACACCACGGTTTTAGTGCTTTTGAAACCGATTTTTGCTCCAAAAATAAAAATAGACCCCCCAAATGGGATTGGCAATCAGAAGTTGTGAAAAACTTGCTGTGATTTAGACCACATAAGTGGAGTTTTTTTTTGGATCTCACCTAAAGTTGGTCAGAAAAACTGGCTGAATTTGGTGAAGACCTTTTTCTCTTTTTTTTTTTTTTTGTTTTGGAGACCACCTAACTTTGGCCGGAAAAACCGACTCAAACTGATCAAAGATCGATTAAAATCTAGGTCAAGATCCTTTGATGTTTTTTCCAGTATCCAAAAGAGCCCCCACCCCTAAGCAAATTCCTGGCTACGCGCCTGTAAGCTGATATGACTACCTGCTTCTGCTCGTTCAAACAAGATTCGCGTTGCTTGCATTGTTTGGTTATGGTCGTAATCATTTCATTTCGTTGCTCAGTAGTGGCACAAATTTCACCCACCGAACATTCAACAAGTTTTCCATTCCTGCGACATTCTGCCAGGCTCCTTCCACGACAATCGAGGCAAATTATTTCTGAATTGAAAATTTATTTGCATTTTGAAAGTACCATCAACCATTTAGAGAAATTCCGGACTCGGATCTAGAATAAGCACAAAGGTCATTTCTTCGCAGCCGAATAGCTGTGTTTCATTACGGGTTTTAGCGAAAATCAAAAAAAAGGGTCACCATTACAAATTGAAATTGACTTGAATTTTACCGGGGTGCCGAACCGCAACACTTTCCAGTTCTTGCCTGAGATCAACATTCAAACCGCGCGGGTACCTATCCAAAATTTATGGGTCTGGATACTTCTTAGTCCATACCAATATCCTCCTCTCAATAGCCTTGATTATTAGGGTTAGGTTAGGGTATATCAAACTAAAACATTAAATATATAGGTATTCACAGCTACTTTTACGCATTCGATGTTTAGCAAAGAAAACCCTGAGACTTCAGTGTTAGCTGTTAGACGTGGGCAGATTAAAAGGGCATTCAAGACGTTTTTGTTTAAAAAACTTTACTGTGAAATCATAGTAAGACAACTTCGGCAATTTTTTAGAATTTTTTCGCACTAATTTTGATTTTCTTCGGCCAAGAAATTGTTGGATATTCGGAATTATTTTTCCCCTTAGACTAAGCAGAAACACTTTCCAAACATTACCAAACTGAACAGAGGTAGGTCAAAATCGTTCCAAATGACTGACTACATTAGCAGCTGTCGAGGAAGTGGTTTCGTTGGTACGTGCTGATAACCGTAACAAACCTATACGAAAAATGCTAACTAAAATGCTAAAATGCATTAGAGTTTGCAATAGCATATTTACATAAAAAACTAACTGGCCTTATCTGACCTTTAGGCCTAAACCAATAGCGCAATAATCGCATAAAACTTACTGGCTCACTTAAAACTGGAATCTTAGTTTAATATCTTGTCTGCTACGATACTTTAGCCTTCAACAAGCAATAATTTTTTTTGATAGGCTATCGATAGTAAGCAATACCCACGAACTTAAATTGTAAAATTTTGCATGGGGTGCTTTTGCAGCCTTGACCAAACCTCAGTAAAGATTACGTGATTACGCCGACGATTGAAGTGTTTCTCTTTCTGAATCACTTTTCCCGCGGAATTTGGTGCTATATTTGACTGGAATTTGTCGGTCTTTTTCCTCTGATCATCCAGCGCTCAAATCTCGATGGGGGGACTCCTAAATATCGATGGGGGGACGCTCAATCTTGATGGGGGGACGCTTAATCTTGATGGGGGACGCTAACTCTCGATGGGAGAACGCCCCCCAGCGTCCCCCCTACAATTTAAGTATTGGCAATAGGCTACATCGCCTAAAGCACTAAAACCTGATCTTATTGCGAATACTTTGCTAGCATTTGGCGAACAATGCAGACTAGAAAAGGATCTAACCTCCCTGAATTCAAACAGTAGTTGTTCCACTAATTTATTTACCTGCACCTTCAGCACTCACCTAGATCCAAGAAGCCTGGCACTTAGTAAGACTCGGAAATAGAAGTTAGAAACTAATTTATTGCGCAATCTACGTGAAACAAGATGGCCGAAATTTGAATTCTAAGAGGAAAACATAAAATTTTTTCTCTTAAACTTTCTTAACCTGATGAGTTGCAAGAATCGCAATGAGGTCATGTTGTTAAACATATTTTTTTAAGATTTTGTCTCTGTTTTTCAAAATTAGGGTTGAATGCTCTGTTAAGGTTGGCTCAAAAACTGCACCTGAGCCAAGTAGGAAATCTGCGTTAAAGATGTGAATTGGTCAGATTATGGACAGATTAAGAAAATGATCATAAAAAAAAGAAAAAATTTTCCGCCAGGTTTGATCAGTGACGAGGTTTTAGCAAGGGTCATTCAATAAACAAAGTAAAATTTTCAGTATAAGGACTTATAATTCAGATGGGAGCCAATTTTTTTTTTTTCTAATTCACATGAATGAAATTTCTTTTGCCGATAAAAATAAAAAGTTCAAGAGTTGTGGTAAAAAAGAAAAATGTCAGATAAAGAAGCATGCACCAGGATTGAACAGCGGTAAGTTATCAAGTTTTTAGTTACAGAAGGGTGCAAAGCTGTGGAAATTCATAGGAGAATGTCAACTGTGCATGGTGCCACATGTTTCATACAAAACAAACATAAAGAACAAACGCACGAGATAAACATAAACAACAAACGCAAGGGTCATCTCTCGAAAGGAGTCATTTTGCATCATGACAATGCAAGGCCTCACACAGCAGCCCAAACGGTGCAGACCATCAACAACCTGGGCTGGCAACTGCTCCTTCATACCTTTTACAGCCCATACCTTGCCCCTTCACACTTTCACCTGTTTGGTCCCTTGAAAGAGTTCACGAGAGGCACAAACTTTGAAAGTGACGATGAAGTCAAAAATCTTGTAAGCGACTGGCTGAGATATCAGTCTAAAGATTTTTATGGTGAGGGAATACGGAAGCTTGTGCACAAATGGGAAAAATGTGTGAAAGTGATGGGAGACTATGTTGAAAAAAAAATTAAGCTTCCATCTGAATTATAAGTTCTTATACTAAAAAATTTACCTTATTTATTGAATGACCGTCGTATAATAAAAATAATAATTATTATTATAATAGTTTGCAATTCATATTCTTGAAACATAGTTGTAAGTCGGGCCTGGCTTTTCGGGTCGGGCTCGGGTTAGGGCCTAAAGTTGACAAAATTTTCAGGCTTAATTCGGGCCTGACGCGTACTTTTTGTCTTAAGTGAACCAAAAATATAGTCAAAATAACTTGGTGACATTGCTAAATTTTTCAGACCTAACTTTACTTTCGGTTTTTTTCGGGCATGATTTGGGTTTTAAATTAGTTTTCGGGCTCGGGCCGGGTTCGGGCTTATATTTTAGGGTTTGGGCCGGGTTCAGGCCTGAACTAGTCGGCCTGTTTACAACTCTGCCTTGAAATAACACCAAACAAGTGTCGGTGCATCTAACTAAGGGGCCGTAGTGTCTTCAAACTAAGTAGGTTTACAGAAATAAACTTACTACACAACAGAGGTACTAATTCAAGGTAACACCTATAGACAGCAAAATATTATCATTTCTCTAACGATTGTCCAGTTTAAGCTTCAATGCAGATAATTTGTAAACACCGGTACTCTTTTTATTCACCAAGTATCCTTGGCCAGGAGACAGTTAAACTTTTTGCCTTCGACTACGCTGCCACCTACAGAGCACCATGTCTACCTCACACGGGACAGAGCTCAGGCTTCATACTCTTCCATTTAGGTCCAGTCTCACACTGAACAAAATTGTGAGCGTACAAGTGTTTGTCGAAAATAATGCTCAAACAATCAAGGGAAACGAACGGACCTCAAATTTCAAAACAGAATCTTGCTTTTTGTACTACTTCACTGAAGATCATGGTCAAATCAGCAAAAACAAAAATTACCAGACTAATAAACTCATCCCAACTGTACTGTAGCGGAGTTGCCTACTATAGACAATACTTTTACACCTTAACTTCTAAAATTTTCATTTCAAGTAACAATTTTAACTCAAAATACCTTCGGAAATGGCGATGCAGTTTGCCAAAACAAGAGCTGCGACAAAAAATTTTTTCAGCATCTTTGAACATCTCCTTCTAAACTAACACCGTTCAAGATAAGTTGATTAAAATTTTGTTTCGCTTAAAATTCTTGCATATATACATGCTATGCCCTCAGGCTTGTACAGGCGAGTAGGCAGAAATTTGCAATGGGGGATGCAGTTACAGGGGTCTGAAGGTAAAGCGCCCAATCGCCGGAGGCAATTGGGGGTCTAGATCGGAGCCCCCAGCACTCGAAATTTTTGTATTTTTTTGGCAAAAATAACTTCATTTTAAGTCTATTTTGATAAAAGTTAATGTTATTGAAATGTGGCATTAAAATTAGCGGTGCAAAAACATGATCATCCGAGTTGTATAAATGAGCTACGAGGGAGGTAGCTACTGCTAGAATTTTAGTTCTTTTGTTTATAAGCTGGTAAATTATAAAGTCCTATACCGGTAGTTTAATACAACTCTCAAGGAGTTTTCGATTTTGTCTGTATTTTTTGGAAAAGATACAATTACGGGGACTAACGGAAGGAAGTTTGAGATAAGTGATTGATATTTACGTAATACTAAATACTCCCCTTATTCCTGAGCTTATATATTTTTTGATGAAACCTATGTTAAGCATTTTTCAATAAGCGATCAAATTTGAATACTAATTTTTGGCCATTTTTCAAAGTTTTTCTTCTAATTTATGGGTTTAATTTTTGACAAATTAGCACCCCCCCCCCCTAAATAAACGTTTTAAAATAGACTTTAACTCATTGTTTGAGTCTTTTCAGTGCGCTCAAAAGTGCTAAAAACGTGGTATTTTCCTTTTTCTGCATTTTGGTAGGCTGGCTAATTGGCTGAGACTATAGCCCCCCGCCCACCTCTGCATACGCTACTAGCTGGGCTTGCACATGCTACGCATTAAAGTTTTTGAATTAAAATACATGCTTTGCCCTCAAGCTGAGTTGTGTTAAATTGTTGACAACTTCATGTACGCAGAGTAATGTAGGTTGTAGAAAGATTTTTGTGTGACCGTTGAGAGAAATTCTGTGCTTCGGGACAAATTTAAAATGAATAGAAATATTTCTCAACCAAACAGCCAATTTACTCTTGGAATTAAGGTAAAAACCAAAAAAGGCCTTCACTTAAACTGCCGAAACTGGGTCCGTTTTTTTCTGAAATCTAAGTGAGATCTACCATACATTTCAACTCATGACTGAAGACCCAATTTCAATCTTGTTTGTGCATTTGCGTCTGATTAATTATTGTTTTTTTGCAATTTTATGACTTAATTATTTGTCATTGTCTAATCTGCGCTTAAATCAGTTTAGTGGGTAATCATTATCTTTTGTAAAAATAAGCTGCTAATTACCGCATCTACTAAGGCCGTCTTTTAAGAATCGCTATTTTGTGTTTGAAGGTCGTTTGCATTATTTGTTTTGAAGACGACTTTAGATTGCCTGCTGCCAACCTTTGTTTTTCAATTTTCGGCCTTTGGATGCAAGACAAAGCCGATGTACCACGTACTATCACTGTTCTGTAACTATTTAATCGTGCTTGGAGCCTAAGAGCTCAGTAGTGACAGCAAAGATTCAAGCGAACAGAGCCAGTTTTTGTGAAACGAGTTAAAGCTGCTTAACTTGGGTAAATTTGCGTTTTGCGAAACCCCTTTCTTATGGATTTGAGTATTGACTGTGGGGGAACAGACATAAAACGTGGAAAAAAGGCCCTGAATTGGTTTTCACATCGAGTTTAGAGACTATTCCGTTTTTGGTACTTTTGTTCATTCATTATAATAATAAACGTCATTAAAAAATCATTTCAATCTAGTGTGCAGCTAGTCCAAGAAGAGAGGGATTGGGAGAGTTTGGAGTGGCTCTACTAAAAGTAGCATAGCCATGGGGGACGGGGGGGCTACAGCCTCCCCCATTGGCTTAAAGAGTATGCAAAATACCACATTTTTAGCACTTTTGAGGCCGATTTTTGCACTAAGAACGAAACTAGCCCCCCTCATTGGCATTGACGATGAGAATTGGTCAAAGACCTGAAGTTATGTCCACCAGAAAAACTGGGTTTCAGCCTGGCTGAAGACCTTTTTTTTGTGTGTGTGTGTCTTTTGTTTTTGAGGTCATCTAAATTTGGACAGAAAAACCCGACTCAATCTAAATGAACATCAATCAAAATTTCTTTTCTGCCACCGAAACAGCCCCCCCCCCTATTGCAAATTTCTGGCTACGCGACTGTCCACTACACGTGATTGACTTTGGTAATAAAACTCCGCATCGCTGCCGTGCGAAAACAAAAAACGGTTCTGGTTGGCAAGTCGTAGCAGATCTTCATTTTAAGAATTCAGCAATTAAAGAAAAACTGTTTGGCAAATTGAAACAATGTTTTCTCCAACATTTACCTACCTATGCTTCAGATCAATATTCATTCAACCATCACGGGCTCCCTTTAGCAGTGCAGGTTCTCCAAATACCAAGAACTTGGGTACTCCTCCCCCTCCCCACTTTCATCAGCCCTGAACTGAACTTTATTCTGTTACCTGTTATAAATAAACAGCACAAACCCACAAAGTAATGCAAAATGAAAATAAATTAAACACATTTAGCATAAATCAGAGCAAGGTAAAAATTATAGCAAAACAGGCACAAGGAGACTGCGAAGGGACTGATTTTGTCTTCGTGTCTGCAGCCACCTGTTATTATTAAAGCTTTACTTTTTGTTCAGTAATATCTAATCTTTTTTTTTTTTTGTTGAGAACACACCAACAAACAAACAATAGCGGCGGAGAGGTTAAGGGAAGAAAGAGGGAGAAGGGGAAAAGCAGGAATCTCTTATTGTTAAAAAAAAAAGAAAATTAAAAAAATAACTAAAAACTATAGTAGTAATATTTAAGCTTATGTTTGTTGATCATATTTTTGCAAGAGTAAGTTTTTAGTTTTGCTTTGAAAGATTGCAATGTTTTGCATGTTTTTAAATCGGAATCCAATGCGTTCCAAATCAGAGGACCTTGATATTTTATAGATCTTTGAGCTTTTGACGAATTCGAAAGAGGAATAAAATAATCGTTTTGGTGGGATGTTCTGGTAAACTTTTCGTATACCTAACTCGCTTCAGTGAGGTAGTTGCTAACTTGATCTGGTGGCATTTTCATTTTAAATTTAAACACAAATAATGCTTTTTCAAAAAAGACCATATCAACTAATTTAAGGATGCGCAATTTTGCATAGAATTGTGTTGCTCGATCATAATATTTACCTCCTTCAACAATCTTGACAGCTTTATTTTGTAAGCTACTTAATTTTTTTAAATAACTTAAAAGTTGAGCTCCAAGTAATTAAACCATATTGCAGATGCGAGTGGAAAATAGCATAATATAAATTTAATAAAGCCTTAGTGTTTAAAAACGGTTTTACCTTTGCTAGAATTCCAACTGATCGCGATAACCTTTTTATCAAAATTTTGATATGACAATCAAAAGAAAGAGATTCGCCAAGAGTAACACCCAAATATTTAGCATTTTTCACTATCATGATCGGTAGAACTTCATCATAACAGTTTTTAGACGACTTGCCATTTTTGTTTGAGTTTATAATAATGACATTGGATTTAGACATGTTTAAAGTTAATTTATTGGCTATCATCAATTTGTTCACCGCATTAATTTCTCCTTTTATCTTGTATTTTAAGTTGGATATGCTATCACCTTGTAAAATAAGACGTGTGTCATCAACATACAGCCTAAGAGCAGAATTAGTGGAACTACTTATGTTATTGATATATATTGTACAGAGCAGAGGACCAAGAACAGAGCCTTGAGGAACACCGCATTTGATGTACCTGTAGTTAGATTGAGTATGATATAAAAATACGTATTGTTTTCTGTTTGCTAAGAAAGAAACAAATAGGTTATTTGCAATTCCTATGATACCATAGTGATTCATTTTATTTAACAATATGTCGTGATTCACCGTGTCGAAAGCTTTCTTTAGGTTTAGCAGTAGTAAAGCTGTGTTTTTATTGACATTAATGTTATCTAGGGTTGAAGTTAAAATATATATCATTGCATGTGAGGTAGAATAAGCAGGTTTAAAACCATTTTGTGTTGGTTAGATGATTGAGTATTTTTCTATAACTGATTGGGTTCTATTGTAGATTAATTTTTCTAAAATTTTTGAAAAGGTAGAAAGATTGGATATAGGACGGTAATTGCCCATTTCCGTTTCATTACCCTGTTTGTAAATCGGGATTACTTTGGCAGTTTTGAAGCAATCTGGAAATATGCCAAATTCAAACGCGTAACTACTAAATAGAATTTTAAGGGGGGTAGCTAGGACATCAGCAGCTAAAATTACAAATTTTGCTGAAATCTCATCAGGGCCACACAAATTTGTGTTTTTTAGAGAATGTATTAGTTGTATGACTTCAGTTTCAGAAGTAGGCTGAATAAAAAGTGAGGAAGAATTAAATTTTGGTAGAAACTTTTTGTAACTGTTGGTATCATGCTAGTTAAATTTTGCAGATAAGTCTAGATCTACTTTGGAAAAATAACTATTGAATGACTCAGAAATGGTTTCTGAGCCCGTAATTAAGTTATCATTGTATTTTATTTCATTAGGTGTTGTTGAAGAATTTTGAGAGCAAGAAAGAAGTGATTTAATGACTTTCCAAGTTTTAAAAGCATTGTTTTTGGATTTATATAGCTCATCTTGATAATACATTTGTTTAGAAATAAATTTTATTTTATTTAGTCTTTTAGCATATTTTTTGTAAAAGTATCTTTTTTCTGTGTTTCCGTTAATGAAGTGAGATAAATACAACTTTTGTTTGTGCTTGATAAAGATTAATAGTCCATGAGTGATCCACGGTTTGAGTTTGCGTTGTCTCCGAGAAAGCTTTTTTAATGGTGCGTAATTGTCAATTGCAGTTTTGACAATATTGATAAAATTATTAAATATCATATTTAAATTATCGGGATTAATTGCATTGTCTTGAGGAAAAAAATTTAGTATTGATTTATGTAAATCTTCACAAAAATTTTCCGCATTAAAATTTAATAAGTCACGTATATACATTTGCTGGTTTAGTTTGTTGGAGAAGGTAAATGTATTAGAGCAAAATATAGGGTAGTGGTCAGTCAAATCAGTTTTGATTATTACAGGAAAAACAGAATTTTTGTGATCATTAGTTATGAGGTGATCAATTAGAGTAGAAGGCACATCATTAACGCGAGAGGAAAATAGCCATTACTAGCAAGCATATTGCCATAATCACTAGCATATTTAGCATTGTTGGTTGAGAATATGTTTATATTTATATCACTGATTAAGTAAACTTTGGTTGTTTTGAGTTGCTCTATGTTTTATTCAGTTCATCTACAAAAAGTTTAGCATTGCTATTGGGGAGCCGATAAATAACCCCAAGAATAATATCCAAGTGACATTATTTTATCCACATATTCTCGCATCCATCAATGTTCAAACTAAGATTCGAAACAATTTCAATGCGTGATTCATTTGACACATAAACTGCTACCCCTCCAGCAGGTGTGGGTGAATCAGTATGTTCAAGTTTGTAATTAGGTAACTCAAGATTAATTAAAGGTTTTTGATTAATTCGGGATTCCGATAAACAAATAATCTTTGGCATAGTAGGAAGCAAACACAAAAATTCTTGCTAAGAATCAAAATTTTTTTGTAGAGAACGAATGTTAATGTGAATTATGGTAATCGAATTAGAATTAAATGACGATGAAGAGAGGCTATCCATTTCATAGTATTTACAGGGATGAAAGTTACGAGTTAACAAGCTTACACAAGCATTCAAGATATCTGAAGAGTCAAAAACGCCATCAGCAGCAGTACTATCAGAATTGAAGGCTACCAATGCAGAATAACCACAAAAAAGTCATAGGTGATAGTTAAGATGAAAATCATTTACTAAGGTCCAGGGGGCACATGACAGAAATTTCCTCGTTCGCTTTAATAACGTGTTTTTTTTTAAGAGGCGCTATCGAACGAAATACTCGCTAAACGTAAGAGGTCATTTTTGCACGTGTATGTAAAGCCTTGTGAAATCCGTTACGTCATTCTTTCTCGCTAAATTTCTTCGAGCGATTGCGGAAAGCAGTTCGAGTAAAAAAACGTCACATTTTCCTCGCCTACATAAAGAGGATCTTGAAGCATTCTTTGAGAGCGCGAGAAATCTTTTTGGTTCAGAAATTTAATGGCGAAATGTTGAAAACTTCTAACTCATGCAAATTTTTGCTGAAAATTAATTCAAATCGTTGCCATGTTTGCTATTAGACTGCTAAAAAAAAGCGAATTGCATTGAAAACCATTAGCTGTTTTGATTGATAAGGAAATGCTAAGTAGTGCAAGTTGACAAAAGTAGTAACCCACTCCTTTTATAAGAGTGATTTTCTAAAACATGAGGCTCATTTATGCTCAAAATTTAAAAACAAATTAAAAACACTGCCAGCCTCGGCAGCAAAACAAACCCCCCCCAAAAAAAAATTCAAACTAATCAAAGCAACTAAAATTCGTGCTGATTCAAAACGATGAAATTTCAATGATTTTCTTGTGTTTACAAGCAAAATTGCAACTATTCAAGATTATAAAGCTCTGTTGCTCTGCGCAAGCACTTGAGAAATTTTTTCGGCAGTTGTTCAACTTGAAAAAAGCTTGCTTTTTTGCTTTTGCAATTTGACGATGCTGCAAAAGCAAGAAAAAGGCCTTCACTTAAGTCTTAAGCAGACAGAGCTATAGGAATTAAACAGTGTTTCAAACATGCCCGCTGAAATTGACATGGATGCTCTCAAAGTTTTTACAAAATCAAGAACAAATGAGACTGAATATTGGCAAAAAATTAAAAACAGCCAGTCTAAACTCAAGTTTACCGGTTCTAAAAAGCAAGTGTACTTCGACTTGCTCACTTTTGAAAACTTTTGAAACCTTAAGACCTAAAGTTGCTGTTAACATATTAGTTTACCCACCAACAACCTCAAGGGCGCTTAACTTCATTAAAAAGTTATAGTATGGAAAAAGTTGTTCTTATTTTACATTGATCCAAAAATATAATTAAATTCCGTCGTTCATTTACTAATTATTATCAGTTGAAGAATTTGCTTGCGTAGAATAATCACGCATAGCTTATAAAGTATCTTTTTCCATAACAATGCAGTACATACAATAGGCTTGAACGCATTATTTTGAAGTAGAAATGCATCTGACGTCACAATGAGGTATTTATTAGGTTCTAACACAAGTTACAAACATCTCGCAAAGAAATTCGAGCGAACTGTTTAAACGTGTGTTGGGCGAGACGGCTCAGAAATGGCAGATAGTCTACGAAGATTTTTTGCTCGTTAGCGCTTTATAGCGAACGAGAATGGCCTTTACGAGCTCGCTAGCACGTTCTGTCATGTCGCCCCAGGTCTTGTTCATTCTTAATTAAAATGGGCTTGTCGTCTTCTAATTTTCTTACGTAGACATTGCCGTTCATGGTCCAAAAAAACTTAAATCCAGCTTCCTTTGCTTTTTGTTTAGACTTCCAAAATAGTTTCTTTTTAAGATAAGCTAAATTTTCATTGATAAAAATTTTTTCCACACCTTTGATTGAAAGCTTTGTGGAATCAGCATTGCGAGCATTTTTGCTGTTACTATAAATCCTGGTTCTAACGTTGCGATTTACAAAACGGACAATTATAGGGGGAGGATTAGACTTGCTCATAGTGTGAAGGCGATGAGAAGTAGAAATATCTTTAGAAGAGATTTTGACCTGCAATAATTCAGCAATTTCTTGCACAATTGCATTGGTATCTTCATTCGAGGTAACCGGAATGCCTACTATTTCCAAGTTTTGGCGTCGACCATATTGCTCGAGTGCGTCGAGTTTAGATCCTTCTTTAGCACCTTGTGCACTCATTCATTAGATTCAGCTTTGAACTTCTGGATTTCGGCATCTTGTTTTCTTATTCTTTTCCATAAGTTTAGAATATTATTATCATCATCATCATCATATTTATTTATTTACCAAGTGACGTCATATCACAAGAAAAAACTGCAACTTCCTCTAGGTCTATCACCAAAGCATCGAAATATGCGATTCCTTTAAAACCAAACACACAAACTTGCAGAGTCAAAGCGATATTTAGTCACTTGGTGAGGAGACAGCGAAGGACCGAAAGGTCATCTAAGTCTACTGCCACCTCACCAAGTTAAGGTTAAAAAAAAAAAACAGCTTCTAGATTTTCTCAGTCTGCTACTTTCTATGATAATAAATTTTACGCAAAATTTTGGCCAGATGGTCGAGCGGTAACGCGTTCGTCTCTGGAGCGGAAGGTCTGAGGTTCAAATCTTGGGCCGGTCAAATCGGACACAATGTTGCCAACGGCTCGCCACCGCTGCGACATTTCTTCGAAAGGAGCTGTGTTGTCCGGGCGCAATGACGCGGAGATGGGCCCCGCAAACTCGTTACACGCTTCGGCGTATTAGAGCGAGTATAATGAAAGATTTGATTTTGATTTGAAAACAAAGTATTGCAAAGATATGTACATTTTGTACAGTGTATACACAAAACTCAGTCACCATGTAAAGAAAATGCAAGACAACATTAGAATTGTTCTAACTCTAAACATACTAAAAAATAAAAATACTGTAACTACAGATTAGATAGAAATAAAATTAATAAAGTTCATAAGGCTTATTTATATTTTATAAAAATTAAAGTGGCAATTGGAGTGAAAAAAAAACCTCCTTGCTTTGTTTTGTATTGTTTGCCAATATGTCATTAGTACTGGTACAATTTCCAATACCAGTATATATCAACCTCAGTCAGTTACTGCAAAATTACTAATAATTCAAGGGCACATCAAAATGAGAGATGACGTTTTGTAACAAATGTGTGATAGATGAATGCACCAAACTCATGCTATTCAAGCAATAGAATAGGTTATTGTTGAACTCAAGCATAAATATGCAACTATGATTCCTGTAATTACTACTGCATTGCTGATAGAAAGCTGTTATTCTAGCTTTTATCGGTTTCATAGTTCGATAAAAAATGAGCTTTAACAGCTTTTTTGAATCTGTAGAATGAAACTTCTTTCATACTTTAGCTTTGCAGTTTCCAGAGAATAAATATCCTTGAGTTTTAACTAGTTACAGACCACCACAATTTAACATGCCCCAACAGTCTGTTTCGCCCTTTTGGGCTCTTCAGGGGGCTAAATTTTAATAAAGTCTAAACAAAACAAAATGAATAAAATGACCAAGTTAATATACCATACTAGAAAGAGATGATGTCAATTGATGAATAACAATCGGTCTAGATTTGTTTACTGTTAATAGGGAAGTAAATGGCTAGAGCACGGCGAAAATGCGCTTGGGCGTCGCAGACACAAACCATTGTCAGTATAAACACAAAGGAACACTTAATTCGGTATAAAAGTGGAAATGAGAGAACATGAAAATAGACTAGCGTCTTGAAGTGTTTATTGGAAAGTGACCTGCATGCAAACTAGATCCGTACAATCGTCGTACAGCCGTAGATAGTAGCAGAACTCTCAACAAAAAAAAATATATATATATATATATTGAATAAATAACCCGTTATTTCGCATAAATTTAGATTTTAGTAACACCCCCAAAAATACGGACATATCTTAAACGCAACAACCCGTGCAAGTCCCTATCAGACGTTATATGTTGACTCGATATTCAGGCGCGTAGCCAGGATTTGAAAAAGGGGGGGGCTATTTTGAAAGAATGAGAAGTGTGCATACGACGTTGACTCGAATTTTCATTGACCTTGAATCAGTTTCAGACGGTTTGTCCGAAATTTGAGACGAAATGTCTCGGAAACATCGGAAATTCAAAGGTTTTTTCCGCCCAAAATTAGGTGATCTCCAAAAAAAAAAGATCTTCCCAAAATTCAGAGTGATTTTTCGGCCGAAATCCGAAATTCAAACGTTTTTTCCGCCCAAAATTAGGTGATCTCCAAAAAAAAAAAAAAAAAAGGTCTTCGCCAAAATTCAGAGTGATTTTTCTCCCAAGTTTCGCAAGTTCAAACGTCTGAGGGGGGGCTCTTTTTGTATGGGGGGGGCTATTTTCCATTTTTCACAGAAAATCGGCCTCAAAAGCACAAAATACATGCGTTTTTGCATACTTCACAAGCCAATGGGAGGGGCTCGAGCCCCCCCCCGCCCCCCCCCCTGGCTACGCTACTGTCGTTATTAGTGATCGGTGAACGTCCCCATCTAAGAAAAAAAAAAAAAAATTACCGGTATAGAGATCAGCCATTACGATAAATTTAGAAAAACACCAAAAGTGTGACGGGAATAGCAAAATCTTAACAGGTACTTACCCAAATACTTGAAGGACGATTGTACGGGTTCAAGTTCATGCAAACCGGCTAAACTCCTCGCCAAATTTCTTGTCTACACCTGGGTAAATGTTCTTAGTCGCAAAATGACTCCTCACTGCTGGGTTTAAAACCACAACTGAATTAAATATTATTATTGTAGTTAAGCTGGTATACATGACCCATTATTACGTGCCAGGTAATGGTGAGATAACAAACGAAAAAGCAAAAAGGAAATGACCAAAGATGAAATAGGATTGTGGAATTTTACTGCTAATGGTTGTAAATATTTGGCTCAATCAATTAATTATTTCTCATACATTGCAATGAAATGCAGAACAAATTCAAGCAAACGCGAACTACTACCGACACAAAAGGCTACTAGAGTTTTAATGTACATTAGCTTTGCAGTTTCCAGAGAATAAATATCCTTGAGTTTTAAGCATTTAGCTCGATAGAACAAAGGATTAGTATGCTCGGTGTCCTGGAAAATGCCGGTACTGCAAATGCCGGTACTGGAAAATGCCGGTACTGGAAAATGGCGGTACTGGAAAATGGCGGTACTGGAAAATGCCGGTACTAGAAAATGACGGTACTGGAAATTGCCGGTACTGAAAATGCCGGTACTGGAAAATGACGGTACTGGAAAATGGCGGTACTGGAAATTGCCGGTACTGGAAAATGGCGGTACTGGAAAATGCTGGTACTGGAAAATGACAGTACTGGAAAATGGCGGTACTGGAAAATGACAGTACTGGAAAGTGGCGGTACTGGAAAATGCCGGTACTGGAAAATGACGGTACTGGAAAATGGCGGTACTGGAAAATGCCGGTACTGGAAAATGCTGGTACTGGAAAATGCCAGTACTAGAAAATGTCGGTACTGGAAAATGACGGTACTGGAAAATGCCGGTACTGGAAAATGCCGGTACTGGAAAATGGCGGTCCTGGAAAATGCCGGTACTGGAAAATGACAGTACTGGAAAATGACAGTACTGCAGTGTTGCCAATGCAAAAATTTTCATTGTTCAGATTGTGGTACCTGGTAGTAGGCTAATATAGGACATCTACTTACTAAAAATTTCTAAAAAATTGAACATTATTGAGCCGTATACTCGGATGTGCCTTATGCATGGATGAGGTTGTGACCTACTCTCTTTTTTTATCATTTAATTTGGAATTATTGCAGCTTTGTTGAATTTTTATGTATTTTGTTTCATGTTTGTTTGGTACGGTAAGTGTGCTTTATGTAGTCTGTTGAAATAAGCATGATTTCTACTAGCCGATGAAAATGAAGCCATTATTGATAGCCAACTGCAAATAATTTAGAGCACCATATCAGCTATTGTCAGCTACAGACTACAACTTTTTGTTGTCAGCATGGCAGACTACCATATGTTATTTACAGCAGTTCTAATAGTTTACTATTTTTCAGACTAGGCTATAAGGCAAACCTAAACTGTAAATTACTTAAAATTTTTCCAAAAAAATTGAATTTCCTTCTCGTATAAACTACAGTAAATCAAGTTTTTTGATAGATTGCTTTAAATATGTAGATCTCGAATATACTGCAAACTGCATATTTACTGTTTAAAATGAAATTTGCTATGCAGATGGCTTATAATCTGGTGTGGTAGGTTACTTGTCAGCAGTACATCAGACATAAGTTCATGTTGCTGATAGTGGTGCCGACATCTCGTTATGTCATGCCCATGCATTTCGTTATGACAAAGAGACTAAGACACCAACTAACAAAAATTTTTATCCAAATCAACATAGGCCTGTATGCTACCCTAATCTAATCATCATCATCATATTTATTTACCAAGATACGTCATATCACAAGAAAAAACTGCAACTTCATCTAGGTCTATCAGCAAGGCATTGAAACATGCAATTTACAATTTATGATGATAAAAACTTCAATGAGAAAAATGTTAACAAATTTAAGTACCAGTAGCAAATTTGAATATCGCAAACTTGAAACAATACCAATAGTAGCAGTAAATTTTATTAAATATGATACACCACAAATACAGTTAACATTTAAAACGAAAAAGACATGATAGCATACTGGGAAAGAGCAGAAGAAAAAAAAATAGCCTGATACATACATGTTATCAATCAGTCAATAGACCTACTCTATACAAAATTTTGCAGTAGCCTACACTCACAAAAAAATGTCAAAGCATGGTGTTGAGTTAAAAAGTTTTACCGTAATAGTTTACAGTATCTAGTTTAAAAGTAGGCCTATCTGATTGAAAAAGCAAAACAGTAAAAGTAGATACTGCCTGACTGCATGCAACTCAACCAGGCAAAAATTTATGTTGTACCGGCATGGCTGGGTATCTTTGCTGTTCCTAACCACATTTGTAGGCAAGCGTGTATATTGTGGTCCTAACCTCTACTGTACTACAGTAGGCCTTTGTAATTTTGCTTACTCTTAGCCTACTAATTCCAGGCCTCCTACTCAGTGTACCTTTCAGCCTACCTCCAGATTACAAATTTCTCTCAGTCCATTTCCAACACAAGCTGATTTTTTCACTGCAAGAATTTTTATAGCTTATTTCCATAATACACCAATTCACAGCCTACCAAAATATTGAATGGCAACACTCCGGTACTGGCATTTTCCAGTACCGGCATTTTCCAGTACCGCCAATTTCCAGTACCGGCAGTTTCCAGTACCGGCATTTTCCAGTACTGGCATTTTCAGTGCCGGCATTTTCCAGTACTGGCATTTTCCAGTACCGACATTTTCAGTACCATCATTTTCCAGTACCAGCATTTTCCAGTACCGCCATTTTCCAGTACCGGCATTTTCCAGTACCGGCATTTTCCAGTACCGGCATTTTCCAGTACCGCCATTTTCCAGTACTGTCATTTTCCAGTACTGTCATTTTCCAGTACCGGCAATTTCCAGTACCGCCATTTGCAATACCGTCATTTTCCAGTACCGGCATTTTCAGTACCGTCATTTTCCATCGACCCAGTATGCTCACGATATCCACTTCCAGTTAACGATCTGATGCTTCTTTTTTGCAGAATAAAGAGAGGTGCTAATGTTGATTTTGAAGCAGTCCCCCAACTACTTATGCAGTATTGTAGATGAGAGTATTCTTTTATTGTAGATGAGATTATTCATCTTTCAATGTATCATACTTAGTTGAAATAAAATCTTGACTGCGCTTCACCTCCAAAAGCTCGGTTTTTAGATTCTCAATTTTTTTATTGCACTCTTCTTTAAACGATTTGACAGCTTTTTCTACCAGTAATTGTAAAGTAGCTTCAATGCTTTTATCAGCCATTTGAATTTCCCTCAATGAAGTTTTATTTTTACTAGGCATGATGATAGAAATTTATTTTATGACGTTACAATTATAATGGCGTCTTATTGCTGAAGCTGTGTGAGACGTTGACTTAAAGCTAGAATCTTCTTCCACTTTCTTTAGAAATTAATGCAATTCCACAGAGCGCTTTTTTATTTAATTCAGCCAAAACAATCTCTAGGGTTTTGGAATGGTTTTAAGTAAGTTTTTTTGCCGAAAAGAACTTTTCTTTGCTCAAAAATTTTGATTTAATTTTTCTGTCTTGCGGAGCTAAAAATCCACGTCTGCACACGACGACTACCTGAATGGATATTTTGCACTGCAAATGGAATGACTGCAGAAAGAACGATAAAATACACTAGTATAATAAACAATATAACAACAATAAAACAATAATAGTGCTGTATGATAAACAGCAAACAATTATGAAAGTAGAAGTAATTAGGGCCAGCCAAAGTCAGCTGCGTCAAAATTGTTTCAGGTCCTTGCTACATCATCAAACGTATTCTGATTCTGAATTGGTTTTGGGCGCTCAGGCAAAGGCGTAGCCAGGGGGAAGGGCGCCCCCTTCCAATCGCAATACCAGCAACAATAAATTTGTAAGGAAAAAGGTCATCGGAGCCTCAGATATACTTGTTGGTTTGTTGTCAGACCGCGAAGACCTTTTTTTGTTTTGGTCCTCACCTAGTTTTTGGGACAAAATCGGCCCTTCGATCCATCAAGACTTTTTTTTTTTTTGTAGTTGTTTAGATCTTCACTGTGTCAGTTGTGGGTTGCCTCCCCCAATCCGAAATTGAACTTCGACTACATTTCGGACACCCCCCAATCAAAATTTCTGCCAACGCCTTTGTGCTCAGGAGTATCTTTTGGATCACTTTATAGCTCAAAATAAAGTCAAAATTTTGAACAAGGTCAAAATTAGTCTAAATTATCTTATATCAAAAATTTTCTCACAATGACAAAAGCAAACGAATTTCTTTTTTTTTCGAATTTTTAAGCAGCTATCGCACAGTAATTTTATACGAAGTTTTATTAGTCTTTCACTGACGTCTAGTGATTCAAGCTTTGGAACTTTCGTAAATACCACCACTTGTCGTCACAATTATGTCAACGTCGTAACTTTCATTCAAAACAAAACTTAGAAGAAAAAAATATAACGTGCAGATAAATCAGCTCGTTCATTGACACGGAAATGGGTCCAGTTTCTAGCTTTTTGTCGCTACATAGCATACTGTAGTGGCATTAGTCACTAGATTGGCTGATTGAGATTTTTTTCCAAATTCTTTTTGACAAAAAGTGAAGGAAACTACAAACTTCAAATTCATACAGCCTATATTACCAATTATAAAACAGTACTCGTCTCATTTAAAAATTACAATTTAAAGCCATACGGGTTGTTTCATCTGTATTCGGGATTGTCAAGGGTGTATAATATGCCAAACGTAAACACAAAATTTTAAATAAGGAATTAAAAATCGAATTAGAGTGTTAAATATGAAAAATCGTTCCGGTGTTGCGACCATGATTGACTTCAAGGTAGCCCAATAAAAGAAACCTGTCTCTGAATCGATCCCTTTGGACCACATCCCATGTGTCTTCTTGGGTCACCTTTGGGTTTATCATGGCCCTGGCAGTGAATCGACCTTGGTAGTTTCTGATTTTACACTTTTACACCATATTCTGTTTTAAGTTTTGGCAGACTCTCCTGATAATTTCGTATGCAGATGAAACAAACCAACCAATGTATAGAGTTTTTAATCTTAATTTTTTAGCTTCTGCGGTAGAGCAATGTATCGAATCGGTTGAATTTGATTTTACTTTGTCAATAGCAAAATATGAAACACTTTTAATCCAAATTTGTTCACCAATAATAGGCTATAACAATTGCAATCAAAATAAAGTCAAAATTTAACTGAAATAAAGTCAGAAATAGATTTTTTCAGCGCACAATAAAAATGGCCCCAGTAATAACCCAAGGCGGTATTATGCAACGCTTTACAAGAGTTATGGCGTGGTGAGTTATATTTGTTTTAAAGAGACGAAGACGTCGTTACTCTTGCAATGTGTTGCATAACCAGGGGCGCCGAGAGCCGAACGTGGGCCCGAGGCCAGCTCAAATATGACGGATTTCCGGTTTTGTGAACTCCAAAACAGACGAAGAAAATGCCTCAGTTTTGTCCAAATTATGATGTGATCTCAAAAAAAAAAGTCTTCACCGAAATTTTAACAGTTTTTCCGGTTGAAAAATTTGGTGATCTCCAAAAAAAAAAGGTCTTCACCGAAATTCTAACAGTTTTTCCGGTCGAAATTTGGTGATCTCCTCAAAAAAAAAAAAGGGTCTTTAGACCTCACATGCTGATTTCTCAATGTTATTTCAATGGGCCCCTTATGAGCTCATGGGCCCGCTGAAGCCAACGGCCTTCCTGAAGCCCATGGGCCCCCTAAAGTCCATGGCCCCCGGGGTTATTGTACCCCCCTGCCCCCCTCTCGGTGGCCCTGTGCATAACCCCCCGATGATGGCAATTTAGTGAATGTTTTCATGCAATATTGGACTGCGATACGATTTTGTGATGTAAAGTTGATTAAAACAAATGATGCATTTTCTGCGCTAGTTTGCGAAAGAAAAAAAAATTTACCAAGAACACGGAGAAATTGATAATTTACATTTTTTCTTTTTCTTTTCATCTTCGCCTGAATTTGACGTAAAAAACACCGAATTTTAGTGAAGACATTTTGTTATCTTCTTTGTTTTTGCTATCTCTGTTCAACTTCTAAATATAAGTTGATCAACACTCCACGAAACCTATGGGTTTAAATGGCAACTTTTTGCCGGCTGCGACGCATTTACGTTATCTGTTGTGTTTTGCGCTCCGCACTTTGCCGATTGACAACCTATGATTCAAAGTTGCCAACCAGGCAAACTTCCAATTGCGATTGACCAGTGTCGGGCATTAACTCGTTAATAACGAAGTGAAGTTTTCCAATAACGAGTTAAAAAGTTGAAAAGCTTTTGTGAGTTAACTTATTAACTATAACTTTGGTTAAACTACTTTAATGTTTCCGTTAATCCGTTAAATTTCTAAGCTACACCATGCGTCCTAATGCCACAATAATAGAATTACAAAAACAAAACAAAAAAAAGGCTTCCACTGTGTCTATCTTTTTTAGAATACTAAATACCTCAGTAACAGAAATCAGAACGAGTAATATTTATCTTGCATAGAAATGGAATTATTTCATTGGTCATCAACTGCAGGTTAATATTGAATTAAAAAAAACAAAAAAAAAAAACGAATTATCTTTTAACTTTAATTTGCGTTACTTTTGTTTTTCAGTTAACTACCGGTACTTAACTTTAACTGAGTTAAAAAACTGCTTGAAAATTATTAGCGAATTAACTCTTAACAAAGTTAACGTTTCTCATTAACTTACCCAACACTGGGATTGACCTTTTACAATCGTATATTAGCATGTTATTAGAACTAAACTACTGTTAAAACTGTCTTATCAAAGATGTCCGATTATTTTATTAAAAAATTCCGGTATGCCTATTTATAACCTTTATGCTGTAAAGACAGTGGACCAATTACGATATTTTCATGTGCATTTCTAAACAGTTAATTGTCGTACTAGGTTCCATTAAAAAGTTTGCATGTATTGTTTCGCATTACAGCATTACAAAATCTTGCGCCAGTTTAGCGCAGAAAACGCAAAACAGCTTTGGCGCGGCGCAGAGGCCCTTCAACAACGTTAATTCAAGCGCGGATAGTAGAAAATTTACTGAAATTTGAGGACCTGAAGAAGTGAAGACCTTTTTTAGCGGTCAAGTCGTAGAGCAACAAAAATACGGAATTTCTTGAAACAAATTTTTTCCCTCTAAATCGGCATCGCGTACAAATCAGTGGAATAAAATTGAGAGCTAAGTTCAATAGGCTGAGGTTCAGATTGGTGCAAAATCCTGCACAGTACTATATTTAATTTTTTCCAACCTGGCACTGGGTAGTTGCCTACCGAATTTGAATTCCGGAAGCAACCATGAACCAGTATGCTAGTCTCATAACCTAATCACCAGTATTTTAGTTGTCCAGTTATGAGTTACGCTAACCTCATTGGAAAGTTTGAGCATTGCGCCGTAGAAATCCGGGGCACAGAATCACGAAATCTTGCACAAAATGCAAAAATAACTTTGAGGCGGCTCAAAAAGGTCTAACAACGTAAAATACAGAATAGACAGTGAAAAATACTCTGATATTCGTGCCTTTGCTTTCATTAAAAATGAAGACTTTTTTTAGAGGTTTAGTCGCAGAGTAAAAGAAGAGCAGAAATCTAAAAACAAATTATACTTACCAAATTGACACGCTTTTTGCACTTCGAATGACGTGGCGCAAATAACAAATAACTTACAAGGGCATTCAGGTCAAAAAAAATTTTAGCTCGATTTTTTCTCAAAAAAGTTTAACAGATTTGAACACCACCTCCACCAAATTTGAGCTTTCTACGACCTTCCGTTCCTGAGATATCTTCTTCTTCTTCTTCTTCTTCTTCTTCTTTCTTCATTGCCCGCTTTTCCGTGAGGGTTGCGGGGGCAGTAGCTCAAGATTGAGCCGCCACACCTCACGGTCTTCCATCACCTCCATCATTTCGCTTGGGCGAAGTCCCAAGCGATTCCATCCAAGATCCTCA
Source organism: Trididemnum nubilum (assembly GCA_963965965.1). NCBI lineage: Eukaryota > Metazoa > Chordata > Ascidiacea > Aplousobranchia > Didemnidae > Trididemnum > Trididemnum nubilum. Next base: position 30,975,247 of record OZ014475.1, on the reverse strand, counting down.
ATGTAATCGGTCCATCTAGTTCTAGGTCGTCCGACTGGTCTTCTCCCATTTGCTTTGGCATGTAAAGCTTGTTTGGGGAGTCTTTCCTGAGGCATTCTGCTTACATGGCCAAACCATCTAAGCTGTGATCTTTCAATTCGGAGAAGTAACGGCTCGATGTTAAGAGATTTTCGAATTTCAGAGCTACGCACCTTGTTAAACAGTGTAACTCCTTCGATTCTTCGTAAAAACCTCATTTCGGACGCTTGCACTTGTGATCGCATTCTTTCGGTCATTACCCAAGATTCATGACCATAAGTGAGAATGGGGACAAAAACTGCTTTGAAAATTGAGAGTTTTGCCTTTTTCGACAATTCTCGTTTCATGACAACCGAGTAGTGCAAAGCTCGCATTACTGCACTAGCCTTGCCTATTCGGGTATCGAGTTCTTCGTCTTGCCTTCCGTCACTCGTAAATGCAACCCCAAGATACTTGAACTTCTCTACCTGCTTCAGTGTCGCTCCATTCACTTGTAATACGCACTGATCAGGGTTTCTTGAAAGATGAAGTACCTCAGTTTTGGCCGTGCTTATTTTCATTCCGGCGGTGTTGCATGCATCTGCAAAGCTATTTAATGCGCGCTGGAGGCCAGATTGTGTGGAAGAAAGCAGAACCAAATCATCTGCGAATAGCAGACGACTAATTTTGCAATTTCCAATCGTGGCACACTCATCAGCTTGGCTGCATTTGTCGATCCAATTCATGTAAACAATGAAAAGAAGAGGTGACAAAACGCACCCTTGTCGGAGTCCAACGCCCACATGGAACGGCTTTGATTGCTTGCCATTTACCCGAACACAAACCTCCGGTCTGCAGTAGAATGACTTAATAGCGCGTAACAATTGACCATCAACGCCATACTCCTGCAAAACCTTCCAAAGTTTATCCCGAGGAACTCGGTCATATGCTTTTTCAAGATCGACAAAGCATGCAAAGAGATCTTTGCCATACTCCCAAGATTTCTCGAAGATTTGCTTCAGAGTGAAGATTTGGTCCGTGGTGCTGCGACCCGGACGAAAACCGCACTGACCATCTTCCAGTTTTGATTCCACTATTTCTCGGCATTTCCTTTCAAGGCATTTGGCATATACTTTCCCTGGCAAACTAAGGAGAGATATCCCTCTGTAGTTTGTACATTGCTTGCGATCTCCTTTCTTGAATATCGGAATAATCACACCTGTTTGCCAATCTCTGGGAGTTTTGCCAAGCTTCCACGCAACTTGACACACTCGCGTTAACCAGAGAATTCCTTCTCCAGTCATCGCTTTCAACATCTCGGGTCTGATTTCATCTTCACCAGCAGCTTTTCCAGATTTTATCCCTTTAATTGCGGTTGCCACTTCTGCTGCAGTGAAAACTTCGTCCTCCCCTAGATGTGTCACTTCGTGTGTGTCACGAGTCGATGCCTTTACAGGATTCAAAAGATCTTCAAAGTATTCTCTCCATCGTGAAAGGATTTCATTCTCATCCGTTAGAATGTTACCGTCAGAATCCTTGATGGAGTACGTGATACTCGATCTTTTGCCACGTAAACGGCGGATGGTCTGCCAAAATACTTTGTTTGCCGAAAAATAGTTGGAATCCAACCGACGACCAAACTCTTCCCATGACTTCTCCTTGGATTTCTTTACTGCCGAAGTTGCCGCTTTTCGCGCCTCAGTGTACCGGGATTGCAAATCAGATGACGATCTGTCCTGCAGCCAGGCCTTGAACGCATCTTTCTTTGCTCGAATAGCTTCTTTAACCTCTTGGTTCCACCAAGGCGTTCTTTTCTCACTATCGCCCGCCATTCTAAGCCGTTTTCGCCCACAACTTTCAGCAGCTGATGAAATGATTGCTGATCTGAACAGCAGCCATTCCTTCTCGATGTCCTCGGATACATCAGGAAGTTGTTTGAACTTAGATGATATACTGGATGCAAACTGTTTTCTTACTTCTTTGTCCTCCAAAGCCTCCCATTTGATCCGGTAAGTCACAGACGACCGGTTGGATCTCTTGTTTGGCCAAGGTTTCGAAAGTCGTAAGGAACATACTACCAGATGGTGATCAGTTGACAATTCAGCACCTCGCTTCACTCGAACGTCCAGCACATCAGAAAACAAATCTGACGAAACTATGCAAAAATCTATCAAAGATTTTTGATCCATACTAGGTCGATACCATGTATACTTGTGAACCTCTCTGTGCTGGAAAAAGGTATTCATGATGCGGAGTCCGTTGCTACAACAGAGCTGCAATAAATACCTTCCGTTCTCATTCAGTCCAGTGACTCCATGTTTTCCGATCACACCCTTCCACGTATCTGTGTCTGTTCCAACATGTGCGTTAAAATCCCCCATAAGGACTGTAGATTCAGTAGCTGATACTCGTAGAAGAGCATCATTTACTTCATCTACAAAAGTCTGATATTCACTCGTGGCATTGGGGGCATATACCTGCAACAGGCACAATGACCGATCCAATACCTTAAGCTTCAACATACAGACCCGTGATCCCAAAGGAATCCAATCTGACACACAGTCTGACAAACGGGGGCTTGTGAGAATCCCCACACCCGCTTGTGCAGACATACTAGGATCAGCACCAGAATAGAAGAGTTTCCATCCGCCATCCAGATCCACAGTTCCAGAGCCACGTCGTTTGGTTGAAGAAACTCCGATAATATCGAGATGATACCGCTTTGCTTCCTCAACCAATTCTAGCTCTTTTCCTGTGAGGGTGAGGATATTCCAATTGCCCAACAGCAGTTGGTGATGGTTGACCGGTGAGTGTGCGACATTATCTCGAGTACGAATACTCTGCGCTGCCTCCATTCGCCTCTCCAAACGTGTAGCGGGCACATTGGTGGAGCTGCCACTAGGGCTGGCTGGTGGAGATTGTCGCTTATTTTTCGAACGAGCCCCTCTGCCTAAGACTCGAACGCCATAGGGGTTTCGCTGAATGACGACCTGGGAGTCCCTAGGCGCTCCCCTGCCGGACGAGGTTCCACTTGTGAAGGTGGCCCCATTAACGTCGTTCACGTAATTTTCATTATTTGTGCTCATCATGAGATATAACAGATTAAATTTCCCCTTACAAAAAAGGCTTTTTCCCCTTTTTAATTTTGCCAGGGTTACCAATTAGAAACAAAATTTCAAAAATTTACTGCATGTTCTTGATTCTCCATAAATATTTTGCGGCAGAGTTATTGTAAAGCAAAGCCCAGGTTTAGAACTGTAAAATTAGCTTCTCTTCAATAAATCTACGCCAGCTTTCCCAAAGTAAAAATTCTGTCACAATGCTGATAAAATGGCAAAGTAAGTGGAAAACCACAAACTTTGAACTGAAATATCTTGAAAACTGGAAGGCGTAGAAACTTCAAATTTGGTGAGAATGCATTTTAGGCATATCCCAACAATTTGGTCATGAGTGAAAAACTTGACTTGAATACCCTTTTGACTGCTCCTTTGGAGCAACAATCCGGCACAGCATATTTGAACTAAAAAGTAGAAAATAGCTCAGCGGAATCGACTTCAAATTTTGTACTTTTCATTCGGAGTCAGAGCGGAGCCGGAGTATTAATATTTGTAAAATATCAAAGTAGTAGCTAACCGATAAAACTCACGCAAGCAACGGCAATCAAGCATAACGCTCTATTGCTTTTTTCTCATTCATTTGATTTAAATACGGCACTTTGACACGATCACGGTGTGGCGGTGATGATGTAGTGATTAGAGCATGCGCCTGGCAATCTTCACGCTCTGGTTCGATTATCTCTAAGTGCGTCAAGCATATCTCATGATCATTGGAGATTCGCGTTGGGAATGTTGGTGGGAATGGAAAATCGTGTCGCATTCTTTTTTTTCTTTCAAAACCTTGCACTAGAGCTAGGGTTCGAGCAGCGATGCCAGCCTGAACGATAGCAATTTGCAAGGCAGCAGCTTTTTCGCATACCAAAGCAACGTAACAGCGACGTACCGTTACGCTTGATTGCCGTTGTTTGCGTGAGTTCTATCGGCTAGCCGCTTGTGGGCAATTGAGCTTTTCATCCACCACAAAAAAATCAAATACCCATGTTCATGAACCACATTTTTTTAATGCTTACAACAGCATGTGAAACAAAAAAGAGAGCCTCGTGCGAGAGAACTCGCCCTATATACTAGCGCAAAAAAAAGGAAAAAATCGACAGTCTAGAGGGCGGAGTGAGAAAGAGAGCGGAGACCATAGGCGTAGCCAGGGGGGGGCCCGGGCCCCCCCCAATCAAAACTCCACTAACGACAAAAAGTTATGACAACATAGCCTGACGATGTTTAGTTGCAGTTTTTTTTCAGTAATTGCGCTCATAACAGTAATTAAACAGTAAAGTAAGAGTAAAGCTAACGGTTTCGGCCGAAAAACCACTCTTAATTTCGGTGAAGACCTTTTTTTTTTTTTTTTTAGGAGATCACCTGATTTTGGGCGGAAAAACCACTCTCAATTTCGGTGAAGATCTTTTTTTTTTGGAGATCACCTGATTTAGGGCGGAAAAATTGTTCGAATTTCCGATTTCGGCCCAAAAATCACTCTCAATTTCGGTGAAGACAGCCGAATTTTTGAGGGTTTGGGCCCCCCCAATCAAAAATCCTGGCTACGCCTATGGCGGAGACGGAGGGAAAAAAGTGTTGGAAAAAAGAGAGAACAGGAGGATGTGGGGGACCACACGCTTGTCATACGCATAGCCCATTTTATGGAGCGCTGTTTGTGTACTCTAATTTGTGCAAAGTTTTTTGCATATTTTATTAAATAGTGATTTTAATGAAATGTACAAGAATATAAGGTAGGGTGGAGCAAGACGTCCACTTTAAGCGCGTTTGGCTGTAATTTCCAACATGCTAGCTCTTCCATGGAAATGTTTTCGCAGCATCTTCCCTTACACGAAAGCTATCATACGCTATTCCTAATTCGACTTCAACTCGTATGATGAGAAATGTGACAAAATTTAAGGTGTGTCAAATGGGCGTTTTGCCTCATAGTCATAAGGTGAGGCAAAACGCCCATACTGATGGGGCAATACGCCCATGGTGGGCGTTTTGCCCCATGACCATGGTATAATCCTGTAGATAAAGTACCTAGCTTGTGACTGAAGGCAATGAAGCATTTGGTGAAATAACAAAAAAATTGAAACTGCCAAGTAGTGTATACCGCAATTAGTGGGTTTTATTTTAAGTTGAAATGTGTGGAGCTCACATTTCCGATCTATCGTAAAGGCTTGCCACCAGTGTGATGTTACTCATACCGATGCTGAAGAGATGATTCCCGTTACCTCGTAACACATAAGCTAAAAGGGTCTGGGCTATTAATAAAGATTTTGATTTTTTGGGCAGTACAGATTCAATTGTGTTATTTTCATCTATGGCTTATCTATAAAAAAATCATTGCACTCAGGCGAGGCCTGAATTTTATGTTTTGTTTGAAACGAACGAACGGTGACGATCAAATAGCATACAGCATGTACCGGCACAGTAACTTGCAAACAACTCATTTTTACTGCAGTTTATGAAAAATGTCTGGCAGTAGTAGCAGCAACAACAGAGCAAAGGAAAGAAATAAGTTTAGTCTTTTTCGTCACTTTAGTCATCCGAATCATCCGACTCACAGTTTGGGCACACAAAAATGTGCTCGCCTTTCGTGCATTCGTCATGTGCCCATTTTTGGCAAATGACGCAAGCCACCCATTCTTCATTTTCTCTCGAATTTGAAAAAGGTTCAGCGCAAATCAAGCAAGGCCAATCTTCTTCTTCTGAGCAATCGTCGGGCTCGTTTCGCTTTGAACTTTTCTTCCTTCTCTCTTTTGTTGCAGCTGCTGTTGTGCGTTTTCGTCTCGAAAAAGGAAGTCTCACTTTAGCTGCTGCTGGTGCATGTTTTACATTAAGAGCCAATCTCGCTTTATTTGCTGTTGGCTTTGGCTTCGAAAGCTTTGTCTTGCTTTTCTTTTGTTCAAGCCTTTCTTTGTATGGAGTTGACGTTAGGTGAGCTGCGGTTTCTGCAGCTCTTCCCCGTTTACGGTTCTTAGGAGTCGACAATCTTGGCCTCGGTGACACGACGTGAATGATGTCTCTAATCTGCATGGAAGGGCGTGGGCTTGGCACCGTTACACCTGAAAAAATAGAAATAAAAATCACAACGGTAACCTTAATTTGTTCGTTATCATTTTTACTTTACCTGTATTCTCGTCTGCCTGAGTTGCTGCCTCTCGAGATTGGGATGATGATGATGCTTGTGAGTTTTGACTTGTTGAGTGTTGAATCGAATCCGAATGGGGTTGGGTTGTTTGACTCGTTTCCATAGAGAGCGACGTGCCATCAGCAGCTTCTGCAGTTTTACCCATGTCAATTGATAAATGTGATTGCAGCTGTGCCATATCTGTGGATGCGGCAACTTCTGCACTTTGGTTCAAGCTGCTGTTGTTTACTGGTGCAGCCTGTTGGCCATTATTGCCCGCAACAAGTGGTAATTCTTCTTGCGCTTCGGGGTTTTCGAAATCATTTTCAAAGATGTTTTCATCATAAGGACACAAACCGCAGCAAGCGAAACCTCTAATGGCCTTTTCGGGAGTAGCGGATCTCAAATATGCTTTACCGAATACTCCAGCAACTTCAAAAGCTGATAGTTTCTGCCCCGGATGAGAAATCATCCAGGAATTTGCAGCGGCATTGTAAGCACTTTTGAAAGACTTAAAATAGGCTGTATCCAGTGGCTGCATCTTGTGTGTACTTTTGGGTGGAAGTGTGAGAAGACAAATGCCATGAGCACGTGCAAACACAACAGCTTCCAGCGTTTTATGACTGTGATGTCCATCAAGTATAATTATCTGAGGAGCATTACTGGAGGCATTTGTCACAATAGCAAAATGATTTAACCATTTCAAGAAAAGTTCAGCATCAATCCAACCGCTTGAGCTAGCACAACCGACGGACTGAGGAGGCGCGCCATTCATCAAGCTTTCCACCATTCTTTTCCGAGGAAATATTATCATGGGCGGTAAATAAATGCCGGCTGCATTCATTGCACATACGACGGTTATATTTTTCCCTCTTTCCCCGCTTGTCACTTTGCTGACTTGCCTCGCGCCTTTTGTAGCAAGAATTTTAGCCGGTTTATGAACAACGCTAATTCCGGTCTCGTCCATGTTCCAAATGCGAGAGGGAGTAGCATGAGTGGTTGCAAGCAAATCTTTATAAATGGTGAAAAATTCATTTACTTTGGAACGTGTAAATCCGGAGACTCTGGCAAGACTCGTTCCTTGAGGTTCCCTTATACTCAGGCTTGGATAACGAGCAAGAAAACCTCTGAGCCATTCCTTTCCAGCCATCTTCTTTTCTCTACTAATTGGATGCGATATACCAGTTCTTTCGGCAATCTCATACGCTAGTCTCCTCACATCTTTTGTGCCCAATCCGTACAAAGCTTTTTCCATGTACGTTATGTGGTCGAACAGTTCCTTTTCCACGTCATCACTTAGGATAATCCTGTGTCTTCCAAGATGAACTTCTCCAGGTGTCCCAACCTCTTTCTTCGCATGGCGTCGTATAGTTTTACGAGGAACACCATATATTTTGGAAGCTTTACTGAGTGTCATGCCTTCTTGGACGGAAGTTAAGGCAGATTTAAGGTTGTCACTTCCATAATTACCTCTGTTTGTTTTCCTTTGGTAACTTCTAACCATTTTGTGTATTTACCAGAAGAATATAGCCTACTAAAAGGTAATAAGGTAATCTTTGAAAGAAAATAAGATTGAGAGGAGTTACTTTAATTTGATGGAAATTCTCGTTTTTGGTGGTGTTTCATCTGCGATAATTTCACTTATACGACAAGGTACGGTACGACAAAATTGAAACTTTTACTGTAGGCAAAAATTTGCAAATAGAACATCACCATAATAATTGAAAAAGACTTCTGTTGCTGCTTAAAATTTTTCGCTAGTGTCCCACTGGTGAGTTTTTTCGAGTTATAATTTTGTCGCACATTGGATGCTGAATTATTGTCGTAAGTAGAACACCGCCATTATTAGCATTATAACTCCACATCCTATCTTGTGCTCAATCCACGGTAGCCTACTGTAAGTTGTGCACTTGCATTGGATCAGGATCTATAGACTAAAGCTACTCTTTCCAAATGTAATCTTTCGTATTGTAGGTAATTTAAATTATGTATCTATGTCTTGGGGCAAGTCGCCCACACCTCTGAGGCAAAACGCCCATCTTGGGCGTTTTGCCTCATTTCGTGGTGGGCGTTTTGCCTCAAACGGTAGTTGTTGACTTTATGGGCAGTAGCTGAAAACCTGAAAGACTACAGTTCTTACTACGTTACCCAATGATTAGACGAAAAATAGCACTAAAACACCAACCCAACTCATCGCGATATCTCTTGTGCCCTCTTCCAAACACACTTTCAACTTTTACAATTTTTTATAAAAACCTCACTCAATCTAAACTGACCGCAATAACTTCTAAACTGCTCAGCCTAAAACCACGTGCTTTTGTTCACTTAGTCAGCAATATAGCCGCATTCCAATGCAGTCTTATTCGCTGACGCATATGACGTAATTAGCTCGTAAAAGCTTGTGGGCGTTTTGCCTCACATGGGCATCTTGCCCCACCCTACCTTATAGTCAAAACCAAAATAAATAATCAAAAAAATTGCACACAAAATAAAGCGTGGCAAAAATGCGCTGTTGACGTTTTGAATATTTGGTAGCGGAGTGTGACAAAGCGCTCTCGGCTGCTCTTGATGCGCTCACAGCTGGTCTTTAATGCGCTCCAAGAGCAGCCGAGAGCGCTTCGTCACGCTCAGAGGTGGGCAGTAGCGCGCTACTGTAGTAGCGGCTCTACCGCTACTTTTTGAGTAGCGGGAGCGGTAGCGCCGCTACTATACAAACCGAGTAGCGGGTAGCGGTAGTGACGCTACTTTTTAGGGCAAGTAGCGGAAGCGATAGCGCCGCTACTTTTAGAAAATGAACTATCCGCTACCGCTACATATTTCACGTGCTTATTGTAATATGTTTAATGAAATCAAAAACAGATACATTAGTAATTGGTATATTTGGTTTACAAAATTGTTAGTAAGGGTGAGAATGCCGAAATAACTTTGTTTGTGACGTTGTAATGATGAATTTATTACGTTTTGCTATTTCCAACAATAGATTTGTACGGGTGATCATTGTCATCTAAAGTCCAAGCTAAACTATATCCACATGGCCGTGGTTCGATAGCAGTTGTATCTGAACAGGAGTTGCGTATAGCCTAAGTCTTCTACAGCTATAGGTTAGTTATTTTAAACTGATAATAGGTCTGTAGGCAAAAAGCGAACTAAAATATTGCAAAGATGCAGTTAGGCACCGGATTAGAGACTTGCGCTTGCTTAGGCTGCATTAGACTGTTAGAGGCTGGCCCGGCAACAGAGTAGTGTGCTTGCAAGGAGGGGGCACAAAAGAGATTTTTTGGGGGGTGTGTTTACAAATCAATTTACAAAAAAAAATTTACAAATCATTTACAACTTTGAAAACAACGAAATGCAGTAATTTTTTTCATTAATTTTACGTGAAAACCAAAAAAAGGTCTTCTTCGAAATGCGGTAGCTTTTCCGTCAATTTTTAGTAAACAAATAAGCAAGGTTTATTTTAGTTGGTGATCAAACAAAAAAAACAAAAACAAAAAAATAAACTTTGAAAAAAATTTTGGGGAGTTCTGTTACTGTGATTTGTTGTTGCTGTCAAACTATTTTTTGTTTGTTTGTTTGTTTGTTTGCAAAGCAATGTTCAGGGTTGATTAAGAGTTTGTGTTTGTTTTTGTTTCAGCAATAAGCATAAAATATAATTAACGAAAAATTTCGAAGCATAGCTGTAATTTGAGCGATCTAAATCCATGGTTCTCAACATATGGGCTTCGACCCAAAGTTGGGTCGCCTGAAAATTCTTTTGGGTTGCTTGGTTTCTTCTTGTAGACATCCATGAAGGGTGAAATATGAATAAAACCATAAAGTAATAATAAAAAATGACTCAGCAAACCCGCTGAAACATGTGGATTCCCAATGTGAAAACCTTTTTTTTTTGGTCTTTACCTCACTTTCTGCAAAAATGGCTCGTTTAATGTCACACATTTGACTTTTTCAATAACTTTGGATCGCTTTGAAAAAAGGTTTGAGAACTACTGATCTTAAGAATATAAGCGCTCTATTTTTGATCACAAAAATGTCGTTCATAATTTATGGGATACTTTTTTTTGAAAGAACAATATTACTTTTATAAAAGCACGAAACTCTGTTTTGCTCAAAATTAAAAAAAAAATTTGGAGCAACGCTAGCCTTAGCAGAAAAAAAAAATTTAAAGAGCATTATCTAATTCAACTCATTTACAGATAATCAATGGCGTTCTCTTGATCTTTTCTATATTGCCATGGTTGATTTTAATGATTTTTCTTACAGTATAGGCTTAACTGTGATTACATTTTATTCATCTAGTTGCTTTGGCCTGGAGATAGCAAAGGGACCATTCGGTCTTCGAGTCAAGCTGCCACCTACGTATACTGTAGTAATTTTCTACCTGAATTTTAACTCAATCGCACAATGTGTATATTATGTCAGGCGCGTAGCCAGGATTTGGAAAAGGGGTGGGCTATTTTGAAAGAGTGAGAAGTGTGGAAACGACCTTGACTCGAATTTTCATTGACCTTAAATCAGTTTCAGACGGTTTGTCAAAATTTGAGACGAAATATTTCGAAAAGATCGAAAATTAAAACGTTTTTTCCGCCCAAAATCAAGTGATCTCCAAAAAAAAAAAAAAAAAAAAAAAAAAAAAAGGTCATCGCCAAAATTCAGAGTGATTTTTCGGCCGAAATCCAAAATTCTAACGTTTTTTCCGCCCAAAATCAAGTGATCTCCAAAAAAAAATAAAAAAAATAAAAAAAAAAAAGGTCTTCGCCAAAATTCAGAGTGATTTTTCGGCCGAAATCCAAAATTCTAACGTTTTTTCCGCCCAAAATCAAGTGATCTCCAAAAAAAAAAAAAAAAAAAAAAAAAAAAAAAAAGGTCTTCGCCAAAATTCAAGGCGATTTTTCTTCCAAAATTTCGCAAGTTCAAACGTTTCAGGGGGGGCTCTTTTCGCATGGGGGGGGCTATTTTCAATTTTTCACACAAAATCGGCCTCAAAAGCACAAAAAACATGCGATTTTGCATACTTCACAAGCCCCCCCCCTGGCTACGCTACTGTATTATGTTTTATGTGATGTATATATTGTGTTATTGCCGCCTGATTAGACTTGAGCAAGGTCGAAACGCGTCGCCATAGCGCAGCGCATATTGCATTAAATTGTTTTCAGTGTATTGCTTATGTTTTACCACACTTGGCGGAGGTTTCACACTGTCCCTTTAATTGCTGAACGTCAAGCAGGGAAGCTGTGAATACCACGTTTAATAGTCTTTGGTTTGACCCGACCGGGAATCGAACTCGAGTCTAACACTTCAGTAGCATACGCTCTATCTACTCCACCACTGATCGGTTATTAATAATAATGATCTACTTTAAAACAAAAGTTAACGTTTAAATAAACAAAAATAAATATGCCACTTTATACCTAATTTAATTTACGTCACTTTATATTCCAACCAGGGTTAAGAGCAGATGAGGTTGAAAGTACCGTACGTAAAAATATAAAAACACTCAGCCCAAACCCCAAATATTCTGATTTCAAAAAACGTATAGTTTTTCAGGTACGCTTTTCAAAAGACAGTCTATGATAACCTAATTTATCTTCGTAATTATCCCATTATATACCCAATTAATCATAAGTAACTGCGAAAAAAAATTTACACGTTGTTCAAAGTAGCGGGTAGCGGTAGCGGGTAGCGCCGCTACTTTTGTGGTAAAGTAGCGGTAGCGGTAGCGCGCTACTTTTGAAGACAAGTAGCGGGTAGCGGTAGCGACGCTACTTTTTAGGGCAAGTAGCGGTAGCGGTAGCGGCGCTACTTTTGAAGTAGCGCGTGCCCATCTCTGGTCACGCTCCACTACCAATATGCAAAAAAGTCAGCGTCGCATTTTTGCAACGCTTTATTTTGTGCGCAGTTTTTTTGACTATTTATTTCGACTTTGACTATATATTTTTGTACGTTTAATTCAAATGACTATTTAATTAAATATCAGAGGTGGAGTCGAGGACACAAGGCTCGAGGCCAAGGCCAAGGACACAAAAAAAATCTGAGGCCAAGGCCAAGGACAGCCTTTCTGAGGACAGACACTCTCGAGGCCAAGGACAGGAATGCTCGAGGCCAAGGCCAAGGACCAAGGACACAAGCGCAAGTGCTCTCCAAAAAAAAAAAAAGGTCTTCACCAAAATTTTTCAAGCGATCTCCACGAAAAAACGTTTTTCAAAAAATTTTTCAAGCGCTCCACAAAATTTTAGCAATTCAAAAAATAGTGCTGTCCTCGAGCCGAGGACAAGCCAATTTTCGAGGACTTGAGGCCTCAAGGCCAAGGACTTGACCTTCGAGGCCAAGGCCAAGCACTTCAAAATCTGTCCTCGAGGACTCCAGCTCTGTTAAATATGCAAAAAAACGTTGCACAAATTAGGGTATATACACTAATGGCGCCTCATACCATTTACTCCATTTCGTGAAGTTTGTTATTTAGTGGCGTCAGTTTTGAGTTGTTAAATTTTTGGACTGGTCGCCATGCATTGTTCTCGTGCACGTTTAGTTTTTTGTAGGCTAGTGATGAGCATTTCGCAGTGCTGGGCAGGTTAATGACAAACATTAACTTTCTTAAGAATTAATTAGCTGAGAATTTTCAAGCAATTTTTTCACTCAGTGGTTAACGTTGAGTACCTAAAAAACGGTAGTTAACTGAAAAAGGTAGTTAACTGAAAAACAAAAGTAACGCAAGTTAGTTAAAACATAAGAGATAATTCGTTAATTTAACAAAAAAATTCAGCACTGTATTATACTATTAAGTATTAACCTGTTAACTTGCCGTTGATGCCCTATGAAATGATTCCATTTCCAGTTTCCATACAAGATAAAAATTATCGCTACTTACTGCTCGGTATATATTCTGATTTCTGTTATATACAATGGTTTTTTATAAAGATAGGCCACGGATCCTACAATCTAACAATTATTGTATTTATTGTAGGATCTACGAATAGACACAGTCTGAGAGTGGAAGCTTTTTTTAATTTTTTTTATTATTTCTATTATTATGGCATTAAGACGCATGGTGTAGCCCAGAAATTTAACGAATTAGCGAAAACATTAAAGTAGTTTCACCATAACGAAAGTTATACCGGTAAGTTAACTCACGAAAGTTTTTCAACTTTTTAACTCTTTAATGAAAAACTTAACTTAGTTATTAACGAGTTAATGCCCAACACTCGGCACTGGCATTTCAAAACTAATGTAATAGTAGTAATACCGGTAGCTTTTCATTGCAGTTAGTTAACAGTGTCTTATTTTCTGGATGTCTGTAGCCTACTAGTTGATGTTGTTTGCTTAAGGTTATTCTGTAAGTTGGAGTTAGACTTCTCACTTCTCCAGCGTGTTAAAAGTTGACATAGGCCTATGTCAGTGTGGTACAGTAGGCTATTTGAGTAGGCTCTTGACTTGGCTGGCATATATACCGATTTCATGATGTTAATGTTATACATTTTTTGGGGGGCCTAGCCTATACATAATAAATACTTTGTGTATTTGACTATTCGATTTGAATAAGATTTTTCTGCAATCTAGGGTTTCACTGCAGATATTGGTAAGGCCCTATTGATTGATGTTTACTGATGTGTTGGTTGACATTGACTGAATTGAATCTGACCTAATACTGAATAGGCTAAGCTGTTTGCTAGCCTTAGTAGGCTACCTGTTGTTATATCTGACATTTGCTGACTAATGAAACAATTCACCATTCTTAATGATCATGCCATTAGTCTGTTGGTTATTGAATATGATGAATTAACTTGGTTTTGCATTAAAATGCTTCCAGTAAGCAAGAGAAACAAAATTACATTTACCATAGGCTATTCTCAATTCTTTGGACTAGGCCTTGAACAGATAACAGTAGCCTATAAATTGCAGTTTCAATAAGTGCCAACTCCAGTCCTATATGTCGAATACCGGTGCTATATACCGGTAATAGTTGATAATGTGCAAATTTTTTGTCCAAACACTTCTAACTTGGATCCTGGATCTCAGAGTCAGTCAGAGTGGAATATTGCTGTAAGGTTTCAGAATTAGTTAGGAGTTGGAGTCGATGTGTAAAATATACTCTGGATTGCTGCTGGAGTGAAAATTAAGCTACTCTGCTTATCGTTAATTTGAACTTTCTAATCTGGTCAAGTAGCCTAGCCAGTGTTTCTAACTTTTTGGCTAATTGGCAAGTGCCTAAATTTTCTAGAAACAATTGTGCCCAAAACTGTTAAAAGATGTTTAGGCTATGTAAAATGTGCAAAAGTGCCCTGAAGTTTATGCAAAAATGCCGTGGCTGAGGCTTTGTGATGCCACCTTTTAACAACACCAATCTCAAAAAAAAACATCGATAATCTCTGAAAAAAAAAGGTCATCCCACCGCAGACCCATTTTTTTCTGCAACTTGCAAGGTGATCTCTAAAAAAAAAAAGTCATCGCACTGCGAACCTGCTGCTTTAGTTTTTGTGTTTTGCGAGTTGTTAGCAAAAAAAAAGGTCATCGCGTTTCCACACAAACAAAAATGCCAGAATTCAACACCATTTCACACTTGTGCAAAATTGTCTCAAAATATTTTGCACTTTTCAGACTTTTTTGCGCTTATAGGGAACACTGCTTGCTTAGACTGTCACTTTTAAATGCAGACATTTATGCGCCACCAATTATGTGCTATGACTTTTAGGCACCAGAGGTGAAAAAATTTTTTTTCAAAAAAAAGTTTAAAATTTGTTTCAAATAATTGTTTTGTTTTTTTGTTTTTTATAGTTTAATTTTCAAAAACATATTTCTATTTTCTAGAACATATTTCCTTTTTTAAATAAAAGCTTTTTCCAAAAAGAAAGGTGTTTCAAGCAAACAAGTTTTACTTTGATTAAAATGTTAGTATCTTTGAAGCTTTTCATGTGATGCTTGTCAAGAAGAATTGTCACAATAGAGAGTGCATGAAAAGGAGCGGCTATAGGAAAAAGCTGAGGAGTGATTGGCAGGAAAAGAATCAATAATAGTTGTGGACAATCTTTATGCTGTACATAAATTCTTTTATTCAGCAGAAGATGAGGTTAGAAGTTTTGATAAAAGTGACTGCCAAGCTCATTTTCCTTCTTCTCAATCTATTGTTGACTTCTGAGCTCTAGTTCAGACCTTGAGTGTGATCCAATTGTTGCATCTCCCCAGAGTTCCTCCATAACCTAACCCTCTTACAAATGGGGTAAAATGAAAAGTCAGAGGGCTATCCTCAACAACAGCACTGTTTGCAGTATTGAGAAGGAAACTTTGTGAACATGTGGTGGAAAACACTTTCAATTGTTGAAAGAAATACAAGAAGAAATCAATTTTTTTGTAAAACTGTTTTCCATTCTCCTTTCATCTATCTGCTTATGAAGTCACTTTTATAAAAACTTCTAACTCCGACCTCAGCTAGAACAAGAATTCACGTAAAAGATTGTACTCAACTGATGCTCTCATTCCTTCTTTTCCCGCCAATCACTGCTCAGCTTTTTTTTATAGCTGCTTCTTTTCCTGCGGTCTCGATTCTGACAATTCTTCTCGTCAAAAGTCTGATGAAAAGCTTCAAAGATCTTAACATTTTAATCGAAGTAAAAACCTTTTTTTGGAAAAGCTTTCATTCAAAAAAATTAAAATGTTTTTGTAAATTAGAAATATGTTTTTGAAAACATTATTAATTAAGGTTGTATTTAACAGCTTACAAATTTAATTCTGGGATGCTAAACAGCCATCACGACTCACGAGTAAAACGATACCAAATTAAAACGATACCAAAGTAAAGCGATAACAAATTGCAGAAAATGCAGTGAAAGTCATAAATTTAAACTATGGAGCACTTGTATGCGAAAATGTTCATAAAAAGTTTGTCGAAAATGGTGGTCGAGTCTACACTACAGACACTTTTAATTCAACTCACACTACTAAAATAATCCAAAAGTTAAACAATAATTAAAAGCAGCTTACAATCCTACACAACTTCAAAAGTGCTATAGCAAGCATAGCATTGTTTTGCTACTGTATTTTCTGGACTATAAGATGCACTGGGTTATAAGGCGCACACCCAAAAAATTTTTAAAATTTGTCTTTTTTCTATACATAAGGCGCACCGAAGTATAAGACACATATATTTTAATTGTAGGTTAAATTGCTGTAAAACAGATAAAAAATAGAGAAAACTAAATAATTTATGTCACTTGATCGTTTTTTTCCATACATAAGATGCAGCTAAGTAGTGAGTATAAGCCACATTTATTAAATTTTACCATAGAAAAGTTTTTAGCATGCGCCTTATAGTCCGTAAAATATGGTAAAATACAAGTTATTTACAACAAGATATGTACATGGTAATGATTAAAATTAAAAATATCCATTTAAACATTGTTTTTACTATATTTACAACAAGGTGGAACGATCATAATCATTAAGATTAAAAACTTTTTCCAACAAAAAAAATTTCCTTAAAAAAAAATTTTTTTTGCTCGGGTACCTAAAAGTCCTGGCTCCTAATTGTCTTGGCGAGTAATCAGCCATGCTTATCATCCTGCATCTAAATGTCCAAGTATGAAGTCATGGTTGTACTGTCTAGCCTATTCTGTATTCTGCTATTCACAGACATAATATGTAGCTGTAAAGCTGATTTTCATCAGAAAATCTGCATTTTTATTGAGCACACACCAACTCAGTTTTGAATTTTCTATTGTTTGCTATTGAAAAACGCTGATTGTTTGGACGCAAGGCGACTCACCAAAACTTATGTGGGAACATTGTCACAGACTACAGAGCCTGGATTGAATTCTGATTTAAGGGTATATTCGATTTAGAGTTAAGTGATTATGTAACTTGGATTCACTAATGCACTGCAGTCCTAAGCTATGGTAGTGTAATAGGTTTAGTTAGAGCAACACAGAAAGCTTAAAACAATAAAAATTTAAGATTTTTAAATTTTGAGTTTTCCATCACAAGACAACAGTTACTGGTATCTTCTGGTTATATTATGGAGTCAATTACTCAATTGTTTTCTCAAAAAAGTATTGATGAAGTAGTGGAGTTTGAAAAAAAAACTCGTCATGACATTGAACTCAAAAAAGAAGAATTGCGACAAATGGTTGGAGAAAGGTATGCCTAACAATATCCTTTGCAGGGTTCCTACAGTCTGAGTTAAAATTTTTTTTCAACTTTCCATACTGAGTTTTTGCACAACTTTGAACTGAAAGACCTAATTATAGGCCTAGATATCTGAAATCATTTAAAACATGCTACTGTTTGCGGGAGAGAGAAATGTGTTTGTTTTGTCTTTCTGACAAACCAGATTGTCCCATGTTTAGTCAAATTTTAAGTGTCATGTCTTTTGTTCATAGCATTGCAATATTTTCACGGTGAAGACATTTAGCGTAATCACATGTTTTGTTTCTTCTGCTGCGCTGACTTAACCGCTAGAAGCAGACTTTGCAAATTTGTCTAGTTTTTGTTCATCATTAAATTAATTTAGTCGATAATGTAACAAGATAGTTTTTGTGCAATAATGTCTTTCAATTTTCATACCCGAGTATTTATAATTATTGCAGTATGCAATACTTGGTGTACACTCCAAACTGTGCATAAAATCGTGAGCAAATGAGAGTATCCTTAGTTTTACATTTCAACCAATGAGCAACTTGTACGCTGGTAAAGCATTATACTGAGCCAACCGAATTTTTGTTTAAAGTAAACTAAAAATACACTTGTATGCCAACAATTTTCACATAGTAAAGACCGGGCCGAAGCATGGCAATTACCGTATATACTTGCGGATAGGTCACAACTTTTTTCTCATATTTAAAAAAAAAAAATACGGGTGCGACCTATCCACGCGACATACCTTGAAAGTTTTCGGCTATTGCAAGTATCGTATTTTCCGGCTAATAAGCCGTTATAGACATGAATTGTAGTGGAAATGTGCTATTGCCACTGTGGTTCTATGGAATAAGGGTGCATGCGCTTGTGCTCACACATACCAATGCGAGACAGTTTCAGGCACGCACACGCACATGCGACCGCTCAGCGTGCGTTGGATTTTCCAGCTTTGTTAAGAAAAAATGGTTTTGCGATTTTAATGTTCGATTTCGAAGTTATTTGTTTTTAATTTATTTTAATTTTCGAAGTTTATTTTAATTTTCGCTCAGATAACTTCGAAAATTTATTTTAATTTTCGAAGTTATCTGTGCAAAAAAGCTAGGGAAAGGGATTTTTAAATCCCTAGATTTTTAGTGCGACTTATGTGCGAGTCAACTCTAAATTCAACTTTTTTAACTTAAAACTAATAGTGCGACCTATAGGCGAGTATATCTGGTAGTTTTGTCTCAGGAACCATTGTGATGCCTCCAAAGCTCACAACATGAAAACCCCAACCAAAAGTTTCAATACTTTCGCGAAATCATTATGCCCACAAAAGCTTGTCGTATTTGAAAATTCTCAGCAAGTATGTGAAATGTAATGTAAATCGATTTGCAAGACATCTAAATTGCAGATTTGATGGGCAGTGAATTGGGAAGCCTAATCCTTAGAATCAAATCCAGAAGAACATTTTGATTTTATTTTTGACTCATATCGTCATTTGAGGCTACTTTGTCTCGGGGGTAAACATTGGTCCACGCACAAAAAATTTTTTTAAAGAAGTCCAATACCCAACTGATGCAGCAAATGGTTAAAGCAATGATGTAGAATTGTAGTTTAGCATCCTAAAAGCATAATCAGGAGATGTAACTGCTATATTTACCTCAAATAAATAAAATTATTGGGGTTAATAAAAAGAAACAACTTTTTTGGCAAGCTTTTCGATCATAGACCTCTCCCTATTTTCAGTATATGCTCACACGAGAAGTTAAAATGCTATGTCATTGTTGAAGTATCATAGCATAACCAACAACCAGCAAAGTATGAAATTTAACCATTTGCGACTATGTTTGAGAAATAACGTTGAAATCATTCAATGACATAGCATTTGGAATGTGGAAAATTTTGGCCCACAGCAAAAGTTTAGTTTAATGATGTAAATGGTGCTTTGGATAAAGTACATTAGTATTTTTGTTGTAATGGTTGATAATTTTTAGTAGTACTGGTACTAGTCATGTTCTGAGTTGCAGAGGGTAATAGAAACTGAGGTGGCCGGGTCCCCTTCTCCCTCCCTCCCCCCCTGAAAGCCTTGCCTGCCCCCAGTTTTCATCTCAGTACTAGTACATGCCCATGAAATCATTAGAAATAATGCTATCGGTACCTATGCCATTTCTAAGTTCTGCGAAGTGTTCTTTAATAAAGTGAGTACCAGCACCTCTGTTATGTTCGAAGTTATTTTCTGTGCATTTTTAGTTATTATCATGTAGTACACGTGCAACTGTGCATTGTTTAAGCTATTACCTGTGCATTTTTCACTTATTTTCAATTTAACACCTGTGCATTTTTTAAGTTATTGCCTGTGCATTTCTTCAGTTTTTTCTTGAGCCTATTTTAGTTTATTACAGTGAATTTTTAGGTTGACATGGGTAATTTTGAATTTCTACGTGGTCACTGGCCACTCTATTGTCTGCTTATATTGTGAAGCAGCACTGAGTTCTTGTTTAAAACACACTCTGTGGGCTAATGTATCCTCGCAGTGGGCAACTTTAACATTTACAGTGAATTTAGATAATCAGGCTAATGTTGCCTGTCTGTGGGAAACTTTAGCCCAGCCGGTATATATAAAAAAAATAATGGAAACCCTGCTAGCCGAAAGTTTATTTTTTGTACATTGTTTGGTTAGGGTCTCTTGCCCCCTCTACAGCTGTTAACAAGTGATCAACATGCATTGTGTCTTTGGGATACATCAAAATATTGAAAAAGTGGGGCAAAGTATCCACAAATGACGTAGTTGCTGCTGCAGGCCTGGTCTTTACTCTGTGTAAAAATTGTTGCTTAGGAGCATATCCTGTGTTTCTATCATCTAGCAAGTGAGCAAGTGGCATGCCGAGCCTATCAAATTCAGTTCAAACATCAGATAAAATCACATGCTCCTAATGATCAATTTACGCCAAGTGCAACACCCAGTCAACACTGCGAGTAAAATTGTGAGCAATTGAGTGTAATCTTGTTTATTTTTCGCAGAAATTCGACATGTCTGGCATACTGCCTTACCAGCCATTTTAATAATCTAAGGATGTGCTAATACACTCACAGTTTTACGTGCGGTGTAAATCGGGCCGAAATCGTGTCTTCATGATCTTTTTGAAGTTAAGTGGGAATCAAAAGTAACTAGGTAACGCAAAAACACTAATTCATATCTAAACTCTCAAGTTTTTGGCTGGGGACAAGAAAAAAACACATAATTATACAGATTTTAACATTGTTGATACTTAGTAGATGTGCATAAACATACAATTTAGGCTTGGTCAGCATGTACTTGCATAAAATACAAATTTGTTAGGCTACAAACTAAATTCATTTGATACAGTAAGTGCATAATCTGCATTTTATGCCAAAATTACATCGTTTCAACAATGTGAGAATGCCATATAAAAGACTTCATTGGATTAATTAGGGTTTTTGGTTTAAGCGGTAGTACCTTTGTACTTGTGAACAATTCTAACAAACCTCCTTGCGGTCTATGATTTTTAGGCATGAACGTTTATGCACCACCGATTAGGCACCAGGACTTTAAGGTGCCAGAAGTGAAAATTTGTTTTTGCAAAAAAGTTTTTTTCCAAAAAGACAGTGTTTTTAATTTTTTTTTCAAATAGAGGTTTTTCCCAAACGTACATTTTTCAAACAAAAAAGTTTTACTTTGGTTAAAATGTTAATATTTTCGAAGGTCTCATCGATCCTTTTCCGGCCAATCACTGCCCAGCTTTTTTCTATTTCCTGTGCTCTCTGTTCTGAGGATTTATGTTGAAAAGTGTCAGAAGAAATGCTTCGAAGATTTTAACATTTTATTTAAAGTAAAACTTTTTTTTGAAAAGCATTATTTCAAAAAAGCTTTTATTTGAAAAAATGTGTTTTTAAAAATAAAGAAACTCAAAAAGACTTTTTCAAAAAAGTCTCAGCACCTAATCGGTGACCCCTAAAGGTCTGGTGCCTAAACGTCTGTGCATAAAAGTCACGGTCTAACCTCCCTGACTGTCCAGTTACTTCTGAATAAATAATAATAAGTAAAGCTGGTTTTCTTTCGTTAAATGAATAGCTTAAATTCGTTATTCTATCAAGATGAAAAATTGCCTCAGTCAATTTTCTTGTCATTCTTTGTTCGTTCAGTTTTGGCAAACGCAATTTGTTTTTGCTAATTCACTTGATTACGTTTCAACAAAAGTCTTTGATCCTGCAAACAAAGCTATTTTGAAATGTTTTCATAAATTATAAATTAAATTGTTTCTGACATAACTTCTGATTTATAACACACATGCGCAGCACTTATTCTATTCAGCAAAACTGAGGGAGCGAGAGACATTTTGCCCCATTGAGTGTCAGACCCAAGGGGGTTGCGGGCCCCTGCAATTGATGCCAGTGACTGCTATCATCACATTGTAGACTCTTTACTTAGTAGAATACAAACAGATGCACGGAGAAAAAGATAAGAACTTTGGAAAAAAGTTTACTCTTGTTACAAAGGTTTTTTGAGGTCACACATATTCCACTAGTTGATTGGACATATTTGTGGAATGAGTAAACCTGTAATGAAAAAATTTTTGCTAATTTGACAAATTGGCATGTTTTTGAACAAATGAACCTATAAGAAAAAAAGACAAAACTGTCAGTTTCCTGTCTACTAATAAAGTTTCTATTGTTATAATCACGTTATGAAGTTTGCTAAATCGCAAGATAAGTTTCTTACATAGTGACTTTAAAACAAATGTTAAAAAATCCTACAATAAAGCTAAATCAAACTTGTTCATGAAAATTTTACTTATCTGGTTTATTTCTGCTCAAGAAAAATCACTCATGGATAGATTGTCAAAATTACCTATTCTGTGATCAGACGCGTGATTAGGGTTTTGCTAAAGGAGAGCTTGGCCCCAAAATTAAAATTTTTTGTTAAAATAATGCCTCTATTCTGTATTGAGCGACTTGCTGAGTAAATGCATTGCAACCAGGGATGTGGAAGCGGTTAATTTTTTGTGGAAGCGGAAGCACTTTGATGAAAGAGGTTAGAAGCGGAAGCAAACTCGGAAGCAAAAATATTGAAAAGGAGTCGGAAACGGAAGCAATTTTTTCAAAATCAGGCGCATCTGGATTTTCAACCTGGCTACAACCATTGGGGTAAAATGTCACAATAATAATAACAATATAGAATCGAAAACCAGGGCATGGTATGGAATGGAACGGAACGGAAATTTCGGTATGGAATATGGAAGACGCCGAAATGGAATGGAAAATTTCAAGAATGAACTGGAAGACAATCTTCCATACCAATTTTATACTAGATTTTGCGTATTGTATTTACAAAAACATACATACTGATGTCGGGTGGTGATAAATAATATCGTCACCGAAGTATTTAACTTCAATATCTACAGGTAATATTTGTTGACAAATCGCGGTACTTTGGTTGTTTATATTGCGCAAACAGTGTACAAATTGCATCATTGTAAGCACATTGCAATTTGCAGCATTGATGTTATAGTTGACGACCTTGATGGATTTGACTTGTTTTTTTTGTTTTTTTTAAGGCTCACAATTTGCCCAGTCGTAAATTTTGTTTTCTTACATCGTCACGAAAACTCGTATTTGTTATTTCATTCCTATTTCAGCTTAATTTTATTTCTATTTTTAGTTTTTCAGTGTACAATAATTTTTTTTGGTGTTAAACCTTGGTATTTCTATTACGGTAAATGTTCTTTAGCAGTTTGGTTATGACAAATTTTATAGTTGATATGAGAGCAAACTTGTACGATAATCATTAAACCATTGGCGTAACCAGGTAGGCCCTGGCCCTCTGCCTCCCCCCCCCCCTAATTGAAATGCTAATAATGACACAAAGCCTAATTATTCAGTTTTTTTAGCATTTTGGGGCACAACTGTAAATGCGTACAACAGCAATTAACGGTAACTTAATATTGACGAGTAGGGGGTCCGGGCCCTCTCAATTAAAATTTTTGCCAACCAATTTAAATGTCCAAGCTCGAAGAAATTCTGTGGTTTTGTTCTAAAAGGTGCAATCTCAGGTCCTCATTTAACTTTTTATGCAATAATATGTTTTAGGCCCTCAGCTAACTTTTATTTTGCAATACCATGATTAGTAACCAGTTATTGCATCTAATGTACCAACTTGAAATAACTTTGAATTCCATCTTCACCACCTACCAACTTTAAATAACGATCCACCTCCATCTCGTCAGTTTTCACACGACAAAATGCTTTTGAAAAAAATTAGCTTGGGGAAATGCTTATTAAACAAATTATTGAAGTTGAATCGAGGGTACTTGGGCTCCTGGTCGTACATATTCTTAAAACTGGTTATTTTCATGACAAAACAGAAATCTTCGAAGGCAAATCTTCGAGTGAATGATTTATTGCTAAAAATGTTGCTGAAAGCAATGTACCTTGATTACCCTGACCAGGCCAAGTCACAAAATTTAACCTCAAAATGAAAGAATTTAAACGTGTTTTGGACTTGACTTGAAGTAAAGGGAGGGATTTGTTCAATTGGCTCTCAAATCTCAAAAATTTTGTTCGTTCAAATGGCTCTTAAAACGTGCGAAATGTGACCCAAATGGCATTAAAATAGCCATTTTTTCCAAAAACATCTTTTTTTCCCAATTTTTTCCAAAAATTTACCTTTTTTTTCCAAGCCATTTTTTCCAAAAACTTACAAAAAATTGCCCAGCGGCTGGTGGCTCTACCCCCAGGCCCCATTTGTGACACGTTTGAGTTGCACTAATTTGCTCGGCATGTCTCCCAATTTTGATACGTTAACAAGCCTTTTTAACTTGTGGTTTTAGTCTTTTCTCTTTAGCAAATCCTGGTTACGTGCTAAAGCAGACTCCCAGCTTTTGATCTTTCATTTTTTGTCCCATAAAAAGTCTCTTTTTGAAAATTTCTGGTGACATCATTGCATGTGATATATTGTTTAGCCCTCCCCCAATCCAAAATCCTAGCTACGCCTTTGCATTAAACCATGTGCAATACACATACCAGATACTGATTGTGACATCTTAGTATTGTTGATGCACTTTTACAAGTGGTTGCTTGCAACATTGCAAAGATGCAAAGCAGCAAAATAGACGTTGCATTGCTTCCAGTCTACTCTTTCTTTGGTATGGAAGTATGAAATGGAATATGGAAGAAAATTTTAGAATGGAATGAAATATGGAATGGAAGACTTTTAGTATGGAATGGAAATGTAATGGACGAAAATTGCCAGTATGGAATATGGAAAAATCGTCTTCCATTCCATGCCATGCCCTGTGGACTACACTAGTCAAATAAAATATCTTACAAAGTAAACTTGCCTGCTTTATTTTTAAACTAAATGCAATTAGCTGTTTCATACTGAGCAGGGATGTTGAAGCAGAAGCTAGAAGCGGTTAAATTTTTGTGGAAGCGGAAGCACTTTGATGAAAAAGGCTGGAAGCGGAAGCGAACTCGAAAGCAACTAGCTCTATCCGGAGCCGGAAGCGGAAGCAAAAAATTTCAAAGGTGAGGAAGCGGAAGCGAATTCGGAAGCATAAAACTTCAAGAGGAGCTGGAAGCGGAAGCATTAAAAATTTGACTGCTTCCACATCCCTGATTGCAACACAGATGAGGATCTGGAGGGCAATTTTTCTGACTGCTCAGCCAAAAATAGGCATTTTAACCCCAGTTCGATCGCATTGTGCAAGTTTTAGAGCCATTTGAAAGACCTAAATTAAAAATTGTAATGTATTTACAACAATTAAATTGCCCAGCCCCTTCAGCTCCCCCTTATTTTCAGGTGAAGTCCAAAAAAGCTTAAATGCTTGCATTTTGGGATGAATATTCTAGGTGACTTTTCTAACACCCTGTGGTTGCACCACTGTCTGTGACTACAGGTATTCACCATAGTAGTCACCATAGGCTAACAAAGCTCATAGTGTCTTTCACTAACCCTATTTTAAGAGCACGACATCTTGTCTAGCCTACTGCGTAAAGTATAGCATCTTGTCATTTAGCATTATGTAACATTAACTCAATTAGCAACAAGGCAGCTTTACTTGCTCCTAATGAAGTGACAATTCCTTTATATTCATGCTAAATGCAGTGAGCAGCGACTGCTGCTTTAGCTTGCAACACGTGCATGCATAACGTTGCAAAATTTCTATTTTGCACTTTAGCAGAATTTCCTAATACCTTACCTAAGTTACAGCAAAAAGGATAAAAGAAAGTGTATTTGCTTTAATCAATCTGCTTTCTACATACTTTTGTTTTACATTTCTGTAAGACATTTTTCCTTACTTTTTCATTATTAAAAGCAGAAAATTTAGCTTTTTCCTACTATTTCTCAGTTGGGAAATGCCATCATAAAATTCAGTAGGCCTACTTTTCCCATTGCGTGGGAACTAGGAATGTCCTTTTTAGAATAATTATGTATTGTAGAATAATTCTGAACCTTTTTTTTTTGAATCCTTAACTGAATTTTAAATCTATAAAATGGTCGTCAGTACTATTATGATATCAGTTTAGCTCTTAACTGCTCGACTACTGCAAAACAAAAAAGTCTAGCATTTTGTTTCATTTTTAATGGATTTATAGCCAATTTAAGGATTGCAGTACTATAAATCACATGATTGTTGGATATTCTCATTCTGCGAAGCTTCATCAGTTTTTTTGGATTTTTTGTTGTGATTTTAATCCTCATTTTTAATTGTTATTAGGAAAGAAAACAGGCCCACAACCAGATGGGGGCTTAGCCCTCGTAGAGAAAATCTTACCATTGTAACATCCGGGTGAAAAAGACTCGTCCCAGCCCAGTCGATCGACTTGGTTGAACAAATTTATTACTTGCAGTTTTTCTTCACTACTAAACGAAATCCAAAAAATGGAACCGGTTCAAAATAGGATTCAGTATTCTGAGATGCACATCCCTAGTGGGAACCCTGTATTAGACCTACTGATTAAGCTAAGAAAGCATCTAATGTAGAAATTTAAAACAAATCTCAATTGAAAACACTGCAGTTCAGGTCAGAACTGGATATCTATTGAAAATGCAGGAGATCCAAAGCAGCCTACGCATTTTGTTCTGCTATGCTATTGGGTGTGGTGCCAACACCAACTGCCAATATTACAGCATTTTATAGTTAACTTTAAAGTTGCGTTTACTAGTGATCGCTTCACGAAATGATTTGTCAAAGTGATTTTGCCACATAGTAAAGTTTAGGGCGAAACAGCTCTGGGGATAGTAAAATATTCCAGTGACATCCCTTTGCCATCAATGCTTTAATTTTAATAATGGAATGGTAGACTATGACGGTTGCAATAATGCCATAGGGGCTTATTCTGCTTTTCTTTAAGCAGAATGCCATCTGTTATGTAATCTGTTCATAGCAAAATCACTGTAATAAAATTACTTTTGGAACTTGGATATGCAAGGTCTCTTGTTGTTCATGCATATCGAAATCATGAAAACAAAAAGACTTCAAGCCTAAATTAGATTTTGTGAACTACGGGATATAAAAAATGTTGTGACTCATTAGAAAAAAAATTTAAGACGTTGACAGCCAATGACAAGTATATTTGTTTTTTCCTAATAAGCCACTGCAGGAAAACTACAAGTATTCTTGTGATTTAAATGCATAAAATCAACCTTTTGGCTTTAGCAAAATACTGAAATTGCTTTGCCACTTTTAAAACTGCGATACAATAGCTGCAAAAAATGTAAAATTTGTGGAAGAATGGAAAGTTAAATTTTAGCTCTAATACGTTTGGCATTTAGGAACAGTTCAGGCAAAAATCAGTCTGCAGTCAATGTGTTAAATTACAATCTTGTCTTGCTAACTTGGAAACTGGCGATTTCACATCTGGCATTAGTATTCCTTAGATAAATTGGTGTTGATTAGAGAGAAATTGCTCGTGCTATAACCAGTATCTTATCCACTTCAGAACTGTACCAAAAACAACACCCGTTTTAACGTCTGAGAGCCCACTGATTGCCGGTTTTAAGTTTTGTAGTTTATTTTGTTTAATGAAGGGGTTCTACTAGTTTCCTAATACCTCTTTAAAAAAATAAAAAAATACTAAAACTCAAGACAAACCACTAGGAAAGCTGTTCAAATTTAGACCTTGTTGTTCAAAGTTTGGTCGTTTTAGAGTATGTATGGGATTGTATGCTGTAGGTAATTGAACATCTTAATGCCTGATTGTTGCGTCTTATAGAACAGTAAATTGAATCAGTGTTTAGGTACCGAGATTTGATTGAAGCAGCTGATACAATCAATGAAATGAAGGTTTGTTCTACGAATGTGAAAGCTTCTGTTAAAGACTTACAGCAATTTTGTGTAAGCAAATCAATCTGTAAAAGCAAACCCATGTCATTAGTAAAAAAACAATCATCTTCCAAAGTGATGTCAAGGTGTGTATAGCATTGCATGTCTGATCATATTGTGTTGATTTGCATACCTGATATAGTATACTAGTACACAGCAAAATCACTAAAAATAATTAAAACCACAACAGGGCAATTCCATAATTACGTATGTGACCAGCTTAAAGATAATTCTAGTTTATTTTCCTGCTAAAAAATATTTAAAAAGACTTTTGTTTGTTCTTAAATTCTACTGACATAAAGTGAATAAAGCGCCTAGTTTTGATATTATTGTTAGAAGAAATATATTGCAGGAAAAGAATATTAGTGAATGATGTGTGTGACCCACAGTAGAGGCATAGCTGCTGACTATAGTTAGCACACCAAATCTCTGTGAATTGGTATATTCAAGGCATATGGGGATAAAAAATTATGATTATTACATTCTTTTACTTTTTAAATTTCACCAATATAATAATACTTTTACCATGTTTCATGAGAAACCAAAGGATTCGTTCAATGACGTGTGTGACTGGATAATGATGATGTGTGTGACTGTGTGAATTTCCACCGATTTCAAGTCAAAAAATACTGATTTCAACCTGGTATTATGTACTTTCAAGGTGCAGATATCTGTTTGTCCTTGCACAGAACATATAATACCAATAACACCAACATTAATATTATAATGAAGTTATATGTATTTAAGTTTTATTGAGACAAGTTTTGTAAAAAAATGTTACATAAATTCATAATGCTAAAATTTTTAGCAGTAGTTACTTCAACTTCATCACCTTTTCAGCAAAGCATTAAAATCAAACACAATTGATATAGAGGAAGAATTTGTAAATAATCAACACTGAACAATGCTGGTGATCAATAACACAAAAAACTATTGCAATTAACTTCAATGAGCATCTGCTAACACTAATACAACTTGGATATAATCAGGTTTTTAAAGATTTTGCTCATATTTACGTGTTGCAATATAACATGTAATTTTTGATTCATTAAGAGCATTTTAAATATACACAATAAAACGTTTCTGATAGAGAGTTTTTTGCTAAATTCATTGATCAATTACTTCATTTTTAGGTCACTAAGTTTCGAAAAATAACGATTTAGCATAAACGTTATCATTCAATCAGCATTAACAGCAAAACTCAACTACAAAATCCTGAATTATTCAAACAATAAAAGGGAAACATCCTGCTACTATACATACAAACTACAGTCAGTCAATATGCAAATATCTTTCTGGAGCGCTGGAATAGATTTTTTTAGCAACATTATTGCATATCTTTAGCACAGAATATAAATGGCTAAGAACCTAAGATAAGACTCTTAGTAAGCTTGTTGGCTTCTGTTTCATATTACAGACACAAAACTTCATTTTCACAAACTTTATGGCACTTATTGTGAAAAATTTAGGTACCAGCAAGGCGCAGATTATCAGAAAAAATTCATAGAACACTAAGCAAATGAGTAAACATTTATTGAAACCAAAATGAGCGGAGTATAGAAACTTTGAAGGTATTTCTAATGCTTTTATTCAATATTCAAAACAATTTACAAAATCAGCATTTCTGAAATGAAAAGGTCTAGTCGAGCTAGAGCCTCTGTCTGAGGTGAGATGCACTAATTGCACTATGGTAAAGGTTAGGTACTTTTCACTCCACTTATACCTCTTGCTCAATAAGCTTCTCTCAGGTTCATTCAGTAATGCTTCTATCTGCTTGTAGGAACCCTCTTGCCAGTAAGGTAGTGACAAAAAGTTAAGGGATGCGTGACTGTGTATTCTAACATGATACTATAGAGTTCATTTTCTAGACAAACACTTGCTCTTATCTTTCCTCAGTTCCTTGCTTTCTCAAATTTTCATGCAATAAAATCTTAATTCTCTTAAAATAGAATTCTAGTTTTGGTTATTATCTGGCACTTGTGATGATAGTCGTATTATAACGTCATAAGGCACTATATTGTAAATAATAGGTAGCACTAATAAAATCGAAATTAGGTCACACACATCATCTGGGTATAGAATGACGTATGTGACACACTTGTTTTGAATGTTTGTGGGTTGTAACGTGGATAAATATCAAGTATGGTGTTACATTGTATTTCATTCGCACATCATGAAATAGAAAATAAAGGATTAAATAAGAAAAAATCATGAATTAAGACAAAATGTTAAAAATTGTTTAGATGGATGACGTGTGTGACTTTATTACAAAGAGTTAGAAGAATCTAATTTTACTCAAAATCTATAGCCTTTGACCTTCCAGTTAGGATAATTGTTAGAGGTATAGGCCAGAAACTTGTAACTCAACATGGTGTTTTCCATTTATGACAACAAAACTATCACAAAAGATAAAGTTTTGTGCTCTTAAAAATCGAAGTTTCTTCATAACCTGTCATAAGACCAAATCTAGCTACCAAAATAAGAAAAAAATGAGACTTCATTGTCAAAAAGACATTACATTATAAAATTATATATGATTATAATTATATCTAACCAAAAAATAAGTCTCTACTTCAAATTTAAAATTTCACAATAAAATTGAGAAATTTATGGAATTGCCCAACAGCGCTTTTTTCGCCCAAAAAACATTGGGACCAAATCTCTTCTAGCATGTTGGTATTCAAAACTAATCAATTGATGCTTTTTTCTAGATTTTTATAAATCTGCTTGACTTCGAAATCATTCATTGTTTCATAGAACAAACCATTTTGTTTTGCTATAATTATTTATTAAATGTTTTGTAAACAAAGAGAATGATGTTGTATCTTTTTTTTTTTCTTACTATTCTTCATGATGTACGAGTACCTTATGTAGAATTGCTTTTTTAACTAATAAAATCTAGTTTTAAAATTTATTTTTTTAACAATTAAAATAGCCCAATCAAACCTTTTTTGATGAAAACCAAGTCAAAACTTCTTGACAGTTTTAAAATTGAGTGCATTGACATTTCATATTCGTTGCAAGGTTGGGGTGCTTCAAATAGTTGCTTTAGGCTGGACTACATTGAAAAAAATGTAGGGTAGAGCTAAATTCAAAATCTGACAGGTTATATGCCAAATCTTATGATCATGATTAGTCATCATGTACTACAAGTCTAGAGTTACTCTATCAGTCACTATGAATGCATCCAATGTTTAGAGTCCAATGCTTCTTTGCCTTCAATGTCACTTGTATTGCATAATCAGTTAAAGTGGGTTTTGGCCTGGACCTGGTGTTACGTGAAAACTTCTTTTTGTTGTGGAATGCCGCAAAAATTACTTTGAAGTTGTTATTGTATTTGCAGGTACATGGAAATTGCAGCTCAAGCTAAGGTTTTGATGGAGATGCCTGAAAAGATTTGGTCTCATGTTGAAGCTGGACAAATGATCATCGCTGCTGTTTTGTATTTGCAGGTATGGTTGTGGAAATGATTTCAAATTAAATTCATTCCATAAATGTAGCATTTTCAGCTAATTGTACTTTTTACTTCGTAGTTTTTATGAAGAGTTAGTGTGCAGCGTATCAACAAAGATTGAGGTGATTTCCAGATTATTTGATTTGCTATCTTACAGATTAGTTAAATTTACCTATTAAACTGAATTCATAAGTTCACATGTAGAGAATTAGTGGCCATTAACTGGCTACTAATTTTTTCCAGTTGCGCTAATTTTCGGATTCAAGTTTATCCACGTTGGTACGGTTGATCTTTTTGTTTCGTTTTTAAATCACAATTTAGAATCACTAATCGAGTTCTGATAGTTTTTTAATCTGACCTTTGACTCACTCCAATTAGAACTGCATATACATTCAGCTAAAACAGTGATATGTAAGCAACATCCATAAACTAGGAAAAATTGTGCCATTGAAAATGTCAATCGTTTCACTTTGAAAGATGAACGTGCTGCGTGGCTCCAATATTTACTAAGCCGAGAACGTAGTTTATGATTTGTTGCCCCTGCATTTTAAAAGCCATCATTTTTTAGATTTGGGATCCTGCAATGTGATTTTAGCCTTTTTTTTGTAAGTTATTCAATTATTATTTTAAAACCTTGTTGAACAGTTTTCTTGATTAATTCTTTTTCTTAATTTACTTGGTAATTTTTTACTAAAGTTGTTAAAATTCTTGGATGATTTTATAGAGTTTGGAGGTGCTGAAGAACTTATCTTTGGATGGAGCTACTTCTTATAGTGCTGTATTGTTATGGTTTCCCATGCTAGGGCAACAAGCACAAGCAGTTGGCAATCTTAGGAACGCTATTTTAAAAGAATCTCGTATTCACATTCGCGATTACTTATTACACACCGAAAGACTGGCTGAAGCTCTATGTGCCATAGCCATTTTGGAACGGTCTTCTTTGACTGAGATTTTGCAAGTTCTGCTGAAAGCTCGTCTCTCGTTGTTACAGGATCTTTTTAGTGATGCAGAAGGCTTCAGCAAAGATGGAGTTAAAAACCTGGGTGCCAAGGAAAAGATATGTACCAGCGTGACTATCGTTAAGCAGACCATATTACAGATTTATGATTTGTTTTGTAATGCTGATGGTGGGTTGATGACGACCATGCTGTCGAATTATAATGAGAATTGCGATCGCCAGGCTTTCCAACATCTGCCACAAAATGAAACTTCTACGCTATGGCTGAAGCATCTTCCAAAAGACGTAGCTGACTTCTTCAAATTTCAATCTGAAAACTTGGAGATCGCGGTTGATTTAATTCGCAGTCTGTGTTTGGAGTGGTTCGCAAAATGCGAGACGGAGTTAAATTCAGGCATCCAAGATTCACTCAAATTTACCGCCGCAGCCAAAGACCTTGCTAACATCCGTAATGACTTAATGGAAATCTTAGGTTATGATAGCAACAAGGTCGAAACGACAACTGGTTTTGATGACTGGATTGAACCGGTTTCCAGCGAACCAAACCAACCTACAAACGATAGCTGGTCTAAGGCATGTCAAGCCATTTTCAGTCGCGAAATATTGTTATGGAAAGATCTTCTCAGCAAATTATTCTTGGAAAAGATTAACATGCTTGTTGATGACACATTTACAAAGCTCTTTGAAGCTAGCAAATCGATATTCAGTTTAACTTCAGAAACACTCGTTAATATGAAGACTATGAGCTCCCATATTTGGCAAGAACACGAAGGAGACATCGTCAGTGACATGGCTTGGAACCAATGGCAGACCAGAAAGCAAAAAAACTTGTCAGCTCAAGGTGGTTTATCATTGAAAGCTGCAACTGTAACCCCTGGTATCCGTCGTGCGTGCGACGGAGTTAATGAAAAAATGGGTCAGCTGCTGGCTGATTTAAACTTCTGCGTCCCAAGTCTATTGGAGCAGGAGCAAAAAAACTCCTCGTTTCCGCAATCAAGCTTTGATGAAGCGGAGCTCAAGACGGTTGTGGATCATCTGCGTTGTTCATGCTATAAATTTCTTCGCAATTTAATCTCGCATATTTGTGAACTGGAGTCGGCCTTGAAAAAATCTGAAAGTCCGGAGACCAAATCACTGGATAATATTTTGCATTTGTCGCTGCTATGCCGCAATTTCTTCGATTTGTGCCATTCCTTTAAACAGTGCTGCTGCCAAAAGGAACCCCCAAGTGCATTAAAAAGACAATTTAGCGCCGGAGCAGGCTCTAAAGTGAGGTTGGAGCGAAGCAAAAGTGTAGACTCCGCATGGACCGAGATGGTTAACTCAATGCACCAACGCAGTCACAGTCTAATGTCGGTTTGGTGCAGAGCTGTATTGGCAGATGCTCTGAAGCCTTACAGAGAAAGCTTGCTCGCTTCTGCTTTCAACAAGAACTTGTTTAACAGTATGGCCACGTGGGATTCTTTGACTGTTGAAGAAGAAAACGAGTCTGGTGAGAAGGTGACTTCCCAGATTAAAGTCCCCGCTGCTGCTACATCTTACACGATGCAATTTCTCTATTTTTTATGCTCTGAGCTGAACAGAGTAGGGGGTCATTCAGCAAGTAGGTACACGCTTCGCTACTTGAGCCAGTGTTCATTGGAAAACGTTTTTAAGATCTTTTCGGATGCCCGACGCGCTTTCTCAGTTGGAGATGCCAATCTGCACGGGCAGAGTCGCACCAGTGGAACATCTGCCACACCTTCGCAAATTTGGGCCGTTCAGTGTCTCTTTGACTTGCGATACCTGCACAGTTTGCTTTATCAGCCATCTTTAAGTGTGGATGAAGAGGAAAAACTCGATTCTACGGAAGAGGAGGAAGACAGTTCTTTTTACACTTTTACGGAGCTTATCGATTGGCTGGAAGGTTACGTGGACCCATTCGACCTCGACGTTTTTTCACCCCACATCTCTCGCAATATTCAACGTCATGTAGCACGTACCTGCGTCATGCTTGGTCTGCTTTGCTCTCCTGAAAAACTCAGCACATCGTCACAGAAATTCGTCGCCGCAACGAAAGATTCACACAATGTTATGCCGTTATCTCCAGATTGTGGAAGGTAAATTACAAAAACAGAAAAGACCCACAATGATCTTTAGCTTGTCCATCTTGCTTTTATTTTTCTTCTTGTTTCGTTACTGTTATAATGATGAAAGTAGGAGGTGGTAGAGTAAAATGTACGAAAAATAAAAATAAAATAAATAAAACGAACCACATTTAAAATGTTAATGGTTTTACGTTTGGGAAAACTGCTGCCAATTCACGTATCCCTCTGATAAAACAATAACGAAATTACGCGATTACATAAAACAGCAAACTAAGAGGCCACCGAAAGACTATTCCTGTAGTTTTTGAGTCAGCGGGCAGCAACCGAATTAGAATCATTTCATCGCAATATGCAGTGATCGATCTACAGAGGTGAGGTCACTAGTTGATGATCGACTACTAATGGCAAGATTTCAGTGTTTTTTGAACCAAAGACCGCTTTGATATTTGTAAAATGTGCTCAACCCTTAAAACAGAATCTCATTAAGTTGTTTACTGCTTGTAAGGTCGTAATTCCTTCCAAAGTAAGTAATTGTAACTACAACTTCATTCACCAAGTTTCTTAAATGGCCTGGAGACGGCGAAGAGACCTTTCGGTCTTCGAGTCAAACTGCCATCTGTCCACCACACACGGTGAAGAATTCACACTGCCTTTTAACTGCTAAACGTGCAGTAGTAAAAACTTAGTTTTGTTTTTGATTTGACTGTACCGGGAATTGAACCCGATTCTATCATTTAAGTAGCAGACCACTCAACCTCTGATCGGTTAAATATCTTTTTTTTTGTTTCAGGTTTTCTTATTTGCCCGTTAGCGGCAGAGCTGCTAGCAAGCGTCTATCGCAAGGCATTGATCGGACACTCACTCGCCAACTTCCATTGGCTAGTGCGTTGCGTGATCTGACTCGTGACTCCGTCGGAGCCAATGAGAAACAGTCTGCACGTTTGACGTCATCGTTATATTCGAAATTAGGTGCTCTCAGTTCCTCTTGGTTATCGTCGTCTCCTCACGCAGATGATTAGTTTATGTTGATATTGTTTGATTTAGTATTTAACTGTAGTCAACACTGACGCGTTACACCTTGTTTTGAGTCCCGATTTAAGTGAAAGTCGAGTTTCGTAAGAGCTATTGCAGCTAATTCGCATTTGCAGCTTTGTTAAAAAAAATGATCAAACATGTTTTAGCTCACTACTATTAATATCATTTCTCCTTCCCACACGTTCCGTATTTGGGCCCGCATCTTTTTACGCTAGAGTTTTTTTTAACCCTAATCCCACCCTTTAAGACGTTTTGATGCGAAATCTAGGTTTTATTCTTTACGCAACCTCATCATGATGCGAAATCTAGGTTTGCTAAACCATAGACACTTTATATTAGTAGACTGAAAACTGACAGTTTTGTCTTTCTTTTCCTTCACGGTTCATTTGTTCTAAATTATGCCGATTCGTCCAATCAGCGTGACTTTTTTCTTCACGCTACACTCGTTCTACGAATATGCCCAATCAAATAAGTCGAATTCGCGTGACCGCAAAAAACCTTTAACTACAGCAAACTGTTTTCGATGCTCCTCTTCCGCGCGGCTGTTTCTAGTCTACTAAATAAAGACTATATGGCCACACCATTCGCGCCAAGAAGTCTTGATTCACCATTTGTTTAAGTACCGTTTTTTGCTTTCAAACCATGTTGTTGTAGCGCATATTTATCCTCCTGTTACCGGGCAGCGTCAGACGCTAACTTATTGGACGATCCTCACACTTTTCATTACGACTACTTCGTGATTGAAGGAATCCGTACCTCTTAGGAGTTTCCGATGATCCAATGTTCCTGTGAATTTTCTCGATTTCTTGTCCACTGAATTTGATGCGTGTTCGAAGCCACCAAGCAGAGATAGATAATCATCGTAAAGCGTCTTATCCAAGGGCACAACAACGTGACTAGGGTGCGGGTTGAACCCAGACCATTCGATCAGGGTCGTCGTAAAAACGACTTCTTTACCCATTTGACCACGCTGCCGACTGTACTAACTAAAGAAGAAACGTAATAGAGAGCAATAGCCGTGAAAAATCACTTCAGAAAGCGACGTATAAAAAAGCAACGAAGCATAATTTTCATCTTTATCAAGAAACTTTTAAGAGTGGTAGCGGAAAGCTACGAAATTTAATCTTCGGCTAAAATGCTTTTTGCTTGCGAAGGTGATTTGCTTAAAAACGTTTTGATCTTAGTGTGTGATTTGTGGTGCAATTTTAATGTTAACATGGAGTTGGGCATTTGGGCTTGCCCGCGCCGTATTTATCCATTTGTAGTTTAGGATTTTTTTGTGTTTATGTTACGTTTAGGCAACCCCGCAGCTTGTGATTATTTAAAGGATTTGCTAAATTTCTCATAGGTATTTTGCTCTACCGTGTATACCTTTTTAGAAGTACAGGATGTTCATTTTTGCTCCAGATTTAAGAGCAAATGAAGAACAATGCCAGCCTCAGCATGTAAAAAATAAACAACACTAGCTAGTGCAACGCATTTGTAAGCAATCAGCAGATTTTTCTTGGCGTTTTTATATTGTCATTTGATGATTTGCCTAGCACTAGTCACTAGTCAGGATGTATAACAAAAAACAACTTTAAACCCAGGAAGCGTAAATTTGTGTCTTTTCATTCTCCTATGAATAAGGTTGAAATTTTAGGAAGAGCCACCTTCAAGCAAAAATTTACTGGTTATTATTAAAAAAAAAGTATAACGCGGCCCTACTGCCTTGTAATGTTTTTAGGAATTCTAGTGCATCTGTTACTTGTATCGTTTCGAATATTCAAGTCATATTGTAAGAGCATACCGTACTTGATCAATGATCGTATCCTTTAATAAAGACGGAATTTTGGAACTCGATTGCCGCTGTAAAACTGTTTTGCTAAATTTATATTGCAGTAACGAATTAGATTTCATTGAAGGCAAACTCGACCTCAAGTTTGCTGCTTAAAGGGATTGAAGATTCCAGTCAATTTTGGTAGTTTACAATAAATAACTGAAATTAAAATATAATTTTTGATATTTTTCTCATTTTGGGGTTGCGGTTGCAAAGATATTCAACAAATCAAAAGAGATATTTCCCTAAAGAAGTTTTTTAAACACTGAATCTGTTGTTTCAGCCTGAGCTTCCAGGGAGAAAGATATACTGAATAGGCCTAGTATACTATTAACCCTTCCAGTCACATGACCAATGCAGTTTTGGAAAAATCTATCCTTTTTCAGAAAGTAAAGACTGAGACACCAAATTTGGAGTTTTCAAAAACTTCTTTAGGGCGATATCTGTTTGCATTTGGTGAATATCTTTACAATCGCAGCCCCAAATTGAGAGCAAAAAATATACTTCAATTTTTAGCTATTGTAACCTAGCAGAATTGGCTAGATGCTTCATCTCCTTGATGGATCAATGATCCACTACTGTTTGCAAGTACTTGAAACTTGTTTAAAGGTTTTTAGCTTCTGTAATTGCGTAATTATTCACCAATTTGCCTTGGCCAGGAGACAACGAAGGGACTGTTTTCGGTCTTTGAGTCAAACTCTCCCGCTTGACCAGTGACCACTGATCGGCATCATAACAACTATTTGCCAATGTTTTAATGGTTTCAAATTGTTGGAGTTCGGATTTGACCTTTATTTGAAATTTTTAGCGGTGGTTTCGTACGTTCACAACGTCAACATAATATTAATTCTGCTGTATCGTCTTAATGTATTTTCATAAATGCAATAGCTGACTAGAAGTTTAAACGGTCAAACTATGACCAGTTTCGGCGATTTTGCCGCAAAAATTTTTATTTGTAGCGTAGAAAGAAAGATATTTATGTTTACAGCTGTGTAAGTTATTTCTTGTTTTCATGATTTGTCATGTTAATGCTTTTTGCAATTTACGCCCTGTTTATGAACACATTGCACCTTTAAAGCTTACTGGTAGCCAGGAGCGCAACCAAAATTTTGCAAGAGGGACTGTGGAGTGTGGACCAATAGTTGAAAAATTTTGTTCCAAAAATGTCTCATTAGGCGGCGTGTTGAGCAAACTAGTGCAACTCAAGTATATCACAGAAGGGGGAGTGGGGGCGAGGCCCGCAGCCGCTGGGCAATTTTTGTGATTTTTTTGCAAAAAAATAACCATTTTACCGCAATTTGGATCACATTTCACGCGTTATTAAAGCTATCTAAAAGATCTAAAATTTGGAAGTCATTTGAAAGAATTAAGTTGCCTAGCCCCTTCGGTCCCCTCCTACCAAATCCACAACATATTTAAGCGCTTGTATTTTGGAATTGAAGTTTTTCGGAATTGCGTTTTTGATTAGATATCGGTATTGAAACGGACACTACAGGAGGTTTACTATTGTGCTGGTTGTTAAATTCGTTGTATTCAAGTTTATGCAATAAACGCTGGTGCTGCTATACAACGGAATATTATGTAGTAATTATTTAATCAAAGTGTGAGGATGTAAACCAAAAAGCCGTTGTTGCAAAAAAGCTTGTCCAGAGTACCGTACTAATATTGGAAAGACAATTCATTTTGGGATCGTAGAACCCGGCCCCGCGTGCATTTTTTAAAACTGGCTTATTTTTCTTTGGACAGAGATGACTGACGACTAGAGTTCGCGGGACCCATCTCCGCATCATTGCGCTCGGGCAACACAGCTCCTTTCGAAGAATTGTTGCAGCTGTGGCGAACTGTTGGCAACCTTTGCCCGATTTGACCGGCCCAAGATTTGAACCTCAGACCTCCTGCTCCAGAGACGAATGCGTTACCGCTCGACCAGCTGGCCGATAACTGACGAGTAAAGGTATGTTTACATTGGATGCAAAGCAACCTGAAGATTAAACAACCTTCGCTAGTGGTCACTCTCGCGGAGATTGCTGCATATCTGCTCTAAACGCACATCAAACGGCTTACAGTTTATCCTTCTTAAACACTAGAAACCAGGGTGTCGAACCGTTTCAAATAGCGGTTCGGGTTTAGCTCATGCTTAAAATATTTTAGAGGTTCAGGTTTGGTTCGGGTTCACTTGAGCACCATTTTCAAGGTTCAGGTTTGGTTCAGATTCACTCAAGTAAAATATTACTGGTTCAGGTTCGGTTCGGGTTCATTGACTTAAAATTTAACTGTCGTTACTCGTTTCGTCCAGAAAAAAAAGGAGAAATTGCTGATCCTGCTGATGATCACCACTGCTCTTATTGTGCGTGTACCAGCGGCATCCGACTATGGAAAAATATATTCTTACTTTTGTTGGGGGTTCAGGTTCGGTTTGGGTTCACTTGATCACAATTTTGAGGTTTCAGGTTCAGTGATGTAAAATTTTGCTGGGTCAGGTTCGGTTCGGGTTCACCAAAATGAAACGGTTCATTTGGGTTTACGGTTCGATTTGACACTCTGCTAGAAATATAATTTATAATTTACCAGCTGCAAGTAATGATGCTGTGGTTAAAATATTGTCAAGACGCTTATTGTGCAATTAAAAGTCACAGAGAGGATGGTTACGGCACAGTATGAATATCATATATTTATCATCATATCATATAATATTTATACTGTGGTTACGGATTAGAGTGATTTTAACTCCGCCAATAAAAACCAAGAACACGTAGTCTACTATAGTGATGGCAACAGCGCAGCGTAAGCGGCCGCGCGCTGTTGTTGGTGCACCGCGCCGCGCAGCGTGGCAACTAAAATCTGCATTACGTCACAGCATCAGCGCAGCGCCGCGTGCAAAAATTTTATTACATTTTTTTACAATTATTGCTGGTGATTTTCTCTTTATGAACAACAATGGTTAGTCTGGATGTAACTATTATATGAATTGAAGACAATGCATGCTACTAAAACAGGAAAAGGTGCCTTCAGTTCAAGTTTATTTTTTCAGAATTCGGAGCATCCTAGAATCGGCTATTTTGCCTACAAGAAACTTGATCGGCTGAACGTGTTTTTTTTGACACCAACAAAAAGATTTTGGTTTTAGTAGGCTAGACTAGGAAAGGTTTAGGACGTTCGGTGAGCAGGGGTGCCGATCTTCGTTGAGCATTGGAGGGGATAACTTGCAATTTTACCCCAATTTTGCCCTATTTTCAACTTTGGGGGGATGAACCTCGACCACGATTTTTTTTCAGGTGAGCAAATTAAGTGAAGACCAAAAAAAGGTCTTCATCAAAAGAAGGAAAACTTTGTTCCCCGAATTCTAGTGGAGACCTGCGCTCAAATGCACACCAAAGTTAAATTATTGGGGGGATGCAGATGCAGACTATACTCAAATTATTGGGGGGGGGTACAGTCAAATTATTGGGGGAATATATCTCCAATCCCCCCTCGGCACCCCTGTCGGTGAGAAGATGAAACAAAGGCAGACAAATGTAGAAGAAACAGATTTGTGGGAAACAATCATCAGAGTAGAGGCACAAAACAAAGCCTAGCGACACACCCTCTTTGTACGCAGTAGGCCTATGCTATTGGTACAAGCCCAAGGCTAGACAACAGTTTCTACAACACATGCGCTTGCATTTCAGAGTGAAAGATTTAGTTCAGTGTAGCCTAGTTGTCAACAGGTCATGGCATCAAGAATTAGGCTTTCGGTCCTATGTCTGGAGCCTATCTCAGATCTGGTAAACCTATGTCTGTATGTAGTAGGGTACGAAGACTAGGCTACACAAATTTCCAATGACAAAATAGCCTACCGGTACGTAGTAGCAAAATTTATTCCACAATCCAACACACATGTAAACGGCAAACGTATTAATACATAGGGTAGTTTCATTTAAGTGTAGTAGCTTGTGACAGCATGCAGAGCACGTGATACCTTATATTTCATTATTTGAGCTACTGGTTCAGGATTAGTACCGCACAGTAGTTGCATGAAATCATCAGGTAGACTGGTAGATTGTTTTTGATTGCTAAAACATGGTGCAGAAAAACTGATAGGAAGCACACACATGGCAGATTAAACCTGAAAAACTATAATTGAAATGACTGATCTTAACCAGTGTTCCCTGTAAGCGCAAAAAAGTGCGAATACTGCGAAATTTTTTACGGCATTTTCTCACTACTTTTTGACAACTGCGAATGGCGTTTTTTGATTTTCGAAATTACGGCGTTTTTGTTTGGCTTTAGTGTCCGGCGCAACACTATTTTTTCTTCATCCGGCGCAGCGTCCGGCGCTGTTTCTTTGAAACTTGATTCAAAAGTATCAAAAGTCGCAGAAAAAGATGCACTACGTTACCTAAAGACCTTTTTTGTTTCATTTGTTTTAAAGTACGCCGACAAAGAAAACTCTTGGCAATCTCCGTGTGCGATGACCTTTTTTTTTGTTTGAGATCACACAAAACTTTGAGTAAACGGCATTGTTGTTTGTGATTTGCGACGGCATTTTCGCACCGACTTCAGGCATTTTCGCGTCTTTTCCGGCATTTACGCAGTAGATCCAAAATTAGAGGGAACACTGATCTTAACGTTGCGTGTTTTTTAGTTTTAACTCGGCCGTTTTCAAAGTTAACGAGTGCGAAGTTTCAGACTTTTACTTATAACTCGAGAATGGTTTGGTCTAGCTACATGAAATTTTGATAGCAGTTTGAGATTCATACGTTAGTTGTGAGTGCCAAATTTTAAGGCAATAAGTCCGGTAACTTCAATCAATCAATCACTGATTTATATACCGCTTTAGCACGGGCGGCTTCAAAAAGTTACCACACATGCTGCCTAAGCGGTTCAACAGATAAAAGGTAAGTATCGAAACATATTACAATATAAACTTGCAAAGGCAATATGTGAAAGTGTGTAACATGCAAAAAAGAAATATAATAACACTGTACAGCTTTAATTACCAAAAAGTGTGTGATATTGCAAATTTTCAAACTGTGTGATATGCAATTCTAAAGTAATGTGCCTTAAGAGAAGATTTGAAGCTGGCCAGGGTTAAAACAGATCTAATTGAAGATGGCAGGTCATTCCACACAGTGGGAGCACAGTATTTAAAAGCATTGGTCATGTTGTTGTATTTTGGAGGAGATGGGGGTTCAAGACGATTGATGCGATTACTAGTGCGCAAGCCACAATAAGGCTGAGAAACCACAATTAAGTCCTTCAAATAACTTGGTGCATTACCATGCAAACATTTAAATACTGTGAGCGAGATTTTATACAATATACGATAGCGAATAGGCAAAACATGTAATTCTTTTGCAAGATTAGAGATTGAAACACCATCTTTCCAGGAAGATCTGCAAACATTGCACACAAAATGAATACAGTCATTTAAAACAACTTGAAGTCTTGACAACAACTTGGCAGATATACCATAATATAAAATATTACAGTTATCCAGACAGGAAAAGACATATACTGTCACCAGTTGCTATTTACGATCTTTGCTTAACATACAACCAATTCTGTATATAAGTTGTTCAGTCTGTGGTAGCAAGTTTTAACAATCTGATTAATTTGTGATGTTAAGTTCAAAGAATCATCAAACACAAAACCAAGATTCTAGACATGTTTTACAGTGGAGAAATTTAGACAAGCATTTTGATCGAAGAGTAACGAAAAATTATGAAACACTTTTGGCAATAGATTAGGATAGATGCTCACTTCCATCACTTCAGTTTTATCCACATTGAGCTTCAGAAAGTGGTTACTCATCCAGTTATTAACATCAGACAAGCAATTCTGAAGCTGTAATAGCTGACTTTGAGCAGAGCACTGATGGTGGGGGTGAACATTAAAGAGTAGTTGTGAGTCATCTGCATAAGAGTAGAATTGAATATTATGAGCATGCACAACATCCTCTAGCCCCTTAGTAAACAATATAGAAAGAAGCGGGCCCAGTATTGATCCTTGAGGCACACCAATGCACAGGCCGTACACTGATGATTTACTACCAGCAGCAACTACTGAAAAAGTTTGAGAATTTAGATATGAATAAAACCACTTCAATACATTATCACAAAGTCCATAATCATTTTTTAAAACAAACAGCAGTTGATGATGATTAAGCGTATCAAAAGCAGCACTCAAGTCAAGTAGTACAAGGAGCGAAGTTTGTAATGAAGTTTGGTCAAGATCAGTGCAGCAACCACGAAGTAGGTCATAGTGAATTCGTGTCAGCGCTGTCTCACAGCTATGCCCAATTCGATATGCAGATTGAAACTTACCAAACAAATCATGAAAATTCAAGTATGATACCAACTGATAGTAAACACATTTTTCAATCAATTTTGATATGAAGCTAAGGTTACTGACAGGACGAAAACTCTTATATGTATTTGCATTTAGGTTCGATTTTTTCAAAACAGGAGTGATTATAGATTGCTTCAGGGATGGAGGTACATTGGACTCTCTTAGTGAAGAATTAACAATGAAATGTAATATAGGGAGTAAACTGTTTAAGACTTTTTTTAGTAGCCATGTAGAAATTACATCTAGTGAAC
The DNA here is from genome assembly GCA_963965965.1 of Trididemnum nubilum. Classification (NCBI taxonomy): domain Eukaryota; kingdom Metazoa; phylum Chordata; class Ascidiacea; order Aplousobranchia; family Didemnidae; genus Trididemnum; species Trididemnum nubilum. The sequence goes on along the minus strand of OZ014475.1, from coordinate 30,931,645 downwards.
ACGACTTACTATGCATACTCATAACAGTAGACTGAATCTCCTCAATAGGGACATGTTCAAAAGATTCTAGTTTCACAGTTTGCTTACCAACATTAGCAAAGTCAACCAAATCAATACTTTGATTATTCGAAAATTGGTCATAAATTCTATGAATTTTATCATCAAAAAACCCTGCAAACTTTTCTGCCAAATTTTCATCAGAGTAAACTACAGGATATTTACTCTCCACCTCATTCCCCAACAGATATTTCACTAAACCATAAACTTGTTTCACATTACCACCAGCATCTTCCATCTTAGTTTTAAAATAATTGTTTTGAACACGCACAATAGTTGCAGTGGAAGATTTAGATGCAGATTAAAACTTCAGGTTTAGGACCCGAAAATTACTTCATAAGTTTGGTGTAAAAAGCAGTCTTATTGAAAAATGGTTTAAGTACAGCAAAAAATATTTCACATGGTTATATGTTGTAAGATACTCTGTCATCTCCACCTGCTACCTACACTTTTAGCCGCATTGAGTTTTTTTTCTTTTTTGACTTTTTGCTTTCTAAATTTTGTGCACTCTTCTTCTCCTAAACCACACAACATTAATATCTAATTTTTGTGTAAATTTGTTGGGCTGCAAATGCAATTTTGTCTCCTGAAATTTTTTGAGGCTTCTCCCCAGAACCCCCCCAAAATGGGGCCCTAAAAAACCAATTTTTTTAATTGCTCAAGCTAGGGTGATAGTTTTTTGTTTATATTGGTAGATATTTAAGCAACAAATAGTTTGACATACTATGGAGGTACCACCCCCCCCAGGGGCCCCCAAATGGACTCCCCATAAATTAGTTTTTTGAACGGCTCAAGCTTGGGCATTACTTTTTTTTATACCGGCAGATGTTTAAAAAACAAATATTTTGACATGGTTTGAGAGAGCAACTCTTTTGAAAACTCTCCAAAATAATACCCCTAATATCAATTTTTTATATGTCATAAGCTAGAGAGCTAATTTTTTTATGATGTTAGTGGAAATTTAAAAGATATTTAACTTGCGGTGCGGCGCGGTGCAGCGTGAACTTAGTTGTGTTTGAATGTGGTGCGGTGCAGCATGCGGACAAAGTTTGCGGACGCAGCGCAGCATGCGGATGCATTTTTTGTTATCCGCGCCATCTCTAGTCTACTAGCCTACTCTACTCAACAGTGTACTTTGGTAGTGACTATTTCACCGAAAATTTTCAACTTAAAGAGAATAAAACTAAAATGAGAAATATTCATCCGCGCTTTTTTCATTTGCTTTTTTAGGGGTTAAGATTAGGGTTTAGGTTAGGGTTTGGGTTAGGGTTCGATATGGGAATAGTTTTGGAGTAAGCATTTGAGTTTGTGTCAGATTTGAGTCAGAATTAATAAAAACTAGATAAAAATTTCCGGCGAAATAAAGCCTTCCGTGTACTTTTCGTTCACAAAGTCTTAAATTTTAGAGAACAAGAACTGAAAAAGTTAACCGAGTTGGACTAAAGTAGAAGGGCTTCAAACTCAATCCAATTTTTTTCGAGGTCAAGTTCGGCAAAAAATATCAAGTTGTTCGCTTCTACCAGGTTCTAGTTCAGGCTGACAAGAAATACCAAGTTTAGGCCTACTTCAGACTTGTTTTTGACTTAATCGCTTTCTTTTTGTAGACGTAGGCTACCGTACTATTTTTCTTGGTCGCCACGGCATAGACAAATGCATGACGTTCTCATCTTAGACAGCATGGTTAACAACAAATTACCTAATATACTGTATTTCTTTCCAACAATTTTTTTGTCTTTAGATTTAAAACTCGAACAATTCTATTCGAGTTCAGAAAAATTGTTTTTTAAGTTCGAGTTCGCAGCTCTCTGGCTCTGTTGGGTAGGCCTGCAGCAGCTATAGTCAGTAGTATAGGCTTGCTTAGGAAAGAGTCATAAGGTACACTGCTAGATGCTAGCTAAAGCATGAAAATAAACTTTTAGTAAAACTGAAACTATGTACTACAGTACCAAAAGCGAACGTTAGAAAAAGTAGCAAATCTCAATAATTAATTGAAGTGGGCTGGTAGAGTGGTAGGCCTATAACATAAACTGATAGGCCTAAGGTGTAATGAGTGGAATATTGATAACTTACTTATTTATACATTTATTGGCCGAATTTTAATGTAGCCTAATTAATTTTTAGTGAAGGAATTGTTTGAGTGTGTGAATCTGCTATGGTGCTGTAGGCCTACCGGTACTTTGTCAGGCTGTCAGTTATGGTAGGCTACCGATATGTATCAGAAAATATAGAGCGGCATACGGTAGTTTAGCCTATCGCAGGATGCTGAAGCGTGATTGACATGGTACGGTAGTTTTGATTTTGGGCTTTGGTTTTGCGCTAATGCTGAGTTTTACTACCGGTAAAAGTTTTAGAGCCAGCTCTAAATTTCTTGGTCGCTTTATGCAGTGCGAATAATTTTTGTGAATATCTGCAATCTGCACTGGATTTGTCAGGTGTAGTATGTCAGATGTGAACATTCCAATGGGGTCAGAGGTTGGCTGTAAGGATAGAACTCTAATTTTATCTAAGCAAGGGAGTAAACAGGGGTGCCAGAATGGCAAGGTCAGAGGTGAGCAGCGGGTAGCTTTTTCAGAGGGCACTTTCAACTTACAGTACTGGTAAGTAATGTGCCAGAGTTGTAAACCTAAATCAGCCAACAAGTAGGCTACGAGCTTAAACCCGAAAAATGATTTGAAGTCAAAACCAGGCCAATAAAAAAACAAAAAGGCCAAAAATTAGGTTAGATCTAACAATGTGTACGGTTATTGCTCGTGATGAAATGAGGCTTACTCATTGCTGATAAATTGTAGTAGGCCTACAATAATTACAATTTTGTAATAACAACTGCATTTATGCTGAACAAAGTTGGTCATTATTCAGGGTTGCAAAGTTACTTGAATTACACTTTCATAGCTGCTAAAAGGCAAAAATACAAGTCAATTCTATGTATCGGTACCAGAATCTGATATCAAGCTCGAATTATGTCTGACATTTTTTTTTATTTTAAGCCTGGCCTGACTTACAACGCTGTTATGTCAGAATGTGCGTTGGCATGATGAGTATAAACAAGTTTAGTTGGGTGTAGTGTAAATTAATGTGCACCGGAGCAGAGCATAAACAGGTAAAGAAGGCTTTATTTCACTGGAAATTTTTATCTAGTTTTTTTTATTAATTCTGACTCAAATATAAATTAATCTCAAATGCTTGCTCTAAAACTATTGCCAAATCGAACCCTAACTCATACCCTAACCTAAACCCTAATCTTAACCCCTAAAAAAGCAAATGAAAAAAGCGCGGATGAATATTTCTCATTTTAGTTTTATTCTGTTTAACTTGAAAATTTTCAGTGTTTACCAACAGGTAAACAAATCATAATGAAACAAACCAAGATGACTTTGAACTCTGAACTGCACTTCTGACTTCTCGTGTAAACTCTGCTTTACTGCTCATTCTGCATAGCCTATGGGCTAATCTGCGTGTAAATGTTACATATGTATGAAGAGCATAAAACAAATGAAATTCAATTCAACCAGCTATAATCAAACTGCCTTAATCCATTAACCACAAGTTTTTCGTAAAATGACCTTCAGGTCAAAAATACTTTTGCTCGATTTTCTTTAAAAAACAAATTGACTGACTGAAGACTAACTTCACCAAATTTGAGTTTTCTACAACCTTCCGATCAGCCATTCCAGAGATATAACAGATTAGATTTCCCCTTAGAAATTTTGCCTGGGTTGCCAATTAGAAAGAAAATCTCAAATAGTTATATACTGCTTGTTTTTAATTTGCAATAAATCTTTTGTAGCAGAATTATTGTAAAACAAAGTAAATTAGTCAAGGTTTCTCTAATCTTTCATTATAGTCTGATAGTTGCTGTATTACGCCAAAGCGTGTAGCAAGTTTGCGGGGCCCATCTCTACGTCATTGTGCCTAGGCAACACAGCTCCATTTGACGAAATATTGCAGCGATGGCGAGTCATTGGCAACACTGTGTCTGATTTGAACGGCCCGACATTTGAACCTCAGACCTCTCGCTTCAGAGACAAACGTGTTACCGCTAGACCAACTGGCCAATAGTAAAGGTATGTGATATAGGCCAGTTTTCCAAAAGTTAGTCTTCTGTCACAATACCAACAAAATGACAAGCCTGAAGTAAGAGGAAAATTGTTGATTTTCATCTCCAGCATCATGAAAACGGCAAAGTTCAAATTTGGTGAGAATGCGTTTTAGGCTTATTCCACCATTTTGGTCAAGAGTGGAAAACTTGACTTGAATGCCTTTTTTAATTAATGTCCTGGAATTTACGACAGTCTGAAATTTTTACGTTAAATTTCATTTGCTCAATCAGCTTTCACAAGTTTGCTAAAAAAGAATGTACAGTATAGTACAGTATTGCCTAACCTGCAAGTTGCCACTAACTTTTTACGAAGTGACTTGGCACAAAGAACGATTTTGATTAAATAAACAAAGATTTCTGTGACATTACTCAAATGAAGTCTTTTCTGTTTCATTATACTCACTGGCTGACTGGAATATGCCAAAGCATGTAGCTAGTTGGCAGGGCCCATCTGCGCCAAAGCAACACAGCTCTTTTTTGAAGAAATGTCGCAGCAGTGGCGAGCCGTTGGAAAACTCTGAACTGTGTCCAATTTGACGGGCCTGAGGTTGGAACCCCTCGGCCTCTTGCTGCAGAAACAAATGCATATACGAATGAATCCTTTGGCACCACTGGGAATGTATATCGGTACTTCATCAAAAAAGATTTCTTAAAAAGATTTTAGGCAAAAAGTTAAAACTTGGGTTTGGCTGTTTGGTTTAGGTTTAGTTACTCACTGCACACTGTTACTGGTTACAGGTAGTAACAGGTAAGTTTGCAGTAAAGACATAAGTTTGGGTTAGATTTGGATCAAAATTACTGCAATAAAAAAATTAAATAAAAATTTCCAAAAAAATACTGTAGTCTGCTGAAAAAACTTTTTTCTTATTCACTGAGCTATTTGCAAAGAGTACCTATACAGGTTTAGGCTAAGCTCAAGGCTACCAGTACAGCATGCATTACCAGATATTGCTGTAGGCTTGTTGAAAATGTCAATCAGCAAAAAGCAAAAAACTCTATTTGAAAGTTGGAAATGCAATATAAGTGAGCCAAAATGCAGTAAAACTAACCCGGTGCATGGTGCTGGAGAAGCTTTGCTATTAAATCGAATCTCAAGCAAACAAAGTAAACAAATAAAGAATGATTCTGTAATTGATCTTTGCGATGATTTGGATGATGACGATTTATTAAGTGCAGCAGTGGCAGTGGAACAAATGAGTGGCCCAAGAAACTCTTTGCCACCAGTTGCATCGGATGCAAACTGCACTAGTAAGTTATTTTACAAACTTCTGAACTTTGTTGTTTTATGAATAAAATAGACTTACTGTTGTAGGCTATGTCATTTATATCATATATACTAAAGCAAATGAAATTAGTCTGTAGGGATATCCATTTCAGAATACTGAATCCTGCGGAACCAGCTTCTATTTTGAACCGGTTTCATTTTTAGATTTTGGTTTAGTTGTGAGGAAAAGCAGCAAGTGATAAATCTTTTCAGATGTTGCACATCAACCTGTCTGCACGATGCCAATGCACACTGCACTCCGTGCAGTCTCATCACATGTCTTGATTACTATGCAGGCACACATGCATGTGCATGTTTCGCACTCATGTCTGTGTGGTCATGCAGTGTTTCTACATTTGCTGTAAGACACTCATGCCCCAGCACTCAAAGAGAATTTATCAAAGCTTTAAATCTAGATTTCCAACTGCAAAATAAAAGATTGCGTTTGGCTACTGCTTAAGGAACTTTAATTTAAAAAGTATTACTGCATGCACTGTACTCTTGTTAGTGTATACAGTAGTACCAGTAGTGGTGTGTACAGGAATAACAATGCCAGTATACACTCACATGTATTATTAACTTAATTTCTTTTGTGTCGTTAAGTATGAAGTGTCTGCTTTTTTTTTAAGCTCTGCGCCCATGTATGAGCATTGAGCACGCTTGTGCTCTCTCCTTCTCACCAATCTTAACTTTTCCCCAAATCTAGCCCTAACCCTAATGAGTGCATGCATAAGACGAGTGAGAGCGTGCCCACACTCATACATGGGTCGCAGAAGTTTTGAAAAAAACGGACGGCTTATACTTAACAACATCCGTTTTCTATAGGAGGGCTAAGCCCCCCTTGTTGCGGGCCTGTTTCCTTTCCTTGAAACCAACCAGAAATGACGGTTCAAACAAAAACAAAAAATTCAGAGAAGCTGATGTTGCATTGCAAAATGAGAATATCCAATAATCGTGTAATTTATAGCGCTGTAATCTTTGTACTGGTAATGCATTCATCAAAATTAAACAAAATTGTGGACTTTTTTTGTTTTCCAGTTGTCAAGCGGTTAAGTGCTGAATTGATATCAAAATAGTACTGGCAGCCATTTTAAAGATTTAGGATTCGGTTAAGGATTCGAAAAAAATATTCGAAATTATTCTACAATGCATAATTATTCTGAAATGGACATTCCTGTTAGTCTTGCGTGCAAACATCACAAATGAATAATTTCAAAATAATTTTCGATTAAGATTTTAAAACGTTAAAGTCAAAACATTTTTTGTTGTTTTCATTGCAGATTTTTGTTTTAGCTAGAACATTTGTGCCTTACTTTTTGTGCCTTACTTTTGTTTCCAAGATCGTACAGTGATAAAAATATATATAGTACTAGGTATCATGTAATTTATAGTGCTAATCCATTTATTGTCATATTGTCATTAAATCAAATCCATTTATTGTCATATTGTCATTAAATCATTATTCATTTTGTGAAACAATGTCCCAAGTGCTCTTGTCCTGAACCCCCTTAACTGAATTTGATACAGCACTAGGTATATACGTTTCTGGTTGCTGTGGTAGTTGTTTCACTTTTGTGAATTTGCTATTAACAATATTTCGCTTTGCTAAACTGCTTCTATAATATTGTTCTGTTTTAATTAGGTCACATCCTAGTCTCTGCTGTGTTTTTCTAAAGAACATTTTATTGAATTCGTACTGATGTTAGTTTCAAGTAAACCTTTGTATTATTTTCAGATGCTAATGGATTTGATTTATTTGCTGGTCATCTATGGATATATCCTACCAATTATCCAGTACGAGAATATCAATTATCAATTGCCAAAACTGCTTTGTTTAAAAATACTTTAGTAGCATTACCTACAGGTTTGGGAAAGACGTTTATTGCTGCAGTAGTGTTATATAATTACTACCGCTGGTTTCCTCAAGGAAAAGTTGTGTTTATGGCTCCAACAAAGCCACTTGTGTCACAACAAATAGAGGCTTGTTTCAAAATAATGGGAATTCCTATGGAAGATCAAGCTCAAATAACAGGTACCAAAAAATGCATTTTTTGCTTATAGCATACTGAATAGTTCCCATACTGTATAGATTGCTATTTCAAAATGCAATGTTTCATCATTGCAGCTAAAATTTTGCATATTCAGTTCAAAATCATTTCTTGACACCCAAACAAAAATGGTCATCATCAGAGTTGAAAAACAAAAATAGTCACAACATAAAAGGTAAAAAAATCTCCATGTTTAAATTGGTCATTTTGTACTCCAAACTCTCAGCGCATACAAGAAAAAAAAAAGACTTTTCAGTCTGAAGCAGCCAGGACGATTTCTTTTATGCTAAATTTTGATTTATGAGAGGTCGCTTAATTTTGATAGGGGATGTGCTCACATTTTCCCTACAATAAAAGTAATGGTCGTCATTATGATGGCCCTGTCTAGTAGCTAAGAAGGTTTTCATTATGGTATTTTTATTTTGGTCAGTGGTAGATTGCTTAGTTGATAGATGTCGGAAGTAATGCTGATGCATAATATCATCATGATTTTTGTGAAGGTGCAACAATGGCAGCCAATCGCAGAAGCGAGTTGTGGTCTTCAAAAAGAGTATTTTTTGCTACCCCACAAGTGATAAGCAATGATTTGGCCAAAGGAGTGTGCCCTGCAGAGTTAGTGAAGTGTTTGGTAATTGATGAAGCTCATAAAGCATTAGGAAATCATGCTTATTGTCAGGTATGTTTTGTTTGTGGCAAGGGAGGAATCTTTCCTCAAAAGACGGTCTTGAAAATTTTTAAATCATTTTAGTTAATGAAATAGTTAGTATCATACAAAAACCTATCATAAATATATTTTGAAATTATGTGACTGCAGAGCCTTCTTTGTAGTTGCAAATGATAGCAGTTTGACTCAAAGGTTCCTTGATGCTTCATCATATCATATCACATGTTGGATCCGGTATTTTCCCCGTCAACGGAGTTGGCATGGTCATTGTCTTTACTATTCCTCGCCTTTTCGTTCGATCACATGCATCCTCTTTCCCCAGTCCATTTTTCTTCATCTCATTCTCTACCTGCTTTTTCCACGTTTGTTTCGGTCTTCCTCTTCCTCTACTACCACTCACTTCATATTTCAAAGCTTTCACTATCACATTTTCATCTTCTTTCCTCAAAACATGACCGTACCACCGTATACTGCTTGCTTTAGCCATCCTATCTAAAGACTCTCTTATGCCCAACATGTCCATCAACTCCTCGCTGTTTCTTCGATCTAATAGCTTCACACCACACATCGCTCGAATCATAGCTCTTTCGGTTCTTCTCAAAATTGCCATCTCTTTTTCTCTCAAGTACCATGCTTCACTTCCATACAACATAACTGATCTTACACAACTTTTGTAAATCTTTCCTTTCATCTTTAATGAAAACCGTCTGCCTTTAAGTATTTCGCTGCATTCCCTGAACTTCATCCAACCAATTCTTGATCTAGCTGTTACCGCCGTTTCGCACCCACCAGTTGCATTCAATATGTCACCTAGATAAGTGAACTTGCTCACAGTTTGCACACCATCACACAATTTTTCATCTGCTGATCCCTTAAAGCTATTTACCACGCTTCTACATTTCTTACAAACAAAGTTTTTGTTTACATAAACTGAAACTTTCTTCTCCGTGCATCTTGCGTGGACCCACTTACCACATGCTCTACCTAACACCGAAATAGACATAACTCGTGTTCCACACACGCCACAAGGATCTATCTTACTGTCGAAAGCTTCTTCCTTCATCCCACTCACCATCAACTTTGTCTTTCCAAGATTGACTCTCATCCCTTTGCTTTCAAACGCCTCTCTCCAGAAATCAAAGTTCTCTCTCAATTTTTCCATAGTCTCCCCCATTAGGACCAAATTGTCTGCATAAAGAATTTGCTTCATCCAGCCTTTTCTTGCATTTTCCGTTACTTCATCTATCACCATTGCAAACAACAAAGGTGACAACACAGATCCTTGATGTACACTAACTTTCACAGAGAATTTTTCCGACAAACCCGATCCAACTCTAACTTTCGTTTTTGCTCCTTCATGAAGACTCATCACCTCCTTGACCAGGATTTCAGGCAAACCTTTCTTTCTCATTGCCCATTCCATCACTCTTCTAGGTACTCTGTCAAATGCCTTTTCCAAATCAACAAAACACATGTACATTCTTTTGTCTTTCGCTCGATGTTCTTCTTGCAACCTTCGTACTAAGAATAAGGCATCAATGGTTCCCTTTCCTGGCATGAAACCAAACTGTGCTTCATCAAAATCAACTATTGCTCGTATTCTTCTCTCCAACACTGTTTCAATAATCTTCATGCCGTGTTCAAGCAACTTCACTCCTCTATACGAACCACAGTTCATCTCATCTCCTTTTCCCTTAAAAATTGGCACCACAACGCTGGTTTTCCATTCATTCGGGATTCCCTTTCCATCCAAAACTCGTTGGCAAAGCTGTAACATCACTTCCTCTGCAATTCTGCCGCCTGCAACAATCATTTCCGTTGTTACTTCAGAGAGCCCTGCAGCTTTTCCCTGTTTCATTTTCCTGATCGCTTCTCTCACTTCTTTGCAAGAAACTTTCTCTACTGGCCCCTCAACCATAGCAGCATCCACCTTGTGGTCCCTAGCATTTTCCTCATTCATAATTTTCTCCATATGTTTCTTCCATATTTTACATCGATCTTCTTGACTGAAACCAATTCTTCCATCTCTACCCTTAATCCATTTTCCTCCTTCAACATCTTTTCCATCCCTTTTCATAAATTTTACAAATTTGAAAATCTTGTTTGGTTTCTCACGTAATTCCTCCATTTCCTTTTCAGCTTCCGTCTTCATTGCTTTAGCAATCACTTTCTTGGTTTGATTTCTCATTTTCCTATAGAATATTTTGTGTTCTTCCAGCCCAGTTTTGCAAAACGTTTTGAATGCTTCCATTTTCCTTGCTATAGCATTCCTCACTTCTTCATTCCACCACCATTTATTTCCTCCATTCTTTCTGACTTTCTTCTTCCCACATAGCTCATCACATGCAGTGACATATTTAGCATTGCAATCATTGCTCTGTGATTGTAATCCATGGACATACCAATATGTCTAGTTGGGTACCATAACACTCAATTTTGAATTAATATCAGAGATATCTAGCGTTGTGTATAATGTCGACAACAAGCCAACTTGGTCATTCGTATGATGGTTATCGGCATGTTTGCATTGCATACCTTTGACAAGCAAATAGCTTGCTGCAATAGCTTTGGAATTATTTTTAAATTCTGCAGAAGCAATTATTGTTTCGCTCACAATCTTTGTTAATTTGTTTGCATTGGTCCAGTGCTCCGCAACCTTTTTTAACCTGCAGCACACTTATAAAACTTGCTGAATTCGGCGGCACACCGCAACACCGACAAAACAAAAAATGCAAAAAACAATACTGATCTCCAGCAAGAAAAAAAAAGGTCTTCGGTTTGGAAACCACCGATTACTGCCATTATCGAGGTGATCTCAAAAAAAGAAAAGAAAGAAAGGTCTTTAGGCCGGAAACCCACAATTATCTGCTGTGGGTATTTCTGGAAAAGTTACAAATACTCTGTGGCACACCTGATATTGTCTCGCGACACACCGGTTGCGTAGCACTGCATTAGTCTACTGTATATCAAATTTTATTACAGAATATATACATAATTTACATTGCTGCTTCTGTTCTAATCGGCAAATGTTTGCATTCTCTTGCTTGATGTGGCAATATCTCTAACAAATAAATATTAAACTTGACGCTCTTCAAGCTTGTTCGATAACTGTAGCATGAAATAATAAGATAGACAAAAAGTTAATAGTTCCACTTGCTTTTTAATAGGTTGTCCAACAACTACTAGCTTATACAAGAGATTTTCGTGTTTTAGCATTAAGTGCGACTCCCGGAAGTGATCTGAAGACTGTGCAGCAGGTAACCAATGATATTTTTCAGCAAGTTTGTTGTAAGTTTGACCACATTTTATGCAAATGTAAGAACTACCAGTATATTAGACTATTTTATTTTTTAAACATTAGGAAAATAAGAAAAGCCCCTCGTAGTCTTGGTCCAGAAGTAACTAGTAACAAGATGTGATCCTCTTGAGGTCAAATTATTTTGGTAATAGCCCATTAATTTCAGGGTGAAATTGTCCTTAAATTGTGCTCCGTTTTGTGGCATTGGTTATTTATATATTTGTAAAGTCTTCTCATCGTGTAATCATTATTTATTGCTATTAATCAAAAGCTAGCTGTCTGAGTGGTGAAAACCAAAGCAAATTGTTGGTGTCAAGAAGGATCCACATCGAAAAAGTCACTCCCACAACGGGCAGCCAAAAAACGTGTTTTTCTAGTTGAAAAACTACCCTATGTTGGCATTCATAAAAAGCATTCATAAAAAAAAACTGGAACTTTAAAAGTTGATTTTGATATACTGTAGTGTTGGCTGATATTGAACTTTTTCAGGTCATCAAAAATCTGTTGATTTCTAAAATTGAATTGCGTGCAGACGATGCGATTGATATAAAGCGGTACACTCACACTAGATACGTGGATAAGGTTGTTGTAAAGCTGACAGAACAGATTATAGATCTCCGAGAAAGATATTTCAGTGTAAGCTTACCGTGTTATTTTTCTCATCATTCGGCGTAGTTTTCATATGATTTAAAAAAAACGTGCATCACTTTAATTTAAAGTTTAAGTAGCACTATATTGTGAATGCAATTTAATTGTAAACACTAACTATATATACTGTTCTCTAACGGCGCAGATACAAGTTCTGCGTATACTGTAGTTATTTTTTATGCGTGTAATGTAAGTTCGTAAAATTGCATCTAGGAATAATCAGCTATTGTACCGTTGCAGTTTTAGTTTATACATACTCGTATAAGGCATAAATAGTTCGCAACAAAATATGCTGATTGCTTAAATTTTGTTCAAACTATAGTGTCGAACTTGTCCTAGATTTGTCTCATTGTTTCATTTTTGACAGGTAATCCAGATATTTGTCAATAACTTGGTGAATAACAATGCACTTTACAACAAGGATGTTCGCTATTTGTCAAAGTATGCTTTACTAATGGCTCGAGATCAGTTCCGTAAAGACCCGCCGTCTGGATTGCCTGTAAGTTGTCTTATTGCTAGATTAAGAAAGTTCGCCATTATTCGCAATACAAGTATATCATTGTATTGACTTGCCATTTACGATTTGGAGTAGTACCGGTAGTTGTTTTTAAGCCGAAAAATCCTTCTCGTTTAAATAGGTTAGCGATTCCACTCACTCTTAGAAGCACTCTTCAATAGTTTTTAACCTAATAAAACTTAAGTTATTTCTACAAACTAAATCTTAAAACAGGCAAAGTTAAATCTAAGCTTTATAGTGTTACCAATACAGGAGTGCTTTTTCCTTTTAGCGAACTGTTCTTGGAACTCTTGAAGGAACGTTTGCTATTTTAATTAGCCTCTATCATGGCTTGGAATTGCTTCTGCAACATGGAATGAAATCGTTTTTCATATTTTTGAAAGGAATGATGGATGGAAGCAAAGGTAAAGTGGTTTTCTGCTGGTTTTAATTCATTCATATTTTATGTTGCATAAATAGGCTGCTATGAGTTTTTCGCTGGCCGATTTATGCATGGTTTATTTGATATTGTTAAGTTTTTTGGAAGACATTTGTTATTATAAGCTTTAGCACATTTAGTCTTATTTTCAACCATTTTTTTCTTGAGTTGTGTAGGAATGCTTGCTTGCTTCTTAAAGTTACTTCAACTCTTGCTTCAAGTTGCAATTTTTGAAAACAGCAGTGCGTGTCAACTGACATCTCTTATTAGTAATCCATTTTAGTATTTTTAATTTATCTATGTAGATCTTAAGTAGTGTCCATAATGCGTTACATTTGTTTCGTCATCGCAGTTTATGCCAATTTAAACACTGTTAAAAGATGGTCCGTGACTGTTAGGTGCGAACGTTTATGCACCTGGACTTTTATACGCCACAGGTAAAAACTTTTTTTTCCAAAATTTTTTAAGGGCGGTGAATCATCCAGCCAATTCCGGTGGTTTACAATAGCTAAAATTGAACTATAATTTTTGATATTTTTTGTTTTAATTTTGGGACTGCGGTTGCAAAGATATTCAACAAATACAAAAAGATGTCCCCCCGGAAAAAGTTTTTGGAAACTCTTAGTTTTGTTCTTCCCGCCAAAACCACAGTAGGCCTAATGGTTTAGAGAACTGTGGTAGGCCTAATAGTTTAGAGATAGTTTATTTCTAAATAGTTTAGGCCTAATTAGGCCTAACTGTCTCTAAACTATTAGGCCTAATAGTTTAGAGATAGTTAGGCCTAATAGTTTAATAAGATTACAGTAGGCCTAATACTTTAGAGAACTGTGGTTTTGGCGGGAAGATCAAAACTCAGAGTTTCCAAAAACCTTTTTCGGGGGGACATCTTTTTGTATTTGTTGAATATCTTTGCAAACGCAGTCCCAAAATCAAAACAAAAAATATCAAAAATTATAGTTCAATTTTAGCTATTGTAAACCACCGGAATTGGCTGGATGATTCACCGCCTTTAATTTTTCAAAAAAAAATTTTTTTGTTTCAAATATCAGCTTTGTTTTTTCAAAACAAACACTTTTTTTGTTCTTTTTTCTCTGAAACATTTTTTTCAAATAAAAGCCTTTTTCAAAACAAACGTTTTTCAAACAAAGAAGTTTTAGTTTGATTAAAATATTAATATTTTCGAAGCTTTTCACCTGAAACTTGTGATGAAGAATCGTCAGAATAGAGAGCGCAGGAAAAGGAGCGGCTATAGAAAAAGCCGAGGAGTGATTGACGGGAAAAGGATCGATGAGAGAATGTCATTTGTGTGCAACCTTTAAGCTGTCGCGATTTCTTTTTGCTGGCAGAGGGCGGAGTTAGAAGTTTGGTAAAAGTGACTTCAAAAGCAGATAGATAGAAGGAGACCGGAAAAAGTTTTACGAGAAATTGATTTCTTATTGTATTTTTTTTGAACAATAAAAAATGTTTTCCACTACATGTTCGCAAAGTTTTCTTACCTAATCCGGACGCATGCAATCTCCAGCCCGCGGTCTCAAATTTTGCGGCGTACGGGCACGAGTTGCTTGTGTAGTATTGGCACACTACCAAACATTACCAGTGCAAAGTTTTTCAGTTGCTAAGAATTCATCTCTCAGCAGATTCCTATGTATGATCGTTACACCTTGTTGTAAATATAGTAAAAACAAAGTTTAAATGGATATTTTTCAGTTTAATCTTTACGCCTTGTTTTAAATACACTAATAGTAAAAACAATGTTAAATTCTTGCTATTAACTTCTTCAGAATTGCATCAAAAACTTTTGAAATTGAACAGGATTGTATGTTGCTTCAAATTATTGTTTTGCTTTCGAATTATTTTTGTAGTGCGAGTTAATTTAGAAGTGGCTGCAGACTCTGGACAACCATTTTCGACAATTTTTCATGCAAGTGCTATATAGTTTAAATTTATCACGCTCTCTGGATTCCCTGCACTTAACATTATCGTTTTACTCGTGACAATTGCTCAGCACCCCAGAATCCAATTTGTAAGCTGATAGAGACAACCTTATCCAACGCATGCAAGTGAAACGAACGAATATTTTGGTTCGGCTTTCCCCTGATAATTTCTGAATACGCGAACGAGATCAGCCTGAAAACGAAGTTTGCGTTTGACTACAATGCATTTTATTTGTGCTTCAAAATCGATTGCTTTTGCTAGTTTTTCTAGCGGAACAGATCAGCTCAAATTTTGTCCCGGAATACTGCACGATGACGAGGGTAATTTGTTCTCACCTAACAGCGACTTTTTCATGTTATTTATGTATATTTTTCCCCCGAATGTAAAGGAAAAGACCAAAAACCACCAAAAAGAAAAGTTTTTCTAATTCGTATGCGTGCGGCACAAGCAACTTGTGCCTGCGCGCCGCAAAATTTGAGACTGCAGGCTGGAGATTGCATGCATCCAGATTAGGTAAGAAAACTTTGCGAACATGTAGTGGAAAACATTTTTTATTATTGAAAAAAATACAATAAGAAATCAATTTTTTTGTAGAACTTTTTCCGGTCTCCTTCCATCTATCTGCTTTTGAAGTCGCTTTTATCAAAACTTTTTACCCCGCCTTCTGCCGACTACAAGAAATCGCGACAGCTTAAAGATTGCACACAAATGACATTCTCTCATCGATCCTTTTCCCGTCAATCACTCCACGGCTTTTTCTATAGCCGCTCCTTTTCCTGCGCTCTCTATTCTGACGATTCTTCATCATAAGTTTCAGATGAAAAGCTTCGAAGATATTTACATTTTAATCAAAATAAAACTTTTTTGTTTAAAAAAAACGTTTGTTTTGGAAAAAGATTTTATTTGAAAAAAGTTTTTAAAACAACGGTCTTTAAAAAAAATTAAAAAAACTGTTATTTGAAACAAAAAAGTTTTTGAAAAAAAAAATTTTTTTTGCTTTTGGCATCCATTCGTAAACATTCGGTGCATAAACGTTTGCACCTAAAAGTCGTAGACCGGTTAAAAGGGTGCTAATGTTAAGAATCTATTGATAAGTTTAATACTTTTGGTTTGCCGGTCTCGAGTTGTAAGTGTTTCTGAGTGGGGATGTTGCGTTTTTTCTTTGATAAAACAAGGTGCTATTGTAGGTAGTGTCAGATCAAAAACGATGTTGTCGGAAAATCCAAACTTTTGTTCGATTTTTGAGGAGTTGACAAGATGTTATGGTGAAAAACCTGATTCTGTTGTTCTCTGTACCCAAAAAGGTGGAACCCAACATTCATCGAAAAGACCACATTTGGTAAGGGTGTTTACCCATTTTAGAAAAAAAAACTTTCTTCAGTCGAAACATTGCCATTTGAGCATTTTTTTTTCGTATGAGTTTTTTTTTTGTGAGCAGAACGTTCTACATTTATTCTTATTTTATTGGTTTAGAATACATCCTGCTCAGAGCCTTACGTCTACAGCCACCCTAAGATGGAAAAACTGGAGCAAATTGTCATTCAGCATTTTCAAGATTGCGCAGGTATTTTGTTACATAATTTATGCTTTGCAAAAATTTTATGGCGTTTAGATTAAATTGAAATAAATAATCACGATTCAGCTGCTGAAAGTGCAAAAATTTTAGTAATTTCAATAAAAAATGCAAAAAATACAACAATAAGGATAGGAGATGTTATCGTATACCCATGCCATAGCTGCTCAGACTATGCTTTAACCGATCAGCGGTCAAATAGATAAAGCATCTTCTACTGAAACGGTTGACCTGGGTTCGATTCCCAGTCAGGCCAAACCAAATACTCGAAATTGGCATTCACAGCTTACCTGCTTGGCGTTTAGCAGTGAAAGGGGACTATGTGAAGTCTAGACCGTGTGTGGTAGGAAGGTGGGCACTGGGCAGGTGGCTGCTTGACTCGAAGACCAAAAGGTCCCTTTGCTGTCTCCTGGCCAAGGCAACTTGGTAATTAAATGTAATTACAATTACTGAGGTATGTTTACTTTTGCTAACAGAGTTAACTAGCAATCGCTCTGTGGTTTTTAGATGGTGGCAGTTCTGGCCATGAAACTAGAGTTATGATTTTTTGTCAGTACCGCGATATAGTTCGGGAAATCACTGAGCTATTGCAACGTCATAGACCACTTATTCGTCCAATGCAATTTGTCGGACACGCCCCATCAACCAACCCAAATGAGGAGGAAAAGTCGGGCGCGAAGTCAAGTCGAAGATTTACTCAAAAGGATCAATTAATGGCAAGTTCAAAAAATATCTTACGTCTAAGCTAATTGTTGATTTAAGTTTGTTTTCAAATTTCTCGATTTTGACACCATCTTTTACATCCTTCTCTAGGAGTTGTAATGGTATGTTCTTTGCTTGGTTTAAAGATTTTGAAATGACCCTCCTACTCTCATCGTAGGTTGTTCTACAGTTGGTTTAGTTTATTTTTACTGTAGGTCTAGATTCGAGTATTTGTTTCTCTCCTCAAAAAAAACGAAACAAAGCAAAAATCTTCTCTCTGCATTTTTTTACCTAACACAATCACTGTTTTTTGAATATTAAACTTGTTTGTTCACACAGTGTACAGTTGAGCATTGTACGTGTACACTTTATAAATATGAGTAATTAACCTTAAGGGTTTAGCCAACAATACCGTTGAACGTTGGTTAGTACTTATCTGTTCTATCTGTATAATCCCGATTGCTGCTGCTAGGTTGTCAATAAGTTTCGTTCTGGTGATTACAACACATTGGTATCGACTTGTGTGGGGGAAGAAGGTCTTGATATTGGTGATGTGGATCTTATTGTTTGTTACGATTCACATAAAAGTCCAATCAGACTTGTGCAGCGCATGGGTCGAACAGGAAGAAAAAGAAAAGGAAGAATTGTGATGTTGGTGACTGAAGGAAAGGAAGAGAGGGTAGATAACTGATTTTTGTTATTTTTAACATGTCTCATTTGCCTGGAAGTGGTTAGAACTTACCTACCAATTTGCCGTCTAGAGAATTTAATGAAATGTCACCTTTACTTAACAATAACGTATCGTTTCAGACAAGATAGAAACTACTGCAGTTGTTGTACTTTTGCACTCTAACAATGTTGATATAAATGTCACTCGTGGCAAATAAACAATTTTCTGCAAAAATCAACAGTTTGAAGTTGTGCTTAAAAAGCTGTATTGCTTTTGCAGTAGTGCAATTTTTTTTTAGGATTATAATTCTAGCCTTGCCAGTCGTCGAAGCATCCACAAAGCCATTTTAGGTGCCGGAAATAAGCTGCAGTATTATCCCCACAATCCTGCCATGATTCCTCCTGGAGCCCAGCCGAAGTGTCACAAGATGTTCATCACTGTTCCTGAGAATGAAACAACCGAACCAAAAACGACAAAGAAGAAAACAAAAGAAAAAAAGATTGAACAACCTGATGTATCCGCAATGCTAACAAAAAGTACGAAGAAACTGATTGCTCCTTATCATTTAGTGTAACATAGGCTTATTTTTCATTAGATCCAAGCATCTATTCGTTGCAGAGGCTCAGTTAAAACTTCACAATTGAACTCCAAACAAGGCTATATATGTTGGTGTGATTAGCCAGATGCAAAGTGCTCAGTTCATTTGCTAATTGGTAAATTTCACTTTCTACTGCGCTTTTGCTTTGAACGTTTATGAGTAGCGTGGTAGCCACATGTAATGTAGTGGTGCTCGAAGAAGCTGTTTTTTCTAAGCTTTTATCATCGAGTTTAGTCTTAATAATCAAATAAAAGACGTTGAATAAATAGAATCTTGTTGTTATTGCAGAAGCCAAATCTTGCCGTTTATCCGAAAAACAACGTGAAGAATATTCGACAAAGTTCATGTTATCATTCGGCGAGCAAAAACTTCTAAAACAAATGCCTTCCAAAAAACAGTTCGGAAAATGTATTCATATCGAAAAAGAGGTGATTTGATATTAAGGTCATTATCATTTTTGCAGTCAGGCAATATGCCAGTAACGAATACAGAAAATAGGAAATTTTTTTGATATTGTGCTTTTTCATTTTTTTTTCCGATTCCAAGTTCGGTCAAACCCCTTCAATTTATCCTATTTTTCAGTTTTGCTGCCTCGCATTTAATAATAAACGAAATAGTGTGAAGCGTTTTTAAACTTATACATATATGCACATGCGATAGATCGCAACTCGACTCGAAGTGAGCCGTCACTATACCATACCTACCGTAATCTGACTTGCTAGCTTGGTGCTGTAGTAGCTGCATTTACGATTTATATGATTGTAGCTTTGGGGTGAAAATTATCAAGCATCAAACTCCAAAGCTTTGTCGCTCACCGAATGGTTACCATGGCAATCAAGACTGCAGCCAACGAAATATGTCGAACATTCATCAAAGACAAAAATGTTTACTGAGGTATTATTGCTCTATTAAACTTAGTTGATTAGATTAATTTTCTTAGTTTTATCAGTTTACTTCATAAATTTAGTAGCAGTGTAGAAATGTACTTGAGTTTATTTCAAGGGTTTTTCTATGTAAAGCCATGTTGGACACAGTCGATCTGTGGAAATGCGTATGCAGAAAAGTTTGACAGAATTTTTGTGTTAAATCTGTTACTGGGACATTTTTACATCTTTATCGAGAATAACAAGAAAAGAAAAAATGACATTAGATTATAAAAATACCTTGAATTTATTTTGATTTGCTTTTTTATCATGTATTGACAACTAATTTTTGTAACGCCTGTTACTGGTATTGTCTCTTAGCTGAATTCTAAGAGTTAACTGTTGTTAGATGAGGTGTTTGTATTTTGACTACAAAGCACCTTTTATAGGTTCTGCAATTCTGTGATACTGTTCGTGAAAGAAGTTCTACACAGCTTGGTTACACAGATGTTTCCCTGCCACATGACCAAGTCTACATCTCTAGTAAGCTGCAAGGAAACAAACGGGAGGCAACTAGTCATAAACCAATCAAAACCGGTTTAAACAAGCTGACGAAAAAGAAAACAAGGAAGCCTCTGATTGTTTTAAGTGATGATGAAGACTATTTGCTACCAGACGACTTTCAAGATTTGCCTGCCTTTGACCCCAAAACGTTGACTTCAGAGATCTCTTCCATTTCTACTTTGCTTTCCGATGAAAACAAAGAAAGCGACCATGGTTCAGCATCGGAAAGTAGCAAACTTCCTCCTTTACCGTGCGAGGAAACTGACTCTAAACGCAACTTGAATTCTTCGAGTATTACTCTCGTAGATGAAAGTTCATCTCAAAATGTGTCCAATGATAATGTAACGGATTTTGTTTTCAAGGAATCCCCCTTGTCATCCAATCTATCTGCTTTGAGTTTTTCCCCCGAACATGAAATCGAAACTGGCAAGACTGTGAAAACAGAATTCAAAGTTAGCAAGTCAAAGTTAGATATTTTTGTCAATGTTTCAACTGCTCCTATGGACTCTATTAATTTTGATGACCTCAGTAATACCTCTACATCGAAGAAAACAGTCAGCCAACTGAAACCTAAATGTTTTCAGCTTTCCGATTCAGACAATGGTAAAACTTGTGATTTCGCTATTATTAAGAGAAGTTTGAGAAAGGTTTTTGAAAGTGAGAACGAACCACAAAATAAAAGTACCCTTCTTTCTCTTTTAGAAGACACTGTTGACAATCATATTGCAAAACAAGCCTCCAAGCAAGAGTCGCCACATGCTTCATGCACTTCTGCCATGTTTAAAAAGCCCGCTCAGTGTTCTAAAACTGCCCTTTTGCCTACTACTGCCACTAAAGGTCTCAACTCTTCAGCCTTGACCAAAAATACAAAGTCTAGTCTTTTCCCAGACCCAACTGAGGAAAAAGCAGCATCTTTTGATGTTTCTGCTGATATGTTTACTCCAGATTTTGACCTGAATTTCGATCTCGGTTTTGACACTTTCGATTGTGATGAAACAAAGTCAGCTTGTGATCAAAAGCTGTCAAATTATTCTGGAGACCAAAATGATGCCTCTGACCTTGATAATGGCGTCTTTAAACACTCGACCTCAAATAAAAGCGTAAGTGCAAAAGAAAAAACTACACCAAGTTGTAGTACCACTACCTTTGATTCTAAAATGGGGACTCAACTGAGTCCTGCATCATCTAACAGTTTTAGTTTAAGCCAGACGAAGAGGTTGGAGAATCAAAAATTGTTTTCAGAGTTTAATTTCAGTGAAGCCCACAGCCCACCTTGCGCTAAAGTTCTACCTCAAGTTCAAACATCTAGAGCTACCGTGGAAGAAAGTTGCCCTATCATTGCAAGCAGCCCAGTCCAAGAAAAGCCAGCTTTTGGACGTGGCAATCGAAAACACAACACCAGAAAACGCGCCTCTCCATTTGCAACAAAGGAGGATTGCCACTGCAGCGATGATGAATTTCAATGCATCGACTCAATAGCAATGCTCGGCATTAAGAAGCCTCGCCGGTCTGACATTTTTAAAGGTATCAGCAGTTAGCTTCTGTGCTGCTAGTGTTGATTATTTGAGTAAATTACTCCTACTACTTCCGTTCCATTTTTTTTTTTTTTTGACTAAGTGACTGCGAAGAATGTTGCCACTCATAAAATTTTAAACTCTAAAATGCCCTCTTTAATCAATGCTAAACATCGATGAGAAAGCGTCTGAATATCAGTTTTAAAGTTATTGGTAATCAGAAACCACCGCTTTAGTAACGTGCGTCTTATCCTCTAGACTATTTCTACAACCACCCACAGTTTAGTCTACGGAGAAGATTTGTTACTTGTTCAAATATCGAAATATGTTGCAAATGAAATAAAATTATCCCAAAAACCAATATTTACACATATTTTCAAGCGTAGTGGTTTCGTGATTTAGCGGAAGCCAAAACACCGTGAAACCTGTCGCTCCAGCATGGTTTTACTATTTAAAAGGGGATTTTTGGCAGGCTTTAATTTCTGCTGTGCTTGCATCAGCGGTATGCTTTATTTCCTAAATTTTCCCAAGTGAACTTGTGTTGAACACTATTGTTGTAGTAAAGTAATCTAACCTTTCTAAAAAAAAAGCTTATTTATAAAAAAGCGAATTGGTAGTGTATTTAAATATATTTTAGAAGAACTTTTGGATCAAAACGAAGATTCTTTGTCAGATGAAGAATTCAGTGCGCATGATGAGCTTCCCTTTAAGAAAAGCTATTCCAACGATGCAGGATTCCTCAATGAAAGCAAAAGCCCAGTTTTAAGTTTAACTACAAAGAAAAAACACAAAAAGGATTCATCTACAACACCAGTGTGCAAAGTTGACCAAAGTCGCTTCATAGACAGTGCCAGGCATAGCACACCCAAAACAGACATTTCTCAAGAAGTAGTGAAATCGTCGGAAAGTGATTTTGCAGACGAGTCGATTATTAGGCGCAATTGTGTGCAAAAAGTAAGAGATTTTGATTTTATATCTTGCAATTTTTGCCCACTATTTGAATTGGCTCTATTGTTTTATTTTGTGTTCTGCTTTATGTAGACAAGTGTTCTGAGCCATTAGGCTATTCCTCCATCAAAAACGTTTTTGTGAAGTTTCTTATTTACTTTCAGAATACATAGCGATATTATCTTGCCTATAGGATTAATATTATCTTACCCGGTGTATTAATGGCCTTAACTGATATTGGCTTTTCTATAAGAAGCGTAGGGGCTTGATCTATAGTCATTTAACAGCATAGAATTAGGTTTTAGAGGTTAGACGATGGTTTGGTTCAATGTTACTTGATAAAAGTTGATGCTAGCAAATCAATTAACACTTTTTGCCATCTTGATTGGTATCATCATCAATTCAGTTTTGATCTGGGTTCTTTTCCGTCAACGGAGTTGGCCGGATTTTGTGTGGCTCTTGACTTCACCATGTCTCTCCATTTCGTTTGATCACGTGTATCTTTCACCCACCATTTTTCATTTTATTTTTTTCCATGTTTTTTTCGGTCATCCTCTTTCTCCTCTACCCTGCACTTCAAATTCCAAAGTCTTTGCTTGAACCATTCGATAGTCAAATGGATGGAGCATCTGCTACTGAAACGGTAGACTCAGGTTCGATTCCCGGTATAGTCAAACCAAAGACTTTAAATATTGGTATTCACGGCTTCCCTGCTTGACGTTCAGTAATAAAAGGGACAGTGTGAAGCCTCTCCCGTGTGTAATAGACAGGCGGCAGCTTGACTCGAAGACCAAAAGGTCCCTTTGTTGTCTCCTGGCCAAGGCAAGTTGGTGAATGAAATGCAATTACTATAACATTTTCATCTGGTAAAAGTATGAAATTGTTAGTAATGATAAATCGAAATCCTGATTTTGGTAAAAGTTCCAAACTTACCATCTTACTTTCAGTGATTTTGTTTCTTGCAGAAACGGCCTTCTCGACGCAACATGTTCATATGTGACGAAGCGGATGTGAGCGAGCAAGGAGAAGAGGATTCCTCAGATGAGGAGGTTAATGATGATCAGTTGGCTGAAGAGATGAAAGATTTTGTCAATGACGCTACTCAATTAACTCAATTGGCTACGCAAAGTAAATTAAATTTTTAGATTTTTTGACTCTGTTTGTGCTTCAGAAAAAAAAATCAGAAAGTTACTGATTATGGAAATTTGTACAGTACTCTTCATCATACGAGGTGTCTTTGAAAAGTAACGGGACTGTGCACGCTGCACGAACAACTTTTATCGCAGAGAAAAAAGCATTGCTTTCTATGACGTCACAATGTCTTATGGTTTCAAAAACCAAATTTCAGCATTCTGTGACAACTGCATTCTTTTTTGCACGTTTTTTTGTCAAGGCACTTTGTGACCGTTTAGTGAAAATTTGATAAAATTAAGAATTTTTGGCTTTTTTTTTCTGTGGTGCGAAGGATGAGCGTCGAACAACGAATCAATCTGAAATTTTTTGCATCTTGGAAAAACTCCAACTGAAGCACTAAAGTTGCTTCAAGAAGTCTGATGATGACACGATGTCAAGAACTCGTCTTTTTGAGTGGCACGGAAGATTCATAGAGGAAAGAGAGAAGGTGGAAGATGATCACAGGAGTGGGAGGCCATCCACAAGCAGAACAGATGAAAATGTTGAGCATGTGAGACAAAAGGTAAGGAGCGATTGTCGTCTTACTGTTAGAATGATAGCAGATGAGCTGGATATGAATAGTAAGAGGGTAAGGAGGATCATTACGGAAGATCTGGGGATGATCAAGATCTGCGCAAAAATGGTACCAAGGTTGCTGAATGAAGGACAAAAGGAGCGGCGTGTGCAAGTTTGTCAAGACATTTTGGAGCAACTCGAAACTGAACTCAACTTGCTGAAAAGAGTTGTTATTGGCGACGAGCCATGGATCTTCGAGTACAATTCACTCACCAAACGGCAGAGCCTTGAATGGAAGAGTGCATTTTCATTAAGACCCACAAAGGCGAGGGTGTTCAAGTCCAAAACCAAGGTGATGATGGTCGCTTTTTTTGATGTCCATGGAATTGTCCACGCAGAATTCTTGCCACAAGGCCAAACTATTGATCAGCACGTCTACAAAAACATCTTGCGACGTCTGATGCGCTCAGTGAGGGAGAAAAGAAGAGAACTGTGGGAAACGAGGTCATGGCTGCTTCATCATGACAATGCTCCAGCTCATAATGCCTTGGGAATTCGGTAGTTTCTTGCCAAAAATAACATTGCTGTACTGGAGCAACCACCCTACTCTCCAGATCTGACCCCTCGTGACTTCTTTTTGTTTCCCAAACTCATGGAAGTCATCAAAGGAACTCATTTTCAAGATTCAGAAGCCATTAAAACAGCCGTGACGAGAGAGCTCCGAGCGATCCCGGAGGAATCCTTTCAGAAGTGCGTGGAAGCGTGGCAGAGGAGATTGGAAAAGTGCATTCGAGCCCAAGGAGATTACTTTGAAGGCGATATGTTGTAAAATTTACTTGTCAAATAAAATAAAACATTTATAGACCCAGTCCCGTTACTTTTCGAACACACCTCGTATACCCCCGTCTAAATTAGGTTTAACTGTTTTATTTAATTGTAAATTTCTGCTTGACTGGTTTCTTTTTCGATTTGGTCATTTTTGTATCTGTTTTCAACTTCTCTTCTTTGAGCTTCAGTACCGGTATCTGATTGGATTTCCCAAGTTCATTCGAACTATTGCATTGGCTTCCTTAATGTTGTTTTATTATTTTTATTAAACCAAATGTTTTATTATACTCGCTGCACCTATTAACTAGTTTGCGGTACCCAGCTCCACGTCATTGCGATCGGATAGCCTACAGTAGCTCCTTTTGAAGAAATGTCACAGTGGTGGCTAGCCGTTGGCAACACTGTGTCCAATTTGACCGGCGCGATTTGCAGACCTACTGCTCCAGAGACGAACGCGTCACCGCTCGACCAACTGGCCGGTCACTATTTTTATCAGTGTTTCCAATTTAATGTTTGTAAATATTTTTTCAGAGTCAAATGAGAGAGCATTATATTTGCGTTCACTAAGCAACCTTCCTTCCACACAGCAACGTGCTTCTACTGAAATCTTGGGTGGAAAATATAAACTTGCTTACGGTGCAGGTGCTGATATTGATGTCTTCTCTCAGGTATATATGATTTCGTTGACAGTATATTTTTGCTTTGTTGTTATTTGCTTTTTTGTTTTTACTGTTACTGTGCCATTGCTGTTTTTTCTTCCTTTTCACGAGGAACAGCTTTTTCAGGTTCCAGACAAAGATATTTCCGATTACATGAATGATAGTTTTTGTGTGCAAAACGACGAAGTATTGGAAACTAGTGAATATGGGGAGGTAACACTGTTGGAATCGCCGGTCAATATTGATTCTAAATGCAGGCCTAAAACAAGGGCGCAGGTAATTGCAGAAGAACAGCTTAAATCGCCTAGAATGCGAATGGAATTCTCTCTGAATATGTTTATCTAGGTTTGAAATAAGACTGGTTTTTGCACCTTTTTTCAAATCATGCATTGTATTAATAAATACAAAATACTTCAATGTTACTTATTCTCTTATCAGTTCATTCCATTTCATAGAAATTTTGCATTTAATTTTTTTAATACCGTATTTTCTCGTGTTTGCGGCTTTGGTTGGATTGAACTTGAATTTTTTTATTTGAATCCGCTCACAAGTTAATGATGAATTTGAACATGGATTTTTAAAAGTCAATGGATTTGAATGTCTTAATTAAACATTCGATGAATGTTGGTTTTTCAAATTAAAACTTAAATTGCAAAAGTAGCGAATTATAACTGGTTTATGTTAGGACATGTTGCAAATGTGACGCTGCAATATGCTTTGAAATTGTTTTCGCAACATTTAGCTTCCTAGCAAAGCAGCTAAGAATGAACTTTTTACGCCTTTTAACTTTTTACGCCTTTTAACTTTTAAAAAGAATTTAACTTTTTCCTTTTTTTACGCCTGGACCCTATTTCCTTGTAGCTGCTTTTATGGCAGTTAAAATTAAAGTAAAATTGCAAAAAAAGTATAAAATTCGCCTCTTACTCTACATCAGTATTTTGAAAATGAGTTCATTGATATTCCTTTATTTTACTGTCTTTTCCAGTTGGATCAAACCAAAAAATTTCAAATTGTAATATTCAGCCATCTGCATCAAAAGTGATCAGAGAAAATTTCGATTACGTGCTAAACAGTTGCAGTGAAAGTATGACTCAAATACTATAAAGTTTCTTTGCCGTTTTTTAGCCCGGTCAACTTGGTAACTTAAATTAGGATCGAAGGCAAAATCAATGGGGCATCTAAAGTTAGGGCAGTCGAATTAGATTAGATTGGTGTTGACTCCATCCTTCTTGACCCAGCTGCTCCAGAGATATTTTACTTCAAACACGACGAAGGGGCCTCTCTAATTATAGTTTTTATAGGCAAATCTGACGTTTCAGTGCAGTAGCTTGATCAAAGAGGCCTATATTAAACTATGTGTAGGTTAAAAGACCTCTATGGTTAAATCAAATTGTGGCGTTGCGTTCGGATAAAACTAAAATAGCGATGTTCTTAATGTCAGGGTTGCTAATAAAAAATATAATTAAAGAGGTCCCTACGTCGTCATCGAATTAGAATATCTCTGGAACGGCTGGGTCAAGAAGGATGGAGTCAACGCCAATCTAATCTAATACGACGGCCCTAACTTTTGATACCCCCATTGATTTTGCCTTCGATACTCGTTTAATGTTTTAGTTACGATTTCTCCTTGTCGAGCTTGTCGTTCATTGTTCCTTGTGTGTTTTTCAGGCCAGGTTAAAAGAGGTGCACTCTCCTAAACCGGTTAAAGTCAAGCCACGTCGAAGATTGGTGATTTTTGATGATGAAAACAATTCAGATTCCATGCATGATTCAAATGAAAATGTGACCAGTGATCATGGTAAGCTATTTGTTTTGCATTGTCACATCCATGTTGTCTACTACGACCTGTAAGGGGAAAAAAGATGGGACTTCCAATTTTTCCTTCGTACGTTATGGTCTTTTATTCTCAGCAACCAAAAATTGGACCAAATTGCAAGTTAGCTTTAGCGTACATTACATTTACTTTCTTTTTAGATAGTATTGGTGTATTTTTTAAATTTGAAAAGTATGCTCTTTAAAATTGATTTTTACGATTTTTTTGTTTGGCATCCTGAATTAAAATTTATTCCCGATCTGTAGCTCTTTGTTGTGAGAGGTTGACAAATGGTAGCACACTGTAAAATATTCACTTTTTCCTGGTCAAGGGACTTGGTAAAAAATATTGTATTCACTTCTCAGTTATGGCATTTTTAGGCGTACCTAGTGAACCATTTTGCCGACGCATTGTGGATGCAAGTTCAACACCAACGAGATTCTGTGAACTATGCAATTCCGTTGTCAAGAACTTGGGGTGGCTGTGTAAAAACTGTATCGCTGTTATGAAAAAGAGCGAAAGTGATTACCAAGGAGACGCCCCAACCACTTCGAAGCAAGAGGAGAAAACCTATGAGAAAACGGAAAATATTTACAAGAAAAACGCAAATATTTCATCCCGTAATCTTTTCGAATCTAAAGAACATGATAAAGCTCCTATTACGTTGACGCTCACAAAAGAAGATCGGTTAAAACGGTCGAAACTGAGACAGGCAGAACTTAGAAACAAATTGGTGAGCTTTTGAAGCATGGAAATTGTTTTTGCGACTTTACCTCGTTAAAAAGATTTGCAATCTTTCTTTATAATCTTTCCTAGGGCAAATGTTAAATCATTACTCACTGATGATACTGTAATCAAGATACCGAAACGTTTGAAAAAAGGTTGATAATATGCTGACTCTGTTGAATTTAAATTGTAAGTGCATTGCGAGTTCGGGAATCGAACCGGGATTTAGCAGCTTTTCGATTCCTAGCCCGATCTTTGATCAGTTGAGCCATTGCCGCTGCATAGAAACTACTGCATAACTGGTTACACCAGCTTCGAATATTATCTTCTGGCTATCTGTTTGAAGTGCTTGTGATTTGGTTTTACCGGGTAATGGGTGTATGCTGCTTGCTTTGTTTATTTCTGATATGTTCTCAAAGCAATTATTCCTCTTTCTTCAGAAACTGAAACGAAGTTCTTTCGATTCAACCGAAGCAACACCTCGTGAGTATTGTGCTTCCACTAATTTAACAACTGTTTTCCAGAAACTTCTACTTTTTGCTAGTCACTCTTCGTATAAAATACATTTGCACTTTTTTCTCTTGTAGGTTTGCTTTTCTCATTATTATAGATTTTGCAGTTTGGATAATGGGGGTTCTAGCTAAATGACGATATTCACAACCAATTTTGTTCAACGTATTTTACTACAGAGGTTTCGGTCCTTTACCCATGCCATAATCATGGCTGATAACTTTGGAATTTGTTTTGATTTGCAGATACATCTACATCTTCATTAAGTGCCACTTCAAATGTTTCTCCTATTCGATCCTCAGATAATACTAAGTAAGGAATTTACAATATACACTTTTGTTTACACTGACAGCACCAGCATTGCAGTTTAATTATTCGATATAACGATTACAACTACTGCACTGTAGATATTGATACGTGTAATTGTTAATTACTGTATTAGGATGGAAGAGTGCTAAAAAAATAATTTTTACCCCAACGTTTTGTTGAATGTTTTACATTTACCAAACTTCGTTACTATGATAATTCAAAAGAATCGGTGATTTACTCTGGTGGATGGTAGATTCGGTTTCGGTTCCCGGTCCAACCAAACCAAAGACTTAGAAAGTTGATGTCCACAGCTTCCCCCGACTTTAAGTACAGACTGAAAACGTGTCAGTGTGAGCACTGCGAAGCTTCCACTGTGCGTGGTACTGTAGTATGCTGATTTGTTGGCGCGTGGCAGTTAGTGTCGGAGACTGAACGGTCACTTTCATGTCTGCTGACCTTGGCAACTTGGTAATCTAGGATAAATCGCAATATTATTAACGGTTCTTTAGCCATAAATGGCCAGTGTTTAGAATATTTTTGGAAATTACCAAACGTGACAGAATACATTTTTTAATCTGTCATGTTATTAGGTCTTTTTCTGTTTTGCAAAAATAAGTTATTATTGCTTTTTTTGCTAAAACTTGGTGTTTAATGGTTGTTAACCAATAACTTTGCTAGCTAAGGCTTTATCCTGGTCAAGCCTATGACGCTAGATTCAGTTGT
Organism: Trididemnum nubilum; assembly: GCA_963965965.1. Classification (NCBI taxonomy): domain Eukaryota; kingdom Metazoa; phylum Chordata; class Ascidiacea; order Aplousobranchia; family Didemnidae; genus Trididemnum; species Trididemnum nubilum. The sequence continues at coordinate 30,902,008 of OZ014475.1, read as the reverse complement.
TCGTTTAGACTTTCGTCTGCTTGTTCTACTTCTCTCGTAGCAACATCTTCTGCTACACCTCGCAAAAGAGAAGGTAAAAAGGATTGGAATTCATTCGTACACAGTTTTGGTTTGGGTGGTGAGCTGGTCACCCAGGGCCTACTTTTGTACTCAAAAGAGCTTGCATATTGTGGTACCAGAGACCAGCAATTTTTCATTGATATAAGCGCAAAAAGGATTTAATTTTGAGCAAACCGTTACCGTTTTTTCCTTGTGTGTCAGTCCAAGGTGCAAGTCTATTTAAATGTGCTGAGGACTGCAGCTGATGTGAGTGAGCAGCGTTATCCTCTTTGCAATGTGCGTCTTACATTTTGACGTTGATTAAAGCCTTGAATCTAAGTAGAATGATTTTCATTGACAATCTGTCTCAATGCTGTTATCTTTCGCAGCCTCTCATAAGAAATAGCTTTAAGACTTCTGTACGCATCTAATTGCTATTTTTTCCTGTTGGCTGTATTTTCTGCAATATAAAATTCGTTATCGTTAAAGTAGCATTTATATTACAGGAAACTATAATTTATCCGTAATCAAGTTTTATTTTTTTAGGCAAATTGACCATCTTTATCGACAATAGGGAATTGAGTGCAAATGCTGTGCAGTTGGCTCAAGCTTTACGAACTGCACATAACGTCAACGTTCAGGTTGTGTCTTTGAAGTGTTGTTCGTGTGTTGTGAGTCGAAGGTAAGTGTTATCGTTTTGTGCTCCTTCTCCATCATTATTTTTATTCCTCTTTCATAAAGAAATTTGGAAGAAAACTAATATCGATGACGTCATTGCTGGTAAAGTTAAGTGACGCAGACTGCTTTCAGACTGGATAACACCTGTCCTTTGTTTGCTGAAAGACAAGATCTCTTTTAGTAGCCAAACTTATCCATCTAAGAATTCACCGTTCCCCGTTTAAGCGATTTCTTCAACATTATGCGTAGTTGAAAGTGCGTTTATCTTGCATCGCGCTTTATTTTGTTCCTATTTTTATTGTGTTATTTCTAGGAAGAGATTGTTTCACCGGAGTTTTTTATTAATTCTGACCCAAATCTTTACCCAAACTAAAATCCATATTTTATTGTTGATTCCAAACCTTATCCAAACTCAAACACTAATCTTAACCTTTAATAGCGTAAATAAAAAATGCGTGGATGAATATTCCTTAATTTTGTTTTATCCTCTTTATAGTAAAAATTTTCAGTGAAATAGTCACTTTTTTTCTATCATCATCATCATCATCATTTTGCTCCAGGAATGTTATTCCTTCTATTTCTGGAGCCCAGCAGAGGTTCCCCGCATGCAGGGGTCCGCTGGTTTTTGCAGCCTAGTCGCCATCTTTCACGATCTTGAGCATCCAAACTTTGCAAACCTCTGGCAGTCATGTCACATTCTAGCACTTCTTTCCATCTCTTTTTCGGTCTTCCTTTTTTTGTCCCATCAACTTCTAAGAGTAGTGCCTTTACTGGACCCCTTTCTTCATCCATTCTCTCCTTATGTCCCAACCATCGCAACCTTTTCTCTCTCAGAAACTCTTCCAATATCACTACCCCCGTCATTTCACGAATCTTCTCATTGTTCATTTTATCTTTCAAGGTTTTCCCACATATCATTCGCAACATTCTCATTTCTGTGGTCTTCAGCCTCCTTTCATCTTCCATTTTCAATGCCCAACATTCAGCACCATAAGTTAGAGCATTTTTTTTCTATGTGTGTGTTATTTTATTTTTAAATTAGTCACTTTTATTTTATTAATTTAATAATTATTACTTTTATTTTATTAATCATTTTATTAAAAATTAGTCACCATAAATTAGTCACTTTTTTTCTATGTGTGTGTTATTTTATTTTTCAAATTTTTTTGTCTTCCAGATGTGCAGTAATCCGTAGAATGGTTGATGACATCACAAACACCACGAAAAAACAAAAACTAGCTCTAACTATCAAACAAGCAAGACAGTATTACGATAAACTATTCATAATCATCGAAAAGAATAAAGTGAAAAAAGGTAACTATTCTTGGCAAGGTTTGTCGGAATTTTCTGAATAAAAACTACAACAGCAGAGCTTTATGTTGTCTACCATTACATAGCCTATTGGAGATAACATTTTACAGAAGATAACAAGAAAAAAATTTGCCTCGTCTTCAACCACCACCACCATTGTGTGTTTGTGGTAGTGGATAAAACGTCTGCTACTGAAACGGTACACTCTGGTTCGATTCTCGGTCGGTCAAACCAAAGACTATAGAAATAGGTATTCACAACTTTCTTGCTTGACATTCAGCAATTAAAAGGGCCTGTGCCAAGCGCCACCGTTTGTAGTAGACAGATGGGAGGGGGAGACTCGGAATACCGAAGAGGGTCCTTTGCTATCTTCTGGCGAAGACTTCTTGGTAAAAAGATTTAATCACAAATGCATCGTAATGCTTTTTGATTTGGGAAAAACAAGCTTTTTTTCAGGTTGGATAAACACCAGGCCAAGCTCGGCGCACTCCAATCGCGTCACTGCTGCCCTGTTAACTCTGGCTCAAGGTGGTTTGCAAGTTTTGCACAGTGAGAGTCAGGTAAGCGATTCCACACAAATCTTTAAACATTTTTAAGTTGCAGCACTAGTGGGAAAAAAAAACTAGATCTTAAAAAGTAGTGTTTAGTTTACTTGACAAAAAGCCGCCGTTAATGTTATGGCTCTAGAGGCATCGAGAAAAATCTCTCAAACTGCATAGAGCTCACATTATAATTTAATTTGAGGCGGTCCATTAAGAATTCGTTTTTGTCAGTGATCTAAGTATCGGTAATTAAGAATATCGGTAAACTGGTTCGATTCCCGGTAAAATTGAACTTCAGACTTTTAAATTGTTCCTACTTAACGTTCCGCATTACAATAAGTGGAGTTTGTGGATTTACAAAGTTTCCACTGTGACAGATATAGGCAGATAGCAGCTTGATTCGAAGACCGAAATGTTCCTTGGCTGTCTCCTGCCCGCTCCAACTCTATAATTAAAACATCACTTCAAGCGCAAATTTTGCAGTCTTCAATGTACTTTGACATATGCCACAATCTAATATACAAAGAAACAATAGACGCTTTGGAGAGGAAAGTTTTGCTTTTTACCGTATTTTAGTTCCAGCGGCGCCGTTTCCATCCCATAAATTGCATAGCTAGTTTACTATTAAATTTGAATATTTAGGAAAACTCGGCTGAAATCTTGCACTTGTTGGCCGAGCGAGAGCAAGCGGAGGGCCAGTCTATTGATGAGAAAGTGCTGCGCAATGTGACAGATAAAAAGCAATGTTTATTTAATATCTACCTATCATTTCCTGGTGTATCTTACACGCACGCACTGTACATGTGTCATAGATTCAAGTCGTTGAAACAAATGGTAAATAGGTGAGTAATTGAGTATGCATAACTGTATAATTTGTTTTAAGTTATTTTTTCGCCTCGTAAAAAATTGTTCTTGTCTAGATTTGCCCTTCATTCTCCAAATATGGATTTTATGTGGCGCGTATGTTTCACGTAACCTTTCTTTATACTGTCCATAAGAGTGCATCAATCCCCCCTCATATTCAAAATCCTTGTTCTACCTAGCGTTAAAATGTTGCATTTGGGCTAGAAAGAAGCCATTTAAAGTTTTTTGAAATTTTATTGGTGCCTAGGGGTCCCACCGAGGGGTCAAAATCTCAAAATTTGTCAAATTTTGAAAAAACTTACAATTACCCTGCAGATGGCAATTTTAAGTGATCCTGTTGTTCATAATTGTGTTCAGGATAAAATTCTGCACCATTTAGAACTTTATTCCACGTTTTCACACCAAATATGAAGCAGCAATTAACCAAAATCAATGAACTGGAACGAAATCGCCACAGCGAGTTTAAATACTATTGCCCAGAACTTCATTATTTTAGTAGATAAAGACATGGAGTTTTTTGCAGTTGATATATCTACTGGAAAACTGTGCATATCTTGGAAGAGATATTGCATGAAGGTTCTCAGTTTATGCAACATTTGCAACTCTCAGTTTATCGGTAAAGGTTTAAGCAAAAAAGTCTAGTTTGCAAAGTAAGGTACATTAGACATTGCTTTGATGCTGACCATCAAGTCTAACTTTGTCTGTGTTATGCTGTGACTACCTATAGCGTGGCTATTGCATACTGCGCATGATTGGAAGAACTCGAGTAGGCCTACTGTATATCATCAATTACAATGTTGCATGCTAACCAAGAGGTCAATACAATGAAAATATTTTGTTTTCAGATAATTTGATACAAATTAAGGTTTGGTAAAGTTAATTAAGTAAAATGCAATGTGCAATATATTTGTAGCTGTGTGGTAATTTGGAGGTGACATTGCATCTTCAACATTAAAAAGTTAGGAAGATTGAGTTCCACAAGTAAACTCTCAAATACTGCAAGAACTCGTAAAACAAGTGCTATATTTCGGTTAGGAGAAGGAATCACAGAAGCTGATGGCACAATCAAGTCTCATCTGAGCCAAGTACTTTGGTTTTTGGTAGCATGAGAGTCTTGAGCAGTAGTGAAGACAGTAGTAGTGAAACTGAAGCTTGTAATACCAATGTATGAAACGACATACCGGAAAATTTTTTTGCTATTGCAACTCATAAATGTTGGAAAACTGCAACAAAAGCTTTCGTTCCGTCCGACGTTTTATCTTCACCAGAGTTAGTGGCTATGGCAACATGAATAAAAATTACGTCCGTTCAACAATTTACATGCGCATTTATTGAAGAAACTGATGGAGATCCTGAAAAAGTCAAGCTCTTTTAGGTCGTTAAAAACGGAGATTAGAATAGCTTTGCCAACATGACATCGATATCCAGACCATAATAAAGCACTTTAAAGATAACTTTGCCATGAGCGCTAGTGGTAAATAATGGAGCGCAAAGTAGCTTGACTTCATCTTGTACCCACTGCAACTACAAGGCATTCTTCATTAACATGTTTTTGGTTATGAAACTGCAAAATTTTAAGAGTTCCAATGCAGAAAAGCGAAACTTGGTGGAACCCACTGACTTTTTGATGTTGTTACAACAGATTTTGTTTAACTTTTCTTTGAGATCTGTCTGCATGAGCATATGAGAGCTTAACTTTTGCTGGGTCTCCATCAGTTTCTTCAACAAATGCGCTTGCAAATTCAATTTGTTGAGCTGGCATTATTTTCATTTGTGTTGTCATAGCCACTAACTTTGGTGAAGATAAAATGCCGGGAGGAATAAAAGACTATGTTCCAGTTTTCCAACATTCTTATGAGTTGCAAGAGTGAAAGAATTTCCTGGTTTGTCGTTTTATACATTAGTATTACAAGCTTCAGTGTAACTGCCACTGTCTTCACTACTGCTCAAGACTCTCATGCTACCAAAAAACAAAGCACTTGGCTCAGAAGAACAAGTTTTGCTTACTTGCTGCTTGTCTGCCTTGTCTGTCAGCAGCTTGCTTTTCAGTTTATCTTGCAGTACTTGTTCACGAAAAGCAAATGATGCAACTTTGTCCATCTTCATAGAATGAAAAAATTGTTAATCTTCAAAATCTTTAATCAATGATTCTGCAGTAGGTGGCGAAATTTGAACGTTTTGTCCGATTCCAGCTGTTGTTGCTGCAGATTAGTTAAGGTGCTGACTGCTGGTTGCTTTGCAATTGGAATAGCTCTTAGTTTTAAATTTTTGTCTCAACAGTTTTAACATTTTTTGGCAACTTTTATTTCTGATATCATCCATGGGTATGTTAGCTTTCTTGTAAAAGATGCTTACTTGAGCAAACACTTGCTTAGCTGCCTGTATCCTGGTTTTGCTTTCTGATATACCTTGTTGATAATGATACAGCAAACAGCAAGGACTTGGCATGACAATTACAATTGAGCGTCTGTGATAGTGCCATCAGCTGCTTTGATTCCTATTCCTAACCCAAATATAGCACTTGTTTTACGAGTTTTTGAGGCATTTAAGGGTGTGCTTGTAGAACTCGTTCTTGCTAACTTTTGAATGTTCAAGATGCAATGTCACATACAAATTACCTCACAGCTACTAATATATTGCACATAGCATTTTAATTAAGTTAATTAATTTGCACGCAACACTGTAATTGATGATATATAGTACTCGAGTTCTTCTAATCATGCGCAGTATGCAATAGCCACGCTATAGGTAGTCACAGCATAACACAGACAAAGTTAGACTTGATGGTCAGCATCAAAGCAATGTCTAATGTACCTTACTTTGCAAACTAGACTTTGTTGCTTAAACCTTTACTGATAAACTGAGAGTCGCAAATGTTGCATAAACTAAGAACCTTCATGCAATATCTCTTCTAAGATATGCACAGTTTTCCAGTAGATATATCAACTGCAAAAAACTCCATGTTTTTATCTACTAAAATAATGAAGTTCTGGCAATAGTATTTAAACTCGCTGTGGCGATTTCGTTCCAGTTCATTGATTTTGGTTAATTGCTGCTTCATATTTGGTGTGAAAACGTGGAATAAAGTTCTAAATGGTGCAGAATTTTATCCTGAATGCAATTATGAACAACAGGATCACTTAAAATTGCCATCTGCAGGGTAATTGTAAGTTTTTTCAAAATTTGACAAATTTTGAGATTTTGACCCCTCGGTGGGGACCCCTAGGCACCAATAAAATTTCAAAAAACTTTAAATGGCTTCTTTCTAGCCCAAATGCAACATTTTAACGCTAGGTAGAACAAGGATTTTGAATATGAGGGGGGATTGATGCACTCTACTGTCCATTTTGCCCAATTTTCATTATTTGGCTTTGTTATTTCATTTTTGAATTAATCTGGGCGTTTTTGATTGACCAAACCTCAGGGATTATGATTTTTGCGGCTAAACTTACACCGCAATGGGAAAAAAATCATGAACCCAAACATTGTTTTCAGCTAGAAAATTTCTTAAAAGTGTATTCAAACAGATTTTTTCGTGCATACGTTTATGTATTAACAATGTTTTAAGTTATATGTTGAGCTCTTTAGGAACATCAGTTAAAAATGCGCAATCAATGACAAAACAGGTCAATTGACTGTGAACCTACTGCTCACCAGCATTGGAGTTATGAATAAATTGGGAGAATTACTATGCAGTGATGCTATTCATAGTTTGCAAAAACCAGTCCCCTATACTTAGCTACCGGCTTATTAAAGCAAGAAATTTTAAACAACAACTAGTTCTCTAAATTTAGAAATCGAATAGCACCAATGGGAGTATAATGATGAATTGTTGATTCACAATCAATTGTGTTTACCCTAAAACTCCCTAATGTAGTGATGTCACTTGAGTTCGACATTCACTGCTATGTGGCAATAAATGGCCGTTTAGTTGAAAGCAATGAAAGCAACATAAAATTCGAAATTTTTGTTTTTCAGTTCGTTAACCACTCTGACTACGGATATTCAGTTACATATGAATGCAGCCAGGAATTTGCAAAACTTTCTACGCAAGAAATTTGACGTTCAAATGACGCCGTTATAGCAGTGCCGAACATTTTCCGATTTTCTCTGATTCTGTTTTTATTTTCTAAATTAAATTGATGCAAAATATCACTTCCTGAACTTTTTTTTAATCAAAATGCTAGAAGAGATATTGAGTTAACAGAGATAGGAAAATTTTGCAGTGCCAAGCATTTTTTCTCGGATTGTTTAGAAATGCATCACATAGGTTCACACTTTACTATTATCATCATCTCATTTTGGATCTGGTATTTTACCCGTCGACGGAATTGGCTGAATTTCGTATGGTCATTGGCTTTACCACGCCTCGCCATTTCGCTCGATCACATGCATTCTCTCTCACCAGTGCATTTTTTTTTTTTCATTTCATTCTGTACTACCATGCTCTGCAAATTTCAAAGGCTTTGCTATCACATTTTCATCTTTCCTCAAAACATATCCGTTAGGGTGGAGTGAAAAAAATTTTTTTTTAAATCGAAAAAAGTGTAGTTCTCAAATTCTGGCAAATGGTCTAAAACTTGCTTGAAATTTGTTTTTGGGGGGTTGCCCCCGTTTTCCAACCGGCAACCCCCCCCCAAATGTAATCGCGACTTCGGTGTGGGGGGCAATTCACACATCTCGGTAGCCACTAGTCGTAGAGCAATGGTATATAGTTCAAATCTGCGTAGACACCATGTTCCTATCTGTGCTAAAAATAAATTTTTCTCTATTTTTAACAAAAAAAAAGTTAAAGCCGAAAAGCAAAAAATATGGCCATTTTTGGTTAATTTATTGGAAAATTTACCTATGCGTAAGGGCAGTCATTTAACTGTTTTAATTGAGTGAGAGGAAACTAATTCCTCTCCCTCAATTAGCTCTGTTTGTGATATGTTGCACCAATAAATGGACGAATGGTAACTTTTACTCTTGCTGAGAGTTAAAGTTTTACATTAGATAACAGCTTATAGTACAGAAACAATGAAAAACTAACACACAGCTTTGTTAAAATTTCCAGAAATAGAATCAGTGTTACCAATTGCTTTAAATTAGCTGGACACATACCACAAAAAAAAGTCACTCAAATGCAATAAAATAAAATCACAATTAAGTAGCCATGTAGCAGTAGCAAAAACGTAGCAAAGAGCAGTTTGGGCATGGCTTGGACGATACTGATGATTTGTAAATTTTTGCATAGCTTTGTAAGAATCCATCCAAAGTTTTCTGAAAACTAATTTTTGGTAATTAATTTCCATCTGGGTAGTGCATTATCAGCTATAATACCTAGAAGTGAGTTGGTAGACGATGGTTTTGGTTTTTTCACTCCATGGGATGAAATTTCTCTTTAGTATGTTATGAATAAAAGCAACTACGATTTAGAGATTATTTGCCATAAATAAAGTAATGTAGTTAGTATTTTTGGGTCCACGATTTTTCGGCGTGGACCTTTTCTGCGCCACCTACTTCGTGCCGATCTTTTTTTGCGCAGACCTTTTCGGAGAAATTTGGTGCTCTTTGACAAGTTTAGTTATTTATTTTTTATTTTTTCGTTTTGTCTTTGGAGCGTTTATTCTGCTCCCTCTTCAGCAAAAGAAGCATCGACACAATCTTACTATGAAATCGTTTTTATTTTATATGCTAAAATTCTTTGAAAGTTAACGTTAACCAAAGCTTAATAACCTCAAAATCAAATAAAAAAATTGTCACAATTTAAGATATATTCGTTTCGCAAGCTTTTTATTAACGCAAAAGCATTTTATTAATGCTTTCGGCTTTAAATTAAAAAAACACGCAAATATTTATCATTCCCGAAGCATGCAGCAGTAATATTATTATTGCAACTCAATTACAACTGTTGGTCTTTATTGTGTTCAGAAAGTTCTACTGACCTATGATTTTAAAAATGTGCCAAACAAAAAAATAATAATAACTGAACTGTCAAAGAGCACCAAATTGGTGCCGAAAAGATCTACGCAAAAAAGTACCCACGCAGAAAAGGTCGCGCAAAAAGGACGTGATCCTGTATATTTCGCAATTTTTTGCAATAACAATATCCCTAAATAAAGACACATTGATTTAAACCGGAAAAAAAATTGTCACATAAAAGGCTGGGTGGTATCAAAACCGACTTCACGACAAAATAATACAATACAAGATGAAATAAATAGCTGTCTTTAGCAGCCAAAAATGCTACGTCAGCCTCATAAGATATAGTTGTGACAAATTCGACAAGTTTGGTGCGGTGGTGCACCTATGCGGTAAAATAAAAAGCTCAGAGCGAAAACAACTGTTTTGAGATCAATGTTGATCCACCCGGCCTATAGAGGTCACACAAGAATTATGGTCAACTAAAACACTTTATTTAAACTGCGTTTTGGTGTCAAATGTTTCCATAAGTTGGTGAGATTTAGTTTTTTGGCGAATGACTCCATCTCGTCTATCAAATCCTTCAACTTGTGCAGGGCCAGTGGTGTAAAGTAACGAAATACATTTATATGAGCAGATTACTTAAGTATTTTTTCCAGTAACCAGGAATTTTTAAGTAGTTTTTTTGTACTACTTTTATTTGATTACTTTTAGAATGAAGTAACGCTACTTAAGTTGTATTTTGATTCAGAAAAGTACAAAGTACTGTAATATTAAATTTGAACCACCAGTTCGTCAAAACGGTCTACTTTTCTACCAGCAATTCTTCAATTCGGTTAAGTTAGTTGTCTTTTCCTCCTTTTTCGGCTGGCAACTCTTGCGTCAGAGGTCACACCACTACAGCGACTGCAGCAATGCCGTTTTTCTCCGTCTGCGGATACGTATCAGATCCAGTCTGGCGAAAAGCAGTTCAAGATGGTCTTAGTTTTAGGTTTGTTGTTTGGTGTCTGCTCTTCAGCGATGTAAATCTGCTAAAAATACGTCCTATAATTACTAAACGTTTTTATTGCTAAATTCTACAGAGTGAGCCAACAATCACACACCACATATGCATTAAACATCACTGTACGGTAGGCTACTGTAATATATTGTGCAATAAAATTATAAATGGTTTCAATATGAAGATCAGTTTCGTCTCAATAGAGACCCTGACTATTTAAAAGGGCTATCTACAACAATTTTGTGTGATTTTGTGACGTAATATTTATAAGTCTTCTGCCTGCCTTCACATGTTGCGAAATAAATTAAATTCAAAAAATCAGCTATAATTTTGATAAATTAATCCAAAAACAGGTTATCGCAGAATATAATGAAATAGCTATGATGCAAACTTTTGGCTCACCTTGTAGTTACAGTTGATTATTTATATAGGTGGCACAAGTCCCTTAATCCTAACGAAGCTAACTTTTTCATTAACTCGTTAATCCGTTAAAAAACTTTTTCATGTTAACGGACTAAATTGACTTCCGTTAAGTTCTGGTAACTTTCGTTAAGGTTTTTATCGTTAATATCTTGTACTATTTATTCATCGTACCGGTACAAACCAGTCTGCACTGGTAACACTTGTTGCGTATTAGCACGAGTTTCATACAATAAGCGAAGAAAGGAGCTCTTTTTGTGGCAAATAATAAGCTGCAGTCTCATAGGTCTATTAATTATCGCTGTTCGCAATTTCCACAGATTTTCCGATCGCAGCTTCGTTAGTGCATTTGAACTTATTTTTATCTTCAAATATTGTGTATGTTTTGCATGCGCGACCTACATTATGCTAACGATCCAAAAATAAACTCAAGCCCTATTGAAAAGACCAAAAAAATGTTTCAATTTGCATCAGAGTTGTAAGTCGGGCCGGGCTTTTCGGATCGGGTTCGGGCCGGGTTCAGGCCTAAAGTTGACAAAAATTTCGCGCTTAATTCGGGCCTGAGACGTACTTTTTGTCTTAGGTGCACAAAAATACAATCAAAATAACTTGCCAACTTTGCCAAATTTTTCAGGCCTATCTTAACTTTCGGGTTTTTTCGGGCATGATTTAGGCTTCTAATTAGTTTTCGGGTTCGGGCCGGGTTCGGGCCGTTTACAGTTCGGTTCGGTTCGGGCCGACTAGTCGGCCCGTTAACAATTCTGATTTGGATATTCCACCGCAAATTCTGAACAAATCAATTAACCCACAAACGAACTTATAAAGTATCTGAAACTGAAAGTGTAATTCAACCACATTATGGGATTTAGTTTTATATAAAATTGAAAGTTAATTGTTCGACTAAATAGCGGATAGTAGTCTGTGTTTGTTTTCGGTTTGTTAGAAGTGCAGCTGCAGTTAGGCTACAAATCGAGCGGTAACGCGTTTCACTCTAGAACGGGAGGTCTCGGGTTCAAATCTTGGGCCAGTTAAATAAGAGGCAGTGCTGCCAACGGCCAGCCACCGCTGCGACATTTCCTTAAAAGAGACTGTGTTTCCTCCCGTCGCAAATGGCGAGGGAATGGGTCTCCAAACTATTCACACACTTCAGCGAGTATAATGAAGATTTGATATTTTCTGTATTAGAGCTTCTGCTTTGACAACGCAGAAACAAGAAAGGGGGGCAAGCATACTTACTGTAACTTAGGAGATAGAGCGGAGAAACATTATCCGTAAAGTTGACGTTCATCCTCGCACACATGGACCATGAAGGCACAGCCGCTCCTCACCGGCGCACAGTGATCCTACATAAACGTTGACAGTGTATTACCCTGGGTTGGTGGCACTATAAATCTAATTGGAACTTATCACGTCACCAAGTTAAAACATATGACGTCATCAAAACGACATTTTTGCCAAACTTCAAAAATTGATGATGACATCACAAAAATGCAATCAAAAAAACAAACTTTTTAACTTACCGTAGATGAAAACTCACTTCACATGTACACTGAACAAGTTAACACTTTCAACTTCCTGTATAACAGTAATATACATCAACCAATAAAAGAAAAATAGCCGCTTTTCCATCTCCTAAACTAAGTTGTCAAAATGCAAGTTAATGATCGCAACTGCTATTGATGAACTAACTTTTTTGTTGATGTTGACTAAATCCTCCTTTGCTGACGTCACAAAAGGAGAGAGCGGCAGTTTTCGCTGAGCAAAGTAGCAGTGATGAATGTCCACTAATAAATGCTGGTACCTATCAAACAAAAAAACGTACAGTTGAAAAATGTAGGCTAAATGGCAAAATTAGTTTAATAAAAAAGTAGTTCACTTAGCGCGGTGTGCATCGTTAGTTTTTGAAAGGTTAAACAAGTTCACTTAGGTACGTAAATTAACGTGCCGAAAGTAACGTTTGTCAAAAAAGCTCTTTGCTGAGTCAATTTCAGCAGCCAAAACCTAGTGGTTTTCAAATCAAATCATATCTTTCATTATACTCGCTGTAATACGCCGAAGCGTGTTACGAGTTGGCGGGGCCCATCTCCACGTCATTGCTCCCGGGAAATACAGCTCCTTTCGAAGAAATATCGCAGCGGTGGCGAGCCGTTGGAAAAACTGTGTCCGATTTGACTGGCCCGAGATTTGAACCTCAGACCTCCCGATCCAGAGACGAACGCGTTACCGCTCGACCAACTGGCCTATATATACTGTTTACATTCTTAAAGCGCTTCAATATTTTTCTAAACAATTATCAGTGGTAATGATCCACACTTGCTCTTCTTGAGAAATGCCAACCAATGGAATACGTGAACTATATGGTTACATATTTTTATTGAAATTTCATAAAATTGTACAAAAGAAAAACTAACAAACAACAAAAAATCAGCTCACTCTTCATTTTTCTCGGCTCTCTTCTCAATTTGTCCCATCAACTCTTTTATTTGGCGGGCATTGGTTCTGAATTTTCCGTAGCAGAGTGTAAATGCATCATCACTGGAAAGCGACTTTTCCATTTCACTTTCCTCCGTTTTTTCGGATCGTTCTAAAAATAAAAAAGTTCGCGACTGAAAATGGAAACGCCTTTCAAAACTCTCCATTAAACAGAATCTAAAGCCTGATAAGTTGCAGATGTTAAAGTAGTATAATACTGAGCACAAACCACTGAGCTTCATAAAAATTACCCATATTTGACAAATGAACTATGAAAACCGTGTTAAGAGCAACGGATGAAGTTGAAAATAAGTTTAAAACTGATCAGTGTGCGACGGTTGTGATTTAATTAAAATAATCGACGCTTTTTAAGTTTTTGTCACTCTCTTATAATTTGATTTAAATGGAATTACAGGCTTATTTAATTAACCTTAAAAAATGATATTAGTTGCTTTGCATTTGCTCTTACCGGCCAGTTGGTCGAACGGTAACGCGTTTGTCTTTGGAGCGGGAGGTCTGCGGTTCAAATCTCGGGCCGGTCAAATCGGACACTGTGTTGCCAACAGCTCGCCAACGCTGCAACATTTCTTCGAAAGGAGCTGTGTTGCCGGGGCGCAATAATGTGGAGATGGGCCCCGCCAATTCGTTACACGCTTCGGCGTATTACAGCGAGTATAATAAAAGATTTAATATTTGATTTATTTGTATTTGCTCTTCAGCTTATTTGGACAGCAAGACCGAAAAAGCAAAGACATCGTCTTTACGACAATCCTGATCGTATGGTTAGGGTTCAACTAGCACCCGGATCATGTCGTTACGTCCTTGGATGAGACACTTTACGATGATTATCTCTGCTTGGTGGCTTCAAACAAGCAGCAAATTCAGGTGTGGATTCCTCCAAGCACGAAGTAGTTACTGCAATAAAAAGTGTGCGGATCGTCCAACAGTAATAACGTCTTCCGTAGCCCAATGACAGAAAAATAAATATGCACAGCAACAACGAAAAAAGTCTATATTTCAAAAGACATTTGACCAGACCCGGCGCCAGGATAGCGTGACTGGGGGGGAGGGGCAGAAATAAAATTTCGGGGGCACGAGAAGTTTATTTATGTGAATTCGAGAGGGGCACGGGGGCACGAGAAATTTATGCCAGTGTGGATCAAACGAACAAGTTGAAGACCAAAAAAAAAGGTCTTCAGTTCAAAAATGTCCATAAAGTCTGGTTATCGTCTCAAAATTCTTGCGATTTTTCACGAATTCTGTAGAAAAGATAAAAAAAAAAAAGATCTTCGCCCCAAAAGTTTTATGAAATCCGGTGTGAGTCCACAAAAATTACGAAAATGCGGGCGGTAAACACCAATTTGGGAGTCTCAGGCCTCGATTTGCACTCCAATAGCCCCGAGCCTGTTAATTTCTTCGCGGCACAGTCCTCGCCTGGGGGGGGGGCACAATTTTCGTTTGGGGGGCACAAGCAGTCATTTAGGGGGGGGCACGGCCCCGAAATATCCCCCCGCTGCGCCTGGCCTGCACTTGATCAATCAACTCAAGTGACGAGAAAACTTCAATAAAATGCGTCCAACCTCACTAACAAAAAAAGCACTATAAGTACAATCAACACCTGAAAGGTAGCACTGTAGTGGTCCGCGACTATATGACACAACTGGTTAGGCGCGGATATTTTGACTCTGCCAGTTCTAAAGGCCTATTGTTTTAATGCTTCCCAAAAAATTACTTCAAAACTAAAAATCAATATGCCTTGCGACTGAGGATTAACTGTGTTGTTCCTTCTAATGTTTTAACGACGTAAGCTTTTTATTAACCCCAAAGCAACAGATATGTACTGCTTGTACTTAGCCATGTACGCACTGGAATCTTTGTAAGTGGGCTAAAATATATCAACAAATTGGAAACTTTGTAAATTGTAATCAAATTACAATAATTGTAAACTGGTAAACAAATAAACTGAAACAATTGTAAACAAAATAGCGACAGCCCTATTATATTCTGAGTATGGTAAATAAAAAAAAAAATAAAGAAAAGATTGACAAGCGATGTCACAAACTATCAAACCAAATCATATTTCTGAAAACCATGCAAATTCCAAGGAAAACTCTATCGTTTTAAGCACTTGACTAATATAAATAAACATTCGAAAATCAAAAATCTGCTTAGCGCCTGATATTTGGAGCAAAATTGTCACCAGCTTCAAACTACTGGTGTTCCAGGTAAGCTCGAAAGCAGTGTGTAGCAAAAAAAAAAAAATTACATTCGTTAAAAAATATAATTAAATAGTAAAAATATACCAGATTTGTACTTTGTAGTATTAAAAAATGTATTTTGCAAGCTATCGTGAAAACTTTGACCTCGAGATAATGTCCTAATTATTTGTTTCCTCATTATTTATTCCTGTATTCAAAGTTCTATGTTTTTTACAGTTAAAAAATTTGATTTTTTTAATTTATCTGCATTGTTTCGTTGCAGTAACAACAAAAAAAAGTGTTAGTTACTTGAAAAATCAAACTCATATAAAAAAATACATCAACATGTAAAGATAAGCTGTGAAATAGTTGCCGGCAAAAGCTTTCCTTTTCTAAATATAAATTGCTCTTACGTGAGCTTTCAAGAACTCCATGCATTCGTCTATTTTGGTCAAAGTCACCAGAAGATTTTCACCAGTTACTTGCAAATTGGTCGCGGATAGTTTCTAAACATAGAACAAAATAATTTTCCAATTTCTTTACTTCAACTTGTTTTAGTTGGTTGCAACTATGCCATCCTGTTCTGTGGACAAAATGGGGCGGTATGATGCCAGGTATGTCACATCAGAAAGTCCCAGCAATGTGTTAAAACACAAAGAAACAGGCTCAATGACAGCTGACAGCCGCAAAGTGACTGCAAACCAATTGACCGCCAACCAACTCTAACCTGAATGTTGGCGATCACTTTGCAGCGAAGTTGACTTGGTTCGGTAGAAAATGGTGATCATTTCCACAACAGTCATACTTCAGGAGCATAATAGTCTAAACTTCTGCTTTATCTATGAACAAACAAGATCGTCAGAATAGAACTCAGCATTTCAATTTATTAAATGCGTTTCGCTTTAACTTAAAACATCATCAGTACGAAGAGCTAAGAACTATACGTTTATTTGTTGATATGCTCTAGTCTTCTACTTTAGAGGAGAATAAATTCAACGAATGATGTCAACACTTTCTCAACCTTCTCAAGTGCATCAGTGAGGCTCGGTGGTAAGCCATACTATTACTTGCAGGAAATCAGATTGTATAGATTTGTTCTAAACACCATCGACACTTGGAAGAACATTTAACAGCACTTAGTGTTTTGCTTCATACTTAAATAAAAGTTTTACTGTACTGCATTAATATCAAATGGTGAAATTGGCTGTAGCAACAACTGAGAGCAAAGATTTTATTTTTTCTACGTTATAGATCAAACAATTTGAAGTAAACAAAAGTAAGATCAAGCAGTTAATTAATAAAAACATTAACATATTTCGCCTAGCGCGATCCTCACTAAAAATGAAAAAAATGATAGCTGCAAAAACTGAACGCAGAGGTCAGACTTTGCAAATGAATTTATTCACACTATGAATTATTATATCATGCTCAAATGAAATATTGGAGTATTTTTTTTTGATAGCGTCTGCCAGGTTGATTAAAGCTCTTTGATCAGAAAGCAAAGGCTCACAAGCGTTATGCAGTGCATTGGTCTTGGTGGATACAAAACAAGTACTGAAACATAAAAGCGATCGTTGTAGACTATATCTTTAGTTCAACAATGGACAGTCCAATAAGTCGGAGTCTATTTGACGAGATAAGGTTGTACCACTGTTTCGTATAACCCAAACCTGGATAAATGAGACACTATAACTTAGGAAAATAAAGCAGCCTGAACAATAAACATGCTGACAGAGATTGAAGGCTTACCGATGCCACTGCTGTACAATGTAATCAATAAATACTGTAAAAAAAAAACTAAATTTATAAACAACAAAACAAAAGCTCAATAGTGATGTACCAACGCTCAGTCTCAACCCAAATTATTTGTTGATAACCCAAACCATCCCGTCCATTTGCAAAATTCTTAAACCAGCTTGAAATAAGTCAGAATCAACAAGAATAGCCAGCACGAAAATAGAAAACATAAACCCTCAATCTGGATCACCCTCTGGTTGTCAGAAAAAATGACTATGGATGGGATTTGAACACATACTCGCAACGACCAGAGACATACACTGGTTTCAATTCACGGCGATCCGTCAACACAGGACGGGCGTTAGACCACTCTGCCCCCGTAGCTCTTTTTGACTAGAATAGCTATAATGCTTAATTTCCAGTTTACCTTTTTTCCAGTTTATCTAACTCTTCCAATGCATTGTCCATATCTCGAATAATGTGTTGGCAGTGTTTCTGATAATTTTTCAGGTTTTTCATCTGCTCCATGTATCCTTCAGCTTCCATGTTGCGCATTTGTTCTTCAATTTTCGAAAACCAAACGTAGAACTATAAAAAAAAAAAGAAAAAAATCAATGAAAAGCACATATTGTATTATTAGAATTTCTAGCAGACAGTTATGATAAATCGTTTCTATCCTTGGCACGTAAAACAGTATGCTGCATAAAAGAAGTTAATAAACAAAACACTTTAATAATTAAATGTTACCACCTAAAATCGTACTAAGAAGGGTCAATGAGGGCAATGTACAATTCAAAGTTGATAGTAGGGTACTTTTACTGAGCTAACTATATAGCCTAACAAAGGTAGTGAACGCAAAACGATTAAAGGTAGTGAATATGTATCCAGTAAAACTTAATTTAGATGAGGATAAGTTTTTTGCCTGCACAACTCATAACAACCTGGTAAAGCCAAAATCATGGATACCTATAAGAAAGAGTTTGGAGCCCACAGTTATCTCAAATGTTTCAATGGTGAATCTGTTGATGCATAATGAATTAGATTTGTTTAGATATTGAGCATTAATGACTTGCGTATATATAGCAAATTACTGAAAGCTTTTGGAATAGAGTATTTGTGTCCATGCTTTCAGAAAAATTAAACAAGCTATGATCAACCCTTCTCATTTCAAACCTGTTGTGCATTTTCTATCTTCTACCGAGACATTCTCAGGTTTGAAAAACCTTGACACAATATATCTTCAGTAGAACTTGGCACCAGAACACCTTTAATTGCCACCTTCTGAGTTTTATTAACTGGTCATCCTAAAGAAACCTGCAAGGTCAATGATATATTATTATTGCTTTTGTGGTTGATTTTTTTTTTCATGAGACACTGATAGTTTTGCCAGTACAGCACGAAGTTAGTGATCAAATAATTGCTGACTTTTAGTTTGATTGTCTACCTGGCAATGTGCCATTGTTCTTGGGAAAACACTAAATAATTATTTTCCATTGGAGAGCAGTTTACTTGTTTTGACTACCTTGATGAAAGACTCACAAACAGACCCATAAAGGTTGCTCTGTGTTGGTGTTGTTAAAACTAACATGATTTATTGATAGATGATGATCTTTCGTGAGATCTTTTTTGCTTTGAAAAATCATCATCAGCTTCAAAATTAATTTATTAATGTGCAAGAATGCTTGCTTCATGCAAATGAATGAACGAATTCTAAGCTGCTGATGATGAGAATGGGCGGCGCCCCCAAACAAAAATTTTCGTCCCCCCCCAAACCCAAACCGTCAATAGGAAAAAATATCGGTAAGTATTTTAAGGCTGTTGATTAATGATTTGAACTGATGCGAAATATTGCGTTTCGCAAAACCTTTGTGATCGGTACATAGGTTGTGATGGCACCCGCTATATGAGTGCATATTGCATAATCGCCGTCCTTGTTATTCGAAACCGAGCACAAGCAGTCATACACACAAGCAGTCATTGAACTAGGGTTGCTGCGTTAAAACTAAAAAAAGGAATTCTGCATTTAAATCGTGCTTTTCTCTTAATCATATTTTAGAATAAAATTTCGGCCTTTTTAAACTGTTATGTAATTCAGAAAATTTGAGAATAAGGAAGACCAGAATGAAAATTTTTCAGCCCAAAACCAAGTAATATGTAAATTTTATTTTTGGACTCAGTTACATACGATCAAAATAAATAAAATAAGAGAGTATAAATAATATATCCAAAATCATATAAATAGACGTATCGTATACAATTACTGAGTCCAAGGAGCGCCGAACAACCCTGAGGTATACTAGTCAAGGCGCTCCTTGTTCCAAGTCCGTTTTCCTGCCCAAACTAAAAGTCTTCACTCAAATTTAGTCCGGTTTTGGCCCAAAAATAGGTGAAGACCAAAAAAAAAGGTCTTAGCCATACCGTTTCTGTGCTCAGACGTTCTGCCCAAATTACAAAAGGGGGAACCATGCCACAATTTTGCATCCTATCCTATGCTAATTATAATATCCTGGCGACCCAAAGGGGGACCATGGCCCAATGCCCCCCTCTAAATACGTCCCTGCATGCTCGTATTTGTAGAAAAAGGCAGCAAGTTTCGGCCTCTTCTGAAAGAAATTTTGCCCCACCTACAGTATGGTCTCATAATCTCTGGTTTGGGCAGAGGCGCAGCACGCAATCTAATTTTTTAGTAGGGTAGAGGCAAACGACTTATCCATTACTTATAGGGTCAAATAAAATCTCGCAACCGCAACCAAGTGCGCTACCAGGATTTTGCAAATGATAGGGCCGTAGGAAGCTTGAACCAAAAGTTAAAAAGTCTCTGTTCGAAAATTGTCGCAATTGGGCGGCATGTAAAGAAAACTGGTGCAATTCAAGTTTAGTACATAGAAGGGGGTCTGGGGGCCAAGCACTCAGTCGTTGGGCGATTTTCGATTTTTTTTGGTAAAAGTAAGCATTTTAACGTCGTTTGGATCATATTTCGAACGTCTTCAAAAGCATTTAAAAGAACATAGTTGTTAAGATCTGGAATCCAGTTGAAAAATTAAATAGCCCAGCCCTTTCAGCCTTCCTTTATTGGCAGACCAAAACCTAAACACGTTTAAACGCTTGCATAGTATATAGGGTTAAATTATATTGGGTCAAGTTTTTCAAGTTTTTGGAGAAGAAAGTCTGGCGCTTAATGGTAATTTTAAATAAAACTAAAAAATTATCTACCAACGCATGCATTGTTTAAACTGTACTATACTTTAGTGCATTCGCATTTGCTTTGTGGTCTTAAAGTTGGGGGAAACACATATCCAACCTATCTCTCCAAAGTAATTACACTTCAAAACAAAGCTCTACGCATCGTTACAAAAAGTGGATGGTATCAAAGTGTTTTGCCTCTTTATCAAAAGTTTAACTTATTGAATCTACAAAATTTATATAAATTTGAGACTGCCAAATTCATACATAATCAATCAATCAGCGTTTATCTCCAAATTTTAATAATTATTTCACTTTGGCCAAATTCTCGCACCGTTGGCAAACTCGTACTACGGCATCCTTGAATTTAATAATTCCTCTTTACAAAACCAAAAGAACGCAGCAATCAATTAAATATTTCGGTGCGAAAATTTGGAATTTCATTCCCAATAATACTAAAGACCTCTCATTTAGAAAGTTTTTAAAAGAAAGCAAAGAAATTCTTTTGAACTTCTTGTAATGATTTTCTTGTCTCTCTCTATATTTTTAAATTATAAAGTGGCGACTTGAACAATGTTTGCATATTACTCGTATATAATTTTCCAAAAATTATAAGTTAATCATTTAAATTATTTTCTAAAAATACTAAATTTTAGTAACTCTTAGCCAGCACATTATGATTGTAGCTCTTGTTTTGTCTTCTTTTTTTTTTAGTTTTTGCTTCCTTGTGTTTTTTTATGTCAGTTCGTTGTAGCTCGAAAAAAGATGCCATATTTTTTATTATGGCTTTCCAGAGTGGCTGCAGACCCGAAGACCTCGCGGTCCCTTCGCTGTCACTCAGGCGCTGCTTTCTTCACTAATAATAACACTATACGTTCTCTGTTTTATCTGCTTTTGTTTTTTTGTTTATTTAGTGGCGTCAATAAACAAACTTGAACTTGAACTTGGCTAAGGGACAGGCTAAAGCATAATCATCGCAATCTTGAATCAATTCTCACCATCAACGCCATACTCCCGAAAATCCTTCTAAAGTTTATCTTTAGGAACTCGGTCATATGCTTTTTCAAGGTCGACAAAGCATGCAAAGAGATCTTTGTCATATTTCCATGACTTCTCGAAAATTTGCTTCAGAGTTAAAATCTGGTCCATGGTGCTGCGACCCGGACGAAAACCGCACCGGCCATCCTCCAGTTTTGATTCCACTATTTCTCGGAATTTCCTTTCAAGGCATTTGAAATTGTCAAAATGTGATTGAATTATGTTTTGCGAAACAAATTGAACGTTATTGAATTAATAAAAAAATTTAAATTGCAACTCAAGACAAAAATTAAGTTCATTTCGAACAATTGCGTGTTGCTTGAAATTATTTTTTGGCAATAATCAAATAGATTCCCGAAACCTGATTAAATTAGCCAGTTAACATGAGCTTCTTTGACAAGCCATAAAACTTGCATACGAAATAAGGCAAACAGGCAAATGTCAATTTTTTGTTGTTTTTTCATACCATTAACCATCACATTATTAACTTTTTCAAACAAATTTATAATTTAGCAAAAGAGAGCATTTGCTCACACATTTACGAAATAACGAATTGCTTCGCAATAGAAAATTTGTGATTTTCTAGAGCACTGGAAATCAAATTGATAAAATGCTTGGCACAGTGATGAAATGTCAAAATATGACTGGGTGTGTTTTAAGAAGAAATCAACAATCGAATTGGAGTGAAAGTTTTGAATTGATTTTTGTTGTGGTAATAAATCGTTTTGTTTTTTGTGAAGAAGTATGCGATTTGTGGCGTGTTTTTTGTTGTATTTGTTTTGGTTGATAAAGTGCATTCTAATTTTCCGATATCAGCTCGGTGTAAACAGTTTAGCAAGCGCATATAAATGCTGTTTGGCTGTTAAGCAAACTATGAAACTTGTATAGCCTACTAGTTGCGGTAAAAAGACAAAATTCATTTTAATGTAAAAGGTAAAGGTAAAAAGACAAAATTGAGTGGTTAAAAAGTTGAATTTTGGTGGCCTTAAAATTTTGTCTAATTATATCTATTTTGAAAGTTTCATCAGTTTAGCCGCTAGACTATTAAGGGGGGCGGGCATTTTGGAATCCCCAATTTGTGTTAGGTTTAGTTTATTTTGAATATGTACCCATTCCGAAAATTTGATCCATCTAGCTGTAACGGTTTACAAATTTATAATTTTGGTCGCCCCATTTGAGGGGAACCCCCATTTTCATACACCCAAATTTTGTCAAATTTTATCTATTTTTCTTGTTTGCTTACCCTGAGAATTTCATGTATCTGGCGTGAGTGCTTGAAAAGTTCGAAATTTTGGGGATTTCATTTTTGGCCTGTAAAGTTTCAGTTTTCAAACTCAATTTGCATAAAGCATTCATAAACACCCACATTGTGTCCAAATTTCAGCTCTGCACGTCAAGTGGTTTTAGAATTACAAGCGAATCAACAACTTTTCAAGCCAAAAATTGCCGGCTTTTTATGTATTTTTGTTTCTCAATTCACGATCACGTGACTTATCTCCAAAATTGGCACACATGACGCTTTCATTAATTCTTATGTTGAGTCCAAATTTCAGCTTTCTAGGTTTTACCGTTTGCTAGTTATACGTAAATCAATTCTCATCCGCCAAAATTCGTGAACAAAAACAATGGTAAAGTACAAATTAAGTCCCAACTCAAGCTCGCACGAAGTCCAAATTAAGAACTTTCTATTGAAAACAAAAACGAAATCTCTCCGAACAAAATCGCTCCAGCACCTAATAAAACTTATCGCGATCGAGCAATTCAAATCGCACACTACGGCTACACAAGTCAAATACAGATGCACAATCTCGGCCAAACTGCCTACGAAGTTAATATCCCGAACACTAGAATTAGTAGAATCCTGGAATTATCAGAATATTAGAATAGGAAAAAACACCTATTTATACTAAGGGCAACGGTGTTCGAATATTCCAGAGAAATTGTTATTATGTCGCAATAAAAAAAGTACAGTATATGAGCTTACGATAATAAATTGCAACATAATTATGAAGTTACGAACTTCACGTCCAAATAGAGCAATAAAAGTTCTAAACAACCAAGTACCCCTGTGACTGCACAAGGTCGCAGAGCATACTGGAAAAGTACATTATCTCAAACATTCCAAACCACAAAAAGCGTCGAAACTAGTAAAGCAGTCACGTTAAGGCACACATGTTGAGGCAGGTAAATAATCATAACTCACGACATTTAAAATTATTATGTCTGACAGTCCTATATACTCGTATACAGGCATTGCAAGTGTAGTTGAAAGTGTCTTGGCACTTCGCTTAAGAATAGGTTTGGGGTTAGTTTTACAGTAGAGAAAGAATTTGAGTTTGCGTTAAATTCGGGCCAAACAAAAACTAGATAATAACACATAAAAATTGAATAAAAAAAGTATAGATGAAATAGCCTCTTTTTTTTATTTTGCTCGTTACATGGTCATCAGTATGACTGTGAGTAGCACAAAATTAATCTGCGAATTAAGTGAGTCGTTGTTTGTGCATTCCATCTGTGTAAAGTTAGTATAGAACATTGATTTTGATTGATGAAGAATGGAAATGTTGCTAAGCTCGAATCACTTTTGCACGCTAAATCAATGAACCCATTGCAATTACGTGTTTGGGGTTACCGTTTTAAAATAAAGAACCAACAGGATTGATTGCTACCTTCCTGGCATCTTGTCGATACGCTATTGCAAAGTTATGAAGTTTCACGCAGTATTTGTTATCAAAACCAAACAATTATTTTGTTGATCATTTATCGTAGCTAGACAACAATAAGTTTCGCGTGTGAAACAACAATTAATTAAACGATAAATCCTTCTGCTTTACATGACGAAGTTTTGCAGGTTATAGTTTTTTTACCTTGATCTTCCGTTTCGCTGTCAGTCAGCAAAAACGTGCCATGACTCACAGGATGTAGAAACTTCATTCTTCACCGTTTTTTTTACGTTTTCCTTTTGCTGAACCCAATGCATGCTAGGGTTATGATTTTTTTTGGCTGCAAATTTCTGCTGTTGAAAGTGATGAACTTTTGCATGTTGATGACGAATATCACTTTCTTTTAGCATAACATTACAAAAACCTGGCGCATCTAAGCCCCGAAAAAAATCTTATGATTCACTGAAAAATCATATTTCAATTACTTTTTGAAACAGACCTAAAATAGTTATGCACAGTACGTATAAACTGAATCAGCAAGTGATACACCCAATCATATTGTACCCCTAAATATTTGCAATGTTTGACAATTTTTTAAAAAATTTTCCACCATACTGATTTCTCTTTTGGGCAACCACGTTTGATCGTGCTATTTCGACTGCTGGTGGAACATCAGCCCGATGAGACTGAATGTCAGTGTCTTTGGGCATGTTATTAAAAGTTATAGGTAGTAAAAGGAGGTTTTAGTTAGCATATCAATTCTTACTCCTTTTAGCAATACTGATAACTAAATCAAGCTTCTGCCCGCACAGTTACGGTTTACAGTAAATAGTTTTGTTATTTTGTACTGACTTAATTGTTGTTTTGAAATGACTGGAAAGTTCCGCGTTCGCTTGAGCAAATTTTTCTTAGGGTGCTGTTGCTAATCGGTATCCCACTCCCAATAATTTAAGTTCGAAAAAACTAAAACAATCGCGAGCAAAAATTTGCCAGGGGAAACTCATCGAACTATGTATATTAACCACAAAGGCTCTTTTAACGACTACAGCTATGAGCTAATATGTTCAACTGCTTGAAGCTTTGTCGCAGGTTAGATCATAATGAAAGCGACTAGCAATTTTTCAGAATTTTTTTTCTTTAATTTGGCCTTCATATTCGTGCCATTAAAAAATCCAAATTTAGTTGTTGTTGTTTTTCAGTCATTTAATGATCATTGACCCATATTTTTAATGGATAACGAAAAAAATTGAAATATTTAGTTCACTATGGCCAAAACATATTGAAAAAGTTCTTATTTTTAATATAATCTCAAAAACTGCCCCCTTGCAATGGCGAAAACGATCTCAAGATTTTTGAAACAACAACAAAAATTTACAAATCGGGCGAATGACTTGAAAGTCTGAGCAAAAAACTATACTCAAGACTCCATAATATTTGCCAACGAATTGCTTTTTTATAGGCATTCTGTACAAATCTTTGATGCACTCTTGTCAAGAAAATTTTTTGTGTTTACGTATTTCATCTCTCAAAGTTTGTGTCTTTTAAATGACACTTTAATCTCAGCTTTTTTTATACAGCAGTTCCGTAATTTTTCACAGCGCTCATTGCAAAGAAGAAATTTGATGTCCTTTGCAATGAGCGCTGTGAAAAATTATGCTGCGAAAAATTAATAGGGACAAAATGTTATTTTTAATGTACTTGGATGATTGTCTTCGCCTTTCTTGTTTCCGACGTTGGGACATTTGCAAATTTTACTTTTACAACTATGGCATGAAATGCATAAAATGCTAACGTAATGCAAGAAAAAGTTTGTGGCTTCAAACAATGAGAAAATATCAGGCCCATTGTTATTATGCTGTTGGCAAGGGCGGAAATATTTCGTAATTTCAAGATTCTTTCTTGGAGTTACTTTTTGTTCTCCAGCAGTCTGTACCAATTGTGCTTGAAAATATTATACTTCATCTTGATGACGTCATATCAGGAATACTGTATGAAAAGAGACAAAAACATGACACAAAATAACGTTAGTTAAATTTATGCAAGTTCTTAAGGACGTTTTTAGTTTGGGAAACTGTATAGACTTTTGCGCAGTCGCTCATTTTGATAGAAAATAAACTACAAACTTCTCATCGCACAATTTTCTTCACAGCAATATTAGATTAAAAGTACTGTGTTGCCCTGGCGCCAAGATGCAGAAATGGGTCCCTCTAACTCTTTACATGATGCGAACAAAGAAGTAAAAAGGGTTTATGCCTCAGGCGCAGTCTTCAGAGCCCGGAGCCCCTGCTACTGTGCGAAAGTTTCATTTAGTAAATTCAGGCCTGGCTAATAAATATTCAAGAAACAAATGTTAGGGAAACACCCGTTGGAGACCTCCCAAATTTCCCCCCGAAATTGATTTTTAAATGGCTTAAGCTAAAAAGATTTATGTCTTAGGATCAGCCACTATGAGGTTGAAAAATATGTCTTGACGTTGTTTAAGATTCTACACTCCTTAAGGGCTCCAAAAATACTATTTTTGAATTGCACTCTTAACGGAGAAACAAAAAACTGTTTGAAGATCACTTAATTAAGCATGCGTAGGTCGTTTACTGAGCTTGGAAAACACAAAAATGTATAGCAGCAATAAATAAGTAGCAGGCCTACTTCTGCAAACTGTTCATTGAAGAATTACCCGATAACACAGCAACAATGCGAGAATCCTTTCGGTTTCTTTTTTTTACTTCAGTCTCGGCCAGTAGCATAATAATTGAAGGGTGGAAGGTCCGCTCCGGAAAGACCAATTTGCTGCTACCCCGTTTTGATTCATAATCTTTTTAAATTTTGAAATAATTTTGTAGTTTTATAAATCAATACACGTCACAATTAAAGCTTTAAACCCTTTTTAAAACTTTAAATTCTGTTTTAACCGTATTTGGAATCATATAGGGTGTCTTATTTAAATAATACCTTATTCAAATCTTAAATTGAATATGTGCAGTCTCGGGTTTATGAGGAGGAATGCCCTGGGGCCCAAATTTGGTAGAGTTCCCATTTTTGATAGAGCAAAAATCAAACTAATTGTATCTCAATAAAATGCTCTAAGGTTAGTCGTTGCAGGCGCGCAACCAGGATTTTGTTGAAAGGAGCTTGAACCCAAGCGTCAAATAGTTTTGCTTGAAATAAGTCTCAATCGAGCAACGTGCTGAAAAAAGTGTGCCACTCAACCGCTAGACAGTTTTTGTACTTTTTTTTAGAAAAAATATTGATTTTAAACCATTTTGGATCAAATTTCGTATCATTTTAGAGCCACGTAAAAAAACTAAAATAGCTCAGATTTGAAATCCTGTTAAAGAAATAAATTACCCAGCGACTTGAAGCTCCCATCTTACTCACAAGTCAAGTCCAAAACATGTTTAAACACTGATAATTTTCACTTAAATTTTCTAAGTGACTTGGCTAAGGAAGGAGGGGAGACGAAGCCTATTAACCACCCCATCCCCCAGCTGGTTGTGGCACAGACGCTTCAGCCTAAGCAGCGAAAAAACATGATTGTTACGCAAACAGATTACGAAATTATTTAATATCAACCCACCCACTCCAGTAAAGATGCGCTTGTGACATCAAAATGCCAGAATTAACCTATTACGAAAGAAAGTGGAAAAGTTGACCAAACTAGTTTGATGCAAATCAAGACAAATGTTTTTTGCGCAACACCGCGTAAAGTTATTAGCTGCTAATAGTAAATGGTGGGGACCCCGGGGCCCAGGCACCTTATACTTCTAAATCCGGCCCTGGACGTGTTTTGTTTTTTGATATATTCTCAATAGTCTCAGCTATAGAGCACTTTTTTGAATCAGTTGAATTCACATTGCATTATCTATAGTACGTTGTAAATTGTGTTTTAATCAACTAAGTCAAAAACGACACATAAAAACATCATTTTTTGCCATACAAACTTGTTCAAACTTATTATAGCCTTCTTGATATATTGCACAGTATGTTTTCTACTCTCTTCAAGAATCTATTGGCAGTACTTATGCGCAAAGCCTTGAAAAATATTGCGCAAATTTTATGGTTCTTCCAGCTAACATTTAGCGACTGGGGGCTTTTTACTCACACCACAGCTGCTTGCTTTTTCTTCTTAATTCCTGCCGCTGGCAGACCTCAACTATAATACAGTCTTTGGTAGTTTTTGTAGTTGGTTCAATCTCCAGTAAGTTGCAACCGGGACTTTGCTAAAGGTGGACACGCAAATCGTTTAATAAGAAATATACTCTGGCCCATTAATGACAAAATTTTCCTAATTAAATTAGCTGTTGGTTTTGGTAACCCGGTCAGTCAGTCGAGATAGTCTTACATCAGTTTGGAAACTTTTTGATATCGCTAGTTTTTCCAATTCGAAGGCCTTTTTGACTGATTGTCCGGGCCAGGCAGCTAGAAAGTCATTTTAATGGTTTTCCTAATTAAATCGTTTTGTAGATCAAAATGCTGAAATGTTTTTCTAATACGATACCATAACAACAAATCATTTTTCAGTGTAAAAATGTTTCCATCATTGAAAGCTGGTTCTTGAAATTCAGCTGCAGAATTATGCATTTTTTTGTTGATTAGCGTTTCCAATTTAAAAACGTTGTTTTTTGGTGTCGTCAATCAAGTTAAAGTTTTGAAAAACAAAAAATTGCATCTCGAAGTGTTTGCCTTTTTGCTTTACTTTTACAGGCTAAGCATTCATGATTAAACATCGCATTGTCTTGCATCAATGACTGCAGCATATAAAATTTTTAAGTTTTCAATTATGAAAAACAGCTGTTGCGATGTGATAGGTAAGATGAAGATGTTTCCTTTTGCAAAATTATTTATCGAGATAATCGATAACTCGCAAACTAAACGAGTTAGAGACTTAAAATTTTTACCAGACCCCGAACACCCTCTTAGAATAAAAATATCAATTTTTACAAAAGGAAACATTCCTTTTGCAAAATGACGGGATTATAGCAACATTGTTTTAGTTTTCCTTTCATCTGAGAGCGAAATTTTACATTACCATTTTATTGTATTACATATCGGCAAGCACCGAATTGAACTAAGAAGGACAATGGACTTAAACCACCTTTCTTGTACTTTAGTTTTGTCGCCACACAATCTAAGAAGTTTTGGCTCTACAAACATGACTGGGGCTTCTGTTACGATAGTTTCGGTAAAAAAAAAATATATATATTCTATTGTAAATCCCGATCCCAATCTAACCCTAAAGTTAATCAAAGAAATAAAAATTGCAAATGACAAAATGACTCCCGCTTTTTATTTCTTGTTCATTTTAAGGGCTCACGTAACGTAATATTAGCCACTTGGTAGAGGCACAGTACGCTTTCGCAACGGAGTTTATGGCTAACTTATTTTATGCTTAAGGGCATTAGTCTACTTTACATCAAAACTTTTAAAATTTACCTCGCAAATAAGGTCTCCTTTCAAGAAAAGTCTGCACACTATACTGACTCTTATTTTTTCTGCATATACAAAAAAGTATCGTGGATATTGTCAATTTATGTGCACCTTGATTATCAGTCAACTGGAATTAAAAAAAAAACTTAGCTCTCATTCTGTCTACTGTAAGTTAGTTGCGCTCTACAAAAAATTGTGCAATAATATTTCCAGTATTACAAAACGTGTTTTGGGCAATATGTATGACCATTAAGTTTACTATAATTTTTTTCTGGCTAGTTTACAATAAATGTTAAAAAACATTTCATTTTCAAATTGACAGTTTGTGATTGCTGAAGTGGTTCAATTGCGATGACATCAAAAATTTTTCTTTTTTACTTATTCTGAACATACGCATGTAAGCAAGATAATAAAAGTAATAATAATAATAATTTACAAAAATGTAATTATGCTCTAGAATACAGCTTTACTTTGCTCATTTCTAGCTATATAGAGAACTGCTTTTTAAATATCCTCCTCATCATGCTTTTGAGCTTCTTTGCAATCTGAAAACATCACAAGCGCAGACCAGCACTGTCATTGATTACAAAAATTTTTCCGAGTTATCACGCAGAACCACTAATAAGAACAACAACTTAGTAAAATCGCTAGATGTGGGTTTTATTATTTTATGCTGCAAATAAAAGCGGTAATTAGTAGAGTGGAAATTATTAGTTTGTACTATACCCTACTAACAAAATAAACTAAGTGACTCGAGATAACGCTATTCGTGTTACAATGCAATTACGCTTCATTACCCAAGATTGTTGCGTTTCTAAAAACAAGAGTTAGTTTCAAAACAATAAATACTGTGAGTCGAGAATAGCAAGCAACAGTTTTAACCGCCGCTTTAATCTAAAATGGCTAGCTTTTTTGGCCAGAATTGTGTTTATTAATTGTGGTCCCATTTGTGCAAATTCCAGCCACCTGGCAATATTTTCCAAAACAGTCTGAAGACGCCAAAATACGTCACGATAAACATTTATATTAAAAACTTCTGTCATTTTTGAAAAAAAAACTTAAATATACAGAGGCCAATCAGGTAAAGCAATTATTTCAGTAAAAAATCACAAGAGTAAAAAAGCTGTTGTAGGTTGAGTTTGGGATCATTGCAAGCTGAGATTTTCGTCGTTAATCTACCATTTCCATAGATGAAACAAAACATCACAAAAAGTTTTTCACTCAAAAAGTGTTTGGTTTGCGTATAAATAAATGTATCAAATGTTATCAAACGCGGTTGGCCACCTTTCGATTTGCAGTGGCATTGATTTATATTGAAAAGCAATTTTGTGAAAAAATGTTTTATCGTTTGAAAAAAAAACACTATCGCAGTAAATAAATTGAAATAAAAATATCGCAAATTTATGTCAGGCTGAACTACGCATAGCTGCAAATAATTTATTCATGATATAAATTGGCTGGAAATACACTATACGTAATTGCAATTATTTTAAATATTAAAAAAATCATCATCAAAGTTATTCTTTATTGTTATTTAGCGATTTTCATCATTACGCGCTACATTGTGCAATGGCTAATAGAATGCCTCATTGTTTGTTTTGTTTCGATGTGATCAAACAGCATTAGGCTACTTTGAGCCGTGTCACTGAACTCCTTGATGTCTTAATGCTCACAAAGCGAGTTTCGCTCGATTTCAAATTTTTCGATTTTAGTAAATCGACTGTTACAGTACAGTAGGACTTCAGTACTAAGCGCAAACCAGATCATTCTTCTTTTTCTTTTGTAACATTATTTCGTTCAATTGTAGTTTGCGGAGAAATCAATGCATTACAAACCCAAAATAACTCTATTCATTCGAAATTAGCGTGACATCTAAACAGAAGCATCCTAATAAACGTCTGTTGCCTCAAGCGTAGTGGTTTTGCGTTTGCAACGCAGTTACGCTAATTATTGTAATCCATCTAACCTTGAACACTAATTTACTCTAATCGACTTAATCTCCATCACAAATATTAAGCATGAAATTAAAATTTTATGCTGACAAGCAGAAATAGGCAAAAATTCAAAAAATTTTGGAAAAAATCCATATTTTACCCTTAAAGCCCTGAAGTTGGGCAAACGAA
Source organism: Trididemnum nubilum (assembly GCA_963965965.1). Lineage (NCBI taxonomy): Eukaryota > Metazoa > Chordata > Ascidiacea > Aplousobranchia > Didemnidae > Trididemnum > Trididemnum nubilum. The sequence continues at coordinate 30,870,412 of OZ014475.1, read as the reverse complement.
AACCGCATCATTGTAACTGGCGAAAACTGATAGGAGAAGTCAAAAAAATTCAAGCTTTTATAGCATATCAAATTTATATTTTATAGCATATCAGCTTTTATAGCATATCATTTCGCTTCGGCCCAAATAATTGCTTTTGTCATGATTTTTCAACTTCCGTGTTTTTGCATCATATAATTCTAAATATCATCATTAGCTTTTTTTGCATGTTCAAAATTCATGTTTGTAGGTTTATAAGCAGTAGCAAAGTAAGCCAATCTTGTAGTTAAGCAGAGGCTGAGCGGACGTCAGTCAGCTCAAGTACAAGATGAAACGGACGAGAGTTTGTGGTGGTGTCCCACTGGCGATAGTTTGCTTGCAACAAGATTCCACAAATGACCTATGATAATTTGCACTTTTACTTATATTTTTTGCTAAATTTCCAGGTGTTACTGTCTCAGTAATAAAATTGTATCTTTTGCGAAGGTAAGTGACACATAGTTGTGACTTGTTTCTTTCCTTAAAAAGTGATGTTAGTTTTAAGAATTTCAAAATCGACCAAATAATCGCACCTTTGCACAGCCTGATAATAAACAATCAAAATATTTAAAAAAAGAAAAAAGTTTTGTTTAGTATGACGGTGCTTTGTTCGCACAGGTGGCATTTCTCAATCATTTGTCTGACAGAAACACAGGTGCTACCATTGTTACGAACAGGGTGTTAACCCTATTCAGCAGGTCAGTGTGTTGATGCGACACAAGAAAATTTCAGTACACGCTTCGTTTCATAGGAATCACAGCATATGGCATTTTGTATTCTAACTAATCTAACACACAGCGTCCGCATTGGATTTGAAGCGAAAACAACATTGTTTTAGCAGTAGTTAATTAGCTGTTACTCTGCTACCGTATGACATTGACTAATAGTCTGTAGCTTTCTCATGAACTTTTTCATGGTTCAAAGTAACCTTTTACTCTTTCATATTCGATCATTTCCAATAATTTTGAGAATTTCTACTCCCATACCACTAACTAGCTTTTTTGTTCAGTGAAAAAACATGGCTTATAATGTAAACAGCTAGTTCAATCACTTTTACTTTTAACTGCAGTTTGTGCCAATAAAAGAACATTAAAAAAACTCGATGAAATATTGAATAAAATTACCCTAAATTGGTGAAAATTTTTCACCAAATTCAGGCAAAGACCAAAAAAAACTAAGTCTTCGCTTTCCGGTGCGGATTTTGCCTCCAAATTGGGGTGAAGACAGAAAAAAGCAAAAAATCTTTACCGCAGTTTGGTGGAATATTCGGCCAAAAATCGGCAAATTATCAGCCACACTTTTTCGTTCAAACGTCCAGAATGCTTACTTTTAGTGGGGAGCGCTGAACTTTTATTAGGATGACCTGTCTCTCCTCCTATTTAAGTTCTGGTTGTTCTAGTATTGCCTTATTTTTAAGCTCGTATAATTGCCAGAAATGAAATTTTACTGCGGTGCTATAAGTACGAAATCGGAATTTGTCATAAACCAAAAAAATAAGATTCAATTTTCTAAGGATGCGATTTTGCAAGCGACCAAATATACATTGTACTTGCATTCACTATTTCGGTGAGCGTTGTAAAAAATGTGGATGTACTTTTTGTGGATGTATTTTAGTACTTTTTGTTAATGATAAGCCGTTGCAGCTCTAGAATAGCTACAAAACATTCGTATTTGCTACGGAATCACAAGATATAGTTGGGCGGAATATAAAAGATGAAGTTGCAGCAATTCTTGCGATTCCAATTTATTTCTGGTTCTGGCTATAGTACACGTTTGGGTTGCTGAAGATTTGGCCTGTAGAAAAAGTAAAACCTCGCGTAAAGTGAATCGATAAAAGATCCTAAAAGTGGAAACCCAATTGTATTAGTATAAAACTAACTTACTTGTTTTCCAAACAATGGCTTGGTGCTGCCCTTTTTTTATAAGAACGATTAAATTTTGGGTTGAGACTGACTGTCCTTAAATTTTTACGAATTTTGCGCCACATTCGTTCGTTAAAAAATAAGCAAATAATTGAAAATTTATTTTTGGTTGCTTTAAAGCTGTTTTTTGGTATAAGATCATGATTATTGTTAGCCAAACTAACCAAGAGTACAATAGAGAAGAGGCGTAGCCAGGATTTTTGATTGGGAAGGGGGCCAAACCACAAATCACATGCAATGACGTCATCAGAAATTTTTAAAAAAGGAACTTTTTGTGGGACAAAGATATCGTAAAGTGGAAGATTAGAAGCTGAGGTCTGGTTTTGGCACTAAACCAGAATTTTACTAAAGGGGGAAGGTTTAAACCCAAAGTTAAATAGCAAAAATGTCGAAAGCGGGAGAGGCGTCGAGTAAACTTGTGTAACTCAAATGTCTTCCAGACGGGGACTGATGACGAAGCCCCCAGCCGCTAAACTATTTATTGGAAAAAAAGCTATTTTAATGCCATTAGATACATTTTGCACGCGTTCAGAGCCATTGGAAAGAATTGTTCAATCCTCGTTTTTCTTACTATCTAAGTTCGAAGAACGTTTAAAATCGGTTTGGTGCTAAATTTTGTGAGTAATTTTGCCCAAATAGGGGGAAGTAAGGCACATTGCCTCCTCCAATATTTTAGCAGTAAATAAAAATCCACTCAAAGATTGTCCTTAGAGGTTTTCGTTTTGTCATGAAATTAAGCAGTAATAGAAGTACATGTACGGCTTGGGGGCCAGGCCTTCTCCATTCAAACTCAATAATTTGCTCAATGAGCATTTCCCCCAGTTATTTTTTTGAAAGTATTTTTTCGCGCAAAAACTAGCAAAGTAAAAGAAATTGTTAATGAAAAATGGCATAATAGATGATTAGACCGACTCGCCCGCATGTTATTGCCCGGGCCGGATTTACAATGCGTGGAGCCTTTGGCACTTTGGGGATTTTTGCAACATCATCCTACCAAATATAGGTAAAGATCAGATAAATGTCTTACCATCTGAGCACAGGGCACCTGGCACTATGCCATATGGTAAATCTGGCGCTGGTTATTGCATTATGCTCATAAAAAAAGTTGAACGAGGGTCTGAGGTTACAACTTTTATGAAAAAACCTTCATTTCACCCAGGTTATACATGTAAATTGGTTGCCAAAATTGAATTGAGTGGTCCAGGCCCCCTGGTCATCAATTTATTGTTAAATACTGTTGTACACGTGTACTGCGGTACGCAGAGATGCTAAAAGAAACCGAAAATGTAAAACATAAGAAATTTTGTCTCATTTTTATGATTGGTGTCATTTAAATTGGGGGCAGGCCCCCTGGCCCCCCCTTGGCTACGCCTATGTCTGAGCGTTGGGCCCTGGCACTGTGCAATTCAGCAAAATCCGGCCCTGGTTATTGCATTACTTTCATAAAAAGGTGAGATGAGAACTTGAGGTAGCAACTTTTAGAACAAAAACTCTTAATTTCATCCGGGTTATACATTTAAATTGGTTGGCAAAATATACATTGAGGGGTCCCGGGCCCCCTGGTCGTCAACAATACTGTTAATTACTGTTGTATGCGAAGATGCTAAACGAAACTGAAACTGAAGAAACAATAGATTTTTTTTGATCATTGGAGACAATTTAATTTGGGGGGCCCGGGCCTACTGCCCTCCCTGGCTACGCCTATGCAGTAGAGTAAGGTTTATGTTTGACTACAAAACCAAAACCTGACGTTTGGCAGGAAATCACAATGGCAATTCATTGAAAGCCGTGAAAGCTTTGCTGATTGCGTAACAATAAGTTGCTCTGCGCCTTCCTTCTTTACTATATTTTTTATGCTGAAGTTAGCATTGCTCATACACCACTTTCTTTTGAGATTATGCGCAAAAACGAGCCTTGGGTTTTTATAAAATTGTTCCTATGAAAAAAGGTAGTCTTGGGGCGCTACACCACGGTTACTCTAAAATTTGAAATGTGCCCCATTTAGGCCGTGGTCTAGCTCATAGCGAAAATATTTTATAAATTGAACAAATAAAAAACATTCCAAATGGAAAGGAAGCAATGTTATCAATTTTTAGAAGCATAATAAAAAGTTAATTGTTTTCTCTTTACGTGATTGTTGATGGAGAGATACAGATCTAGAATCAAACCTAGACCGAAGAAGTACAAAATGACAATTTTGTAGAAAAAACAAGTGATATTTTAGTGCTTTTAAAGAATTATTGATTAATTTTGGAAATGCATTCCTAGTTTCACACCTGTTTTCTCTTTTATTGTTCACCTTAATAAGCACGTTGTTGCAAAAGTTGATAAATGACATTTTTCAAAAAATGAGTTTTTCATAGATTATAAAATATTTACTAAAACTAATTTCCCTGAGAAAAAAATTGTTTTTAATTTTCAATCAATTTAGGAAATATATAGCTTAATATGTCGCACTTGACAACAGGGCTAAATAGAAATTTAACACTTTAAACGCAATTTATTCGAAACAGCGAAATGCGACTTATCAACTTTTGCCAAAACATGCTTCTTATCCTTTTTTCGATTTATCTGATGTTCTTCTACTGTATAACAAGTCACCGCATATGAAGTGATGTCGGTTAGATTAGTTAGTTCATAAAAAAGGAATGTTCATTTCTTTCTCCTCACATGTTCATGTACTACAATAATATTGTTTTGATGTTGACCCAACACTGCAACATTAGTTATATTTCTGACACAAAACAACCAGGTTTGTTACCAATTTAGAATAACATTTGAGATACAGGGTTTCCGATAAATTAATGAAAAAAATGTCAAAAAATTAATGCAATAAGCAAAAAGACAAGGGGGTGCAACGTTTAACGGCAATAAAGAGTGCGCCATTAATGTAGATGTATTAATCTTGAAATTAAAATTGATTTTTTGTGTTTGGGATTTTTTCAGTTCTGAAATTATTAAAAGTTTTTATTTAACAGCCAAAGGTCGGCAACCTTTTTTACTGCGGACCGGCTAACGACGAAAAAAGTTTCCCGGATCGGCTTTTAAAAACAAAAATGTTTGGCAGTGAAAATTTAAGCAGTGGCATAACCTGGGGGGCTGTAGCCCCCCTCATTGGGACGTCGATCAAATCGCAGAATAAGGAAAATAGCACGTTTTTTAGCACTTCTGAGATTGTTTTTTGCAATAGAATAGATTCAAAAATGATTTAAAGCTTATTTTAAAACGTTTATTTAGGGAGGTGGGGCAAATTAGTCAAAAATAAAACTCATAAATCAGACAAAAATTTGAAAAATGGCAAAAAATTGATATTCAAATTTGATCGCTCGTTGAAAATGCTTAACATAGGTTTCATCAAAACAATCTATAAACTCAGAAATAGGGAGGGGGGCTACTTAACACAAGATAATTACCAATCATTTCTCTCAAATTTCCTTCCTTTATCCCCCTTAATTGTCTTTTTCTCTATGAAGTATAGACAAAATAGATAACTTCTTGAAAGTTTTATTAAACTACCGGTATAGGATTTTATGATTTCACAGCTTGTGAATAAGAGAACTGACATTCTAGCTATGGCTACTTCACACGTAACCCATTTATGCAACTGTAGTATGATCATGTTTTTTTACTGCTAATTTCTATACCACGTTTTATTGGCATTAACTTTTTTACAAAATAAGCCTGAAGTTATGTTATTTTTGTCCCCCAAAAAACAAAATTTTCGAGCGCTGGGGCTCCGTCCACCCTCATGCCTCCGGAAGTTTGCCCCCAGACCCCGCAACAGCCCCCCCTCATTGCCGATTTTTGGCTACGCGCTTGAATGTAAGTTTGCTGCAATTCTTGGGAAATTGCAGCAAATTTAAATGGTCGATGTAAATTAATGAATGATATTTTCATTGTTACGGTAACAAACCTGAGTTATTGTAATACTTCCTGTAAACTGGAATGATTTCAACGCAAGATGTTACAAAATTATCTAAAGTATTTAAGCTGGAAAATATACCGACCGGTAACGAACTCTCCACGGACCGGTAGTTGCCGACCACTGATTTATCGCATTTACTTCAGCGTCATTATATTTTAGCATGCGCATAATAACGATAACGAAGCTTACCGCCAAAATGACGAACCCGATAAAATAACAATAAGTTTTGGAAATGTGCTGAAACGTTGGGCTGGATTTCCTCGCACAAATTTAATTTTAGACATATCGCAATAATGATGAAAATATTTTAATAATTATGCACAATTTTTGTAACTTGCTGTTTCTTATATTTTGTTGCGCTTTTACGTAACATTGTTTGCGTTTCTTTTCATATCCGAATCAGAGTTATTACTAGAGCTCAATTGACTGCAGCTTATTAGTACAAATTATTGCAGTATTGCAGTAATTTACACGAATTTAAAATTTTTGAATGAGCAACTTGAAAACCAAGATTTTTAGATATCGTAGATCATAACAAACTTTAATGCAAATGAAATAGTAGTGCCTCCATTAGATAATCATTTTCCATAAAACAATTGTACAATCCAAACTAAAAAAAAAAAGAAACGAAGAGAAACAGGAAAAATACGGCATAATTAATTTGTGTTCCAATGTTGTTTATTCGTAATATTCGACTTATGGTGCTTGTTTTACGTTGCATAAATATAGTTACCTATAAGAGTTGGAAGCGTTTGTAAATCTATATTGTGAAATAAATGAGCTTATTTTGCATGCACACAGGTAGACTGATGAAACTACGAATCACAATAACACTATATGTCTTTTTGCAATGTCAAATTATGCCACAGTATAACATTGAGGACACAAACAATGCTTTTCAAAAAAAGTTACCTATTGGTATTTCTTAGTTCAGTGGTAGTGAATGGAAAGTTCAAAATAATGAATCAAACGCCTCTAAATTTGGACCAAAAAAAGTGACAGTAATTCCACTTTCTCACACTATTAAAACAGCACAGTATACTATTATACTGGTACAGAGTACGGACTGCCGAAACCTGTTTCATTATACAAGTCACAGTTTTATTGTACGCAACTTCTGTAATGCTATAGTAACACGACAGTAAACGAACTATTTACTTAGAAAAAAAATTTAGAACAACGCCTGTCTGAGGTTAAAAAAATAACGACAGATATGCTCAACGAGTTTGTAAATAATCAGCAAAATTTTCTTGGCTTTTTCTTCATTGCCATGGTCGATTTGTTTGTCTAACTAATAGTAAAGTCATAATCTGCAGTACTGCATATTAGGGTATATCGTTTTTGACTTTTTTTTCAAAATCTGGATTGCTAGTAATAAAAAGTGGCACATGCATGTAAAAATGACGTGTGCAAAATTGTAGCGAAATTGGGGGTGTTTTTGAGGTTCCGCCGGGGGGGGGGGGTAAAAATTCAAATTTTGGCGAAAAAGGGGCAATTTTCAAAGTTAGTGTATGTAATGAAAACAAAAATATTTTTAACCTGGCCAGAAGCAAAATTGCAGTACTAGGTCTGCAAAACATCATTCTAAAACCTATTTTGTATTGGTATGAAGATTTTAGGTCCCGCTTTGGCAGTAGATGAACCCTAAATTTGCTAAAATTTGAGAAATTTAGCATATAATTGCCTTTTCAGTAGAACATGTTTTCTCTTTTTAATGAATAATATACTTAGCATTGTCATGTATGCCTATGGCTGATCCTATTATAAACAGGTTATAAAACTTTTTTTCTCAGTTTTATACTTCAACTTGGGGGTAAAATTCAACTTTCTTGGAACCTGAAAAAAATTTAAGTGTAGCAGCAAGTGTATCACAAAGAATTTAATTTGGCAAGGGAGAAGACAAAAGTGCTATACAGAATGTCATGGAATCACATTGTTATTCTTATTCAACGCGTTTTTGCAATCACCATAGTCGGAGTACAATAAACCATGATTAGATAGAGAAAAATCAATTTGGGTAGTTAAATCATGATGCTGTATCGTTTGATGTTAAACAAACTCACACAAATAAATATCATGGTATGAATGAAACTTGGAAAACGAAATACGAAATCAAACACATTAAATAGAGGTTGGCTTGAACCGGTAGATGTTCCAAAATGGCCAATGTATTCAGATATTGGTTCTTTAAGTGTTATGTGCCCTTCTACTACAGTGCGTTCATGCATTCTCCCATTGATCAGTTTTTGAGTGAACATTTGATCTTTTCGACCATCAAAGTACAGTATAAGTTTAGCTGGTGTTGAGCTGTTTTGTTCAAAGTCACACTGTTCCTTCTACGGTTCTTTCTTGCTCTATAAATTTTGTTTTTGTCAATAACTGATGATGCATCATTTTCCGTGATGACTCCATAGCACCCTGCATCATAGATGAAGAAAGAAAAGCTGCCGCACGGTTTGATACACCAGTGCAATCACAAGCTTCAGCAAGAACAGAAATGTCAGGAAGAGGTCGCTTTTGTCGTGTTTTCGGAGTTGCAGGAACATGGTATTAGCTGCTTTCACTATCACTCATTTCGCTTGCACTTTGGTCTTCATTTAACATCACTGCTTTGCTGGTGTTGCTTGAAGTTTCATTACACAAAGGTAGATGATGAAACTGTTTAGCTGTTTCCAACCTCGGTTTTTTCTTTTTTATTTAAAATCGTTGCAGCTTTATCTAACTCGGCAATCACCATGGGACGATCCGATCTTTGGTCACACAAGAAGTCACGCTAAGCAAGGGGAACTCGATTTTTTAGTTTGCAAGGACATCGTTCGAAGTCCAGGCTTATATCAAATAATCAACTTATATCATTAAATTCTTATGCGCTAAATCTCGCAATAGTTGAACCTTTCTTTTAGAGTTATTACTGTTTTTAGATTTAAATTTCAAAAGGTTTAGATATGATTTATATTTGGATATGAACGTCTAGTACCACTACTCATGATGTCAATTGACAAAATAGCAAAATTAAAAAGTCACAAAAGATGAAACGCTTAGAACTTTTAAATAAACTTCCTGAAAAAAGTGAGCGTAGTTATTAACATTGCAGTAACCAGTGCCTTCTAAACTGCTTGAACAAACGAATAACTATTAAACCAAGCGGTGGGCAGTAACTAGTTATTGTAACTAGTCCAAATTTTTGCCTCTCGGCCCAAACTTTCGCCCACAAACAGGATGTGTAACTGTAATAACTGTAACTTTCTACTCTGCTACTGAGTCACTTTTTTGACCAATTGAAAGACGGCTAGCTGGTGATCTTATTTATATCTTTTCATTGTTTAACCAATGGGTTACTTCTAAAAAATAACTTGCCACCACATTAAATTTCAGACTGATCTGATAATTTCGTTATCTGCTACCATTAGAAAAGGGTATAAAACTACTGTAGTTGGCTTCTGGCACCATAGGTTAGTAGGAGTACTATGTCATAATAGGCTTAGTATGGCATTGTAGGCATAGTGTAACGTGAAGTAGACTTGTTATGGCACCCTAGTAAGCATAGCATGTCACAGTAGGCACTGTAGTTTACTATAGCACAGTAGGCATATTTGGCTTATTATTGCACAGTATCCCACAGTAGGCACTGCAGCGTAGTATATTATAGTAGGGATAGCATTACACCTTAGAAGGCAGATTATGACAAACAAGAGGCTTGTTATGGAAAATAGGCATAGTATTAGTAAGCATAATGTGCCACAGTAGGTGCTGCAGCTTTAGTATGACATTGAAGGCAAGAGTGTATCGAAAAAACGTTTTTTTCTCAAAAATTTTCGCAGCACCTTGAAAAGTATGTAAATTGGTCTAAAAACACTTGGGTAAAAATTTGAGTGCTCTAGGATGATAGGAATACTTCGCGCATCGAACCCAAAGTTAGGAATTTGGGGTAATTTGCGTATATTTTCATAATCCAATTTCGAAGTGATTTCGCGTAGTATAAATTTTGCAGCCCCATGTAACCTGTAGTTTATAGTCTCAAAATACCACATTTAAAATTTTATTGTGTTACGACAAAGATAATACTTCGTGCAATGCGTCTGAACTTACGGGATATTTGAGCTTCAATCGAGCCTAATATAGCGCTTGTTTACATGCGTTTGTTCTGCTTAATCCTTTTCTGCTTTGTATTTTTAATAATGCGATAATCAATCAGAAACGTAGCTTTATCTTTTGTCTTTTCGCAAGTCTACAATTTTGTTTAAGCTTTAGCAGAAACAAAGAAAATAAATTTGACAACTTTTGAGAAGAAATAAATTAATATATACCAAACAAGTATAGCATTAACACAATGCATTACTTAAAAGAGATGATTGTGAAATTTTGCATGTTACAAAAATATCCGATTCTCAGCATATTTTATTCACAGTTTTTGTATAAATACCTATTTGTAAAATATCCCAGGACTCACCAAGTTGAGGTGACCGGTATCGAGTCCCACCCTACTCCAGCCCGACCGCCCAAAGTTTTATTATGCCGAAGTTTTTATTTGAGTGCCTTGTACTGAGATTTAGTGTTAAAGCATGGCATCGTCGCTCTTGATGAGAGTTTATTTCGGATCATTCCTTCCCTACTTGCATGGTCTCAAACTAAAGATGAAGCTTCTGTCACCAATTCGATGTGGCGTTCTACACTTTGAGTGTGACAAGACAATTCAGGAATTTTCAATTCAGAAAATGCTTTTGAATCAATCATTTCTTTTATTTCGTTTGTCGTCAGAGAATAAGTAAAAGATGGCTTTGAAATAGTTGTATCAGTCCAGTTAATGAGATCAATGTAACTATTCGCATTAATATTAAGCTTAGGGACTCGCAGTTCTCTGATTCGCCCATCAGAAACGCTTTGCTCTCTGCTACGAAGTATTCTCCTCCACGCAAGCTCATTGTGATTCAGACTGGTGCTTGATGCCATTGCGGCCAATATTGATTCATGATGAGCACCAAACGCATTGCGTTGTATTACAGGTATTTCAATTTTTCTTACCTGTGATGGCAACTTGTTACACTTTGAAAGAGTGTCAAAAACATGCACTGGTGCCTGAGAAATAGTGTGATGGCGTTTGATTTGAAACCACATAGGAGTGTATACCATCATGATATATTGTACCTCTTGCTTAAAATTGCTTGTTGGCTCTTCAGTTGAAACATATACTCTCAATGCTCTTGAAGCAGTAGTTTACCAACCAGAGTATGCCATTTCTCCAGGCTTTCGAGATGCTAACGTTGGTTCATAATGTTTAAAAAGATCATGAGTTGTTGGAAGAACATTATCTTTTAGATCTGCAGATATTCCCAATATTGGGCAATTTACCTTTGATCTTGAAGTCAATAATTTTTGTGGAAGCATTGCTGGGTTTAAAGCAGGTATAACAAACTCGCAATGACAAAGTTGTCCGCAGAGCGAAATATAACTTATTGCAATACTCCAATAATTTAGTGTAATAATTCACATAACACCAAATCAATAAAAAGTAATATATCAATAAATTGGTAAATACTTAGGTTGAAATAAAGATTAAAAACATTAATGTTCTGCTTAGCTATTCAGCAACTAAAAATCTACAGCAATGTTAAAAAATAGCGTTGAAAAGCTGCCGTTTTAAACTTATTCTGAACTCAAAACTTTATTTCACAGTAGCTACAGTGGAGCCAAACGACGAATCTCAAAAATTCTACTCAGACTACCACGGATCTTATCGAGTGCTTTTATTCTTACTTGTCTGAGGTGCTCTGTGAATAAATTCTTTTCATAAGTTGTCAAATTTTTATTTTTTGTTTCTACTAAAGCTCAAACAAAATTGTAGACTTGCGAAAAGACAAAAGATAAAGCTACGTTTCTGATTGATTATCGCATTATTAAAAATACAAAGCAGAAAAGGATTAAGCAGAACAAACGCATGTAAACAAGCGCTATATTAGGCTCGATTGAAGCTCAAATATCCCGTAAGTTCAGACGCATTGCACGAAGTATTATCTTTGTCGTAACACAATAAAATTTTAAATGTGGTATTTTGAGACTATAAACTACAGGTTACATGGGGCTGCAAAATTCATACTACGCGAATTCACTTCGAAATTGGATTATGAAAATATACGCAAATTACCCCAAATTCCTAACTTTGGGTTCGATGCGCGAAGTATTCCTATCATCCTAGAGCACTCAAATTTTTACCCAAGTGTTTTTAGACCAATTCACATACTTTTCAAGGTGCTGCGAAAAAACGTTTTTTTGATACACCCTATTGTAGGCATAACATGGCACCCTGGTAGGCATAGTAGGGCATACAGTAGGCTTATTATGGCTCAACAGACATAGTAGGCCTAAGTGGGCAGTTAGGCATCGTAGCTTAGTAGGCATAGTATGACATATAGTTGGCTTATTGTGGCACAGTAGGCATAGTATAACATAGCTCGGCAATTAGACCTACAAGGCATAGCTTTTCCATGAACTATCACCGAAACGAGGTTGAAAAATCTATGTGCCTCAATGACCTGCAGAGCTGTACTGGCTGGAGATTCAATTCTCCTGATAGGGTTACCAATGCCAGATAGGTCTGATGGTAGAAGCGAGACGAAGTAAAGTTCAAATCAAAATAGTTGGAAAACTTAAAACTTGGGTTGGTTATGCCCATCAGCTGTGGTAAGCATATAACCTAGGAGAAGGACAACTCTGATATAAAACCTCTCCGCAGTTAGATTAAACTGCAAAACAATACATGATGAGCACAAATAATGAAAATTACGTGAACGACGTTTATGGGGTCATCTTCACAAGTGGAACCTCGTCCGGCAGGGGAGCGCCTAGGGACTCCCAGGTCGTCATTCAGCGAAACCCCTATGGCGTTCGAGTTTTAGGCAGAGGGGCTCGTTCGAAAAATAAGCGACAATCTCCACCAGCCAGCCCTAGTGGCAGCTCCACCAATGAGCCCGCTACACGTTTGGAGAGGCGAATGGAGGCAGCGCAGAGTATTCGTACTCGAGATGTCGCACACTCACGGGTCAACCATCACCAACTGCTGTTGGGCAATTGGAATATCCTCCTTGGAAAAGAGCTAGAATTGGTTGAGGAAGCAAAGCGGTATTATCTCGATATTATCGGAGTTTCTTCAACCAAACGACGTGGCTCTGGAACTGTGGATCTGGATGGCGGATGGAAACTCTTCTATTCTGGTGCTTATCCTGGTATGTCTGCAAAGCGGGTGTGGGGATTCTCACAAGCCCCGTTTGTCAGATTGTGGGTCAGATTGGATTCCTTTGGGATCACGGGTCTGTATTTTGAAACTCAAGGTATTGGATCGGTCATTGTGCCTATTGCAGGTATATAGTCCGGTAGAAATAGCTTTTACCCTGAAAAAATTTATAATAAGCTGAAATTTGGCACGATGACTCAGGACCATGTCCTGAGCTACCAAAGAAAATCCCCATGATTTGGACGTGGGACTTCCCCCTTTTCGGCCTTTAAAGTCTGCCATCTAGTGTCAAAGAGCTTTTACTATCCAACAGCCAATCCAATAGTTGTAAAAGTGCCAAGTTTTGAGTAATAGTTGGTTTTCAAGTGCAGGTATAAAAAAAATTACTTTGAAATTGCTGACGTCATTGTTGGTGACGTTATTGCCAAAGTTTTTGAAAAAAATGACGTATTGATGGCTCGAATAGTAAATGAGAGTTAGGTTTTTGGTTCCAAATAAAAAATTGCTTAAATCAAAGTGATAACGTCACAAGCGTTTTTGATGACGTCATTTGTCAAGAGTTTTGATCGTAAATCTGAAAAAGAGTGTTTGACCAAACGAAACATTGCTAACTTTTTTTTTAATTAGCTTTAAACTTGAGAGAATTATAATGTGAATTCATTCAGTCGATCGAAGGTCAAAAACTGTGTTGTCAGTAAAACTCCGGGGTAGCAATCAAGCAGATAAAATTTAGACCTCCCAATAGGCAGTGCTGGCAATAACGAATTAGTTTTTTGTAGTTTTTAAAATAATGACACTACTTTTTAAAAAAGTAACTTTTGTGGTAATTTTATAATTTTTTAGAGGTGTTAAAATTACCTGTTACAAATTAGGCTACTTTGTAAATATTACCATCCAGTAGAAACGCTTGCCTGGCTGCTTAGTTTATACCTACGGCCAATCAAAAAGTTGTTTCTGTTGAGAATGACACAGGGTCGTACCATGGGCCCTATGTCTTTGCGTGCTAGAATGGTTTATACTTGCAGTGCTAGTTTCGCCTAAGACAATCGATCTTTGATAGAGCTTATAGGGACAGAGATGGTAGTCGGGCCGGGTTTGGGCCTAAACTTGACAAAAATTTCGAAATTTATTCGGGCCTGAGACATGCTTTTTGTCTTAGATGCACAAAAATATGATTAAAAGAGCTTGGCAACATTGCTAAATTTTTCAGATCTTACTTAACTTTAGGGTTTTTTCTGGCATAATTTGAGCTTTAAATTAGTTTTCGCCTTTGGGCTTATATTTTTGGGTTCGAGCCTGAACTAGTCTGCCCGTTTACAACTCTGCATAGGGACGCAACAAAAGCGCAATAGCAATAGAAAATATACTGTCAAGTTTTTTAATTCCGCTGCTTCCCAGTCGGAAAAATTTTGCTGGTTCGAGGATAAAATATCCACGAACTATCCTTGAGCCACGGATAAAATCAAGGCTATTACAAGGATGTTTCCTTGACTTATGCACCGAAATAAGACAGGCCAGGCATAAAACGAGGATAAAATTAGAGGATATTGCTTAGGATAAATCGATGATACATCCATGGTAATCGATGATACATCCATGGTAATCGATGATACATCCGTGGTAATCTATGATAATTCGAGGAACTATCCGTGGCAAAAAAGGAATCTTCATTGATTTATACATATTTTTTCCGCGACTTTAGTATAATACATCCTTGATTTATATTTAAATCCTAGAATTCAGCCACGGATAAATGAATTTCTACAATGAGTATATTCTGCTTATCAAAATAACATACGAGATTAACTAAATTTGTTTTGTTGTTTGAAACGAAGTTTATTCAAAAATTAATATACATTTATACAATCAAACGCAGCACAGTATTAAAGTCATGTTAAGGTCGTCAACACTTGACGCACAACCGTTAGCGAAACTTTTGCTAATTTTAATTAAGAACTTTGCACGCCGGTAAGCTAGTTGATAATGCAAAATCCATAGCGTACTGAATTTTTGCTTAAACTAAACACAGAGTACGCTCGATTGCTTACGGTTGGTTGTATGCCAAATGCAAACCGAACCGCGAAAGCATCATGTGCATTAATAGTATAAATACAATTCAAACCCACAAAAATGAATTGCAAATGCAAAATACAATTGTGCATAAATAACTAAACACATTTCAAGCTCACAAAAATTAAAGAAGATGGTGCATTAATAGTATAAATGCAATTAAAGACCACAAAAATAAATTGCTAATGCAAACTACAATTGTGCTTAAATAACTGAATATATTTCAAGCCCACAAAAATTAAAGGGGGTGTGTCATCCAGCTAGGGTTATGTGCAAAAGACAAAGAAAATCCCAAAATCTATCTTCACCAAATTCCAGGTTTCTTCCACATAGCGTTTCTGAGACCAAGCATTAAGAGATCTCCCCAGCAGTGTTGCCAGATGAAACATAATTTTCTTGAAATTGGGATGGCCTACCTAACCTGAAAAAGTGTTTCTGGTGTAGCACTGATTCAAACTGAAGCCTTACATTCAGATGCTTTCAATCCAGATGAGAAAGATAATCTGAACATTATTTTTAAAAAGATGAAATGTATACAGGCAACACTGTTGGAGAAATCTGCAAAAACTTTGAATTATCTCAGAAATGATAGGTTGTAGAAATTTGAAATTTGGTGAAGATATATTTTAGCACATAATCCTAAGTGGACGACATACTTCCTTCACTTGTATATACAAAACAAATAGCTTCATGGTACCCATCACTCAGTATGCTCTAAGTAATTCAATGCAAAATATGCTCTTTGGTTTACATTCGAAAATTAAATATTCAATAAAACTTTCACCCTACATATCTTAATTCTGAAGCTTTTAACCATAAGTTACGTGGAATTAAAAAGACCCCCCCCCCAAAACTTACGTGAATTAAATAAGTTTTTCGAGACAAATGTTTCAATTTGTAAAATTATTTGCTCCCCAAAACTTTTAACATGAAAAATTTTTTGCCCATGAATTTCTGCCCCATAACTTTTGTTCACCCACCATCTTTTCTATATAGCTGTTTTGTTCTTTTTGCCCCTTAACTTTTAACCCCAACACATTATCCTCAAAACTCATCTTTTCAAGATTTTTGAAATCATATTGAATCCAGCATATTTTTGATCTCCAAAACTTCTGATCTTGAGGAAATTTTCGAACATTTGCATTCAAACTTTTGTCAACGTGATTTTTGCACCCCAAAAAATTTTGTTCTGTATGATTAATCAAAATCTTGCCTCAAAAATCTTTTTGCATTGGAACTCTTGACCATCAAAACCTTCTGTAACATTTAAAAAAAATCCCCTCACAATTTTTTGTTTCAAAGTTAGCTCCAAAACTGTAGTATCAGCAGCTCAATGCCTGAAACGTTTGAGCTCCAAAGTTGTTTGCGCAACCGCACATCTAAATTCAAGAAGGGAGATGCATACAACCTCTCAAAACAAAAATTGTTCAAAACATTCAACAAATAGTAAAAAGTTACTTTGGGGCTTTGCCTTTCCACTACAGACTTAAAGCGTTGGAAGTATTCCTTGGAGTTCAGAGGCAACATTGACATTTGGTGCATTAGACTGAACTTCATCTGACGCAGTATCAGTTTGTAAAGTTCTACTTTGCAAGTCGAGTCGTTTGTTTCTTCCCCCATTCCAGTCGCTAGTTTGCAGAGTACAATACCAACAGCCGTGCCAACGCTTTGGTCGGACACGGCAGCGTGCGGTGTATGCGATAAACAATCTGCAAAACATAATAGACAGTTAATAACAATATGCACTTCAAACCAAACATCAGCATCACTTTACATTTTCTTCTAGACAGCCGAGTTCTACGAAGTGGTAAGGTGGTAGAATTACATTCAAGTTGAGTAGTAAACTGCAAAAGCGGTCGAAACAATCAGTTGAAACAAGATATTTACTGGAAAATTGCATCAAGTACTTCACACAAAAATTGTTTCATCACTTCTTCAGAAAAGAACAGCAACAATTGGGACTTCCGCGACGCTTAGACACGGAAGTCCGTTTAATTTTTTCCTTGAAAATTTACGAATTCCGCAATCAGAGCCCGAAAACGCTCCAACTTTAAAAAGGCTGAAGGCGTAGAAACTTCAACTTTAAATCTTAAATGGGGTATATATGAAACAACTACGCGCAAATTTTGGAGACAATCGGTCACGTGATACGAGTTTCCAAGCAAAAAAACTGAAATGTCAATCGGAGGTTTAAACCGCTTTACCTCGAAAACTAATTGAAAGAGAACAAAATTTTTTAATTTGGAAGCGCTGAAAATGCAGTTTCAGCTCCCAGATATAAATTATGACAAATCTGAATTTTTTTTTCTTAAATTTATTTGTTTTTTTTTCCTTTTTTTTATAAAGAACTTTTTTATTAGACACAAAAAATCCAAAACCACTTAAGCTAGAAACTTGAAATTTGGAGATATTATAAGCAGAGGTGGAGTCGAGGACACAAGGCTCGAGGCCAAGGACACAAAAAAAATCCGAGGCCAAGGACAGCCTTTCCGAGGACAGACACTCTCGAGGCCAAGGACAGGAATGCTCGAGGCCAAGGACCAAGCGCAAGTGCTCTCCAAAAAAAAAAGGTCTTCACAAAAATTTTTCAGGCGATCTCCCAAAAAAAAAGATCTTCAAAAATTTTTCAAGCGATCTCCACAAAAAAACGTGTTCCAAAAAATTTTTCAACCGCTTCACCAAATTTTAACAATTCAAAAAATACTGCTGTCCATTTTTCGAGGACTTGAGGCCAAGGACTTCAAAATCTGTCCTAGACGACTCCACCTCTGATTATAAGTCTATATATGAAGTTGTCCACCTGCATTTTTGGAGAAGCTACGTCACGTGGTTTGGGGCAGACGCGCAAAAACTTCAGGTAACAAAGTTTAATACATGATTGTAATAATTGATATTCGTCACGTAAGGCACATGTGCTGCTGCGGACGAGTGGTTAAAAGCGTCAGCATATGAAACCATTGTGATTGAATAGACTGGGTTCGATCATCTAGTTGACCATCAGTTTTCTCATTTCAAAATAATATCGAATCTAGCATTTTTTTTTTGAATAGGACTCTAAATCTCTTTTAACAACAGGATTAACCACGTCGATAAACAGGATTCTCTTTTAACCACGTCGGTGACAATGCTGATCAACGATAGGATTGCCAATAAAAAATACTAAAATTTCCATTAGAGTCACCGACATGGTGTTTCAAGTAGACATTCTCTAGAATAAATGGGTCAAAAAGGATGGAGTCAAAGCTAACCTAGTCGTATGCGATTGGCCTAACTTTAGATGCACTCATTGATTTTGCCCTTAATCCTCGTTTAAAGGTGGTATTTTTTTGATATCAGTAGATATTCAACAAATATTTGGACATAGTTTGGGGGTACCACCCCCCCAGAAATCTCCACATGAACCCCACAAAAATTAATTTCTTTTTAAACGGTTTAAGCTCAGGCTCAAGTTTTTTTTGATATCAGTAGATATTCAACGAACAAACATTTTGAGATAATTTGGGGGTACCATCTCACTGGAAACCCCCCAAAAAACACTTTTTAAACAGTTAGGCTAGAGCGCTAGTTTTTTTTTCATATGGAGAGATTTTGAATGAAAAGATATTTTGACATAGTTTGGGGGTACCAACCACCAAGAACCACCAAAATGGATGCCCCAAAATCAATTTTTTTAACAGCTTAAGTTAGGGCGCTATTTATTTATATCAATAGACATTTAACAGACAAATACTTGGACATAAACTGGGGGTACCAAGCCCCCAGAAACCCCCAACAATCAATTTGATGAATGGCATAAGCTAATACTTCAGTTTTTATTGATATCAGGAGATAATTAAGATACAAAAATTGTGAGGTACCACCCCTCCAGAAGCTTTCTAAATGGATCCCCAAAATCAATTTTTTAAATGGCTTGAGCTAGGCACTCCTTTTTGGATACCAGTAGATATTTAAGAGACAATTTTTTTACACAGTTTCAGGGTAACAACTCTCCCAAAAAACACTTTTTAAAAACGAAATTAAATAATTGATTTTAGTCAACTGGGTTGTACTGGCATAATGGTTAAAAATGCCAGTGTTCGGAATTGTCGTGATTGCACAGAGCTGGGTTCAAACACTTAGTCACACATCCGTTTTACGCAAACCACAAATGATTTAAAATTAACATTTTTTTTCATCAGATAAAATCACTTTCTTTGGATTGCATACGATTGACTTTTACAGAAATATCGGTGACCTTCAAACTACGAAAGGGAGAATGCTGGTGAAAGAGAACTGGTGGAAGTCCAGTATTATTTTTCTCCGCGACGATAAACATCTAGTATTAGATATCGCAATGCACTTTAAAGGGGGGTGAAGCATTTAGCTAGGGTTATGTGAATAAAATGAATAAACATCAACACATATTATCACCAAATTTCAACTTTCTATGACCGATCGTTTCTGAGATATATCATTTCAAAATTTGGATATCTACCCAACAGCGTTGCCGGTCACAATTTCATTATTTCTAAAATAATGTTTAAGGGACCTTTCACTACTGGTTTGAAAACATCTGAATACAAAACTTCAGCGTGAATTAGTGTTACAATAGAAATACTGTATAAGTTAGGTAGGATATCACAATTCCTAGGAAATTAGATTTTAACCGCCAACACTGTTGGGAGATCTCAAACTTTGAAATGAAACATCTCAAAAATAATAGGTTGTAAAAAGCTGAACTTTGATGAAGATATGTTTTCAATTATTTTTTATTTTTGCACATAATCCTAGCTAGATACTTCATCCTCTTTACACTTTTATTAAAAGCTAAGATATAAACAAGTACAACTGTAACCATTCAGCTACGTTATTTTATGAAAACATCCTACAAAATGCTATGGCTTTAACTAGTCACTCTTGTACTGCAATCAAGTATGAAGTTAAGTCGAGCTGTTACACTTTCGCTTAATTTTTCCACTTGTTTAATTTAACTGATGTTGAAAATGCATGTCAAACTTGACAGCAATATTTAAAATACGTTGTGATATTTGGGTGACAGTGCTTTGTAACAGTTGCCATTAGTAAAATGTAGACGCAATATCTTCACAAAATACGAATTCATTTTTCAGTAAAATATCGTAAAATTGAATCAAGTTTACCTTTCAGCAAACCAAACGCTTCAGTGTCTTCAAAGGATAGTTTAGTTTTTTTTCTTCCGGCACCAAAACCGGACCATGAATATTTCATTGCTAAATCCTTAGTCATCAACAAGCGCAGAAACAGCCTTACACTGCCTCGAAGATCCTTGTGATTAATTCTTTTTCCGATTACTTTGACATCCTGCAAAATGTACAATACTATAGCAAAAACCCTTCAAATGTTCGGTAGGCCGTGAGTATGAATCAGGCACTCTGCATCTGTCTAAACAAATCAATGCAGAGCACTTTTTGGGAGATCTATTTACAGGTCCTTGGTCAGGCTTGACCACCATAAATGGTAGATTGCTAGGGCGCAAAAAGAAATAAGCGTAGAGTGTCTTTCCCAACGACAAAACTATGGATTGCCACTTCAAATATGGAACTGGGGGCCAGCAACCTTTGGATTATAAACCGAACGCTCTTCCAACTGAGCAATCGGCGACGCCCTTTAAATGATATGTTAAATAAACTGATCTACCATGAGTCGTGACATTTATCTTGAGATTCTTTTTCTTCTGCACTTATTCAATTTTTTTGGTCAACATTATTGGCCCGTAATTAAGCATCAAGTTATCCTGTAAAAGCATGGCTAAAAAACGTGGTGTAACTCAGTAAGAAAGTGTGGTGAATGAGTATTCACAAGATTGACGGCAAAGGCTTAATTTTCGACCTGGTGATGCGTCGTTGCCTTCCTTGAGAACATGCCAACTTCAAATTAGTTTCAAATCACGGCTAAGCAGTTACCTGTTGTGTTGGTCAGACCTCTCAAAAAACTTGCAAACTGAAACCCAGAAAGTTGCTATGTGTTAAAACGTTCAAACTGGAACATAGAGTGTGGTTCATGCGCAATTACACATAGATGATAAAAAGGTATAAATACAGCGCTACCTCTAAGATAGAAAACAACTACACCTTAATAGGTTTAAGTGAAAGTTTTGTCTGAAGAATACAGGGATGTTAGGAGTTACCATGTCATAGGTTTTCGCCAAACTGAAGGCGAAATTCGCGAAACAATGTATCTGCAATTCCGCACACATTCCGAGCAAAAAGAAACAGGCTTGTTATTCTCATACCTCAAGTTTCTCAATTTTTTCTCCAAAGAAAATTAAGTTTTAACAGAATGATGTCAAAACACAACAAATATAAGCATACCTGTATCTCTTTTACAACCAATTTCAGCTCTTCTTCCGATTTTGCAGGAATGAAGTCAACTTTCTCATCTGTATCGGTATCTAATTGTGGTGTTTTTACAATGCTCAACTCTGAGTAAATCTCATCTAATCTTTTGCACTGAGCTGTTAACCTTTCTTCAATGGAAAAAATGCTGCTTCTTATTCCACACAAAAGATGGCTGACGTTTGCAGCAGTATCAGCTTGCACAATGTGTCTCTTCGCATTACGCGAAATAGAAACCGCAGGCCTAAACAAGTAAATTATAAGTGTAACGTTATCGTAAGTAAATATTCTCCAATGTCAAAATAGGAAATTTCTTTTAGAGTAGCTTGTCCTACTTCTAAACAGTATCACAAGCTTGACAGGCCATTCAACCCTGTCGTGGGCAAGAGAAAAATTCCGTGAAAAGAAGTCAAAAACAAATGAACCATCCCATGAGTTACATCACATGTCTGTCATGATAGCCCTGCCACAAGCATAGTAGCTTGGTACAGCTGCTTTCCGAAGTAAAGTCACCTCTTGTTAGCTAGGCTTGCTAGGTAGGTCTATCAACCCTCAGATTACTGCCGTGCTACATTTTAGCAGCTTGCAGAATCATTGGAGTCATGGAAACCAACTTAACAACCGAAAATAGAAAAGATGCTGCCCGTGAGAGACCCCAGGAAGATAATTAACTGGTAAGCAACAAAATCAACACGCCATCATATCCGATAGATTATAATGCCAACAAAGCCGTTGAATGATTACGCATGTAGTTTTCCATTCATATGGCCATATGAATGGTAAACTACATGTGTTATAACTTATAATTAAACAGTTATGTTGGCATCACAATCTAGCAGATAAGGTGGCGAATCGATTTTGTAGCCTACCAGTTAATTATCTCCAGGTGGTCCCCCACGGACGCCATCTCTTATATTTTTGGTTGTTAAGTGGGTTTCCATGACTCCAATAATTGTTGCAAGTTGCTAAAATGTCGCATGACAGTTGTTTGAGGATTGATAGACCTACCTAGCTAGCCTAGCTGACGAGAGGTGATATTCCATAAAAAAGTAACTGTACTAGGCCGCTGTTTAATGGGTGGGCTATCATGACAGACATGTGGTGCAAGTTATGAGGTGGTTCATTCATTTTCGACTTCTTTTCAGTGAATAGTAGTAATAGCAAGTGGAACGCCAACTTTGCCTAGATACACTCCACCAGGAAATTCACTTATTTGCAAAATTCTGCTTAATTCATATTTAAACTATTAAAAAAACTACTAAAATCCAAAAAATACTAATTCAGCTTGCACAGTGCACAAACACTACTACACTGCTAAAGCTTTCAATGAGTGTGCTATCAAACCTAATCAAAACTAGTACAGGTAAAAAGAACTAAGCAACATTTTTTTGCGAAATCTTCAAATAATGCAACGATTTTGCATTTAAAACAACTCATCTATCGCAAAACTATCTCACCTTTTCCGCATAGTATTCATTTCCTTTGGAATTCGGAAAGTTCTTTCCAAAGGAGGAGGGGTAGATTCACGTATCAAAACAGTATCGAGTGACAGTAAGTTTCCTAACAACTTTGTTCATGAGATCTGGATCCTGTACTGGATTGGCAATAACAAACGTTTCTGATGATGTTGAATCCGAATTAAAATCATTCATTAGTGATAGTGAGATAACATGATCTTCATCACTACAATCATTACCAGGGTTAACCAACATGGAACCTTCAAAATCTGAAATATTAATATCAGCTTCATCTTGATCTTGCACACTGACAGCAGTACCAATCCAACAACTGCCTTTATTAGATGATGAAGGCCTGGACATCAAACTTGCTTTTGACTGTTTTTTTCTCAACCATTGCTGCTGTCTTGATAACAAGTTATAAGGCTTATAATATGTTCGGTTACATTGTCTGCGCAACATTGTTCAATAGTAATGGACAAAATTGTCACTGCTATCCTTGCCTTAGCAGGGTTTCAAATCTGCAACAATGCTATATGCGTAATTGTAGAATATACCAACACTGCAACCAAACAACTTGAACATTGTAACAGAAAAACATGAATCCATGCAGCATTGAAAACAATGAATAAATGCAAGCAGTCACTCAAACAAGTAGGTTAAAGCCCCTTCTTGAATCATATATCCAGAGGCGCCCGCAGAAATTTTTTCAAGGGAGGGCTAGCGATGTATCCAGTACGTCATGGAAAAAATAAAACCTTACAGCTGCAACCAGGATTTCGCTAAGGGATTTGAACCAAAAGTTAACATGACCCTGTCAAAACAAAATCTTGCAATTTGGGCGGCATGTTGAGCAAACTAATGCAATTCAAGTGTATTATGAACGGGGGTCTGGGGGCAAATCCCCCAGTTGCTGGTCAATTTTTGCAATTTCTGGAAAAAAATAACCACTTTAACATCATTTGAATCTCATTTCCAACGTTTTTTAAGGCTATTGGATAGAACAAAGTTGCTGATATTAAGAATCTACATGAAATTCTTTGATTACCTAGCCCTTTCAGCCCTCTTTAATTGCAGATCAAATTCAAACCGTGTTTAAGTGTTCGTAGCCAAAAATTTGCAATGGGGGGAAGGTTGTTTTTGGAGACTGGGGACAGAGCCGCCAAAAGCCATTAGTGTCCAGAAGCTAAACCCCCAGTCGCCGAAGGCTGGAGGTCAGGGGGCAAAGTCTACAGCCACCAAAAGCATGGAGGTCTGGGGGCAGAGCCCCCGACGCTTAAAAATTTTGCATTTTTTTCAAAAATAACTTAATTTTAGGGCTGTTTCGATAAAAATAATGCTTTTAAAACGTGGCATAGAAATTAGCAGGGCAAACATGATCAAACTAATTGCTTAAATGGTCTATGTGGGTGGTGGCTAAGGTAAAATTTTAGTTCTCCTTGCATGCTGGTAAATCATAAAATTCTATTGTTCGATAAAACTCACACGGATTAATCTATTTTGTCTGTATTTCATAGAGCAAAATAATTGGGAGGGGGGCTAATGAAAAGATATTTGAGAGAAGTAATTGGTAATTCAACTAATCCTGAATAGCCCCACTTTCCCTATCCTGAGTTTACAATATCTTTGTTGATGAAACAATGTTCAGCAATTTTACGCTAACGATCAACTCTGATTGCTTGTTTTTGGACATTTTTCAAGGTTTGTATTGCTTTGTGAGTTTTATTTTTGACAAATAAGCCCTTCTGAATACATGTTTCAAAAGATGCTATAAATCACTTTTTAGTTCATTTTAGTGATTAAAACATTTTCAGAAGTGCTAAAAATGTGGTATTTTCCTCAATCGCCATTTTGGTCGACCAGCCAAATGGGGGGAGGGGTAGGGCTATCTATAACCACCCCCCTCCCCAACCTGACTACGCAACTCTATGTGAGATAAGTTTTCCAAGTGACTTGGAAAAGGGGAGGCTAAGCTCCCTTAGCCTCCTTGGCTGCTCCACTGATTGCACTTAAATTTTGTTTAGGGAGGGAGGGTGATGAACCTAGATTGAATTTTTTTGCAAAATGCCTCAATTGGGCAGCATACCTAGCAAACAGGTGCAATTAAAGCATATCACAGGCTGTGATTTTGGGACAAAACTCTAGCTGCTGGGCAAATTTGGTGATATTTCAAAAAAAAAATAGCCATTTTAACGCTATTCAAATCAAACTTCGCATCTTTTTAGAGCCATTCAAAAAACCAAATTGATACCCTTTGAAAGCCATTTAAAAGAATTAAATAGCTCAGCCCCTTCAAACCCCAACGTTACTCATAGGTCAAGACCAAAAATCTTGGTAATTACATAAAGTATATGCTGAATAGCCCTTCTATACTTCTTTTACTGCATGAAGCTTACGTTAAGCATTTTGCATTAAGCGATCATTTTTGACTGCTAGTTTTTAGCCATGTTTTGAAGTTTTTATCGATTAATTTGTTTGCTGTATTTTTGATAAATAAGTTAATACCCCCCAAAAAAACTAAAGATTATAATTAGAATAATAGTAATACTAATAATAAATGTTTAAAAAGTGGCTTTGAACAACTTTAGAGGCCATATTGTGGCAAAAAATACCTTAGAAGGCCAAAAATTGTGTAATTTTTCTTATCGTGCACTTTGGTCTACAGTAGGCCAATGCAGGTGGGCACAGTCCCCCTGGCTATGCTATTGATGGCAAGTTTGGTTTTGATTTTGGTTCTGGGCAAAATTAATTTAATGGCAGAGTAATTATTATTTTAGTGTTTATATAAGTGCAGCATAAATTTGAAATATTAAACACCATTGTATTTAGATCCTAATAAGAGCTCATTGACAGAATGCAGAAACGTTTGATATTGATAATTATTTTATTAAACAGTTTAATGCTTAATCTTGGAACATTGCTTATGCTCGCTTTTAGGAAAATGCTGTATAATTCATGTAAAATGGGTGAAAAAAGCTTTATTTCACCAGAAATTCTTATCTCTTTTTCTATTAATTCTGACTCAAATCTAACCTGAACTCAAATGCTTACTCTAAAACTATCCCCAAATCGAACCCAAGCCCTAACCTTTACCCCAAAAAAGCAAATAAAAAAAGCGCAGATGAATATTTTTCATTTTTGCTTTATTTTCTTTAACTTAAAAATTTTTGGTGAAATAGTCACTACCAACGGGCAATCCCATTTCTCCTGCCCCCGCCCTCTGCACCTTGGCAAAAAAGGTAAAAAAGCTCCACAAAGGGTTGTTTTCTTAGTTTAGATAGATATATTTGACTTAATTTGCAAATTTAAACATAAAAAATTCTTGACATCCTAATTTTCAGGGGGGGGCAAGTGCATGCCTATATTTTGT
Source organism: Trididemnum nubilum (assembly GCA_963965965.1). Lineage (NCBI taxonomy): Eukaryota > Metazoa > Chordata > Ascidiacea > Aplousobranchia > Didemnidae > Trididemnum > Trididemnum nubilum. The sequence goes on along the minus strand of OZ014475.1, from coordinate 30,844,069 downwards.
TATTTATATTTTGAATATAAATTTTATATTTTGAAATTTTTAAACTTTATATTTTGAAACCCTGCATATATTTTGAAATTTTTAAACCAATTTTGCATGCCACCAGTAAAAGTTAAGCTAAAATAAAGATTAGTGACAATTACTGATAAGTGATGTGACAATATGCAGCTCTGGTTCCAGTTCGACATCTGGTATTTTTCTAATATCCAGCCTCAAGTCAAAACCAAGACACATCTAACCAATAAGCCAAACGTTAACGTAGATAGTTGAAGCACCATTTTTATATAGTCAGTGTCTGCTGCACCGGCCCGGTTTCCAACATTTAATCGCTGCTGCACCGGCGGCGGCGGTCGTGTTCTTTTGCTGTTCAATTTACTATCTCTCAGGCTGGCATCACTGCCTAAACCCTAACTCTAATAATAAGATTTTAGAGTAAAAAAAAGAACTTTGAAGCAAAGTAGCTCTCTAGTGCCATTTTTAAAAAGCGTGTGCTGGGGGAATCGATATCCCAACCCTCTGCATTGAAGTCAAGCGAACTATCCTCTGTGCTATCTTGGCTTTGAATGCGAGGTGTCAAATTGCTGTATTTAAATCGAATCAATGCGAAAAACGCAATACGGTGCACCAGCGATTTGATGTCCGAAACCGGGACGGTGCAGGAGACACTTCCTTTTATATATAATTTGACATTGGCATGAATATTGTAAAAAATAGCTCAAGCAGAGGCTAACAGATTGTAAAGCATAATGCAAAATGTACCGTGCACTGCGTAGCGTACCAGTATAGTCATGGCATTTGACTGTATTCAGGGTTGCCACAGAAACTGGAAAATCAAATTCCAGGACTTTCCAGGACTTTTTTAGGTCATTTTCCAGGACTTTTCCAGGACTGTTTAAGATTTTTTTTACAGGACTTAAAATTTAATTTTGACTATTACTCTCATGCACCTACTCTTTTGTACTTGTGATTGACGAAAAATTTTGATGTAACGCATTTGCATTCTTAGTACTGACCACTATCCAGGTGCAAACTAAAAATTTGCAACGAGAGGGTTGTGGTTTTTGGTGTGGGGGCAACCCCCAGCCGCCGTAAGCCATTGGGGGTCTGGGGGCAAAGCCCCCAGCATTCGAAAATTTTGCAATTTTTTTTCAATAATAACTTAATTCTAGACCTAGTTTAGTAAAAATTATTGCTTTTAAAACGTGGCATAGAAATTAGCACTGCAAAAACATGATTAAACTGGTTGCATAAATGGGTTACAGGATATGGGTGAAAGATAGAGCTCGATCGATCAGACTTTTTTAGGCCGATACCAATATATAACTCATAAACTACCAAATTTTGTCTATATTTTTCACTTGACTTGACACGAAAAGCTTCACTAATCCTCCTCCAACGAAAGATTATTGCAAACACAAGTCATACTAAGCAAATCAACGCAAGAACACTTAAGCTTGCACTAAAAAAATATACAGTTTAAGGTAATTGCGCAAAGCCGATATTTTATCAGCGGTAGATAGCCCATACGATATACCGGCTTAGCACTGATATCGGGCAAAATATATCAGCCGAGCGATAGATATATCAGTCGAACTCTAGTGATGAGTAATAGTAAAACTTCAGTCCTAGCTTTATTTCCATACAGTGAACTATAAAATTTTACTATTTGAAAAAAACAGAGCTTATTTGAATGCCAGAGTGCAAACAAAAAAAACTCTACCAAAGCCCCTAACCCCAACCTTAAACTAAACCCAAACTGTAACCCTAGCTCTAACCCTAACATTAATCCTAACCAAAACTTAAAATATACACTTCAACGAACAACTAACGTTAATAATTTACAAAATAAGAGTATTTGAGCAAATAAGCACCCACTTTTGCCCTCTTATTCTCTAAAAGCAGAGCTCATTTTGCATGCTGGAGTGCAAATAGGCACCTCCTTTGAAAAAACTCCCAAGTATTAATTAATCCAAATCGTCTGTATCTTATAACGCTAGATAAACATATAATTTGGAAGGAGAGGCTAATGAAACGAGATTTGAGAGAGTTGATTGGTAATTAACAGAGTTAAATACTGAATAGACCCCTTATAATTGTCTTACAAAGCCTTTGTTAAGCATTTTGCATCAAGCGATCGAATTAATTGTTTATTTTTAGCCATTTTTAGTTAGTTAGTTAGTTAGTTAGTTGTGACTGGTTTCTTGTTGACCAATACTAGCCCTTCCCAAAATCATGTTCCAAAAGTGACTTTAAATTACTTTACTATCCACATTACTGCAAAAAACTGCCTCAAAATTATAGTGCGATAAACGTATTTCTCTTATTGCGCATTTTGGTCTGTGGGCCAATGGAGAGCGATAGCCTGCTATGCTACTGCTACTACAGTACCACGTTGCAATAAATTAATGCCCATGAATTCACTCTTCCTAATAATATTCAATAATTTATACATACTGTATTGCAAAGTGCAAATTTTGGCTAATTGGAGGAAGTGCTAATTTGCACTCTAGTAAGATTGCTTAAAACGAACAAACAGTAAGAACTAGTAAGAACTGCTTAAAACAAACAAGAAAGCAAAAAGCAGAGGAATGGGGCTCATATTACTGTTAGGTTAGAGCTAGGGTTGCAGTTTGAGTTAGATTTAGAGATGAGTTAGGGCTAGGATAGCGATTTTTTGTTTGTGCACCAGCATACAAATAAGCTTTGTCTTTTTACAATACAATAAAGCTTTTTAAACCAACTTCACAATGCAAATTATTTCAACAATAAATAGCTTTGTACAATTACAAGGTACCAGTTATTATAAAAAAAAACAACAAAACTTCACATTCTGTCCTGGAAAATCACGGGAAAACTCTATAAACATTTTCCAGGACTTTCCAGGACTTACAAACAAAATTCAAGGACTTTCAAGGACTTTCCAGGACAGCAAAAAAAATCCAGGACTTTCCAGGACTTTTCCAGGATGTGGCAACCCTGTGTATTAAAAGTCAGGATAAGTCCATTTGCCAAACTAACTTCTGAAAATAGAAACTAACGTTATGCTTATACTACATTTTTCAAGATGGAAAGAATGTTCATTTTACCTAGGCCCTAATACCAGTGTTACTCCCAAAATTTTTTGATTTTCTTCAGAATTTAAGTTTTTCAAAGATAAAGCTTAAGCATCAGGCAGCACATAAAATATTATTGCTGTATTATTGAGTATTGAACCAAATTTTCATATTCAATGCATTACTAGTTACAGTATACAAGTTTTAAATATAAAATTTACATCAAAAAAACATAAACGTTCAAAGAAGAGGGTATGCATTATTAACACAAAAGCATTGAAAATTGTTAGGTCTACCTTTTTCTTCCAACCAGAAAAATTTAGTAGTGCATAACCAGATTAATAGTTCTTTCTTTTGTCAAGGTGGATAGTCACATATATAGAATTACCACATTTTTAACACTCCAGCATCAGTCTTATACAAATATAATTACCAAAATTGATCATCAATAGCCATTTTTGAAACATAACAAACGAGGGCTAATGTTTGCCAAATATAGCATAGAAGCCACTAAATTTTGTCAACAAAATACAACCTCATTAAGAAGTAATCAGTTTTTATTTTACCAGAGTACTTTAATTGTTCAATAGCCTACGGTACTTTCTACTTTACTACAATCATTTTCATCGTCAATAAGAAGACTTTTGGGTCATTCTATTATAATGCAGGCAAAATTTTAAAATTTTGTAACCCACCCTCTTAGAATTTTTTTGTTTTTGAATATGTTGCAGTCCTAAGTGAGAGATGAAGATTGGTGTTGGTTTCATCAAAATCCATCAAGTGGTTTACGAGATATCAGCGTTAACATTTTTGCCACTAGAGGCGCTAATTTTTATTTTGAAAACTAAAAAAGTGGTTAAAATCATTATTTTTTGGGCTACATTGACAAACAAAATATGCATTCTTATGGTTTTGGGGACAAGGAATTCATATTTTCACTCAAAATGGTAAAAAAAACAAAAAAAATCCCTCTAATTAGACACTGAAATTTTTGGGGGTCCTCCACTTTGACGCCTCATATCTAAAATCTGCAAAAAAATTTTTTCCCCCAACCAATGTCAAAAGACTAAGAAAAGCTAACTGCTTCATGTGGAATAATAAAATTAAAGGTGTTCTGTTGCATACTTCAGTAATTGATCGTTAAATTCAGTCAAAAATGTGAAATTTTTTTCTCAAAAATATTTAAACATATCATTGTGAAACAATACAAAGTGATGTCATAGTGAATGTTTTAGAATAAAGTCATTGTAAAACAATACAAAGTGATGTCATAGTGAATGTTCTAGAATAAAGTTTTATCTGCTCAATCTTGTTAAGATTGGCCTTTTTGAGGTGAATTTACTTTGTTGCATGGTTAATGCATTAAAGCCAACAGACAGAGCAAATATTAAACTGACAATAAGCAAATATTAACTGACAATAAAATTAAAGGTGTTCTGTTGCATATTTTTTTAAAAAACATATGTAGATACATGATATTTTAGTTTTGCAAAAATATTTCATGCTAGCAATTAGTGTTTGTTTAATGAGTAGTTATACCATAGCTGAAGCAGTGTTTGATATAATATGCAGAGATTGAAGCATTGTGAGTTTTATTCTGTAATTTTAAAGGTTGACAGTCAATACTGATTCCCAATTATACTTGGGCTACTGTCTAAAGAATATAAGCACATTAACATCATATACTGGAACTTAAGCAACATTACCATTAGCACACAACAATTAGCATATGGAATGTCATTTCAACACAATGCAATTTATCCATAATCAGTAGTTATTTGTCACTTAGTTTTAAACGTTTGTGTATGTTATCATTACAGAATAGTGTAATGGATCACCGAAAAGCATATCATAGACTTTTGAAGTAAATTTCATGCTTTAAAATAATGGTCACTGCACCATAACGTTCTGGATTCGACTGTAGTTTTATCAGAAGCAATGCTAGAATTAGACTGAAGAGGTATGCAGAATTTGAAGCCCAGCAACTTTAACTGCTAAATAAAGTTTTGTGGAACTGAGTGATTGAATGGTAGATAGCCTATGCATGCTTTTACCAACATCCAAGCCCAGTCACTGCTATGGTTGTGGAATATTGTACAGTAATAGAAATTCAAGATATACAAGAAAACTTACCGTCCACCGGGGTGACTTTGAACGTTTTTGAATCATTTTTACTTGTCACTTCTGCCAGGTTTAAGCAAGAAAAGTGCTTATAGGCTGAACGTAACACTTATGACCTCAGCAACTGGAACTGTCATAATTAAAAAAATATTTCGCTCTCAATAAGCCATATATTCTATCTCAAAAAGCGTAAAAGTCGCCCTGTTTTCTGGGGCGACTTGGAACTACCAATTAACATGCACTTATACCGTCACTTACAAGCGCAAAGTTGCCTTCGCCTAGAATGTCTTTGAATTAGAGCGTTGCAGAGTGGCTAATTTTTCCACTACAAAATTTTTTAACTGACTCCGGCTCTAATCAGACTCCGAAATTTTACAACAACACTCCGCTCTGAAATACTCCGATACAAAAATATACTTCGACAAAAAGTTCGAACCCATTGTTGTATTGCTCAATAACCTGGATAAGCGTAGCGTAATCACATATTTTGATATTCCCAGAGAGCAAAAATAGTTGCTCATTCTACTACCAAGTATCATTACGGTTTAGAAGATTAATTAAAGTCAGACTCCGCTACCAATTTTTTTTTTAGATTGGCACTTCGCCTTAAAAATGAAAAAAAACCTGTGGTCGAGTGGCGAGGGCGGTAAACTGCTGATCACATCGTCATGGGTTCAAGTCTGCAATTGTCTATTGCTAATTCACCTGACTCGCGGATCTACATGTCAATATTAATGGTGTAATGAACCGCCCTATTTTTGAGAATAATTTTGTTGAAATGATGACGTCATAGTCACGTGACCTTGTGCTAGTCGGGCAAAAAAGAAAAAAATCTATCAAAGATCAAACACTGACCTAGTAAGAGACCGCTATTGGTCTTGAAAAGTATTTAATTGAAAATAAAGTTTGTTTTAGTGAAGAGTTCAAAGTTACCCCGGCGTTCAAAGTCGCGCCGCTTGATGGTAAGTTTTAACTAGATCAAACATTAAGACTTACAAAATATCATAAAATAAAAACGCAACCTAAATTTGTGATTGCCACATGCAAAATTCCTTTCATATATGACATAAAAGGTGACCAATAAACATGAAACATTTAAAATAAACATCTTGATAAAACAACAAACCTAAAAAAATTGCTTCGGACCAGAGGTTCCCATGGGAGATTTATATTGTGATGTACCAGTACATAAAAAAGCACAAAACATTCCAGAGCATCATGCCATCAAAACCCCACTTTGGCTCTAATTCAGATTGTTTTGGCATTCTTTAGCCATGATATGCTTCTTAGCTCATGTCAAATCAATGCAAAATTAATGTTATATACAACATTAGCAAATACTCATCAACAGATTAATAATGAAGATGGTTAACAGTCTATTCAATACCATGTTTACTGCCATAATCAGATTTTATTTTTACTCGTCTGCATTCTGCAAGTCAGTAAAAAAATTAAAGACCACTGTCTTTGGCAATTACAGATCTATCTTTGACAAAAATTTAAACTCCTCATCAGTGATCTGATAAACACGAGTAGTACTGCTGATGTTCGGGGTAGAAATTTGTGATAAAACATCAGCTTTTGGAACGTGTAAAATGTCCTCATGCTTTGGCCAGTAAAAAGTTTGCCATGGCCCACTTGGGTGCATGAACTTCACTAACAGTTCATCTTCCGGTGCTGCTTCTCAAATGATGCCAATCCACCAAGAATTATCATATTTTACAGCAATATAATCACCAACATTGACCATTATATTTTGCTGCAAACCATCAAAAGACTTGTAGCAACCGGCATACACCAATCATCCTCTGCTGTGATATTAAACTTGATGTTTACAATTGCTTCTGAAGAAAAAACATGGTAGCTTCTGGTGCCTGGTATGGTGTGACCTTGAACATATCTTTCAGTTAAGACTTTGCAAACTTTAGAAATATTTTCTTTGGATAAAAAGTAGAAGAAAATGTTAGGCATAGCTGTTTTGCAAAAATTAAAAGCATTTTTAGCTGTTAGAATTTGGTTTTGATATGGTTGGGCCAAACTTCGATGGACTAATTTTCTTTTAATTGCATCACCAAGCCCATCACATTACAACTTTCCATGGCTTGTAGCAAAGAAATTCCAATTTGCTGAAAGCCCAAAATCCGTTCGATGATAAGTTAAATTCAATAGGTTTTTGAATAATAAGTTAAATTGTATTGTCCAGCGCAACCTTCTGAAAAGTACTCAAATGTGTTCAATGTGTGGATAACTTTGTTTAAGATAGCTAACAAGTTTCTGTGATTGATCTTCTGGTAATAAAAGCTTTAGATTTAACTTTTCAAAATTAATGCTTATTGTCAGTTTAATATTTGCTCTGTCTGTTGGCTTTAATGCATTAACCATGCAACAAAGTAAATTCTCACCTCAAAAAGGCCAATCTTAACAAGATTGAGCAGATAAAACTTTATTCTAGAACATTCACTATGACATCACTTTGTATTGTTTTACAATGACTTTATTCTAAAACATTCACTAGGACATCACTTTGTATTGTTTCACAATGATATGTTTAAATATTTTTGAGAAAAAAATTTCACATTTTTGACTGAATTTAACGATCAATTACTGAAGTATGCAACAGAACACCTTTAATTTTATTATTCCACATGAAGCAGTTAGCTTTTCTTAGTCTTTTGACATTGGTTGGGGGAAAAAATTTTTTTGCAGATTTTAGATATGAGGCGTCAAAGTGGAGGACCCCCAAAAATTTCAGTGTCTAATTAGAGGGATTTTTTTTGTTTTTTTTACCATTTTGAGTGAAAATATGAATTCCTTGTCCCCAAAACCATAAGAATGCATATTTTGTTTGTCAATGTAGCCCAAAAAATAATGATTTTAACCACTTTTTTAGTTTTCAAAATAAAAATTAGCGCCTCTAGTGGCAAAAATGTTAACGCTGATATCTCGTAAACCGCTTGATGGATTTTGATGAAACCAACACCAGTCTTCATCTCTCACTTAGGACTGCAACATATTCAAAAACAAAAAAATTCTAAGAGGGTGGGTTACATTGACTGCCTGTATTATAATAGAATGACCCTTTTACTTTGAGTACAGTTTCAAAATTTTTCTTTCACTATTGCTGTTTCTGCTATTTACTATAATCCTAAACACTAAAAAAATAGCAGCAGCAGGATGCTTTAGTTCTTAAAAGTTGTAGCTCTACTGCTACTTGCCCTAAAAAGTAATGGTGCTACCACTACCACAGGTAGAGTCGAGAACACAAGGCTCGAGGCCAAGGACACATAAAAAATCCAAGGCCAAGGAGAGCCCTTTTGAGGACAGGACCTCTCGAGGCCAAGGACACAAGCGCAAGTGTTTTAAAAAAAAAGATCTTCAAAATCTTTTTTTAGAAATTTTTTAGGTGCCATCCAGTAAAAAACGTTTCACAAAATGTTTTTCAGGCAATCCACAGAATTTCAACAATTCAAAAAAAGTGCTGTCCTTGAGCCAAGGACAGGGCAATTTTCAAGAACTTGACGCCTCGAGACCAAGGCCAAGGACTTCAAAATGTGTCCTTGAGGCCAAGGACGTCCCTGAGGACTCCACCTCTGACCACTACTGTACTTGTTTTCAAAACTGAAAAGTAGCAGCACTACCACTACTCAAAAAGATGAGCAACATACTGCCCACCAATGCAAACCAATACCAGTATCACTAATGGTAACCAAAGTTGAATAAGTACAGACCTAACATTAAGAAATTTGTTTCAGTAATTATTAAAACTACAGTAGCGTAGTTGAGTCTACAAAACCAGAAAACTGAAAAAAAACTACTGTAGATCACAAACAGGCACAAAGTAATAAGCTATGTTTTTCCAAATTATCGTCAATCGGAGCGACTTTGAACACTTCACCAAAACTAACTTTGTTTTCAGTTAAATACTTTTAAAGACCAAGAGCGATCTCTTACTTGGTCAGTGTTTGAACTTAAATACCGGTAGATATTTTTTCTTTTTTGCTCAACTAGCACAAGGTTACCGGTACGTACATGACATCATCATTTCAACAAAATAATTCTCAAAAATAGGGCGATTCATTTCACCATTACTAATGACATGTAGATACCCGTGTCAGGTCCATTAGCGATAGACGATTGCAGTCTCGACCCATGACAATGTGATCGGCAGTTTACCACCCTCACCACTCGGCCACGCATTTTTTTTGCATATTTAAGGCGAAATGCCAATTTTTAAAAAATTGGGAGCCGGAGTGTGACTTTGATTAATTATCTAAGCCAAAGTGATAGTTGGGTGTAGAATTAGCAACGATTTTTGCTCTCTGGGAATATCAAAATGTGATTAAGCTACATTTATCCAGATTATTGAGAAATATGACAATAAGTTCGAATTTTTTGTCGAAGCGTATTTTTGTATCGAAGTATTTTAGAGTGGAGTGTTGTTGTAAAATTTTTGGAGCCGGATTAGAGCTGGAGTCAGTTAAAGAATTTCGGAGTGGTTGCAGAGTGGAAAAATTAGCCACTCTGCAACACTCTAATTCAAAGACATTCCAGGCGAAGGCAACTTTGCACTTGTAAATGAAGGTTTAAGTGCATGTTGGTAGGTAGATTAAAGGGTTGCCGGTGATTTTGTCACAGTGATTTCATCACAAACTGATTACATGACAGACGGCATTTTAAAGACAAAACAGGCCCTTGGCCTGTCTGCCAAACCCATTGTACTACTGCATTGTTAAAATTAAAGCATTGACTGAGAACAGCAGCATTAAACAAATCTACTATCCCCACAGCTATCTTGCCCTAACCATCAGTTTGTGGCGAAATTACTAGTAACCGTTCAAAGTCGCCCCAGAGAGTGGGGCGACTTTGAACGCTTTTTGAGATAGAACATATGGCTTATGAAAACCAAATATTTTTTTGGCAGTGTCTGCAGCACCAGCCCGGTTTCCAACATCTAATCGCTGCTGCACCGGCGGCGCTGGTCTTTTCCTTTTGCTGTTCAATTTACTATCTCTCAAGCTGGCATCGCTGCCCGAACCTTAACTTTATTCGTGAGGTTTTAGAGAAAAAAAAAGAATTTTCAAGCGAAATAGCTCTCTATCGCTAATTCTGCCAAGCAGGTTCGGCAAGAATAGATATCCTGACCTTCGGGTCATTAGGCATGTGTGCATACCACTACACCGTCTGGGCTGTGCAATTCATGTGTCAAAATGGCGTATTTAAATCAAAGCAATGAGAAAATAGCAATATAACAGGCTGCCGACGCAGCAGCGACTTGGTGTCCAAAAGCGAACCGGTGATGTAGACACTTCCTATTTTTTTAGTTATGACAGTTCCAGTTGCTGAGGCCATAAGTGTTACATTCAGCCTACAAGCACTTTTCTTGCTTAAACCTGGTGGAAGTGACAAGTAAAAATGATTCAAAAACATTCAAAGTCGCCCCGGTTGATGATAAGTGATCTGTGATTAGCCTAACCCATATGCTAACTGCTCTGTGCTAGGCCAAATATAACCAAAATGCACTAAGATTATAAAAATACACTGATGCATACTAAAAGCTTTTTTAGATAATTAGGCTTAGTCAGCATAACAGTCAACTCCATTTTATACCCTATCAAGTCTACTGTTTACCGTTTTCAGTTTTATTGTTCCGTTAATGAGTTTACCAGTTTACAGACTTAACTAATAACTTAGATTATTTTAATGGCAGTGGCTATTTTGCCTCTAGAGGCAACATACCACCATATTATTTTGCCATTTGGAGGCAAAATAGTCCTAGCGGCTATTTTGCCGCAAGTGCCAAAATAGCCCTAAGCCTAATCCTAACCCAAACTCTAACCCTAATCCCAACCCCAAGCGTAACCTAAACAGAGGAAAAACACTATCTTGCCTCTGGAGGCAAAATCGCCACTTCCTTCCTATACACCCCGATGGACTGCAATAACTAGCCTACTGCTTGACTGCGTGACCTAATACTGCATACTTTAAAAGAAATTTCTAAAGCAATCCTATTCAAAATCGCGTGTCCTGGATGTAACTATGAGTATTCAAAACTGAGTGATATTCGATAAAAAATAATCACTTTCTTACAAGCCTGTTTTAGGGTAGAACCAAAATTTTTAGCCTAGGCTATGGAAATAGAACAAGTGATAGTGAATTTTTATTTCTGGCTCACCAGACTGCCAGAGCAACGTTTCTAAGACAAAAAAAGCATACTACTAAAACCAGAAAAAGGAAAACAGCCACAAAACTTTTGAGGAATTTAATATCCTAGCCTAACCGCTGTCAACAGTTCTGCAAGAAGTTTAGTTGCCTTCAAAAAATCCTGGGCTTTGACACTCTGCCTACCCTACTATGTAACGTCTATTCTGAAAAAGTACAATCAATCAAAATTTTTCAAAAGAAATTTGGTGCCTGCAAAGGTACTAGCGCTATTGATTTTGTAAATTATTATTTTATTTGATTTTTGTAAGGTTTCATTGTAAATTTTATTGCCGCTTATTGACTTTTTCCTAAATTGGCTAACTTTCTTTCAGCGAAAGTAAAATATCTTGTAGATTGTTAAATAATAAACTAAACGTTTTTGCAAATTTTTTTTTTAGAAAACAACAAAGAAAAAGAAAGCGTGCTGGTAATGCAAAGCACCGCTACGTAGTGTAGGCCACAAAACACAACTATTTTTCAGAATTATAAAAACATCTTCTCAGTTCATCGAGTATGGTTTTTTGCAAAGAACAAAGAGCTTGACCAAGGTTAAAAGTTTTCAATGAAAACAGTGGTGTAGTTCAGTACGCAGCCGCGGCCTTCGTGGATCGCTGGAAAATGCCCGTGCTGAAAATGCCGATACTGGAACATGCCAGTCCTGGAAAATGCTAGGACTGAAAATGCTAATTCTGGAAAATGCCAGTACTGAAAATTCCGGCACTGGAAAATGCCGGTACTGGAAAAGGTCAGAAATGGAAAATGGATGTACTCAGTGTTGTTATGGAAAATGAATTTCTACTCTTTTTCGTGTTCGGGGGGGCTTTTATATCACCCCCAGATGATACAGACTATCCGACACCCCCCGAACATACCCTTACCCCAAAAGTCAGACATGCCAAAACAAAGAATCCCCTTAAATATTGCATTTGTTACTTTTAGAATGGCAACAGTGAGTAGTGCCATTTTCCAGCGCAGGAATTTTCAGTACTACCATTTTCCGGAAGCCTATTGCTATTTTGCAATACCCAAATTTTTTTGCGCTGCCATTTTCCAGTGACATTTTCTGGACCATTTTTCTGTCTCTTTTGCCTTTGAACAAAATATTGCCTGGTTTGCAAACGATTGCAACTATAACAAAAAAACTGCATTATCAATTTTTATAGTAGGTATACCGCAGCATATTTTGTTACAGCCAGTTAACGAAACAAAATAAATGTGATTTAGAAACTGGCAGGGTGTCGAACCGTTTCAAATAACGGTTCGGGTTCAGGTTTAGCTCCTGCTCAAAATATTTTAGCGGTTCAGGTTTGGTTCGAGTTCACTTGAGCACCATTTTCGAGGTTCATGTTTGGTTCAGGTTCACCCAAGTAAAATATTACTGGTTCAGGTTCGGTTCGGGTTCATTGACTTAAAATTTAACTGTCGTTACTCGTTTTGTCCAGAAAAAAAAAGGAGAAATTGCTGATCCTGTTGATGATCACCACTTCTCTTATTGTGCGTGTACCAGCGCCAGCGGCATCCGGATATGGAAAAATATATTCTTACTTTGTTAGGGGTTCAGGTTCGCTTTGGGTTTACTTGAGCACGATTTTGAGGGTTCAGGTTTGGTTCAGGTTCACTGAAGTAAAATTTTGCTGGTTCAGGTTCGGTTCAGGTTTGGTTCAGGTTCGGTTCGACACCCTGGAAACTGGTTTAAAAAATAAATATCAATGTTGAATCATGCATTGTCCAAATCATGATTCTAGGATAAAGTTGTTTACATCAACTGTGTTAAAAAAAACATGTTAGAAACAAGGATGTTTCATGGATGATTTGCTACTTCTGATTTGTTTGCAAATATCAAGGATAAAACAAACAAGATGCAAGCATGATTATTGATTGTCGGCCAAGGAAAAAATACGAGAAAAATTCTAACTTGAAACAAGCTTGGCCAAGGATAAACCTAGGAAAATTTCCGACTGGGTTTCTAGGAAAAGACTTCGGTGGCGGTATTTTGTTGTTTGTTTGCTTAATTATAAACATGCCCAGGCTTTATTTAGGAAAGTTTTGTTTTGTATCTTTGATTAGCCAACATCGATCTGAATAATCTATGGTTAACATTATTATTTACCTTCGCGTAGTATCAAATGTTGATGCTGCGCAAAAACCGAAGATAGGTATTGCAATACCCTTTTTTTTCATACACCAATGGATAAAATTTTTGTTACAGCTACTACATCAAAAGAAAAAAAGGACAGTATTTTGTCCAAAACAGTTAATATTTTTAAACATTTTGTGCGAAATACATTTTTAGGGCAAAAGCTGAAAACTACGGAGTCTTTCCAAAGATTGTCAAAGAAAAAAATAAACGCATAATAAACAAAGATAAATTTGCAAAAAGCGAATAAAATCACAAACGTTCTTTTTATAAACTTTTATAATATTTTTAGTACCGGTAACTAAACAGAGGTGATACCAGTAGGCGAGACCAAATTTGTACTGCGCTGGACCCTTTACCACATTTTCAGCCAACAAAATTTGTTGACCAAAGAAAAAAAGTTTTCCACCGCTTAGGAGTCGCGGTTTCCGTCGAAACTAGAGCTAAAACAACCTTAAAAAAGTCTTCACCGCCCAGGGGTCGCTATATTGCTTCAGGCACAGTGCCATCATCGTCTCTTTATTAGAAGACCAGATACAAACGCGCGGAGAAAAAGAGAAGAGCATTGAAGAAAAAAGTTTGCGCTTGTTGCGAATTTCTTTGCCGTCACGCGTACTCACCTGAATTGATTGGACATATTCGTCGAACGAGTGAACCGTGAGGAAAAAAGTCATGCAGATTGGACGAAATGGCATATTCTAGAACAAATGAATCATGAAGAAAAAAGACAAGCTGTTAGTTTCCAGTTTACTAATATGGTGCCATTTTGCCACACTGTAAACTCAGCTCCGCTGGTAAGTACAATCAAGATAATAGATTGAGAAAATACTACCGGAATGTGATAGATCAAAAATCTTTCATTATACTCGCTGTATTATGCCAAAGCGTGTAACGAGTTGGCGGGGCTCATTTCCACGCCATTGCGCGCGGACAGCACAGCTTCCTTTGAAGAAATGTCGCAACGGTGGCGTGCAGTTGGCAACACTGCCTGATTTGACCGGGCCGAGATTAGAACCTTAGACGTTAGACCTCCCGCTCCAGAGACAAACGCGTTACCGCTCGACCTACAAATAGATCAATCACATTGTACTTTTTAATTTTTTTTTTATCTTGATAGCACTTTTATGTGAGAATTACCTTAAGCGTGTTATTTAGATTATTAGCGTATATTTAGCGACTTATCTGAAACTATTTATCAAAACCTGAGGAAGAGCAATAAATTTGGAGTTAATTACAGCATTAAATTTTTATTGCTCGATTTTGTTTCTTGAATCATAACGTAACGTGATCTGGCTTCAGCGCACAAGGAGTCACAGTAGTCGGCTTGTTATGATATGACCTTGACCGCAGAAACAAAAGACCCGAAATTCGGAAACCGCTTAGTTTTAAAACAATTCTGTACTCACTCAGACCATGGGATCGACGCTCAGACGTAATACAGTGATTAAAATAATATTAGCGAGCACTGAGCCGTATCAAAGAGGTAGCTTAATGAAAGCTATAACTTTATAATCATACTTGGATCCCGGACGAAATCTAGTTTTTTTTATTTAGCGCCATTAAAAATAGTGATGTAGAGTAGATTTTTGTCACTTTGGCAAAATTTTTCATTTAAAGTAATTTGTAACGACAATTACTGACTACTTTTTCCGAGAAGTAGGTATAACGAATACGGTAATTTTATTACTTTTACAGTAATTTTTGGTGACGTAGTGTCATTACTTTTATACAGTAATTTGCACACCACTGCCAATAAGGGATTAAAATAAAATAATGCATTTTGCAGTTTAATCAAGAAAGCCCTTGAATGTTTATCTAAAGCTCCCATGCGCAGTTAGAGTTAATCTGCAATTTCAATAAGATGCAAGCTTGAGGAACGATAAAAAAAACCATTAGGGCGGCGAATTGTTAAATATTAGCTTGGTTATTATAAATTCAGATAATAATATTGTCAGACATTGCAATAATATCGCAAATACGCAAAATAATACCTGATAATAATATTGTCGGACATTATTTTGCGTAAGATAATAGTATTGTCAGACATTGCAAAGCGGTAGAAATTTTGTTCGTATCAGACATATAATCCTGCTCGGCACACATTCGTATCGATTTACATATAATTACACTAGTAATTATTTTTTAGAATCATTGCATATAGGAGGATGAGGCAAGACCTCGGCCAAGGACTTGAAGATGCTTTAGAAACTCGAATGATGATGATGCTGATATTCCCAAAGTGTTGCAATGTTTTGTTTGGTCAAACACTCTTTTTCAGATTTACGATCAAAACTCTTGACAAATGACGTCATCAAAAACGCTTGTGACGTTATCACTTTGATTTAAGCAATTTTTTATTTGGAACCAAAAACCTAACGCTCATTTACTATTCGAGCCATCAATACGTCATTTTTTTCAAAAACTTTGGCAATAACGTCACCAACAATGACGTCAGCAATTTCAAAGTAATTTTTTTTATACCTGCACTTGAAAACCAACTATTACTCAAAACTTGGCACTTTTACAACTATTGGATTGGCTGTTGGATAGTAAAAGCTCTTTGACACTAGATGGCAGACTTTAAAGGCCGAAAAGGGGGAAGTCCCACGTCCAAATCATGGGGATTTTCTTTGGTAGCTCAGGACATGGTCCTGAGTCATCGTGCCAAATTTCAGCTTATTATAAATTTTTTTCGGGTTTAATGTGTTTTGTCGTATTTCTACCAGACTAATATGCCCCCAATGCCACGAGTGAGTATCAGACTTTTGTGGATGAAGTAAATGATGCTCTTCTACGAGTATCAGCTACTGAATCTACAGTCCTTATGGGGAATTTTTACGCACATGTTGAAACAGACACAGATACGTGGAAGGGTGTGATCGGAAAACATGGAGTCACTGGATTGAATGAGAGCGGAAGGTATTTATTGCAGCTCTGTTGTAGCAACGGACTCCGCATCATGAATACCTTTTTCCATAGATGGGCACAAGTCCGTTAATCGTTAATCCGTTAATAACGAAGCTAACTTTTTCATTAACTCGTTAATCCGTTAAAAAGCTTTTTCATGTTAGCGGACTAAATTAACTTCCGTTAAGCTCTGTTAACTTCCGTTAAGGTTTTTATCGTTAATATTTTGCACCATTCATTCATCGGACCGGTACAAACCAGTTTGCACTGGTAACACTTGTTGCGTATAAGCACGAGTTTTATAAAAGAGAGCAAAGAAAGGAACTCTTTTTTGTGGCAAATAATAAGCTGCAGCCTCATAGGTCTATTAATTATCGCTGATCACAATTTCCAAAGATTTTCCGATCGTAGCTTCGTTAGTGCATTTGAACTTATTTTTATCTTGAATTTAGATTAGACTGCAAAATGTAACTTCCAAAACACAAAAAGACTACCACAGCAATAAATATTCCTTACAATCAGTTCAACAACGTCAATACATGTTCTACAAGCGAGTGAATAAAAAGAAATGTAAATTACACGTAAAATGTTAACGGATTAACGGACTTTATTAACTTCCATTAATGAAAGCTGAAAATAACAGATTAACGTTAACGGAGGTGTGAAGTTTGTTAACGGACTACTGGTTAACGAAGCTAACGTTTTGCATTAACTTGCCCACCTACTGTATGTCTTTTTCCAGCACAGAGAGGCTCACAAATATACAAGGTATCGACCTAGTGTGGATCAAAAATCTTTGATAGATTTTTGCATAGTTTCGTCAGATTTGTTTTCTGATGTGCTGGACGTTCAAGTGAAGCGAGATGCTGAATTGTCAACTGATCACCATCTGGTAGTATGTTCCTTACGACTTTCGAAACCTTGGCAAAACAAGAGATCCAACAGGTCGTCTGTGACATACCGGATCAAATGGGAAGCTTTGGAGGACAAAGAAGTAAGAAAACAGTTTGCATCCAGTATATCATCTAAGTTCAGACAACTTCTTGATGTATCCGAGGACATCGAGAAGGAATGGCTGCTGTTCAGATCAGCAATCATTTCATCAGCTGCTGAAAGTTGTGGGCGAAAACGGCTTAGAGTGGCGGGCGATAATGAGAAAAGAACACCTTGGTGGAACCAAGAGATTAAAGAAGCTAATCGAGCAAGGAAAGATGTGTTCCAGGCCTGGCTACAGGACAGATCGTCATCTGATTGGCAATCCCGGTACCAGAACTGTAGTGTCTCGAGACACTATTTTTCAAAGTCTCGGTCTCGAAGGTCTAAAGTCTCGGTGTCGGCACTTCGAAGTCTCGGAAAATAGGCAAGTCTCGACCATATTTCCAATCCGAGTGTAAAAACCCACAATAATTTCAAGTTTTTAACCGAAAAAAAAAAACAAAACAAATCCCTTTCTGTTCAAACCAAGGGTTCTTAAAGTTATACCTTAATAGCCCATAGGGATTGAATATATCTAAAAAAGATATTTTTTACAGAGTTAATGTATTGCAAAACTCATAGGTGAGCACAAGTCGGTTAATCGTTAATCCGTTAATAACGAAGCTAACTTTTTCATTATCTTGTTAATTTGTTAAAAAGTTTTTTCATGTTAACGGACTAAATTAACTTCCGTTAAGTTCTGTTAACTTCCGTTAACGTTTTTATCGTTAATATCTAGTACCATTCATTCATCGTATCAGCACTAACCAGTTTGCACTGGTAACACTTGTTGCGCATTAGCATGAGTTTTATAAAAAAAAAGCAAAGAAAGGAACTCTTTTTTGTGGCAAACAATAAGCTGCAGCCCCATAGATCTAATAATTATCGCTGACCGCAATTTCCAAAGACTTTCTGTTCGCAGCTTCGTTAGTGCATTTAAACTTATTTTTTGTCTTGAAGCTAGATTAGACTGTAAAATATAACTTCCAAAACACAAAAAGACCACCATAGCGATATATATTTCTTTACAATCAGCTCAACAGCGTCAATGCGTGTTCTTGAAGCGAGTGAATAAAAAGAAATGTAAATTACACGCAAAATATTAACGAATTAACGGACTTTATTAACTTCCGTTAATTAAAGCTGAAAATAATGGATTAACGTAAACATAGGTGTGAAGTTTGTAACGGACTTAGTGGTTAACGAAGTTAACGTTTTGCATTAACTTACCCACCAATAGTAACCCCTAAAAAGGGGGTATTTTGATTCACAGTTATATGGACTTGGGGTAGAGAGCGTCTGAGATATAAAACATTTCGCTACCATTGGTTTAGACAAATGTTATTATCAATAAAATTCGTATTTTTTATTCTTATACTAGTGGTACAACTGCAAGTTTTCTGCGTTTGGTAAGACGGCTGCTGCTTTTCTTGTACCGGTTTTACTCTTTGGCTTATTCTGTGTCTGGAAGAATACCGAAGTTATCTCCATGACTTTGTGAAAAAGCAACCAAGCAGTGAGATAGGCTGCGCCGAGTGCATTCGCATTCTACACACGAAGTAACACGAAATATTTCGCATTCTAAACAAGAAGACCTCAAAAGCGGTTTGACGTTTGAATTTTGCTATAGTTGCTATCAAAATCCTTTTCATCACAAACAAATCAAATCGGAATATTCAAATCAACAATCATAAACAGAACTAGGAGAAATAATAGGAAGTAAGCTTGCGCTCTTCAAAGAATTAAGCTTTTCTAAACAAATTTCACAATTCTCTGAAAGAACCATCAAGACAACATTTGTGCGAAAAGACCAAAGTAATGGTACACCTATAGTATCACACTTTGGGGTGATAAAGGTGTGGGTTATAACAATTAATGTGACAACATTTATTTTGTCAATATCACAGCGGAACAGTTAGGACTGAAATATTATTCTAAGTTTTACATAAATATTCTTGCTTCCATTTTGTAACTTGCACATTTAGTTAACAAAATTTTTTGATGATCATGATAGTATTAAATCTTAAAAGCCATAAGCGACGCCAAAAAGCTTTCCAATTAAAAACAAACGTATATCTTTTAAGTAGTATAACTTCCTTAATTAGCTCGTTCCGAAAATAATAGCAAAATGCCTAGAAATCTATAATGAAATGTGTTGGGAAGTTTACCGAATGTCCAAAATTTAGCGTCAAAAATATTTGCAAAATATTGCAAACGTTTGGTTTCAAAAGTCTTGTGTCTCGTCTCGGCCTCGGAACGTTCAAGTCTCGGTCTCGACTCGAGTTTTTGCTCAAAGTCTCGGTCTCGTCTCGATCTCGCAACGTCAATGTCTCGTCTCGGTCTCGAAGATTTTGGCCAAGACTCCAGCTCTGCCCGGTACACTAAGGCGCGAAAAGCGGCAACTTCAGCCGTAAAGAAATCCAAGGAGAAGTCATGGGAAGAGTTTGGTCGTCGGTTGGATTCCAACTATTTTTCGGCAAACAAAATATTTTGGTAGACCATCCGCCGTTTACGAAGCAAAAGATCGAATATCACGTACTCCATCAAGGATTCTGACGGTAACATTCTAACGGATGAGAATGAAATCCTTTCACGATGGAGAGAATACTTTAAAGATCTTTTGAATCCTGTAAAGGCATCGACTCGTGACACACACGAAGTGACACATCTAGGGGAGGACGAAGTTTTCACTGCAGCAGAAGTGGCAACTGCAATTAAAGGGATAGAATCTGGAAAAGCTGCTGGTGAAGATGAAATCACTATCAGACCCGTGATGTTGAAAGCGCTGACTGGAGAAAGAATTCTCTGGTTAACGCGAGTGTGTCAAGTTGTGTGGAAGCTTGGCAAAACTCCCAGAGATTGGCAAACAGGTGTGATTATTCCGATATTCAAGAAAGGAGATCGCAAGCAATGTACAAACTACAGAAGGATATCACTCCTTAGTTTGCCAGGGTAAGTATATGCCAAATGCCTTGAAAGGAAATGCCGAGAAATAGTGGAATCAAAACTGGAAGATGGTCAGTGCGGTTTTCGTCCGGGTCGCAGCACCGTGGACCAAATCTTCACTCTGAAGCAAGTCTTCGAGAAATCTTGGGAGTATGGCAAAGATCTCTTTGCATGCTTTGTCGATCTTGAAAACGCATATGACCGAGTTCCTCGGGATAAACTTTGGAAGGTTTTGAAGGAGTATGGCGTTGATGGTCAATTGTTACGCGCTATTAAGTCATTCTACTGCAGACCGGAGGTTTGTGTTCGGGTAAATGGCAAGCAATCAAAGCCGTTCCATGTGGGCGTTGGACTCCGGCAAGGGTTCGTTTTGTCACCTCTTTTTTTCATTGTTTACATGAATTGGATCGACAAATGCAGCCAAGCTGATGAGTGTGCCACAATTGGAAATAGCAAAATTAGTCGTCTGCTATTCGCAGACGATTTAGTTCTGCTTTCTTCGACAGAATCTGGCCTCCAGCGCGCATTAAATAGCTTTGCAGATGCATGCAACACCGCCGGAACGAAAATAAGCACGGTCAAAACTAAAGTACTTCATCTTTCAAGAAACCCTGATCAGTGCGTATTACAAATGTATGGAGCCACACTGAAGCAGGTAGAGAAGTTCAAGTACCTTGGGGTTGCAGTTACGATTGACGGAAGGCAAGACGAAGAACTCGATACTCGAATAGGCAAGGCTAGTGCAGTAATGCGAGTTTTGCACTATTCGGTTGTCATGAAACGAGAATTGTCGAAAAAGGCAAAGCTCTCAATTTTCAAAGCAGTTTTTGTCCCCATTCTCACTTATTGTCATGAATCTTGGGTAATGACCGAAAGAATGCGATCACAAGTGCAAGCGTCCGAAATGAGGTTTTTACGAAGAATCGAAGGAGTTACACTGTTTAACAAGGTGCGTAGCTCTGAAATTCGAAAATCTCTTAACATCGAGCCGTTACTTCTCCGAATTGAAAGATCTCAGCTTAGATGGTTAGACCATGTAAGCAGAATGCCTCAGAAAAGACTCCCCAAACAAGCTTTACATGCCAAAGCAAATGGGAGAAGACCAGTCGGACGACCTAGAACTAGATGGACCGATTACTTTGAGGATCTTGGATGGAATCGTTTAGGACTTCGTCCAAGCGAAATGATGGAGATGATGGAAGACCATGAGGTGTGGCGGCTTAATCTTGAGCAACTGCCCCCGCAACCCTCACGGAAAAGCTGGCAATGAAGAAAAAAGAAGATATTACTACGATGTCCTCACTGTTGCAAATTCAGCACTTTTCAAGCTCAAGTAATCTGGTGATAATAAACTGCACAAATGGCAAAACTCGATATCAACGCCACGTTGTTGTAATATCAAAGGAGCAGCGCTAAATAAAACTGGAAAATTTCCTAGCAGTTCATAAACTTTATATGTGCCAGTCATCTAATTTGAATGTAATTGCAGGCCATAGCCCACTGGTTACTAAAAACGGGTAAACATTTTAAAACTGTTAGTGGCATGGAAAGTTAAACAACTACAATAAATACATTGTGCTCATTAATGCAAATAGTTCCGAATAAGCATTAGAAAAACCTATTAAAAGATACAAATTTCCTAAATTTTAGCAAATTTAGGCTTTATCTACTGCCAAAGCGGGACCTGAAATCTTCATACCAATACAAAATAAGTTTTAGAATCATGTTTTGCAGACCTAGTACAGCAAATTTGCGTCTAGCCAGGTTAAAAATATTTTTGTTTTCATTACATACACTAACTTTGAAAATTGCCCCTTTTTTGCCAAAATTTGAATTCCCCCCCCCCCCCGGTGGAACCTCAAAAGCACCCCCAATTTCGCTAAAATTTTGCAGACGTCATTTTTTTCATGCATGTGCCACTTTTTATCACTAGCCATCCAGATTTTGAAAAAAAAAGTCAAAAACGATACACCCTACTGCATTATAAAAGACATCAATTTTAATCAAGTAATAATCAATTTATATCCTTTTACTTCGTAATAAAATTTAGAACAAATTACGAATTAAATGAGACTGAAAATTCGTGAAAATTTAAGAGAAGCCAACCTCAACACAAAATTTACTGGATCTTATAAAAAAATCTATTGCATCTTACTGCAACCACTGCATACGTGTAATGGCAGTATAAAAATGTTCATACCCAAAGCGTTGGATAATTAACAATTCAATACCAAACCCACATGCGCTGATAGAACTTTTGCATCATCATTATAGCGAAAATGGCTTTTTTGATCTTTCGTATTTTGTGCATGACGTAGTAAATATACTTGCAAAACCTGGCGGAAATGACTAGAACTGAGAGAATCAAACTTCAACTTTATGAATCGAAGTTCGATTGATTTTAGATAGAGTTTGTATAGTTTTTACGCTGAACAAAAATCAATTTAGAATTTAGCTTGATTAGCAGTTAATTTTGTTTTAATATCACAAACAAATTAGTTTTAAAATAAAAGCTGTAGCAATACTATCGTAGTACTTTTTTTTTATCAAACACTGTAGATTTTTACATACACATTTTTTTTCACCAATACTATGGATTGTGTATTTTTTATAAATCGAAAGCTCATTTCGTACCGCAACAAAATTGTTTCTAGATTTCGTGCAACAACAAATAAATCGTCGTTTACAAAAAGACAAAATTAAAATTTTACCGTATAATTTAGCATACAGTTAGCGACTTGTGAATGTTAAAATAGATCGGTCGAATTTTAACCCTCAAATTCAATGAATCGTGAAGTTGTGATTAATGCTTTTTTTGTTGTTAACAAATTTTTTGCGTGGGATTTACGTAAAGCACGTCATCAGCAATACTGAAACTGCACGAGCCCCTGGTTTCCTGCCAATTTTGTGATTGAGGAGGCCAAAAATTAGCGAAAAATAGTGATTTTGGTCACTTTTGATTAAAGCAGGATTTGCAAAAATGCAATTGTGATAGCTAAACAAGCTTAGCATCCAAGCATTTTTGAATAAATCGGTTGTCCAACTGCGAAGGAACTACGCAAATAGCTTGTTTCGTTCAAAAGTTATAAGCGTTTAAATATGATTGTGTCGGAACGACACAGTGTCCCACTATTAGCATCGATTTTGAGCACCTGCAAAATAGGGTTTTAAAGCTAAAACGTGAAAGCTGAAAACCTTTCTCGCATTGCACCTACGGCAAGCACAGAGTCTTATCCTAGAAGAGAGAAAACTCTGACATATCTTTCCGCAGTTAGATTGAAGACGAGTACTAACAATAATGCGTGCGAAAACAACGTTAATGAGTCGTCATCCGGTGGGAAGCACCTTGCTAGAATTCCTAGATTGCCACAAAGCGAAATCTCTTCGACGTTTAAAACTTAGGCAGAGCGAATGGCTAAAAAATGAGCGACAATCTCCACCTACCAGCCTCAGAAGCAGCTTCACGAATGTTCTCGTTACTTGTTTAAGCAAATGGAGTCAGTCTAATCTAAAATAATTGTACTCGAGATAATGCCGCACACTCACTGAGCCAACACCATTTTAGTTGTTCAAATCTGTAGTAGAGTTAGTCTTATTCTTGGTCTGTATTGAAGTTGATAGATTTGGACGCTGTGTAATGAGAGGGGCTCGCTGATGGTGTGTAATTAATTGCATACAGCATTAACAAAGAAAATCAATTCGATTTCAAAGCTGATTACAACGTCCGAAGGTGATTTCAAAATTTAACTTTTTCAGAAACACCTTAACTTATTGAGGGGTATTTGATTTCGGTATTTTTGTTACCTGGGGTCAGCGTTAGGAATAATCTTCTTGCTGCTACATGTCGGGGTTAAAACTTCATTAAAGCGTTGCTTTTTGCGAAAAAAATACTACTTTATTTTTCAGTTTAGGAAAAGTAAATGCTGCGGTAGCAGACAAGGAATTCAACCTCCTACTTTTCAGTTTCAAACAAGATCACCATACAGTACAGTATGTAAACAATTTGTGAATGATAAAAATATTACAATGCTAAACTTTTTTAAGCCAGTGCGACTGTCACAACGCTGATAAACTTTTGACTTTTGATATATGGTTAGATAGCGAAACATGACTACAAAATTTAGTGTATTCGATTAAAAATCCAAGAAAGCGTGCATACTTCACAATTAAAATCACACGTGCATCAGTAAAACTAAATAACAAATTGGTGAAAATACTCGATATAAACACTACTGATTATCAATGCCAGTGCTACAAATCCGAAATCTACTCCTCTTAGAAAAACTGAAATGAGATGTGATTTCTACGCAAAATATTTGTTACATTGCTTGGATGTAGATACTAGATTTATCATCTAATGAATGATTTCGCAATTTAGGAAGCTTATTGGAAACAAAAAAAGTTTGTAATGTACACCATCTTGTTAAAACTAATATTTATAAGAACTTTAGTGCTTTTGTTTCAAAATGGCGAAAGGACTTAAGGAGGAACTCAAACTTGCTCGACAAATGAAAAATGATTATTGTTGCAAAATTTCGAATGAAAAATTTCAGGAATCACAACCTAAAAAAGCTGCTGAGATTTTGCACAAAATTGGCCTCATTTATAAACGACGAGGTCCAGACAAAATCTGCTTAATCCAAAGCGTTGGATTGTTGAATGCTGCAATTTTCAAAGATCCTTCTAATGTTTCCGAAATCAAATCTGATCTTTTTCAAGTGATTAATGATATATTGATCCAAGCCCATGCTACAATACAAAATGCTGATTTATTGAAAAAAACCAATACCATTAAAGAATCAATAAAAGAATTGCGAAGGGAAGTAAACCAAAGGTTGAGTAACTACTTAACTAAAAATCAAACTAACAAATTTACTCGTAATTCAGAAAAAAACAAACAAAAATCAGAAAAAGTAAAGGAAATTAAGCAAATAAACAACATAATTGCCCAAAACTACACAACAATTATGAAAGACTTGAGTCAGTTTTGTGAGGATGTTATGGGGAAACCACCTTGTAAGTACGCAATTGCTGGAATGGGATCTTTGGCTCGCAATGAAATAACACCATACTCAGATTTCGAACATATAATACTTTTGAGCGATGACGTGAACCACGAATCAGACTTGGAATACTTTCGCTGGTATTCTGTTATTTTCCATACGGTTTTGTTGAACTTGCAAGAAACAATCATTCCAAGTTTAAATATTCATAGTTTAAACGATAAAGATTTTGAGCTGGGTGATTGGTATTTCGATGCACACATGCTACGAGGAATCTCGTTTGACGGAATGATGCCACATGCTTGTAAGTTTCCATTGGGAAGGACAAAACACACTGCAGCAAAACCATTTGAAACAGAACTTATCAAACCTGTGAGTAAAATGTTAGACTACTTGAGTTCTGAAGCAGATTTGAAAAACGGATATCATTTAGCTGACATACTGACCAAAACATGCTACGTGTTTGGCAATGCAGATATTTTCAACCAATTTAAAACTGGCGTTGAAAATCACTTGTACAGCAAATCAGACCAACAAAGAATCGACGAAGTAAAGCAACAAGTAAGAGAAGATTTGGACAACTTTTCTGCAAGATTTCGATTGACAAAATTGAAAACATGCGACACAATAAACATTAAGCAGTTAGTTTATCGAAGCAGCACAATATTCATTTCGGCATTAGCAAGGATTCATAATATTTCAGAAAACTCAAGTTTTGATATTATCAACGAAATGGCAAAACGTCAAATAATAACGCAGAAGGCCAAATTTAAAATGTCATATGCAATAGCAATTGCATGCGAAATGAGACTGCGATTGTATGCGGAAAATAAGTCGCAATGTGACACAATCAAAGAAGATGGCGAAAATGTGGAGAAATTTCTAAATATTGTGGGAGCTGCAGGCACAATCAATTATTTTCAAATTGCATATTGTTTGCAATGTGAAGTCGCAAAACAGCTCAACTTTACCAAACTTCACTTTTATTCCGACCCTCAGTTGATCAACTTCACAATTGGCTTAGCATTTGGAATGCCTGGTTTGACTGCAAACATCGCCAGTGACCAAAAGGAAAATTTGTGGGATTTGAATGAGTTTGATTTTGATGTTTGCATTGAACAACTGGAAAAAACAATCAACGTTGATTACGTCCCCCAAAAAAAAGACAACACAATGAATCCAGGTTTGTTAAAATCTCTTGCCGATCGTTTGAAATCGATAAACGTTCCCGACGAAGCATTGGAATTTTATAAACAATTGTTAGAAGAATATAAAAAAATATCAAGCGATAAAAGCAAAAATGGCAAGATTGCTTGCACTTACATCTACATGGGTGATTGCTTACAAGATCTCCAAAAACCTAAGGAAGGTCTGAACTACTATCAAAAAGCACTTGAAATATTTGAAAATTTGGCTCAAAATAGGAACGAAGACGAATACATTTCAGATGCATTGAACTGCATTGGTAGTTGTTTGATGGACATGCACCAATATGACGATGCGTTGATTTATTTCAAACAATCATTTGAAATCTACAAAAACATACCGCTTCATGAGCGGAAAGACAGTATTGTTGCAATGATGCTTAATAACATTGGTAATTGTTTGATGTGTATACACCAATATGACGATGCGTTGATTCATTTGAAACAATCACTTGAATCCCACAAAAATATATCGTTTAATGCGCGGAAAGACGATAATGTTGCAAGGGCACTTAATAACATCGGTGATTGTTTGAGCAGAATGCACCAAAATGACGAGGCTTTGATTCATTTGAAACAATCACTTGAAATCTACAAAAATATATCGTTTGATGAGAGGAAAGACAATAATGTTGCAATGGCACTTAATAACATTGGGCTTTGTTTGATGGACATGCACCAATATGACGATGCGTTGATTCATTTGAAACAATCACTTAAAATCCACAAAAATATATCACTTGATGAGCGGAAAGACGGTAATGTTGCTCAGGCACTTAATAACATTGGTAGTTGTTTGACTGCCATGCACCAATATGACGATGCGTTGATTCATTTGAAACAATCACTTAAAATTTACAAAAATATATCGCCTGATGAGCGGAAAGACGGTGATGTTGTAATGGCACTTAATAACATTGGTAAATGTTTGACGGGCATGCACCAATATGACGATGCGTTGATTTATTTGAAACAATCACTTGAAATCCACAAAAAAATATCGCCTGATGAGCGGAAAGACCGTAATGTTGCAATGACACTTCATAACATTGGGCTCTGTTTGTTGGGCATGCACCAATATGACGATGCGTTGATTCATTTAAAACAATTACTTGAAATCAACAAAAAAATATCGCCTGATGAGCGGAAAGACAGTAATATTGCAATGGCACTTAACAACATTGGTAAATGTTTGACTGCCATGCACCAATATGACGATGCGTTGATTCATTTGAAACAATCACTTGAAATCTACAAAAATACACCGCTTGGTGAGCAGAAAGACAGTAATTTTGCAATGGCACTTAATAACATTGGGCTTTGTTTGATGGACATGCACCAATATGACGAGGCGTTGATTCATTTGAAACAATTACTTGAAATCTACAAAAATATATCGCCTGATGAGCGGAAAGACAGTAATATTGCAATGGCACTTAATAACATTGGTAAATGTTTGACTGCCATGCACCAATATGACGATGCGTTGATTCATTTCAAACAATCACTTGAAATCTACAAAAATACACCGCTTGGTGAGCAGAAAGACAGTAATTTTGCAATGGCACTTAATAACATTGGGCTTTGTTTGATGGACATGCACCAATATGACGATGCGTTGATTCATTTGAAACAATTACTTGAAATCTACAAAAATATATCGCCTGATGAGCGGAAAGACGGTGATGTTGTAATGTCACTTAATAACATTGGTAAATGTTTGTTGGGCATGCACCAATATGACGAGGCGTTGATTCATTTGAAACAATCACTTGAAATCTACAAAAATATATCGCCTGATGAGCGGAAAGACGGTAATGTTGCAATGACACTTCATAACATTGGGCTCTGTTTGTTGGGCATGCACCAATATGACGAGGCGTTGATTCATTTGAAACAATCACTTGAAATCTACAAAAAAATATCGCCTGATGAGCGGAACGACCGTAATGTTGCAATGACACTTATTAAAATTGGGCTCTGTTTGTTGGGCATACACCAATATGACGATGCGTTGATTTATTTCAAGCAATTACTTGAAATCTACAAAAATATATCGCTTGATGAGCGGAAAGACGATAATGTTGCAATAACACTTGCTGACATTGGTATTTGTTTGACAAATATGCACCAATATGACGATGCGTTGATTCATTTCAAACAATCACTTGAAATTTACAAAAATATATCGCCTGATGAGCGGAAAGACAGTAATGTTGCAATGGCACTTAATAACATTGGTATTTGTTTGACAAATATGCACCAATATGACGATGCGTTGATTCATTTAAAATTATCACTTGAAATCAACAAAAATCTATCGCTTGATGAGCGGAAAGACGGTAATGTTGCAGCAATAATTAGTAACATTGGTGAATGCTTAATCGGTATGCACCAATATGACGATGCTTTAACTTACTTCAATCAAGCTTTAAACGTTTATGAAGCTCTGCCGTTCACTAATCAAGCTGCATCCGCCTGTGCAGCTCGTGTTCGCGATTCTATTGCGAAATGCAAAACAGCGATTCGCGGCAATGAGTAAAAATTTCTTCGTAATATGATTGATCTCGCATTCTGCAACACAGTAGCTAGCCAGGGGAGGCAGGTGGGTCCATAGCCTCCCCCCATTGGCCTGTAGAGTGTGCAAAATAGCACGTTTTTAGCAGTTTTGAGGCTGATTTCTGCTCTAAAACCGAAAATATTCCCCCCATTAGCATTCGCAATGAAAGATGGTCAAATTTGACTTCAGGAACGAAAGTGATTTCTTGCGCAATCACCGCTCCTTAGCGAGGTTAAAGACCTTTTTTTCTTTTTCTTTTTTCTTTTTTTTTTTTTTTTTTTTGAGATCATCTACTTTCGCGCACCAAAACCGTTCCAGTGCTGGAGAAAAGATCGTTTCGATTTGTTTTCAAACTCCGAAACAGCCCCCTTATCGCAAATTTCTGGCTACGCACCTGCTGCAATAGCTGTAAGCAAAACAAATTGATAACTACCATAGCATTTAAGATGCTTTTGTACGAGATGTTTTTAGTCGCGATGTTTTAATACCGTTTGTGAGAACCTTGCTTTTGAAAACGGTCTTTAAGATTACTTCTCCATACCGCTTGCTCTAGCTTTTTTTCCATTGTTGTATGCCCAACGAAATATCGAAAAATATTTAGTTCAGACAAGCATTTTAATAGTTTTTGAACTTTGGTGCTTGAGTTGATTAAACACACGAATTTTTTTCACTTAGTTGCGGTAGATAACAACTGACAACATAACTTTTTTTCTGTATTTTATTTGTTTTTATCACCGCTGCAATGCTGGGTAATTTCATTCGATTTAAAGTGTTTCTGCTAAATTTCTAAACGCAATTTAACAGCCTGGCTTGAATTTGACAAACAAAAGCTTAAAGCAGCTTTTACGTGCTAGAATAGTGAGCAAGAGATGATCGGGTTTGATTCTAATGTACGATACAATTTCTTACGAAATATGTAGGAGCTGTAAAGTTTTGAAAAATTATGATTGGAACTCAATATTTCATAGCCATTAACCTAAACGTTTGCAATAATTTTTCGTCTAAACTTGTCTGCTTTTCACTGAGCTGTGAAATGAACAAAAAAATTACTTATCAAGCTTCAGTTCTGTAACAACAATTGAAACCAAAGTACGTTTACACTAGAATGGGAACATTGCAAACAACATTTTGCCACTCATTAATGTGTAAGTGTTTTTACGTGCTAGGTGTGCTGAGTGTTGATGTGATTTGCTTGCTGCTGATGCTTTTTGTTTGGTAGACTTTAGACCAGAGAGAAAACAAGAAAACAATTTTGAAATACTAAAATTTGGTTTGTACGATAGAGCAGTGAAGCGTGTTATATAATTTTTGTTTGTTTATCAAGTTGCCTTGATGGCCCAAAAACTGTCGTGAGTCGTGACCTTTTTGGTCCTCGAGTCAAGCTGCCACCCTTGCAGTTCAAAAAGTTGTTCATTGTGCAGTGTCCGCTGTAACACACGGCAAATGATTCACACCGTTTCTTTTCAACAATGAGTGTCAAGCACAAAAGCCGTGGATACCAATTTTTATGGTAATTAGTTAAGTTAGTTTCGATCGCAAATTGAACTCAAGTCCACTGTTTTAGAAGAAGACCACCGCATCTATCCACTCGAGCACAAATCGACAAGTTTTCCTTATTTTTTAATCAATAAAATTACCCTAAGTAGTCTAGCGTAGTGCTAACTTACTTCTGAAATGGACAGACCACTATAAATTTTGGGGGTTAGGTACTTTTCAGCAGTTCCTTTTTATGTTTTAGCCTGCATTTTTACAATAAATTGTGCAAAGTAAATGCCGCTATTAAGTAAAGTATTTTCACTCTTGAATAAATATTAATGTATAAATATTGAAACCAGCTCAAAATAAGAAACATTATTGCTCTGTATTAAATGATATCACACTTATAGAACCGTGTGTAAATGTTACTTATTAGAAGCCATCAAGATCGAATTTACATTGCAGTATACCTTAGGCAATTTTGCTTCTTTAGAGAGACGAAACCACCAAATCGTAAGTCTTACAATTCTGTTTCATCATCATACAATTGCGAAAGGTTCTAATTTTGTAGTTTTTGCCCTATTTCCATTTAGCTTTCACGCTGTTTTGTTCTTGTAAATATTGACAAATTTTCATTTGGCCAATCATCTTTTGAGTTTATGCATTTGGAACTCAGCAGTAACATCATACTCACGTGATACGTTGTCCTGTCTCGCAAATGTTGGTCGCCAAGGGTTCCAATTTTTACTTGTGCAGCAAACAGCTTATTTTTTATGTTGTTTCTGAGAAGTTTTATTCGGATAAGCTTATTTTTCGCCCGCAAAATTCTTGATGTTTTTGTTGTCTGTTTTAATCACTATTTTCAATACAATCAGATTAAATACAGTGTTTGATTGAAGTTTAAATTACTGAGTTCAGCCACGTCTAGAAAGTCTACGTTGAGCCAGTAACCGGAGTCAAAACAACGCAGCAAATACCCGTGCGGCTTCCCCGGGATTTGAACCAGCTTACGAGTTGGAACAACTTTATAGCAATTTGTCTCTAATTGTCTGCCAGAATAATTGCGAAAAAGTTACGTTATGCCAAAACAGTTTGTTTTTTTTCTAGCATGAGTGGTTCTCGAGATGTGACAATTTGATGATTTTAGTAGGAGCTCAAGGTCTCGGAACTTCAATTGAGGGTAACACGTCAAAAACCAATTTTTGAGAAACTAAATGTTGGCGGATTCAAATCAAATCTTTCATAATGGAATACTCGCTATATTACGCCAAAGCATGTAACAAGTTTGCAGGGCAAATCCTCGCGTCATTGCTCCTGAGCAACATAGCTCCGTTAGAAGAAATGTCGCAGCGGTGGCGAACCGTTGGCAACACTGTATTCAATTTAACCGGCTCGAGATTTGAACCTCAGAACTCCCCCTCCACAGACGAACGCGTTACCGTTCGACCAACTAGACGGTTTCCACCCTCAAAATCACCTAGGAAAATAGGAATTTAAAACAGTTAAAAGTCGCTTAAAATGTAACACCCTACTCCCCACCAAGTTACGTTTTACTTGTAAAACGGATATCTACAGCTTTGCTGCTTGAAGTTCGGCATTTTTATAACGTAGAGAAGTCCGCGGCGCAACCAAATACAGAATTTTCAATGACACGTCGGGTACGGATTTTAAAACCCGACGGAGATCAAACATTAAGGCCCTCCGATCTGTCCTCACCATTTTGACACGTTTTTTTCAAGAACAGCATCGCAACGTTTAACCCTATTTTACACGGGCAATTTGACCACCACATTTTACACGAGGAGGCAAAAATGCTCCTCTATCCAACTACTACACCGGTACACCAAAAGTGGCAGGAACACCAAATTTGGCATGTGGGTTGGTGTTCACCAAAATCTTTTGGAAATACAAATTTTAAGATGATGATGTCATGATGGTGACGTCGGAGCCATATTTTCAAAAAATGACGTCATAGAAGAAATTGTACTTCGGCTATTTTTGTGCTGGATCATACAATGAATTACCGCAAAAAAAAGACAAGAAGGTGGCGAAAATTCCCCCCCCCCTTATAAAATAGGTTTAGGCGGCGAACGTTGGCGCGAAGATAGGTTCCAACCAAAGAGCAAAATGCTTTCAAGGACAATGAAAGCAAATACTAGAATATTAATTGATAACAGTCAGCTAGAAATTTTGTAATCGGTGTTTAATGTAGTTTGCCAGAAAAAACAATACTGTAATAGCATCGATGATCACTTGGCAGCCAAGTGATCTTCCTGTCTGCGAACCAAGTTTCGTACCGCCTACCTGTCTACCACACACGGTGGAGGCTTTAAACTATCCCTTTTTTGTTTCTAAAGTCAAATTGGATAGCTGTGAATATTCATTTTTATAGTCTTCAGTTTGACACCGCTATAGGAATCGAACTAGAGTTTACCGCTTTGTAGCAGACGCTCTATCCACTCGATCACTGATCGGTATTAAAAACCGAGAATACAGCCGAAACTTAAAAAGAAGCTTCCTTTCAACCAATAGTTTCTTCCACCAATGCTATTGAATTTAATTTTGTGTTGCTTCGTGCATTTGGTTAATTGCAAATAAACTATTGCCTGATTGAAGCGTCGTGCCAAAGAGAAATTTATGACGTATTTGTCAAATAAAATACCGTTCGTGCTCAATGAAATAAATGAACACACCGCTCTTTTGGAGCCACCAAAATATATTTTGCGCAACTCCAATAAATAATGTCTTTGAACAAATGTTAGACGAACAAAACATTAAGAAACGAAAGCTGGTATCGATCTATGGGTCGACTTCACACTTATTGCATCACTGTCAACAGTATAACAACACTACCGAGCCGATCAAGAAACAGCACCAAATGACTTTTATCCGGGAATGTAATTATAGCTGCGATTGCTTAATTTGGCAGCCGGAGTAAATTTGATTCATTACCCATCACATTCGTAGAGAAAAATTCATCAACAAACCAACCTAAACATCGAACATCCTTTGAAGAAAAACACCACTGCTCCCTATGCCTTTACATTATTAGTAAGTTGGATTGTCACGGTAAAATAACCTAACAAATTAAGACACAAAGCAAACTCTAATTTTACACTCCCTGTTTTGCTTATTTCCTTTCAGAGGCTACTGTTCCAACTGTTGTTGTTTGATGCTGGGGCCACTTTTCAGTAGCCATTTAATGGTGTTTTCATTCAAATTAGTCCTTTGCTTTTGATAGTCCAGTGCAAATTAAACAGACTTAAACGGCAAAAAGTTGCAATCAAGATTATGCTCACCTGGTCGGCGCGAGGTGCCTCTACGATTGCACGATCTTCCTCGGTGTAATTATGAAGTAAAATCAGTTTTAATTGTTGGAAAGATTGTTGCACATTCGACAAAAAAACAACAGCTCGTTAACATCATCACCAGCAAAAATAGTGCAAAAATTCCGACCAAAAATTGAAGTTACAGTAAGCATTTTCATCTTCTCATAACCGGTATTTTTTAACTCCGAAATATTTCTCGACGATAAAAGCTCAATATAAGTGTATTTTCTGAAACTCAGGATTGAACGAGACGAAGCAATTTGTGGAACAAGGGCGATTAGGTGTTCAATCCTACCTTTATGGATTTAAATAAAATGTTTTCAGTTTCTTTGTAAGCTACGTACAAGCTCATGCCTTCGGCGATTTTCTTCTCGTGGACTTTTACATCTCTATAAACTTGCCCGACCAAACGGTGCAAAATTTCTGGAAATGTAACCAGAGTTAAAGACGGAGAAATGCCGCATAACACGCAGTTGTGTCACAATCACAAATCAAACATGATTAAGCGTCTTTTTTGTTCATACAATAGCACTAGACCAATAATTCAGTGACTATTACGCATACATAATTCCAAAAAATCTGAAATTCCTTTAAAAAAGTAGCAGCACAAAAGCAGTAAAATGGTGTTTAATGCAGACCTGCTCCTTCACTTGGTGATGCTACAAACACTTAAATCCTTACCTCTGAGCTTTTAATGTTTTACCCACCAGGGGGTCATTACCTGCTTTTCGTTATTTATCGAATGTTCGTTATTCGAAAAATAGCGAAAAATGCTATTACATGCGCCAGATGTAAGGAATGACCGGTAGTAACCTTTCGGAAATTGTCACAAAAAATTCCTTTACGATCTGATGTTCGTATTTTTGTATTATTTGCTCTTCGCTATTCGTTATGTGGTATTATTTGCTATTCGTTGTTCTTTATTTGGTATTACATGCTCAAATTATAATAATAACGAATAGCGAATGTTTGATAACTACAGTACGTCATTTTTTGAAAAATATTTCGCATTCTATAAACCAATCGCTAACTTTATATTTATCAGTCGTGACATAATATTTTATTATCGATCAGTACAAAAAGTTGCGAAAAGTCAAATTGCGGTGCGTTTTTATCGTTTTCTATGTTTATATTGTCTTAGACCAGAAATTGATGTCTTTTTGGAAAGAACATTGTTGCCAACAATACGGTACACCAAACATTTAATGAAATAAAAATTGCTGAAAACAACAAACTATAAATTGGGCAAACATTTTATCTGAAAAATATATGCAACATAATAGCCTATAAGGCATAGCCTACTATATATAGGCCAATTATTATATTCATCAAATGCGGTTAATTAAAGCAATATTATTCTTTAATTCAGACTGAACTGAGTAAGAATTCGATCATATTTTACGATGTAAACTTTGAAACAGTAATTTTATAAATGCTTTAAAAAAGAATACAAAACACATTTAATACAACACTATATGTGACTGAACAAAATTTGATCGCTGTTCCAAAAA
The DNA here is from genome assembly GCA_963965965.1 of Trididemnum nubilum. Lineage (NCBI taxonomy): Eukaryota > Metazoa > Chordata > Ascidiacea > Aplousobranchia > Didemnidae > Trididemnum > Trididemnum nubilum. The sequence continues at coordinate 30,808,645 of OZ014475.1, read as the reverse complement.
AAAAAAAGAATACGCAAAGTTTTAAAATGGCCAAATATCTTCAAGTTCCAGCAGCATCAATAGATTGAATACTTTCGCTCCACACCGGCCAGTTGGTCGAGCGGTAACGCGTTCGTCTCTGGAGTGGGAGGTCTGAGATTCAAATCTCGGGCCGGTCAAATCAGACGCAGTGTTGTCAACGGCTCGCCACCACTGCGACATTTCTTCGAAAGGAGCTGTGTTGCCTGGGCACAATGACGCGGAGACGGGCTCCCGCCAACTCGTTACACGCTTGGGCGTGTTACAGCGAGTATAATGAGAGATTTGATTTGACTTTCGCCCCACAATAAGCTATTAGTTTTTGCAGGATTAAGTGCCTGTCTACACTGAGCGTAAAATCGTGACCGTGTGAACGCAACTTTAGTTTATTTCAACCAACGGGCAGTTGTACGCTGGTAAGGTGGTACGCCGGGCGTACCGAATTGCTGTTTAAAATAAGCTAAGGTTACGCTCGCACGCTCATGATTTTACGCACAGTGTAGACCGGCCGTAATTGCTCCAGTGAAACAAAGAGTAATTCCTACCATCAAATTGAGAGATATCGAAGTTTCCGTGCTCGACCCTTTACCCCTTTCACTCATGTTTCATGTTTATTTTTGAAAAACTGGCTTCGGTTATTGAAACTCCAGTGGTTTTTTTCTCGCTTACAAATAAATGACCGAAGCTTATTAATTGACAGCAATCGAAGAGATGGAATAACTGTAATTTGAATTATATTGCAGAACAATTCCAATTCCAACCAATTATTGATTACTACGGCTAGAACTATAGGAAATACAATTATGACGTAACAGTACGAACAAAGTTAACGAAGTGATTTCAGTCTTTTTGAATGAATTCATCTGTGACGAACAGGGCATGTAATAGCATACGATTCGTTATTCGTTACAGAACAAAAGCGTGTTATTCGAAAAAAAAACTTCGAATTACGCTTATGAGTAACGAATAACAAATACCGAGTATGAATAACGAAATACCGCATATAAATAGCGATTACGAATATGAATAACGAAATACCATAACGAGTAACGAATGTTCGATAAATAATGAAGAGCATATAATGACACCCCCCTGGAGTGGCAAGAGGTTGTTGTCGCATCAACAATTTGCTGCTGTTTTCCTCACGACTCATATTCAGCAACTGGTTTGCCTAAAAATCGATTACGTCATTACATATGTTAGGTATGACATAACAATAAGTCACAGAATCAACAGAATCCACCACTGATTTGTGACCCACCTTTTACAAGAAACTTAGCAAGGGACCAGTAATCCGTTCCGTCTGTAGCTGAATGAACTCTTCGCATACACGTTTTAATTGTCAAAAACACAAACGAAAATAAGGTTCTACAAAATTTTTCTTCAGGTAAGAATTTCGTCCATTTTTTTTTCGGGTTAAAGGCGGTGAATCATCCAGCCAATTCCAGTGGTTTACAATAGCTAAAATTGAACTATAATTTTTGATATTTTTTGTTTTAATTTTGGGACTGCAGTAGCAAAGATATTCAACGAATACAAAAAGATGTCCCCCCGAAAAAAGTTTTTGGAAACGCTGAGTTTTGTTCTTCCCGCCAAAACCACAGTAGGCCTAATGGTTTAGAGAACTGTGGTTGGCCTAATAGTTTAGAGATACTTTATTTCTAAATAGTTTAGGCCTAACTATCTCTAAACTATTAGGCCTAATACTTTAGAGATAGTTCGGCGTAATAGTTTAATAAGATTACAGTAGGCCTAATAGTTTAGAGAACTGTTGGTTTTGGCGGGAAGAACAAAACTCAGAGTTTCCAAAATCTTTTTTTGGGGGGACATCTTTTTGTATTCGTTGAATATCTTTGCAAACGCAACCCCAAAATCAAAACAAAAAATATCAAAAATTATAGTTCAAATTTAGCTATTGTAAACCACCGGAATTGGCTGGATGATTCACCGCCTTTAAGGGACTACTTCAACTGAAAGAATAAGCAATTGAGCATTGGAGGAAGTCGGGGGTACCCCACTACTGCGCAAGCAACTTATGTTGATGGGTATGTATCGGTAGTTGCTCACGATTGGCTGGGCAAAAGGCTTCCTTATTTTGAACCTGAAAAGCACATGGAGTAGTTGGGAAATAGGCATGTTTCCATTTACAACATTAAACCTTGACAAGTTCGAGAAAAAAATCTTACTTGTCGACATCCTTTTTGCTGTCAATGTAGAACTCTTTCACAACAGGAGTGCCCTCATAAAGTAGCTGCAGGAGAGGATTGCTAGAGTTAACACGGAGTAAGTGGGGCAACGAGCTGGGTTGGAGAACAATTCGATAAGCAGCATCTGCAACAAATTTCATTTGAACCATCATTAACTGGACTTGATCGGAATTGCATGGCGTTTCCCATTGACAAAAGCATGATATGTAAACCGAATAACACACCGTAGAACACCATCCATTCTCGCGCTGGAGGAACACAGGTAGAAAAGTAGCAATTTTCATATCATTTAAATATTTTTCACTCTTCAGCACGTAGTATTTCAATGCTAATGGGTACTAAGTAGAGGCCATTGTATAGCTTAATGGGTAAGCGGCGTCGTTTTTCTTCTTCCGAGAACACAAGAAGTCATAATTGCGCACAAATTTCATCAGAATTTAAAGTGCTCCAAAATAACTACCACTGTGACTGGTCTAGGAAAAACTTAGGTTGGGTTCGATATATCGTGCTGCCAGCAATATACAATCTCTGTTTGTAACTCAGCTGTGGAAACTGGGGTTGATTCTTAAAATATTGAACGATCTTCCACTAAAATAAATAATCTAGTTCCAACATTAATTTGCTTCGACACTACCACAGCACCGCATTACGTAAAGCTTTGATATTGACGTAAGTTTAATTCGATTCAATATTTCAATAAAATAAATCACCTTTGGTTCAAGTAAAATTGAATTAAATGTTACTAATTATATTAGTAAAATTTAATTCGATGTTACTCCAACCAAAGGTAATTTATTTCATTGAAATATTGAATCGAATTAAACTTACGTCAATACTACTTTGATGACATACGTTTCTTTGATGACAAACTCAGCATGATGACAAACGTTTCTTTGATGACAAACTTTGATGACAAACGTTTCTTTGATGACAAACTCAGCATGAAAGGGAGTAGCGTTTCTTTGATGACAAACTCAGCATGAAAGGGAGTGATCTGCTCGCGAACAATTAAAAGATGTTTGATCAAAAATAACTGACCGTCCACAAGTTGTGGAAAAAACACGCGGCACCGTAATTTTCAATTCATTCTAACTTTTACAAGCAGTTAGATAGCTAGCTTCTAATCAAAGTTTGATCAATAGTACGGTTTATGTTGCATAACTGATAATAATCAGCATTTGTAACTGAAAACTTGAACGTAATAATGCATCACTTGTATGTTTTGCACTACGAAAACTTGTTTTGCATTCCGTTACCTAAATCCTATAGCCAACACTTATGTCACGACATTTTACAGTTAGTTTGTTTTTATACTAGCTCTTCTTGTATAACTGAAATTCACATGCAGAATCTTCCGTCACCTCCAAAATAAATCGCACTGTTGCCGCAAAATGTTCTAAAGAAAAGTTTAACAAGGTTTCAATACAGAAATTATAAAAAAAAATCGCGTCCATCATTACTTTTAAAAGTAGCTTTTGAAACAGACAAAGCAGTTTCTATTTTGCAGTAGCTTGACTTGAGCAATTTAACAAAACCATACAAACCGTATAATAATATTGTGCAGTATGGTTTTTGTTGTGCACACTACATTTTTGTTTGCTAATACCTTTTCATCGTTCGAGTTAGCTTTGGTGCTAGATCTAATTGCGTTTGATGCTTGGACAAGTGAATGCACACATGCTTCTAGCGCTTCTTGTGACAGTCCTTGAAATATTGTTTTCTGAAACAAATCAAAACAACAAATTTAACGAGTAACCCTTTTAAAACTTGCTATCAGCACATTCCAAAAATCAAAAATTGCGTATTTGGATTCGTTTTTCAAAATAGCTGCTTTATCTTGTAATGCTGATAGCTAATCGTTCATCATCGAGATGTTAGTTGATTTCTTCGGAAATCTCTGCTAAATATGAGGTTTCTAACTTGGCGGTTGATAAAAAGTAAAATTTATTTAACAAACAATCAGTCAAAATTAAAACAAAAGCATATAAAAAGAAATCGATTTCTGCACCGAGTAGCGCCATTAACAGTATTTTTCAATTGGAAATGCTCAGTAGCCTACATGGCAAAATACTTAAATCAATACATGGATATAATTTGGAGAAGCAAACCAGCACTCTTCTCACACTGGGAACCACATGCCATGCATATTTGCCGGAGAGGTCTGGAATTTCATACCTTGTTTGCTTTTTCGCATCAACTCTAGACAGAAAAAAAGTGAAGGTTTAGCACAAAATTGTCCATTAACAGATATTTACTGGGTTTGAAACTCAATTAAAAAGAAAATGTCAGAGCAAAATCTGAACTACTGTTCATATTTGAGCTATGAAATTGATAATAAAATTTGTTGTAACAGCTTGGCTACTGGTCCACACTTATTGCAGTGAAGCTGAATAGTGAAGTAGCCAATCCAACACACCGAAAAGGCAAATAATCGAAATGGCTGTCTTCGATTCTCTTTCATATTGATGCAAACTTTGACTTCTAAACTGTAACAATGGTGACATGTCCTAGTTTTCGTAGAAATTACGGAGTCAGGTAATTCATCTGACACCACTGGTATACTTGAAAATTTGCTTCATGCAAGAGCGCATGCAGCTGTAGCAGCTACATGAAATTTATAATTATCAAGAGAGTATTTTCCCTAACTAATCGTATCTCCCTCGCCCAATTGTATCTCAGTAAAAAGATCTTCATTCTCTGTCTTATTTTGCTTCAAGTATCGAGCAATTTCCTAAAAAAAATTGAAAGTTTATTTTGAGAGAAAGTGTAAGACTCCATAGGAACACGCGGCAGCTTGAATCGAACACTGCAAAAGATTTTGTCGGGAGGAGTTACGTTATTTAGTATGTATAGCTGTTTAAAATTAGTTTGTGTATACTCAACGCAGTAAATCAGCTAAAACCTACTGCAAAAAATTATCAGTCGACTTCGGAGACATCCGGATTTTCTAGCTTTCTCACAATCCGGATTAAACTTTAAATCGAGGATAATCACAAATCTTCATAGATGGGCAAGTTAATGCAAAACGTTAGCTTCGTTAACCACTAGTCCGTTGGCAAACTTCATACCTCCGTTAAAGTTAATTCGTTATTTTTAGCTGAAATTAACGGAAGTTAATGAAGTTCGTTAATCCGTTACCATTTTGAGAATAATTTACATTTCTTTTTATTCATTCACTTTTTGAACACGCGTAATCACCTGTTGAGCTGATTGTAAGGAAAAATTTATTGCTATGGTGGTCTTTTGTGTTTTGGATGTTACATTTTACAGTCTAATCTCATTTCAAGATAATAATAAGTATACACATGCAGTAACAAAGCAGTGAACGAAAAATCTTTTGAGGTAGCGAACAGCGATAATTAATAGACTTATGAGGCTGCAGCTTATTATTTGCCACAAAAAGCAATAGATATATCGTTAATTGTTTGTAGGGGCGCCGTGAGCCAAACGTAGGCCCGGGGTCAGCTCAAATATTGGGCATCTCCAGCTTTGTGAACTTCGAAAAAGAAGAGGAAAATGCCACAATTTTCTTCGGATTTTGATGTGATCTCGAAAAAAAAAGGTCCTCGATTTTCCACAAACTGATTTGTCAGTGTCATTTCCATACGTCCCCTGAAGTCCAAGGGCCCCCTGAAGGGCCTCCTAAACTCCATGGGCACCAGGGTCATTGTCTCACCTCGCTTCCCCCCTCTCGGTGGCCCTGCCTAAAGGCTATCAGCGCAGAAGCCCAGGAAGAGCCATTTTTTTGGATTGCTTGTTTTAAGTAGTTGCCCTTCTGGTGGCTCTTTCCTGGGCTTCCGCGCTGGTAGCGTTTAGGCCAGATGGTACGTAAACCATTAAACATTATGGAAAGTGTAAGATAGAGACGGTTGCTTACTCAGTGCCACGACACTATTATCTAAGTCTCTGTGCTTTCACGCTACAACAGCATCTAAAATTAACTATTTCAGCTATAGCTTGCAAAACAATTTCTAGACAGTGTCGAGATCCAACCTAACCCAAAGCTTAATCTTGACTCTTAAAAAAGTAACGAAAAACATTGCGAATGAATATTCGTCATTCATTCTCGTTTCAGTTCTATCACCAACCACTGTACAGTGTAGGCCTACGTAGATTTGACGTTTTGAAACCATCCGCGATCCGTGGATGCAAACACTTTCAAGTTTTTGGATGACATTAACACTTAGCTCAAAATAAACATTGTGTTTACAGCTATGTTTTAGTACTGGTACCTACATTCAGGGCCGTGTCAAGGCAGCCCCAAACCCACCGGTCGGGGAGGGGGGTCCAGCCAACATGGGGCCCCCACTTTTTACTTTACTACTACTACTTTAAAAGTTGGTATTGTTGATCAGTGCTAGTATGTTTCGCAATATTTAAAACAAAATTATAGCGTATTGTCAATTTGAAATTGCAAAAGATACTGAAATTATGCTCGTTGTACCTGTATGTCTCTGCTGCTGCGTTACAATTTCATCTATGGTGTAATAGAATCACAATCGCTTTGTTTTAGCTAGTTAATCGATTCAGATGTTCAGCTTACCAGTCGATTGTAGGGCAAGGGCAGGTTAGTTGATACACCCCGCAAAACAAGAAAAATAAATAGCATTTTGGTGAAATACCGCCACCATTTGGTGAATTGTGACAAAAAAGTTATCACATGGTGTTTTGGAAGAATTCGGTTGTTTAGTTTGAGAAAAAAAAACTTAAGTTGAAAATATAGTGTTTAAAGTAATTTTTAGCAGAGTTTTGATTTTATTTATTTTGAAAATTTCAAATAAAGTAGAATATTAACTTATGAGTGCAAGTAACTACCTTGAGGTAAGGCAGCAATAGGTAACTCGAAAAGTTACCTCTACTGCTGTGCTGGCACAAAAGCAAGTATGTTTTCTGAAATTTAAAGAAAAGGTTAGTTGATACACTCACCTGTGGGTTAGTTGAGACACTGTATCAACTAACCCACATCAGTAAGGATATTATACAGAGTGCTTGTACAGGACTGTTTTTACAGATTGCAAACTACTAGATACTATACATCAGCCTTATAAGTAAATCAGTAAACATTAAATAAAAACAAAGCTAATTGTAACGGTCTGCGTGGTTTCTTGTTTTTGCATTATGCCTCAGTTTTATGAAAGAAAAACAAACAGGTGTTATCGGTCTAGTGCAGAGACTTTGCATAAAGCTGCTGAAGAATATAAAAAAGGAGCATCTCTTAGAAAAGCTGCGACAATGTTTGATTTGGATAAGATGACCCTCAAACGTTACATAAAAAAGGTAGAAGAAAATGGACCAAATGTTGAAATAGGCTACGCTGGTGTCTCTCTTGCTCACTATGTTTTTACCCCAAAAATGGAAAAGGACTTGGCAGCTTATATAATTTTACTTGCTGATCAGTACCATGGGTTGTCATTACCAAAATGCAGAGAGTTGGCATACAATTTTGCTGTTGCTAACAACTTGAATATTCCTGAAAACTGGAAAGAAAACAAAACAGCTGGAAAAGCATGGTGGAAAGGATTTAAGCAACGGCATGGTCTTTCACTCCGAGTGCCAGAAGCAACATCTAGGGACGTGCTTCAGCATTTAATCGAGATAATGCAACTCTTTATTTTAAAATTTAGCCGCTGTGTTGGATCAACATAAGTTTGAAGGAAGGCAAATTTACAACCTTGACGAAACTGGTGTGACCACAGTCCAAAATCCTCAAAAAATTGTCACAGCAAGAGGAGCCAAAAATGTTGGTTCTGTCACTTCTGGTGAACGTGGAGAGTTAGTGACTGCTATTTATGCTGTGTGCGCAAATGGTACTGTAATACCACCAATGCTAATATTTCCAAGAAAAAATTATCGTGAACATTTTATACAAGGTGGTCCACAAGGCTGTGTTGGGAAAGCAAACCCATCTGGCTGGACCAGTGCTGCAATTTTTGTGGAATATTTAGACCATTTTGGAAAGCATAGTCAGTGCTCCAAGGAGAACATGGTGTTGTTAATCCTTGACAACCATGAAAGCCACATTTCACTGGCAGCCATTGATCGATGCAAAGAACTGGGAATTGTTTTGCTTACAATTCCACCTCACACTTCTCATCACCTTCAACCACTGGACAAATCAGTTTTTTACCCTTTTAAGACTGCATATAACTCTGCGATGGATTCATGGAACAGATCACATCCAGGAAAGCGTGTGACTATTTATGACATACCACAGTTGGTGAATCAAGCTCAACTTTCTGCTATTGTACCTCGCAACATTTTATCTGGTTTTGAACATACAGGAAATTGGCCCTATAACCCTAATCTTTTTACTGATGCTGATTTTGCACCATCGGATGTTACTGACAGAGACTATGCTCCGTTTACCATCGAAATTGGTTCATCACAGCCTTTGTTATTTGCAACAGAAAGTTTTGGAAGTGTGGAAGATGAAACTCCTGGAACATCAGCAGCAACTCCTGGAATCGATAGCTTTGAAATTGCGGGAGATGCATCAGCTTTAACTCCTGGAACAGTGAGCTTTAAAAGTGTGGAAGGTGCAGCTGAAACATCGACTGTAGAAACACCACATTCTGCAACCCAAGGCTCACTACTCAATGAAGAAATTCACTCCACTATCAACAGACCTGAGACATCATCATACATATCACCAAGCAGGCACGTAGCCAGGATTTGGAAAAGGGGGGGGGCTATTTTGAAAGAGTGAGAAGTGTGCAAACGACCTTGACTCGAATTTTCATTGACCTTGAATCAGTTTCAGACGGTTTGTCCGAAACTTGAGACGAAATGTCTCGGAAAGCTCGGAAATTCAAAGGTTTTTTCCGCCCAAAATCACGTGGTCTCCAAAAAAAAAAAAGGTCTTTGCCAAAATTCAGAGTGATTTTTCGGCCGAAATCCAAAATTCAAAGGTTTTTTCCGCCCAAAATTAGGTGTTCTCCAAAAAAAAAAGGTCTTCGCCAAAATTCAGGGTGATTTTTCTTCCAATTTTGCAAGTTCAAACGTTTGAGGGGGGCTCTTTTCGTATGGGGGGGGGCTACTTTCCATTTTTCACAGAAAATCGGCCTCAAAAGCACAAAAAACATGCGATTTTGCATACTTCACAAGCCAATGGGGGGGCTTGAGCCCCCCCTGCCCCCCTGGCTACGCTACTGTCACCAAGTGATGTAAGACCACTGCCTAAAGCATCCCCCAGAAAGAAAAAGCAGCAACAACGAAGAAAAGGAAAATCTCAAGTTTTTACTCTAACCCCAATTAGAAATGAAATTGCTGAGAAAGAACGAGCCAAACTCAAGAAAAAACGCTCCAACACTGCTAAAAAAGAATTATTTAAAAAGAAAAAGAGGTCCAAAAAGCAGAAGCAACCTATCATGGTGGAGGAAACGTCTTCTGATGATAGTGCTGCTCTTCAGTTTGACGATGAATCTGATCTTTCAATCTCAGATGAAGAAATTGTTGTAAATGTTGGAGACTTTGTAATTGTCAAGGTATGATGTAATTTTTGTGAAATAGTGTGTTAAGTTTCTTTGTTCTAAAATGCTATTGCTCAAAAAATTGCAGCATAGTATCAGCAGTTACCAGTAATTCTTATCTGCATAGTGGTAATGCTAAACTAATTTTCTTTAGAACTTAATTTGATCCTTGCGGTCTAATTTAATAACTGGAAGTTTTAAAATGTCACCAGCAGTTAACTGTTCAAGTCTATTATCAAAGATCATATTTATACATTTGGCTACACTAAATTACATATATTGGCAGGTTGATGGTCGCACACATCCATCAAAATACATAGCTCGGGTTGATGGATACGACGTGGAAGATAATGACTATGAAGGAGTGTTCCTGGAAAAAGTTCCTCAAAAGCTAGAAGATGATGACAATCAGACTTTTCTTGTTAATGATGAAACTGCGTATTCTTTTACTGGCACAGACATTTTATTGAAGTTGCCATACCCCATTGCCTTGAAAAGGTCAAGTAGAAGAAGCAACTACTTCAAATTTTTATTCAATTTTAGCAAGTGGGATTTGGCTTACTAGTTGCTCATGTCAACAATATACTGTGCATAAAATACTTAATGGACATTAGGGTACAAGATTCATTTGTGTTGCAGAATGAAACAGTGCATACTGTAGTGCTCAATTGCTTAATGCGTTGTAATGTGCTACTAACAGTTATACTAAATGTAAGAATGAATACATTTATGATGCTTTTGGAATCTGCATGGAACGTAGGACTACTAGTATTAAAAACTCTCACCAAAGTATACTGTGTTCAACTTGTTAGCTTGTAAAAGTTTAAAGTGTTGTTACTTTAAAGGTATATATGGAAACTTGGGCTAAAATTAACGCAAACCCTATATGTATCAACTAACCTGCCAGACTATATAATGTTTGTATCAACTAACCTCATGGGTGTATCAACTAACCTTTCCAAAAGGTTAGTTGATACAATTTGGAAAAGTTTACTTTGGGAAGTATAACTTGAAGTCTTTGAAGTAAGAAACACCAAACTTTTATGAAAAGTTAGCCTAATAAACAAGCTTTCAAATGCACATAAACTTGCTCTTTTTCGCCGCGTAGTTTATGGAAAATCGCTTTTTATTTAAAATGTGTATCAACTAACCTGCCCCTGCCCTACTACAGCCAGTTCAGAGTCAGTCTTGTTATGGTTACGGTCAGATTGCCTTCAGATGTCAGAAGTAGCGTAGCCAGGGGGAGCGGGCTCTATCCTCCCCATTGGCCTGTCAACCAAAATGCAGAATAATGAAAATGCCACGTTTTTAGCTCTTCTGAGACTGTTTTTTGCGCTGGAATGGACTAAAAAGCGATTTAAAGCGTCTTTTGAAACATACATTCAGGGGGTGATAATTTAAAAAAACTAAAGTCACAAATCAATCAAACTTTGAAAAATGCCCAATAATAAACAATCAAATTTCATCGCTAGTGTAAAAACGCCAAACATAGGCTTTATCAAAAAATATATTGTATAATAAACTCACACATAAGTAGAGGGGGGAGATATTCAGTGTTGGTTAATTACCAATCACTTCTTTCAAATATCTTTTCATTAGCTCTCCCCCCAATCATTTTTTATATAAAATATAGACGAAATAGATTACTCCATGCGAGTTTTATTGAATAATAGGATTTTATGATTTACCAGCATACAAACAAGAGAACTACAATGTTATCATAAGTCACCTCCCACATAGCCCATTAATGCAACCAGTTAAATCATGTTGCGCAGCCAATTTTTTATGCCACGTTTTAAAAGCATTATTTTTTAACAAAATAGTCCTAAAATTAAATTATTTTTTCAAAAAAATGCAGAATTTTTGAGCGCTGGGGGCTCGGTCCCCACACCTCCAGAATAGCTCTCCTCATTGCGAATTTCTGGCTACGCGCTTGGATGTCAGCAAACAAGTTAAAATTTTTTTCATTAAATCCTAAGTTCCTAGAGTTGTGCACAGATCTTTTTAGGATCATTGATGTCACTACAGCCGCTTACAAGGATCGCATCTTTAACTCATAATTACAGCTCCAGTACCCAAATTATTTTTCACGTAGCATTGTAACAATCTATAGTATTAATGGTCTTTGGAATTCAATAAAACTCATTCTCAAACAATAATTTCATTAATTGTACTGGTTTGTTTTATATTTTGGATATCATTAATGTAAATTTAACTGTAAATTTTCGTGCTGTTCTACAATCCTGGTTATGGAAAAGTAGTGCGTCTTAGATAATATGTGAAAGTTAAGTGACAAATTAGCCCGATTGCAAAAATGTGCAAATTTAAGTGTTTCGGAGGGGGCCCCTTCTTGAGTTTTCGGGGGGGGGGGCGAACGTGCTAGGCACGGCCCTGCCTACATTCTGTTCTTTCAATGGTCTTTGGTTTGATTATATCGATTCCGCCAATTACGATTACAAATACGCACCCATGCAATCGATTTTCTATTGCGATTATTTCACCTTTAATCATCGCTATTACGATTACATCGCTTCGCCAAAATTAAAAAATAATTTTTGTAACAGCCCTTACGAAGTCGGAATCTATCCTGCAATTTTGCTGCAATCTACCCTGCAATTCTGTTTTGCATTATCATTATTATTAAGCAGTTATTAAAAATGCAATCAAGCAGTTACAATTAAAAATGCAGGCTAGGCTTCCTGAATGATGATATAAGTGTATAAACTTTATCATGGGAGGGGTACTGTTGACCAACTACAGAACAGAACATGCATTCTGTTCTGTAGTTGGTCAACAGTACCCCTCCCATGATAAAGTTTATACACTTATATCATCATTCACGCTTTTGCTTGGTGCTGGAAGCCTAGCCTATAGTAATAGCTAGCCATGGCTCCATTACTTGCAATTCGTAGATTACGATCCTTTGTAATTGATTTCTGAGTACGATAATTTGAAAATTGTGTAATCGATTACAAATTAGTGATTGTAGACTACGATAATCATCGAGATCATTTCTGCTATGGGTTAGGCTAACTAACTATCCACGTCCACTTTCCTTGCTAACGCTGCCATGCTAAAGTCACCTCCTTCTTACCTCCAATGACAAATTATTCATGGGTGCATCATGGGTCTATTGCAGTATCGCAGTTAAACTCATCTAAGATCTAACCTACTTAGTACTTGCATGATTAAAATTATACTTGCAGCATTTCTTATTGCGCCTGCTCATTCGATCCCGCGCTTGCTTGTTTATCTCGCAGCTCCTTCGCTTTTTCTTCTATAAAACTCGCGCTAATTACGCAACAAGTGTTAACAGCGCAAATTGGTTTGTACCGGTACGATGAATGGGTGGTACAAGAAATTAACGATGAAAACCCTATGTTAACGCAACTTAACGTAAGTTAATGAACCATTGTCGTTAAGTTAACGGGCATTTTAAAGGAAGTTAATTAAGTCCGTTAACATGAAAAAACTTTTTAACGGATTAACGAGTTGATGAAAAAGTTAGCTTCGTTATTAACGGATTAACGTACTTGTGCCCACCTATGAATTGTAAGTACATTTTATTCACCAAGTTGCCTTGGCCAGGAGACAGCAAAGGGACCTTTCGGTCTTCTAGTCAAGCTGCCACCTGCCCACCAGTCTACCACACGCGGTGGAGGCTTCACACAGTCCCTTTCATTGCTGAACGTCAAGCAGGATAGCTGTGAATACCAATTCTTATTGTCTTTGGTTTGAACCGACCGGGAATCGAACCCGAGTCTTCCGCTTCAGTAGCAGACGCTCTATCCACTCGACCACTGATCAGTGCAGGGTAGGTGGCTAATACATAGTCGTACCGCACATTTCTATAGATGTTAGCTCAAGGATGAAAATAAACTTCTACTGTTGTAAAACTGAAACTATCTACTACCAAAAGCGAATATTAGAAAAAGTTGCTAATCTCAATAGGCCGAATTACCGTAATTAAAGGAATTTAGGACTTGTCTGATTGCGTGAAACTGAAAATGTGTACTGTAGGCCTACCTGCCAACTGTATCGGGCTGTCAGTTATGTAGCAAATCTCAATAGTATATTAGAAAAAGTAGCAAATCTCAATAGGCCGAATTACCGTAATTCAAGGAATTTAGGACTTGTCTGATTGCGTGAAACTGAAAATGGCTGCTGTAGGCCTACCTGCCAACTGGATCGGGCTGTCAGTTATGTATATTTTAGGATATTTTAGCCTGACAGTGACACAGGACACTGAAGAGTGGATGATATAATAGCTTTGATTTTGGGCTTTGGCTCTGCGCTGATGCTGAGTTTTAGTAAAAGGTTTAGTGCCATGGCTAGATCATGTACCGGTAGATGTTTGGATGTCTTGATCGCGTTGTGCAGTTTGAATAGCCTAATTTGTTAATAGGTCTATCCGTAGGCTGGATTTGTCAGGTGCAACATGTGAACTTTCCAATGGGGTCAGGGGTTGGCTGTAAGCTTGAAGAATAGAACTCGAATTTTATCTAAGCAGAGGAGTGAACAAGGGTGTTGGAACATCAGAATGGCATGGTGGGCAGGGAGCAACTTTTTCCGTGCGCGTTTTCAATCCACAGTAGTTAATGTGCCAGAGTTGTAAACCTAAATGGGCCGACAAGCATGAGGCCAAACCCGTAAAATGATTTAGAGCCTAATCCAGGCCCAAAAAAAGAAAATTAGGTTAGATTTGAAAATGTGTTCAGTTATTGCTTGTAATGAAATTAGCCTGCTCATTGCTGATATATTGTGATATAATAGATTAATTACAATTGCATCTATGCTTAATCTGTTTAGCAAAGTCGATCGTCATTCACAGTTTAGGGCTGCAAAGTTATTTTGATTATGCCTTTGTTTTCAGTTTTATAGCATCTAAAAGGCAAAAATACTAGGTAGTGTCTAGTGCACCGTCCCGGTTTCCGACATCAAATTGCTGCTGCACTGGCAGCCAATCAAATTGCGCCTTTATCCTTGATTCGTTTTAAATACAGCACTTTGACACATCAAATTCCAAGCCCTGATGCCGTAGTGGATAGAGCACCTGGCTATAATGCCGAGGGTCGGGGTATCGAATCTCACTGGACACGCTCACCAAAAATAGCGCTAGAAAGCTACAAATCTACGAAATACCTTTTTTTTCTCTAAAGTCTAATTTTTAGAGTTAGGGTTAGGGCAGCGATGCCAGCTGAGAGATAGTAAATTGAACAGCTAAATAAAACAACCGCCGGTGCAGCAGCGATTTGATGTTGGAAACCGGGCCGGTGCAGCAGACATTGCCAAAATACTATTACTATTCAAGCACATATATCATATCTACCTACCGGTATATCCAAGCTCGAATAAAGTCCGACATTTTTCCAGTTTAAAGCCCGAACCCAATTTGAAAAGCCTGGCCTGACTTACAACTCTGTAATCTAATGTAAGAATGTGTGCTGGCATTAATGAGTGTGAATAAGTTTAGTTGGGTAGGCTATAGTGTAAATTACTGTGCACCAGCATAAACAGGTACTGGTAAATGAATTATAATGAAACAAACCAAGATGACTTTGAACTGCACTTCTGACTTGTTGTGTAAACTCTGCTTTACTACTCCTGTACTCAGAGCCTATCATCTGCGTGCAACTGTTAGGGTAATATACCGGTTCTACTTTTTTTAGGACGATTAGGACGCGGGTCCTAAACGTCCTAACAAACCAATACTTTTTTTAGGATGCTACCAAAAATCAACTGAAATTTAGTTTATTTTGTTATAAACTTTATGGAAATTCAATTAATATCAACTAAACTTTAGTTTTCAATAAAAATGGATTCGAATTCCTGCCATAAGAAACCCAGTACCGGTATGCACTGAAGCACCTCTATCCTAAAAAAAGTACGGTAGTTACTTTTTTTAGGACGCTGTCAAAATCATTCCAGATTCAAGATTTGTTTTGTTTTATAAAAATCATCACTCTAAAGTGATGCAAAGTTTGAAGATAAATGACCAATCATCCTAAACCTGCCAACAAACAGAATTAATTGCAAATCCTTGATAAATTTGTCCTGAAACATCTCTGTCCTAAAAAAAGTAATTACTTTTTTTAAGAAGCTGTACTTTTTTTAGGACAGAGATGTTCCAGGACAAATTTATCAAGGATTTGCGTTTCATTTTGTTGGTTAACAGGTTTAGGATGATTGGTCATTTATCTTCAAACTTTGCATCACTTTAGATTGAAGATTTTCATGAAACAAAACAGATTTTGAATGATTTTGACAGCATCCTAAAAAAAGTAATTACGGAGGTGTATCAGTGCATACCGGTACTGGGTTTCTTACGGCAGGAATTCAAATTCAATCTTTGTTGAAAGCTAAAGTTTGGTTGATTTTAATTGAATTCCCTTTAATTTTTAACAAAATAAACTAAATTTCAGTTGATTTTTTGTAGTGTCCTAAAAAAAGTATTGGTTTGTTCGGACGTTTAAGACGCGCGTCCTAATCGTCCTAAAAAAAGTAGTACCCCAACTGTTACATCACTGATCAGATACCCTAGCTTACTCCAAAATTTATTAGGCTGTTTTTATTCTAGCCTATACCATAGCCTAGCCCAACTTGGGAATTGGATTTCGTGACGGTATATACTACTGCTCTGCAATAGCATGAAGCAATAAATGTTTCGCATTTTTTAGCACTGTATGTACCATACTGTAACCCTATCTGCCTATAGGCCTGTATAAACTCCAACTTACTCTCATTATCAACCCTTTACTGTTTGGAAGGCTTTATTTCACCAGAAATTTTTGTCTAGTTTTTTATTAATTCTGACTCAAATGCTTGCTCTCTAAAACTATTCCCAAGTTGAACCCTAACCCAAACGCTAATGTAAACTAAACCCTAATCTTAACCCCAAGAAAAGCAAATGAAAAAAGCACAAACGAATATTTCTTATTTTCATTTTATTCTCTTTAACTCTCAACTTGAAACTTTTCGGTGAAATAGTCACTACTGTACTGCTTTCATGATTGCTCCGATGGCAGTTGAGTTCTTAAGCTTCCTTGTTTACTACACCTGACACACAGAACAAGAGCTACCATTAATTTTTGTAGTTCGGCCTGCAGTACATGTACAGTAGGAGTTTTAATATTTTGCTTGCTGCAGTAATTTTGGCCTATCAGCTGACTTCTTTTAATTTGTTTCAAAGTTGGTGGTAGAAAATGTTGTCATTAAATGTAGTTACTGGTAACTTTGTATCTTTGCAAAAACATATTTTAAAGCAATATTATTTTGTACCACTGGTAAGGTGTTCATTATCTATCTTTGCACCAAATCAATGTCAAAAATGTCAACATCTGCAATCAGCACAGCTGTCAACATTTACCAAGAAAGATTTACTTAAAAAAAATCTAGGTTCAACAGTGTGTGGAAAGCCTAATAGAACTCTTACACCTGCAATGGTATCAACACAGCCTTCGAATTCCTTTTTTAATACCAGTAAATCAATTAAAGATCGCTTGTACAAATGGGGACTAGCTTTACCGGAAAACTATTCGCAGAAGCAGCTTGATGTAGCTGCTAAAGTTTTGCTAAATGGAATTTATATGAAGGTAAATTAGTTGAAATGATGGAAATTTGTACTTAAATTAAAAAAAAAATTATTGACTGTTTCTAATGATTCGTACTTTTTAAGAAAAAACAAAATCCATATAGAATAAATTGTCATGCTTAGCTCTATCTCAGATCTGGTTATATTTTTGACCTTAAATTAAGATATAAGTTTGACTTCATGCTCTGAGAGCAAACAGATTTTGTTAAAATTTGCAATCCAATTGCTTACTTGAGCAGTTAGCACACTACCAGTATATACCTATTTAACCTTAATTTATTTGCAATTATATTTTTCTTATATTGCAATACCAGAAGACAGAGTAGCTCTGAGCTAGATTTGAGTTTGCATTCGTCTTTGTTGATCTTGACCATGCAGTCATGCACTATCATTTTTGCACCTAATTGTTTTGGCAGAAACTCTGCAAAGTTGCATTTGGTGTCTTTGGTTTGACCTGGCTGGGAAATGAACCTTGGAAAGCTCTTTCGTAGTTATACATGGCTGCCACATAGCATGAAATATTATAAACAATTGCTAAAATCTGAAAAAGTTATAAAACCATCATAAGATGTACTATTGATTAAAAAATTTGATGGTCGTCATAATGTTTTTAAATTTAACTTGATCTATAGTAAATGTTATGATATTAATTTGGTTGAAAGGTAGACGTATATGTACGAGTAAAAAGTTAGTTTGCAGTTTGTTTACTGACCGATTAATATTTTTTGCTTTTCAGCACATGCTGGAGATTTCAGTGTGTGTGGTTGTAATGTGCACTCATATCAGTCAATGTACCATTAACAGATGGGTTATTTTAAATCCACACGGTTTGCCTGAACTTAGTATTATGATTATAAAAGTCACAAAATCCTTTTTTGCAGGTTCCTTACAAAACTTTACGTGAAACAGCTGGACTTGAAGATACATACCTGATGTGGACTCGCATTGTATACATTCATTTGTGGATATTAATTTGTCAACTTCGCCATAAGGGAGGGAGAGATGGAGAGGTAAATGCTAGTGCTATACTGTATACATAGTTTTGAAGTTCATAATTTCTAACCCGAGTTTCTGTTAAATTTAAGCGTGTGGTCATATTATTGCTCAGCCAATATCAGGTATTCATAGTAGTATTGAAAGATTTAAATGTACATAATGTTTAGTATGGTACTTTAATTTATCTGATTGGTAATCGAGTGGATCAAGTGTTTGCTACTTAGGTAGTAGTCTTGGTTCGCTTCTCAGGTGGTCAAACCAAAGACTACAAAAATTGGTATGTATAATATTCACTACTTTTCTACTTGTTTTGTAACTTCATCACGTATGGTTTGAGCAGTGGCAACATGATTTGAAGACACTGTAGGTCCTTTTCGCCATCCATGAGCCAAGGCAACTTAAATGGTGAATACAGATGTGTAATACAATTACAGAATAGATCTGTTGCTGTACCATACACATAGTGTGCTGGTGTATACACATAATGTTTTTTTACTTGGAATAAGATACCGCTACATCCTTAATGCCTCAAGTTGCTTCTCGTTTGTAAAAAAAACAAACAAATTTTGAGTAGAATTTATTAATTATGCAGGCTGCTTATTACTGGTCTGAGTTTGCCTGGTAGTGTAACCAAGTGTTTGCTGTTATCTTCAATTGATGCGACTGGCAGCTTGTTTATTTTCTGTGTTGCATATTACACATAACTTGTAAATTTACACCATAGTGTATTTTTTTTGGTACATTGCATATGCGAAAAGCCTTACCAGTAATTCGGTATGCCAAAGCTTCTCGGTCTTGCAGACATACTTTAGAGTACCGGAATGCAGTGAAAATTGTACCGCACATTGCTCAAGAGCTCGACAACGCTGTTTCGAGCTTTTACTTGCCATCAGCAGCCCTCAGCATATCTAAAGCTTTTTAAGTTATGGTGCATTGCTCTTGAAGTACATTTTTATAGCTTTGGTGGAAGTGATACCAACAGTAATACTACAGGGTTGCCACATCCTGGAAAAGTCCTGGAAAGTCCTGGATTTTTTTTCCTGTTCTGGAAAGTCATTGAAAGTCCTTGAATTTTGTTCATAAGTCCTGGAAAGTCCTGGAAAATATTTGGAAGGTTTTCCCGTGATTGACCAGGACAGAATGTGAATCTTTTTTTATAATTACTGGTACCTTGTAATTGTACAAAACCATTGTTGAAATAATTTGCATTGTGAAGGTCTTTAAAAAGCTTTTTTGTATTGTTAGAAGACGGAGCTTATTTGTACGCTAGCGCACAAATAAAAAAATTGCTGTCTTAGCCCTAACCCAACCCTAAATCTAACCCAAACTGTAACCCCAGCTCTAACCCTAACGTTCATCCTAACTCAATCTTAAAATGTTCCCAAACGTTAACGATAATTTAAACAATAAAAGAGAGTAAATGAGCTCCCATTCTTCTGCTCTTTGCTTTCTTGTTCGTTTTAAGCAGTTGTTATTTGTACGCTAGAGTGCAAATAAGCATTTCCTTGTTAAAATGCCAAAATTTGCTCTTTGCGGTACGGTATGCATAAATTTATTGAATATTATTAGGAAAAGTAAATTCATGGACAGTAATTTATTGCAATGCGATACTTTAGTAGCAGTAGCATAGCGGGCTACAGGCCCCCATTGTCCCATTGACCAAAGTGCATCGTAAGAAAAATGCGACGTTTTTTGCACTATACTTCTGAGGCAGTTTTTGCAGTGATTATAGACTTTGAAGTAATTTAAAGCCACTTTTGAAACATTATTTAGGGGAGGAGCTAGTATTGGTCATACATAAAGTCATTATCAATTAATTAAAAGGGCTAAAAATAAACACTTCGATCGCTTGATGCTAAATACGCAATGTAGGCTTTGAAAAAAATTATAAGGGGTCTATTAACTATTTAGTTCTGTTGATTACCAATCACCGCTATCAAATCTCGTTTCATTAGCCCCTCCTCCCAAATTATTCTTATCTAGCATTATAAAATACAGACGATTCGGATTAATATCTGTGAGTTTTTTCAAAGGAAGCGCCTATTTTCACTTTAGCATGCAAATGAGCTCTGCTTATAAAGAATAAGAGAGGAAGAGTGGGTGCTCATTTACTTGTTTTTTTTATTTATTTATTATCGTTAGTGCTAGTGTTTAGATTGTGAGTTTGGGTTAGGATTAGCGTTACGGTTAGAGCTAGGGCTGTAGGGTTACAGTTTGGGTTTGGTATAAGGTTGGGGTTAGGGCTAGGATAGCGTTTTTTTTTTTAATAAGCTCTATCTTTTTCAAATGATAGGATTTTATGGTTTACTGGATGGAAATAAAGCAAGGACTGAAGTTTTACCATCAGCCATCCCTAGAGCTTGACCGATATATCGGTCAGTCAATATATATCTGATATCGGCTCAGCGCTATCACCTTAAACTGTTTATTTGGTTGAGTACGTTCAAGCGCTCTTGCGTTGTATTTGCTTAGAATAACTTGTGTATGCAATAGTCTTTCTTTCGAGGAGGATTCTTTGTGAAGCTTTTAGTGTCAAGTTAATTGAAAAATTGTGACAAAATGTTTGTAGTTAATAAGTTAATATATTGGTTATCAGTATTGGTCTAAAAATTTCCAAAATATCGGTATCGGCCTGAAAAAGTCATATCATTCGAGCTCTAGCCATTGCCCATGTATTGTAGCCCAGTTATGCAACCAGTTTAATCATGTTTTTGTAGAGCTAACTTCTATGCCACGTTTCAAAAGCAATAATCTTTACCAAACTCAGCCTAAAATTAAGGTAGTATTGCCAAAAAATTGCAAAATTGTCAAGTGCTGGGGGCTACGCCCCCAGACCCCCAATGGCTTCCGGCACCCCCATGCCCCCTAGCATAGCCCTCCCATTGCAAATTTTTGGTTTTGAATCTGGCTAGTACTCAGTACTAGAATTGCAAATGCATTACATCAAAATTTTTCCTCAATCACATGTGCAAAAAAGTACTCGTAGATGCAGGAAAGAGTAATACTGAAAACTGAATTTTAAGTACAGCAAAAAAAACTTAAACAGTCGTAGAAAAGTTCTGGAAAATGACCTAAAAAAGTCCTGGAATTTAATTTTGCAGTTTCTGTGGCAACCCTGATACTAGAACATAGCAAGTCAACCAATCCTAGCCAGGTTTGCTATGCTAGTACGGAAAAATGTTAATAGCTAATTTCCTTATTTGGACAGATTCTTGGCCATTCCATCATCATGTTTCTTTGGGAAGATGTGACAGAAAGGTTGAAATCATTTGAAGAAGAATCGGAAACGGCAATCAAATCAAAAAAAGAAGTGCTTCAAAAAGCTTACGCTGAATTGTGCTTTTTTTTTCTGCTATTAGATGAAGGACTAGTTAGCGGTGATGCTGTAATGGCTTCATCACTCTGGACCCTGATATATTCCTTAAACAGTTGTAAGTCTATGAAGTGTTGGATCTGCATAAAGTACGTCTGTATAATTCATAAGCAAGCTTGACCGTGTCATTCAACTGACAACAAAACCACAAACGAAACGTAAATCTTCTAAAATTGCCTGGGTCGCAGTACCTCGTGGTTCGTTTCTAAGAGCATTTCAGTCAGTAGCTGCAGAGGTGGAGTCCTCGAGGACACATTTTCAAGTCCTTGGCCTCAAAGTTTTTAGTCCTCGAAAATTGCCCTGTCCTCGGCTCGAGGATAGCACTATTTTTTGAATGGTTAAAATTTTGTAGATCGGCTGAAAAATGTTTTTCTAGACCGTTTTTTTTTTGGAGATGACGGAAAAAAAATGTTTAAACCTTTTAGGAAAACAGTTGCATTTGTGTCCTTTGTCATTGGCCTTGGATTTTTTTGTGTCCTTGGCCTTGGATTTTTTTGTGTCCTTGGCCTTGGATTTTTTTGTGTCCTTGGCCTTGGCCTCGAACCTTGTGTCCTCGACTCCACCTCTGGTCAGTAGTCCTTTGACTCTCTGGGTGTTAGATGTTCTAGGGTGTGGTTGTACATCTGCAGTACTTTTAATGTCAGCAAAATGTTTTTCAGACGACGCTGAAGCTTGGCACATCGAAAACCTCGTACATTACATTCGTTATACCATCGCGAGAATGCAAGCTTTTGAATTTTCTGATTTTGTTCTCAAATGCGAATCGATCAATCAGGACTGGAAATTTCCTGAAGAACTCTTAGATTCAATAAAGCAAGAAAATGACAATTGGTCGTAACCCTGACCTTTACTGCACTGTCTAGTTTGATATTTTAAATTGTGTTTACAAACTTGTTGTGTTTTTATATCATTACGTGGTTTTCTCTGCTAAATTCAAGCCTTGAAGGCATCGAATAATGAATTACCCAAATAAGGAATTCCGGGAGTTTTACCCCCAGAACCTTAAGAAGTGTTACGGAATGTCACACTGTAGATCCCCACCAATGCGCTGGCGATTTCGGGATGGCAGAAACCACTCTTCGCTTTTTGTAACCCACTGGTTTCTGGGGTTAAGCCCTGATGCAGAAAAATCGTGAGCGTATCCTTTTGTTCATTTAAACTAACTGGCTGCTTGTACGCTAGTAAAATGGAACTCCGGGCGTATCAAATTTCTGTTCTCAATAAACTAAGAACACACTCACGATTTTACGTCAGTTGCAGACCGGGTCTAAACATTGCTGATCTCATATTTTTGTATCTGGTATCGTTATTAGGATGTTTCATTTTTTCACCAGTTTCGAGAAAAGCTTAGTTTGGGCGATTTTATTGCGTGGTTTTGGTAGAAGTAACGAATCGAGCATTGATTTTTAATTATGACGTCATTTAAGGATGGCACCGACCGTTTAAAGATTTTGACATCATATGAGCCGCCGAAATTGTCATATCTCGCGAACGGATTGGGTTAAAAACCTCCAACTAATGTCAAACAGAAATGCCGATTTTCGATCTGCTCTTAATAAATTTAATATGTCTATTTGCGACCGCTAACCAATAATTTTGTAATAACCTATTTTTCGACAAAAATTTCAAAATTTTATCACTGCACAATAATTTGGTAACTCGAAACCATCTTATGATCCAAGTTTTTGCTTTGCATAAGTATCTCAATTTAGAATTTTAATAAATGGTTTATTAAGCTCGCTTTATGCTGCATTGCTTTTCAACCTCCTCTCAGTCAATGTATTTGGATGTTAGATCTTTGCTCCTTAGAACGAAGATCTGCCAATTTCGGCGGCTTACATGACGTTAAAATCTTCAAACGGCCGGCGCCACCGTTAAATGACGTCCTAATTGAAAATCAATGCTCGAGTCGTTCCTTCTGCTCAAAACCCCGTCAAAAATCGCCTTAACTCAGCTTTTCTCGAAAATCGCAAAAAAATGAAACATCCTAATCGTTATATAAGATACATATTCGATCGATTTGTACTAAAACTGTTCACATTGCTCAGGCATGCCATATTTTTTTCTTCCAATTCTTTGACGAAAATAAAAACTAACGACTTTAAAAACGTGGTTTCCACCGGTGCAGCAGGGGGGGGTTAGGGGACCAGTCCCTTCCCTTGTGAAAGTGCACAATTTCACAAAAATTATAGTAGGCTGGCCTACCTAAAGTATTGACTTTCATGCCCGGTAGACTAGGTCGTTCTAAACACCATTTTTTCCAGTTTTCGACTCTAATAATATTTTAGTTGAAAAGATTCGGAAAACAAATCTTTTCTACGAGAAGACTTGAGATATACCTTTATCGTCAAAATTGATTTTTTATCATACTAGATTGGTTCCGTTTTACCGATCACGCGCATTTATGCGTTTAAATATACTCATTACTCATGTCATTTGATAGCATGCATTTGGCCTGTTTTTCTTTTTTTTTGTGTTTACGTGAAATAAGATATCACACGTAATTGGTTTAAACCGCCTTTTGTAGGCTTACATTTCGACCTACCGCCTAGCTCTAGAGAACCTGTTTGCCTGAAAAACGTCGGAGTCGATATGATATTGCTCAAAAAGTTTTGTAATTTAGCAAAAGCGTAGCTGCGATGTCATTTTGATCCTTTAATTTTATTTTCAGCGTGGGTTGGGTGAACTGGGGATTGGCTGGTTTGAATTAATTTTACAACTTCAAACTGCACAATGTCAAATGTTTATTGCAGTAAATAGTACACTAATTTATTTTTAGGAAATCTTTTTCGATCCATTTCTACGTCATCACATTACACCATAAAGCTGTGTTGATTTGTAGCCGTGTTCTCGTCAATCAGAGCAGCTAGTCCGCCGACGTTGTTCAAACTGTGTCGCAGTCTAAACTGAGTATGCTAGTTGCGAGGAAAAAGTCGCACAGATGCCGTCCGCCTATTCTCAATCTACACTAAGCGTAAAATCGTGAACGCAAAAGTTCGTGTGTAGCTCATTTTAGACCCAAATTTGGCACGCTTAGCGTATCGCTTTACTAGCGTACAAGCAGTCAGTTGTTTCAAACTTACTAACGACACGCTCGTATGTTCGCATTTTACGCAAAGTATAGGCCGGGCCTCAAAATTCGCTATGGAAGCATTTTACAGTTTTCGATGCAAACCAAATTTCGTTCGCGAGTGTGCTGTACAAATAAACCCATTGTACTTCGTTAAGACCATTTTTCCGCGAATGCCGCGTTCAGATTCGCATTATTTGATTGAGACAAATAACCGCACGTAAGGAATGGTCGATCGCTATCGCATTATTCTTGCTTAGATCCCTATTACCTACCAACGATGATTAATAATAACAGTACAGTAGTAATGAAGTCCAAAACTTGGAATTGACAAGCCACAATATAGCACATTTTTTCCCGTTTGAAGATAGCAATCAGTACGTGGTGTCTTAACATAATAAATCTTTCAAAAACCAATCATTTTTGGGTATAGGTGGGGATTTTTTTGTGTGTTTTGCGAAATGCACATCTCATTTGTTCTAAATTTGTTACACTAGACTATATTTGAAAGTGTAAATATTATTATGCCAGCTTGCCTAAATAATAACGGCAGTCCGCGACTTTCTCGTATGGCCTACGTTAAAATGCGTTTTTGTGCCCGCTGTTGTATCAGCAAATGAAATAAAATTGAAAAACAAGCTGAAACCACTTTTCTTCTTTTGCATTTATTTTTTTATGCGTCTCCTGCATGAACAACGGCAGGACTCCTGCCTGTTATCGCTAAACGTTGTAATTTGCCTTAATGAAAACTTTCCGATTTGCATATGCTTCAATCATATCAAAAAAATTTATTCTCCCCCCTTTTTTTTATTTCTGGCTGCGCCGGTAGAGGTATCCTTTCAACTATCCTGTAACAACACCAAATGTCCTAATTTTTTGACACTTTCAATATCAGTATATTCACCAAAAGTAACACAAGTGTTAAAAACACCGCTTTTAAAGTATCACCTACCCGTCTATGAATTTTCATTACTAAATAAATTCGATAGAGCAAAGAACTGGCTTACATTATTGTAACCTCTACACAAATACTTAAATTACAGCCAACAAAATTAGATAACTGCGGTTCCCAAAGCTCAACATTCGGTGCAAATAAACAAATTAATCAAACATCCTCATGCAAAATGAAAAAAAAATTAATAAATAACGACCAAAATTTCAAATGAACTTAAAAGTACGTAAAACATAGCAAAGTACATTAGTCGTATTGATCATTTTATTCTATTCCAGTAGGGACGAAGCTGTATCACGTGGCTGAACAAATACGTTGGTATGATTCCATCGTGATTACCAGGACACAGAACAGTTTCATTTGAAGTGGAATAAAACTGTAATCCGTCTGAAAAAACGTGGAAGTTATATAGTCGTTAATTACCAGGATTCAACTAAACCGTAGTTGCTTGTAACTTCTAACATAAATTGGAACAAGACATATCATATTTGGAAAGCGAGATCAAATCTTTCATTATACTCGCTGTTCTACGTCTAAGAGCGTAACGAGTTGGCGGGGTCCAATTGCGCCCAGGCAACACAGCTTCTTTCGACCAAATGTCGCAGCGGTAGCAAGCCGTTGGCAACACTGTGTCCGACTTGACGGGCCCGAGATTTGAACCTCAAGACCTTTTGCTCCAGAGACAAACGCGTTACTACACGCCCAACTAACTGGCCAGTTTTATTTTTGGATTTGGAATTTTATATTTGGAAAGTATTGACAAATTTCCACTCTGAAAAACATCGGGCACACAACAAATAACGATGTAACCTTGTATTTAAAGTGTTGAAGAAAAATAAGCAAAAATTTAAACTATTTGTGTCTGGTTTAGCTGGAAGAAAAACAAAAAAACTACAACATAAAATCGAACCGACCTTCTGAAGCTTGAACAAAGTCCACTACTATTGCAATGTCCATATTTGGACGTTTGTCCTTGCTAGCTTCTTCAGCGGTGGGTATCCCAGTGCAAAAGTGAATATGGTTACGCTGCAAATAAAAGTAATCGTTTAATTAAAAAACAAAAACTACAGTTACTTGGAAGTATAAACGCGACCCAAAACTGCATAAAAACCTCTTCAAGACATTATTAATCAAACACCCAACATTTCGGTTTAAGTCAAAAAATACTGCGCTGCATGCGACCACGAAATCAAATTTTCACTAGTTGTAAAATTGGGTAAGTAACTCCCGTCAAATAGTAAATTCAAGCAGAGATTTTCTATAATACCGCCCGTACAAACTAAGGGACAAAAGCTAACCTATGAGACATCATACAAAGCAATTGTTAAGATATTGAAACAGATTCAAAAGACCAAACTTAGAAAAATCAATATTTTACTAGATAATCACATTAATCAGACTTTGAAA
Source organism: Trididemnum nubilum (assembly GCA_963965965.1). Classification (NCBI taxonomy): domain Eukaryota; kingdom Metazoa; phylum Chordata; class Ascidiacea; order Aplousobranchia; family Didemnidae; genus Trididemnum; species Trididemnum nubilum. The sequence continues at coordinate 30,781,562 of OZ014475.1, read as the reverse complement.
ACAAAAAAATGCCTTCAATTCCCTAAAAACAGATGCGCGTATAGTTAAGCTTGAATTCAAACTTTAACCTTAACTCTTAATCATAACTACGGCAAAAATCCAGCCTTAAACGAAAGCTTTTCTCCTCCAATAAAAGTTTCAGTCATAGGCGTAACCAGGATTTTTGATTGGGGGAGGGGGGGCAAACCACAAATCACATGCAATGACGTCATCAGAAATCATCCAAAGGAACTTTTTTTTGGGCAAAGATATCGTAGAATAGAAGATCAGAAGCCGTGGCCTGGTTTGGTACTTAAGCAGGATTTTGCTAAGGAGGAAAGCTTAAACCAATAGTGTAAAAGTAACTCAAACACATCACAGACGAGGGCCTGGGTGCGGATCCCCCATTCCCCATCCCCAGCCGCTAGGAGATATTTTGTAACTTTTTGGAAAAAGTTATTTTAATGTCATTGGATCACATTTCGCACGTGTTCAGAGCCATTTGAATGAATTAGACTTTTAACATTTGAAAGCTAATTGAAAAAAATTAAATTGTTCAATCCTCCTTTTACTAGCAATTTAAGTCCATAACACGTTTAAAATCTTGCATTTTGATGCTAAATTTTGTAAATGATTTGGTCCAAGTAGGAGGAAGTAAGGTGCACTGCTTCCAGCAATATTTTAGCAGTAAATAATAATCCACTCAAAGATTTGCCATAGCTTAGCTGCTTTGCCATAGCTGTTCTGTCACAAAATTAACCAGTTATAAGAGTACATGTACGACCAGGGGGCCCTGGACTACTCAATTCAAATTCAATAATTTGTTCAATGAGCATTTCCCCCAGCTATTTTTTTATCAAAAGTATTTTTTGGCGTAAAAACTGGCAAGGTGGAGGTGAATTGTTATTGAAAAATGGTACAATAGATTGTTTATGTTTAGTGTTTAGCTTACTAACCATGTTACTTCCGGGCCGGATTGACATTGCGCAGGGCCCCTGGTGCTTTGAAGATTTTCGAAATACCTTTCTGCCAAATATTAGTGAAGACCAAAAAAAAGTCTTACCATCTGAACGCGGGGCCCCCGGCACTGTGCCATATGGTAAATCCGTTCCTGGTTAATGAATTACGTTCATAATTTAGTTCCTGGTTATTGAATTACGTTCATAAGATTAGATGACCGCCTGAGGTACCAACTTGTAAGACTAAAATCCTTAATTTTATCCGGGTTATAGATTTAAATTGAATGGTTGGCAAAAATTGAATTAAGGGGGCCCCGGGCCCCCTGGTTGTCAATATTATTGTAAATTACTGCTGTACGCGAAGATACTATAACAAGAAACTGAAGAAGAAAGTCATTTTTGTCACATTTTTATCATTGGTGGAATTTCGATTGGGGGGGCGGGCCCTCCCCTGGCTACGCCTATGGTTTCAGTTAATTGGCTAAATTCAAGCATTTAAACCTTTTGAAAAAATTAGCGGTAACCCACTAAAATTAATTTTAAAAACTACTCAAAAATTGGAGAAAATCATGGATTAAATCACCTTCATTCTGCTTAACCCAGACCGCTGTATCTGCTCCCAAGCTTTGTGCGAAGTTCGGTGATGAACAAACCGCGTCCAGCAGTTATCTTCAGTTAGAGGAACTAAATCCAATTCCTCGACCTGTAGTAAAAAAGATAATTACTATTTGTTATTATCTTTGGGGGAAAATGGGTATCGCAATCTACCTATTCAAAGTAGATTGAGAGTTGAGAGCTATCGCTTAAGTAGTAAATTTGCAAGTCAAATTGAACTCAAATTTGCTTGTTTTGATTCGTATAAAATTTGTTACAGAATACCTTCACAATAAATTCTATAAAGCAATCAAACCCTCAGCAGCTTTTGCATTCTAAAGCTAGCAATTCCTATAAGTTTCTCAACCTTTTGAATCTTACTCAAGTGTCAAAGTCATTGAAATCAAATTAGCTAAAGATTAAAATCCATCTACTTGCACAGTGTGTCCGTGGAGTGCTTTAATTTTCCAATCCGACCCAACTTTAATCATGTTGAAGTACTGACGTTCATTCGTCTCCACAATATATTCGAGATCATCAAAACTTAAATTTCCACTAAAGGCGCGAAATCGAGGGTGATTTAGAATCTGTTGCACGTTCACGTAGCCATCTAAAATGATTGATTTTGTTGCAAAGATCGAAGAACCTCAGAAAGAACGATCAGAACACAACGATTAAGTTCTTGCACAAGGTACTGCTAAAATGTGGTCCACGTGTAAAACTTGAGCTTGAAAGTTAAACAGTGATAAGCGAGGACCACATTTTTGTAACCTTGCACAAAGTTCAGCGTTAAACGGGACATTTAAACTGTAGGTAAAGCCTCCAACGTGTTTCCTGAAATTGAACATTTAATACAGATTCAAACAGTCATCGTCTTCTTTCGAAGTTGCCTTTCTACAGTCTACACCAAACAGCACTTAACTTTATCCGTCATAAAATCTTCATCCACTTTAGTCTACTGTCTACCTTTAGTTAATGCCTTCTATCTTCCTCTCAGTACATATTGTGTAGCGTTGTGAAGGCGTTTTTGGAATCTACTAATGTTAATTGTTCAACTGTTTATCACATCGCACTTTGGAACCTCTTTATAGTTTATCACACCATTTGCCTTTGCCACACCTTTAGAGTAGCCCGATCCTATTATGAAGATGATCAACTCACCAGAGTCGATTTTAATATCTCGATAACTTCCATGGCGCAAAATCCTATTCAGCTCCTTGGAGACCTCCACGTCACCAGGATAGGTGGGAGCTGCGGAGGAACTCGACGATACTGAGATGTTGGAAAGTCTTCTTTGCTCTGAAAAAATCGCCTCATCTTGCTGGATATCTTCCTTAGGTTTGTTTACCTAAACCGGTGAGTTAAAGACGTAAATTGCTGCGGAGACGAACTCTTACTCCAATGCAAGGTTCTGAAGAAAAACAATAAAAGACGAACTCAAGAGCGAGACTTATCAGAGTATCAGATAAGCGCCTTAACCACGACGAAGTTGCCGAATTCTCAAAAGGTCGTATTAAAAAAAAGGTGGTAGATCGTAACAATGTGGGTAGCGGGAACACTTCTGTTAAAACGCCACGATTCTAGTTCAAAATAACGCACTCTTACCTTGACTGAGTGCTTTCCCGTTGCACGCATTTTCCATGACCCGTTGGGAAACTGCTTTAAATCAAATCTTCTTTTATCCGCGTTGTAAGTAACACGACGCAAATCTTTCATCGTTCTATTCCCAAACTGCTGTTGGAAACGACGATTACGCAAGATGTCATTACAAGCAGCGAAACCATCTGAATAAAATACCATGATCTATAAATACCTACCATGTATGGATCTAATAATCAAAAGTAATGTGGTTATGGTGTATTTGAATTATAAAGATAAGTGTGACAGTAAGAAGGGAGGGTATTCGTCCAGCTTATCATTGAAACAGAATACCACTACAATTCTACGAGTTTACACTGCAGATAATCTTCGATGCCAGCAAGCCGAAAAGTTACTTTGGGAAGCTGACCAATAACTATCGCAGGAGTTGGTGGAATAAAACAAATCAGCACTCCAAAGAACCAAACTGATCTCCCTTTAATGTCTCTGAGCTAAGGCTATTTGATAAACAATAACGTAATAGCAATTAAAAACGATGCTTCAATATCAAAAACTACTACAACGTTGATTGAAACCTTCCGCGATTTTTCGGAAAACTTTTTCCACTATAAATTACACTGTCTTTTTTCTCGGCAGCAAATACCAATCACTATTAATTACGCAATAATATAACCAACCATTGTCCAAGGCAATATCTGAATATTTGCCGTGTCTGAGAATCTTCACCAATTCTTTCGAAAATAAAACGTCATTTGATTGGTGTGAGGGTGACGGTTTGGGTGCGCGAGATGGGCCCGGGGTTTCTTTTAATACAGGCCCATTTTCTTGGGATTGTTTAGAAGCGTTAGCTCCCTTTTGAGAAGAAGCAGGTTTTGCTTTGTTTTTCTTTTTGGGAGCGTTTTGCTTTGGCGGAGGTTCATTGAGAACAGAAGTTTTTGTTTCTTTCGGTGTGTCTTCATTTGTCAAAGTTTTCGGCGGCTCCAAGGTAGCGTTTACGGGCCTGCTGGCACTAGGAGGGCTAGAGGCTTCATTGGAGCTCTGTACGGAAGTTGGCAGTTTAAGACGATACAGCAGTTCTTTTTGAAAGTAGTCTTTGCATTCATGGGATTCCTTCACCAAATCTTGATTGGCCACTACTTCTTCAAGAAAAGAAGCGGGCAGAAGATGAAGTTTAACAAGTTGAAATAACTCGGTGAAATGCTTTTTTCTGCTTTCCAAATCGTAACCGACCCAAGATAAAACTCCTTCGTATACCTCTCTGCTGCCGAAAGCCTGGAAAGAAATTTGATTAGGAATCAGCTTAACAAACACGATTCTGTATCTTGCATGTATTGTACAGTAGTAAAACCCCACCCCACCAATACTTAACATTTTGCAGAGGTTCATCGCGCCCCCAACCCTCAGCAAAAATTGCGTAACAGTATGCAGCACCTACCTGCCAAAATTTTGACAATTTAGCTAAAACTCAATTGAAGGCTGTTAAAAAAATAACCTCCAGTGCAGGGTCTACCGCAGCATATCGGTAAATCGCGACTAGGTGCATTAACGGCTAAGGTATGTTTCGCAAACGAGTGGTTGTTTTTTCGTACTTTTTCGATAGTAAAACATGTTTCCGCTTGCTGCAAAAGAATTAATACACAAGTACAATTTCTAGTTTAATGGATCAAGTAAAACACCAAGCTATCAAGTATCAACAATATATTAAAAACAAACAGAAACAAAACTCTCCTGAATCTTTCAATACACCTTTAAGGTTCTATGGTTTGACATTCTATTGAGCAAAGCACTCATTTAAAGTAAAATGACCTGGTAGTTACATACTCATAGGTACCTTTTGGTCGCGTGACGACAAAAACTTGACTACACTTGGTTTATCGAGTTCCTTAAACTGTGGTTGTTCGATAATGTCGGCGAAGTTTCTAGCAGTCATTGTCTCAGCGGCGTCAGTTAGAGCTGGTATGTTAAACAATTGACCACTACGTTGAATATCCAGGCAATTTGACTTCGTCATTACATCGCTCAAAAATTCAACGCAAAACCTCTTTAAATCTAAAACGTTTGTTTGAAATTGGTTAACATTACCTAGTTGATTAATAAACACCACCAATTCACAAACACGTACGAAGTTTTTGAAAAAACTGAATTTTTTTGTTTTTACAAGAATGCAAGCCTGGGTTAATTTTTTTACCTAGAATTTTTGTTCTACGACCGAAATTTTGAAGTACTGTTTCAGGTAAGTTTGAAAATTTTGTGCTTATTCTTACCCTTACGTATGTGATTTTCGGGTTTATAAACAAAATCTGTTTTGATCTATTTCTTTTTTGTGGTCGTTCCTACCAAAATAGTTCAACGTCGTTTTAAATAATCAATAAAAATCAAGTCAATTTAGGGCAAATGGCCAAAAAAATTAATGATTCTACCTTTCAGCCAACCAGTATATTCTCTGTTCCTCGCTGATGAAGGACAAACCCTGAAACAGCATGCTGTACAACGATTGAGAAATATATCTACATAACTAGATAAGCCTTTTGTACTGAAAATGTAAGAACAATTTGAAAAACAACGCCAGCTTCGGTATAATCAGAAAAGAGTAAAGGCTGAAATAGCCATAACCCAGATACATAGAAACTCACCATCCATTTGCAGGTAATCTGAAGTGACAAGTATTTCCATCACATTATCTTCTGTCAGTTTAATCGTTCCAGTATACATAAAATTAATGATCTTTTCCATTACGTCATTGCTTACTCCGTATATATTGGCAACCGATCCGTAACGTTCTTGCATCTACCAATAGGAAAAGTTCAAAATCAAATGGAAAACAAAAACAATTTCAAACGTGGGCATTGAGATGCTTAATTGGACATTTTAGTCAATCGATTTAAGTTGCCATTTAGTCTTTTCGACTTGCAAATTAAATGGTTATCTAACCTTGCGATGAAATTGCCATGAAACTAACCCTATAGTCAAACATCATTAAAACTCCCAGAAAAATTGTAGTCTAAGATCCTGGTGATCGGTACAGCTAGTCAAACTTAGTAAAAAACAGTCTCTTTCGTACATCAGATAAACGATTCGAAAATACGTGCAAAGAAAAATTCTACTAATGTTAGCAAGGTTCGTTCGTATGAACTAGTCGGTAGGTAGTCTGCATCTGTCTAACCACACCAACACAGAGCACTTTTTTGGGTTCTTTTTGCAAGTCTTTCGTCAGGCTGGGCCCCCACCACGGGTAGACTGTTTGGCCCCAGTGAAAAATAAGCGTAAAACATCTTTTCCAGCGACAGTATCGGGCTAATGATTGAAAAGTTGTTGACCCTAGTTCGATTCTCAAACGGGCAATGAGTCGTTGTTGACATGGTGTTGAGGAAATAAGGGGGCACATGGGCCTTGTGGACAAAAATGAGCAGTTACTAGTAGTCAGGGCAATGATTTAGTTAAAAACGCACAAAAACGAGGTTATAGCTTTACCTCGACTTAAGTGTAACGTACTAAACTTAGTTTATTCTTTTATTACTGTCTTTTCAACTGTGCTTAACTCAAACCTAGACATATATTTTGGTTATTTGTCCGTGACCAATCTAAACTTGTGGTGAATGACCAACAATAAACAAGCCAATTCGCTTAAAATTCCCCCCAAAAAAACAAGATTTTGAATTCATAGCTAAAATCGCGTTTGTAATGGCGAAAATCACCGAAATAAATTCGGAAATGACCAATAAATTACGTCCCAATTCCGACACATGACCGCAATTTCTAAACCAAAAAAAACAAACAAACCCAGGAATAAATTACGTTTAGGTCCGCTACGCCATCGAACAAAAAGTAAATCGTTTAAATCTCACCTGAAAAAATTCAAAAATCCTACCTCAATCTTAAACATCTTGTGAAAAAATAGCGATAATTTTCCCAGCACACATTTGTGGGCTGGATATTCGTGCCCATCGACATGCACGGTGACATCACAATAATTATCGTCGTCTTTTCGATCTCTGAAAATCAAAAACATCGGTTAAACAAAAAACAAAATAATAAGTGATGTCAAGGCCTGGAACCTGAGTTTGGATGAGAAAGCTACTGACACAACTAAAAAATAAAGTCTATTACAGCCTTAAAACAGGCTGCTTTGTGCTTACAGCTTAAACAATTTGTCGGTAACGTGGCCGAAAGGGCAAAAGCGTCGTTTGTACGATGATCTTGATCTCATGATCTGGATTCAACCCGTGCCCTAGTCACGTTGCTGCGTCATTGGATAGTACCCTTTATGATTTGTGACTTCAAACCAGCAGCAAATTTAATGGATAAGAATTCCAAGAAATCCATATGAACATTGGATCACTGGAAACTCTTAAGTGCGAATTTCTCGAAACACAAAGTAATTATCGCAATGAAAAGTGTGCGGATCATTCAGCGTCTGACGTTTTTCAGTGACAGGAGAATAAATATGCAATAGAATAACAAAAACAGTAAGATTAATGGAAGTGAATTGATTGAAAATTTTGAATTATGCTTGTTCTAAACGATATTGGAAAAAAGGACAATACTGTAAGAATGTCTTATCGAGATTATTCTCTATCTTTTTTATCACCCGATGTTCGTGAAAGTTGTGGAAACACCAGTCCAAGGTCAAGCCAGCACTTCAAAGTCTTCCATCATTTCGCTTTTTGCCAAATACCAGAGAAAATAAAGAAACTTAAAACAAACGTCACCTGTTTAGCTGCGCTAACATATTGGTTTTATGTGGTCCATGGTATACCTTGCTCTTGCAGCTCTCAGCTGATGAAACCTGAGCAATAATAAACTAAACAAATATTTCAGATCATGGTCGAACCCGATTGATAAAAACTAAATAAACATAAAGGGTTTCTAAAATGCAAATATTTGGTCGGTTTTATACACGTAGACCATAATTTCGTAGTCTAATCAACTTTGATCATACCAGCAATTCTACCGAAAATTCCTTTTTGAAGTCGCAAAAAAGTGAAGGTTATTACAGTAAATGTTGCGTATTGTGCTGTGACAGAGGCGTCGATTTTGAGGGGGCCAGAGGGCGGCGCCCTCTCGGGTCTGACACTGAAGGAAGCGAAATATGTCTGGCCCTCTCGGGTCTGACACTGAAGGGGGCGAAATATGTCTGGCCCCCTCGGTTTTCTGGCAAGTAATACCCACTTGGCAACAAGAAATCCGAAATTCAGGATTGAGATAGATCCAGAATGCGGCGAAGACCTTTTTTCGGTCTTAACCTGAAATCGGGGGCAAAATTCCAGACTAAAATAGAATTATTAAGTATAACCACACTTCGCAAGAATATTTCGCCCAATTGGAATTTGCTTTATTAAGAAAAATCAACGCTTATGCGCTGTGACGATAAGATATTACCAAAAGTATTTGAAGTCTATCCATTGGGTGCGTTTTGCGATTGTCCGTTTCTCTTACAAACAAATAAAACGAAAAGGGAAAATTATTGGAGATCGTCAAACTCATTTAACAACACTGTATTAGTGTCTTATCAAATAACCAAAACAAAAATAAACAGTTTTAAGTACATAGCTAAACATAACATAATAGATATCATAGACCTCCAACCTACTAAGCTGCATCAGGAATTCAACGTTTAAACGTACCACAGCGCTCTTTTTCGCGTTTTTTGATCGTTTCTTTGTTTGAGGCTTGTTGTTGTTAACTTGTTCATCGACTGCGTTTTGATCGGTCGACATGTTTGGTTTCAATACTTTCGAAGTTGAACACCACTGCGCGAATCAAAAGCTGCACAAAAACAAATCCACACTGTTACAACATATTTCAAAACTGAAAGCACTTTTAACGATTCCAGTAGCTTGCTTTCGTTTATCTGCAAGATGCTACTAACTTTAAAATAGGAATATATCTAGATTGCTTTTTATCTTTCCCTTTTCTGATAAATCTAAGTTTTCTCTGATAACCTCACCTCGACTAATTTATTATGAACCTGTAACGTTGATATACCTGATTTCTCTTTAATTTTAAACAATGAAAAACGTATGTAATTCGACATTTGCTGAAAAGTAATATTCAAATAGGATGCAGGAATGATCATATGAAATGCAACAGCTCAAAATACAGTACAATTACTTTCAGCTGTTTTTTGACAACGTACTAACCATCTGTGACTTGCTGCAATTGATCAGTAACAGACCTTGCTAAAACGATATTGTTTCAGGTTAAAAATTAACCACAATAACCTACTAAAACCAATCAACATTGCTTTGAAAAGGCTTGAAAGAAGTGCAGTTTAATGTGGCATAAAATAGAGACCAACCGCATTTTAATAGTAAAATCTTATCGTCTTCTTCCTCAAGTAATCCCATTTAAAGTGCACAAGAGCAAATTGCGATAACAACAATTTGTCTTTGATCTTGGATGGAAGCGTTTAAATTGTACAAAAGAAAGGAAGGATATGAAAGACCGTAATTTGTTGTGGACCTCAACCAACACGGAATAGCGACAATAAAAAAAAAACTTACCATTTGCAATTACATTTGAATTTTTCCTCGCAATTCCTCTCATTTCAGGCATTTTTACAAAAATGAACGTGACTTATAAATTTACTGCTACATAGCACAATCTATATTGTATAAGCACAAAGAATAATCTATTATGACAAAAAGATTACAAAACAAACGTCGTTCAACGAACGGAGATCGAACATTGCTACCTGCGAGAGAACAATTTCAAGTAGACGGTTATGGACCTGCGGCTCACCGGTTCAGACAGAAGTGGCATATTGCCGCTTATACAATCCTTAGCCTAGCAATAAATAAATTATTGTCTAAATAATTTAGTCATGCCACCAAAGAAGTAAAATTACCTATCACTTCGTTCCAACCTTCCTATAAAATTTTTCTCCTTTGAATGATGCTCGAGATGAGATTCAGATTTATGTCGATTGTCAACATATCTTTACATCATGTAATACCCGGTACCGGTACTTTATCAGCGAGAATAACTATCAGTAATTTTAAGCTCAATTAATACCATACCGTTAATGGTAAATCTGCAACGCAAAAGACAGATTACACACAAAAGCATTCCAAAGCAATCCAACACCAATACTAACCACATTTCAGTATATCTAACATAAACCATAAAAACACGTGTTAAAATAACCAATCAAAGCAAAAATATTCTACTCTTTGGCTGTAGCGATGGCGTAGCTAAGTTAGTAGAGCATCGGAAAGTGATCAAAAAGTTTCTCAAACTGACAATGTACCAATAGCCAAACTGAGGGTAAAAGTTAACGCTCTTTTTCAAAATTAAGACTTGTTGAAAAGAACTCAAAACGGATGGTTGGAGTTGGTGTGGTTATAGTAAGGTTGGAAAGTGGCCGAGTGGAAGGAAAGTTTGCAACAGAAAAAGTAGACCCGGGTTTGATTCCCGGTTGGGTCAAATCAAAGACTACAAAAATTGATATTTTCAGCTTTCCTGCCCGACCTTCAGCAATAAAAAGGGACAGTGAAATTTCCGAGCGTGGTAGACAGGTGTCAGCTTGACTTGAAGACCGAAAAGATTCCTCCGCTGTCTCCTGGCAAAGGCAACTTGGTAAACAAAGATGCGATTACAATTAGACAAAGGTAAGATTGCTAATGCTTGGTTCCTATGTGGGAATCAATGAAACAAAGTTTACAGTTGACAAAAACAGGATTAGATCAAAGTCGAAGCTTTTCTAAACCGATGCTGACAGCCAAGAAATTGTTTAGGGATCAAAAATTGCTCTCCAATAATCGCACAAAACAGCGGTTAGATGCACATAATAGCACATGCGATGGACGCTAAAATATCAGGCAAACTATTGTTACCAAAACCTACGTATGTACAAAAATTAGAAAAAATACCTGCTTAGATAAGCAAGCTACGGTGCATGTAATAAATTCATTAAAAGAATTCAACAAGTAATAAAAAACAACGCATTCGCAGAAAACAAAGTAAAACGCTATGCAGTTGATTCACGATACACAACTCACTGGTACATAGAAAAACATCATCAAGAATAATTAAATTATATATCAAGTATTTCTGAATCATTTTTTGCAGATGCAGAGTTAAAGACGTCGCTTAAATCAAAAATTGAAATTAAAACTTAGGTTAAGTGTTGCCTACTGAAAAACTAGCTTATACGATAAAACTTTAATTGGTAAGCCTAGCGAATGACTGGCCTGCCAATGAAATGGCTGAATCAATTGCTAGCCTAATTGGGCAAATCATGTACTGTCAAGTAAAAAATGGGCAGGTTTTTTAAACGGCAACACTCTCGCTCGCAACGAAATTATACTTTATTTTACTAGCATGGTAAAAAGGTTTTTGAGCGCACAGTCAGTTGACAAAATGGAGCTTTAAAAAAAACAAACTAGTGTTTCTTAAAACCTTTTCGTTTCCAGTCAATTATTAAGGCATTACTTACTAAAGCAAAACAACAATTAAAGCACAAGAGTTCACGTACAGCACCGTAGTTCACATAAAATTAAACTGTAAAATAGGAATTTTTTTGCTTTTATGATTAGGTTCCAAATGAGAAAGCGTTAGTGAAACAGGTCGTAACTCGTAAGCTGCATGCTAAATGTGATTTTGCTGCAACAAAGTTACGTTACATCCTCGCAAAAAGACACCAAAATTAAACTTAAAATTGAGACCGAAAGTCGATTGAAAAAAAAAAAAAAATTGTCACATTGCTCGCTGAATATTCCTTGGTATGGAAGCTAATTCTTTCGACTCCGGTTAGTTGATTTTGCAATTGAATTGCAACAACAACTGAAGATTTACTTCTTTCTTTTGTTTCTCTTCCTCTGACCTCCGCCGGCTTCTTTGGCGTTTCCTTTAGTGGTTTCTTGACTTTTATTCGAATCTTGTTCATTAACTAAAAATACAACATATAAGATTGCATTTTGCACTGATATCTGCTCCATGGTTTGTACTTTCAAATCAAGTCTTTCATTATACTGTACTAGCGGTATTACACCGAAGCATGTAACGAGTTTGCGAGGCCCATCTCCGCGTCATAGCAAATGCGGGTAGCACAGCTTTTTTTGAAGAAATGGTGCAGCGGTTGCGAGCCATTGGCAACTCTGATTCCAATTTGACCGACACGAGATTTAAACCTCAGACTTCCCGCTTCAGAGACGAACGCGTTAGAGCCCGACCGACTGGACGGTACGGCTTATATACGTTTTGGACCACACCAACGCAAAAACCCTGTTCTAGGTAAATGGTTATTGATTAATCAAGAAAAAGTAGTCTGCACGCGACAACTTTTTGTGTTTTTGATAGCCTTACAGATTTTGAAGTTCAAGTAAACCCATACTTTTTTCGGTTAAAAAATGCCAACCAGCAGACTTTTAATTCAACTTCAAGCTCTTTTGAAAAGTTTACCTTACCTTTAGTGTTTTTTGACTTGGATGTTTTTGTGCTTTTCGCACCATCGCTTTTGTTGGCCTCGTTAGATTTTTCTCCTTGGTTTCCAGTTTGTTTGGTTTTGCATTGAGAAGGCATTTCAAATTTGACTTCTACAACCGGGTTAGAAACTGGGACTTTGTCTGAAGTGTCTTGGTTTTTGCCTTTCTTTCCTCCTCTTCTATTTCGTTTCTTCGATTTAGTTTCAGCCCCACTTGGATCCGGAGCATCGTATTCTGTTTTGTCGTGTTTACCATCTTTTTCATCCAAAGCAATCGCTTGCGGTTTTTCGGTATGTTCAAGATTTTTCTTCTCTATGCTTTCATTGCTTTCAGCTTGTGCTTTATCGCTTGTAGGAGTATCGTCTCGAATAGAAAGAGCTTCCAATTTTTTTGACAAGCCTTCATCTTCAAAGTAATCTGATTGCTTAGTGTCTGGTATCGAGTCAATGGGCTTGGTTTCCATTTGAGGTGGATTCTGGGCCGTTTGTGGTTGTTCGGGTTTTGTTTCAACGGGTGGCTGGGCAGGTGCAACATTTTGTTCTTGCTTTGACTTCGAAGCAATTGCTTTAAATTTTGTGGACGTTGATTGAGCGTAGCCTGGTATTGAAGTTTGCTTTCTTGCTGTTTGCTCATCACCAAAACCATCGTCGTCAAAATCAGGAGGAACTTTGAACGTTATGTTTTGAACTATAAATAGCAAATAAAAACATTTAATGTTTACAGTACTACGAACTTAAAGGTTTTGCCGCGAAGCAGACGAAGAGCTTAAAGATGTTTCGTCAGAGCAAGTCAAAAATTAAAATCAGTATAACACTAATAAAATATGCCCGCAGCAGTGTGATTCGCTGTTAAGCTCTTTAGGGGGGTGACATTAAATCTTCAGATCCTATTTGAATAAGTTATCCTATCACCTAGCCCAGTGGTTCCCAAACTTTTTTGAAAAAAATTCACAACGGACCTCTTGCAATTTTTTTAATTTAAGGCGGCCTTCTCTGCAAGGCTAAAAACACAGGCACAAAAAGACTGAGCTTCAGCTAGGCCACAGGAGTAGCTAGCTAACTATAGTAGTAGCGGCCAATAAACTGAATTTTTTTCTCTGTGACGAGTGACGCCATTGGGGAGTCGGGTAGTGTGATCACAACAAACGCATAGGAAGCAAAAAATGGATCTCACAAGCATAGATTGCATATCTCCTCCACTCACAGGAGTCGGAAGCAAAATTATTACGCTTTGCGCAAAGCAAGGTCTATATCAAATACCGTTCGCGGACCTTCTAAAAGTGCTTCACGGACCCTAAAAGGTCCGCGGACCTCACTTTGGAAACCACTGACCTAGCCCCTATATACCTTACTGGAGAAACAGCCTTTTGGGGGCATATTGTAGTTCGAAATTATGTTAGCAACTTGGGTTGAGTAAAGCAGCAATCCACTTTTTCAGCACTTTTGAAGTAACTTGGGAACTTTTTCCAAGTTAAATTAAGACTTTGTAGAAATGACGCTCTATTTTACTCAAACTCAAAATTTTCCTCGCCTTATCTTAGTTTCTGACAATCTCCAGTTCAACGAAGCATGAAACCGATTAATTATTCGTGATTAGCGTGTAACACTAAACCAGTAAACCTTGGTTCGATTCCCAGTCGGGTCAATCGACAAACTTTAAAACTGTTGTTGCAGCAAGCAAACGTAATGTTTTGCGATTTATGCTAGGTTACGAAACCGCAATAGCCAACATATCCCCGGAAAGATTTTTGACATACTCTGCTCAAGACAAAGTGAGTCTATTCATTATTACTGACATTCATTGTTCTTCTACGAGGTATATAACATTGAAGCCGGCCACTTTTGGAATGGTGTGGCAATGGACACGTCTTTCCTGGGATCTCCCACACACTGTTGAGGTTCTATGGCATGACACTTTGTTGCGCTATGCTTTCATTGGCCGTAAAGACCTTGGCACGCCAACCACTCCTCAATGAAAAAGTTAATTTGAAATAAAACACGCAGGGCATTGAGAGGTGCGTAAATTTAGGGCCCACGACGTTTTGACGTGATCAGTCTAGACGAGGGAGGTTTTGATCCCAAACAAACTGACTAATCCGAAACTTGAGACGTTTTGACACAAAACCTTTAACCCTTACTCAGCCACGACATAACTTCTAATTATACTTCGGGAGCGTCATAATGTCCTTTAATTTACCTGAATACAACCAAGTTGCCGCGGCCAGAAAACAACGAAGAGACCTTTCGGTCTTCGAGTCAACCTTCCAACTGCTCAAAATATCCAAACCAAGCCTACCTGTCTACCACTCACGGTGGAGGCTTCACACTATCCCTTGGCTGAACTTCAAACAGGAAAGCTATGAATACCAACTTTTAGTTTTTAGCTAGACCAGACCGGAAATCAAACCCAGGTCTACCGTTTCAGTAGCATGCAGAGGCTCTATCCACTCGATTGCTCATCAGTAAATTTGTTGAAAGAATGGTTGATCGGTAAAAGAATGGGTGAGAGGACGAATCAAGAGTGATACCAGCGTGGGGCAAATTAATGAAAAACGTTAACTTCGTAAAGAGTTAATTCGCTAAGAATTAACAGAAATCAGAATGAGTAATTTTTATCTCGTATAGAAATTAAAAAATTGCTCAAAGCAATTTTTTAGCTCAGTTAAAGTAAAATAGTTAACTGAAAAACAAAAGTAACGCAAGTTAAAAGTCAATTCGTTAATTTTTTTTTTTAATTTAAAATTAACCTGTAGTTGATGCCAAATAAAATGATTCCATTTCTATACGAGATAAAAATTACTCATTCTGATTTCTGTTGCTTTAGTATCTACTATTCTAATAAAGATAGACACAGTGCAAGCCTTTTTTATATTTTATTGTTCTGCTACTCTGGCATTAGGACGCATGGTGTAGCCTCAAAAATTTAACGGATTAACGTAAACATTAAAGTAATTTAACGAAGGTTAGAGTTAATAAGTTAACTCACGAAAGCATTTTTTTCGTTAATGAAAAACTTAACTTCGTTATTAACGAATTAACGAGTTAATGCATAACACTGAGTCATACATATACAAAAAAAATGATTTGAACTTTTCAGTAGTACTAAAAATTTAATGTTTACTGAAGAAAGCGAATAATAATGCAAGCTGAAGTCCAGCGCGCCGTACGGCAAAAGTAAACCAAAAACTTTTAGCACTACTTACATGGAAATATTTGAATGACCCTTCTGAAAAACTTTGGATGGATCCTTCCTTTTGAGTCGCCTTCACTCAGTATAACTTTGTTACTTGAAATGAAAAACTTAATTCCAGCTGCAAAGCATGTAAACCAAGATAGTTGCATGATTACTTGATTACTTAAATCAGCAATGCAAAAAGACTAGCGTTGCAATTTATCTAATAATACAGTATTTCCATAATCAGGATTATTTTTCAGAGATTAGTGTTAAAAGCTAGCTATAAACATAAAACCAGATCTATATTTTAGTGAAACACAACGTTTTAAATATTTTAGGCGTTACTACACGGCCCTTGACAGGCTTTCCGCACAGTGTTAACAATAGGCAAAACTCACCTTCCATAGCTTTACTCATTTCAATTTCAATCGCAACTTCACAACTTTTTCTCATACCACTGACCACATTGGGATCATCAGCCAGCCCAATAGCAAAGTGGATGTGGTTTCTCTGAAAATACAAGCAAACTCGCCAAGTCGCTGTATAGTCTCTAATCATATCTGCTGAACTACTGCGATGTTATACCTCGATTTCTTTCAAAACTCTATGTTTGTGGCGAATAAATAAAGGAACGAATTGATTATTTGCTATCTGCATGTCTTACAATAAAAAGCACCCTAACCCATCGCAGGTTAAAGTAAACAGCTGTTCATGGAAGTCGATGAAAGACGCACACGATAATTATTAATTAAGTTATTGCTTAGGCACTAATTTCTTACTACTTGAGCATGATTAGAAACGCTCCACGAACGAGAATCCTAATTAACTGATGAGGCCAACTAATTACCATGCAGCTGCATCTGTGAGGCATTGCTTTCAGTAGCAAATGCCTGCGATTGCGTTCAGTTCATTTTGCTATCATTACATCTAACAATTTATAGGCTCCACTTTCCAGTCGTGATACTACCATAAAGAATTCTGTGGTTTACATTGATATCTCTATCACTTTGTCTAATATTTGGCTCACAAGTCATGTTAAACAGAGATAAAATTTAATCCACCTTGAGGCATAACGTATAACAGATGATGCAATAAAAACTGAATAAAAACGACTCCTTTAAAAAAAGCTCTGCCCTCCACCTCACGGTACAGATGGACTGATTCGACAGGATGAAGATTCAACCAGCTGGCTGCAAGAAACCTTCCCGGACATTGACAAGAAGCTCAAACGACCGAAATTTAACATAAATTATACAGATAAAAAGCTGTTTACAACAGACATACTCGTAGGTTTTACCTTCATTCGATTCAATCCAGTTTTCTGTATTTCGGGCCAAACTTCAAAATAAGTTCCATGGAATACGTTGGGGTATAGGTTAGGGTCAGTGATGGGCGTTAAAGCCAAAGATTCAACCTAAAATGCTTTTCTGTTATCATCTTTGGAAACTTTTTTGCAAACACGAAATGCAATGAAAATCACGTGGTACAATCGCATTATATTAACAAACAGAAAGACTGCAGTATGAAGTACAATCTCTAGCACCGAGAATTAGATAAGTTTGCAAAATGACAAAATACGAGTTACGAGCATTTTTAAATTAATGTGTATTCTTGTGAATAGTTGTAATATATACCTGCTCAACTACCTACAATCATTTTACAGGATGTAATCTTGTTTTTTTATGAGGATGAAAACAAAGTTGGGAGGCAAACGAGAAGCAATTTAACTGCTAGACCAAATGAATTTACAATTTAAACCAAAGCCTACCAAATTCATCGCCTTAGTCTCAACTAGCAAATTCGAAAAAACTTCTTTTGTTACCTGTATCGTGTGGCCTTGGACTGCTTTGATGTACCATTCTTTGTCGACTTCTCTCATTTCAAATCGTTTTTTGTCATTTTTGTCAACGATATGCTGTATATGTTCAAACTTCAGTTCTCCGCAGACACCCTTAAATCGTTCATCATTCAAGATATCATTCACCTTCACATATCCCTCTGAAAAGATATAAATTTATACCATTGTTTGAAAAAAGTTTTACTGCATATACAATATATACCAAAAACTGGCTTGTGGTAATAACTGTTGAAGTGATATGTTGTACCTGTACCGGTATTCCTATTCAAACAAACAAATAAATTACAACCAAAAGCCAAAAAAAAAAATAGAGAAACTGTCTGTACCGGTATTTATTAAGGTTTAAAATTTTGCTTTACAAAGTACTGTCAATATCGCAAATAATTTTCACCACAGTAGTAAAATCAGCATTTTAAAGCTAACTGGGACAGTGCATAAAGAAATGGTCATGACGGCTTATGCTGCAGCAAATCTTGCAGTTGATACCACATTCGATTGTACATTAGGGCAGACCCTTTCAGGGTCATTTTTCAATTTTAATTAGCATGGGTGTTAGATTTTTGCCTTGAGCCAAAAAAATGAGAAATCCAAAATTTTTTTGAAATTGGACCCCGTTTAGATACTGCCCCCAGGACTTTTTTTGTATCGCGCCCGCTCAAATCTGAGAATACTCATAAAATTGGTATTACTAGTGCTAGATATGCAATGTTGGTATTCATTTTTATTGTTTTTCAGAGAGGAAGACAATGGTGATCTTTAATTTAGCATTAGAGTTAGTTTTAATTTTTTGAATTTTTCTTGCAACGTAACTTTTTTGAAAGGGTGTTAATTTTTTAACATTTTCTTTCAAGTTTTATCACAACTGTTTGCATCAAATGATGTATTATCGAAAAAATACAGTTAATGCAATACAAACAGCAATGATAGCCTTGATTTTTTTGAGTAGCATGAGCAGTTTTTCTTATGACGTGGTATTTTTTTCCGATCCATTGCTTTTTTCTTCCAGCAATAGTACACAGTGCTTTACCAATCTGCCTTTTTGAGCCAGCAATTCGTCCACTTGCTGTTGTTGTCATTTTCACAGCACGTTCCACAGCCTGCGTATGATTTGGATAATATGGGTAAAGTAGTTGCTTAACGAAATGCTCGATATCTGTACAGCTTTTGATTTATGGAGGCTCATGCAATACTAAACATATTTTTTGTGAGTAAAATAGGTGACACCATTGCCACGGCCGTTAGTGTTACCAGTGTATGATGTTTCTTCAAAGATGCACCTGGGTAGATGAAATTCTCGGACTGGGTCTCACTCTCCTTCTTGATTTCCTTCTTCAGCATATCTGATTTTCTGAATAATATTGACAGATTTTGCTCTTACAGTCTTGTGTTCATGTTCCAGCATAGCCCACAGCAATTTTTCAGGATAAGCAAAATAGTAAACTCTTGCTGCACAAAACCTGTCAATATTATTCAGAAAATTAAATGTTTAGAAGATACATACCAGACTTTTGGTATAAATTTTCTATAACTGTGAGGTAGCACTTCACTCACTTTTCTGCTTTCTCATTAGGTTAGTGTTTCATCAGTATTTGAATTCACACATAACCTATCCTGGTATAGCCCACCCGAACCTTCAAACCACACACAAAAGCAATTTCTGTACTTGCTATGGTACCCTCTTCTCAGATTACTCTGATCAAAGTCTGACAATAAGGTCACCAAAAAAAGGATTCTTGACCAGTATCACACTGGCACTGCACTTAGCTCAACCACATAGCACTAGCATCACTAAGCAATAAACGTGGACACCATATATGACATCCCATAAGCAATTTGCAACATTATTGCCTATATGCATATTTCAAACTTGTTTGTTGTCGTCAGGCGTATATAACTGTGTAAATGCCTACTACAAATTTTGGACTCAAAATGCCAAAATTAACGTACTTGCCAGTAAAGTAAATTGCTTTAAACAATGCCAGTCAACGCCCATACGAATAAATGAATGACAGTCCTCTTTCTGGTGACCTTGTAGACAGACCTTAATTAAAGTAATCTGAGAAGAGAGTACGATTGCAAGTGCAGAAACTGCCCTCGTGTGTCATTTGAACGTTCAAGTGGGCTGCCACGATAGGTTATTTGTGAATTCAGATACTGATGAAACACTGGCCTAATGGGAAAGCAGTTATGTGAGCGAAGTGATACATCACACTTGTAGAAAATCAGATATGCTGAAGAAGGAAATCAAGAAGGAGAGTGAGACCCAGTCCGAGAATTTCATCTACCCAGGTGCATCTTTGAAGAAACATCATACACTGGTAACACTAACGGCCGTGGCAATGGTGTCACCTATTTTACTCACAAAAAATATGTTTAGTATTGCATGAGCCTCCATAAATCAAAAGCTGTACAGATATCGAGCATTTCGTTAAGCAACTACTTTACCCATATTATCCAAATCATACGCAGGCTGTGGAACGTGCTGTGAAAATGACAACAACAGCAAGTGGACGAATTGCTGGCTCAAAAAGGCAGATTGGTAAAGCACTGTGTACTATTGCTGGAAGAAAAAAGCAATGGATCGGAAAAAAATACCACGTCATAAGAAAAACTGCTCATGCTACTCAAAAAAATCAAGGCTATCATTGCTGTTTGTATTGCATTAACTGTATTTTTTCGATAATACATCATTTGATGCAAACAGTTGTGATAAAACTTGAAAGAAAATGTTAAAAAATTAACACCCTTTCAAAAAAGTTACGTTGCAAGAAAAATTCAAAAAATTAAAACTAACTCTAATGCTAAATTAAAGATCACCATTGTCTTCCTCTCTGAACAACAATAAAAATGAATACCAACATTGCATATCTAGCACTAGTAATACCAATTTTATGAGTATTCTCAGATTTGAGTGGGCGCGATACAAAAAAGCCCAGGGTGCAGTATCTAAACGGGGTCCAATTTCAAAAAAATTTTGGATTTCTCATTTTTTTGGCTCAAGGCAAAAATCTAACACCCATGCTAATTAAACTTAAAAAATGACCCTAAAAGGGTCTGCCCTATTGTACATTAACTATTTTCTGACACAACCTAAAGTCAGGTGAAAACTCTAAATCTAAAGCAATAGTGAAAATTTCAAACTTGGGGTGAAAAATTCAAAAAAGTTTTTTGCAAATAATCAATAAAAAGCGACAAGAGTCTGCTGCCTTGCCTTTTCAAAAAAATTTGATGCTGTGTTAAGTTCAGATAGTTCTGAAAAAAACAAACCGACACTTTATACATTTTTTTTTTTTTTCTGAAGACCATTGATAATAAAGTCAATTTACCTGCATCCATTTTGATCCATTTGTATTTTCCATGTCTGACAATGCGAACAATTTCTTTTGAAACCTCTACATCACCAGGATAGGAGATATGAGAGAAGTCTTTATGCTGTCCTCTGGATTGATTTGAATTTGAATGGAAATTGTTGTAATATGAGGACTGATGAGAATTATAACTAAAATAAAATTAAAACTGTGTAGCTATGCCGCAACATTTTAAAGCTAGCCTTTTGTAAGATAGACGTTGATCATAGCACACCTCAACGTTATATAAGAGTTTTTTTTATAAATATAATAAACATAGCTTTGGGAAAGCTAACAAATTCATGGAAATATCACTTTAAGTATACTTTAGTACAAGATTGATGCAAAATGTCAAGCACATATAATATCTTTACAGCTTTGGGCACAATTTTTTTGAGAAAAATTAGGACACCTGCCGGTTAGCCAAAAAGTTAGAAGAAACACTGATTTAAAGCTTGTGTTAAGCAGCATGCTGAGCACAGTCCATACTAATGTTAATTCATTTTCAAAGAACTTTAGAAGAATTCTATATACAATGAAATATTATTTAAAGCATCAATAAAACAGCTGTAGAATTTTGCAAACGTGTATCAAGATAAAAAACACCATCTTAATGTTCCATAACATAAATTAAGTTGATAGTAGGGATTTTCATTTCAGAATAATTATGTGTTCTAGATTAATTCCGAATCCTTAATCGAATCCTAAATCTATACAACGGCCGTCAGTACCAACTTGTTTTTTCCTCTTAAATTATGGTGAAAACTAAAAAAAAAAAAGGAAAGGTCTTCACTCAGAATTAGGACGTCTTTCCTCCCAAATTAAAATGAAAACCAAAACAAAAAGGTCTTCACTCAAAATTAGGACGTTCTTTCTCCCAAAATAAGGTGAAGACCAAAAAAAAAGGTCTTCACTCAGAATTACCTAGGATATTTTTTCTCACAAATTAAGGTGAAAACCAAACTTGCAGTTTTTCTTCACAACTGAACCGAATCCTGAAAATGGAACCAATTCCAAATAGGATTCGATTCTGTAGGATTTGATATTCTGAAATGAACATCCTTAGTTGATAGCAGTATTTTGTTGTCTCAAACTTCTATCAAAGAAAAGGTATAATATGGTAACTATACTTACTTGTTGTAGTGTCGACTGTCCGATTGGTAGGATCTACTATTGTCATACCGCCTGTCATTTCGAAAGTTTTGTTGATTACGATCATTTCTTGGTGGACCAAACGACTGTCCTTGAGACCTATTAAAAGACAGCAAATCCATAATTTAGCACCTGGTAGCCAAAAGTTGAAGCAAAAGTGGCTACAGGTGCAATGTGAAACAATTGCTTCCATTGCAAAAGATGTTGCCAAATGAGAGCGAAAAGACTGAAGTCTTTTATATATACAAACTATTGCTCATCTCCCAACCATGACAAAAAAGGTTGAATTAGTTTATTAGTCCACTAACTTTGTTAACATCTGAATATGAAGCAAAGTTGAAGTTATTAACCAAACCAATACCCAGAATACCAAAATAAAATTTTGTGCCAAGGCTACAGCAGATCCAAAGTACCACAGAAAAACAATATGAATGTGCAATGAAATGATCCATCAAAATTACTATGTGCAAATACAAAATAAAAAAAACACAAACATAATCAAGCAAAATTCACACCAAAAAGAAAACGTTTGACTTTAACCAGCTAAAACACTAGAAGTTTCAACTTTTTAGGATATATATTATGTGTGTAATTCTCAAACTCTCATTTTAGTTTCTGTCCTGCCGACAAAAGTCTAAAAAACACATCAATTAACAACAAAACCGATAAAACTTGTGCCAAAATCTCACTTTACTTCTCTTGCTACAACTTTCTCTTGGAAAACACTTCACCTCTTCACATCACAAATTACACTTTTTGTAATAAAAACTGGTAAATTTTGAGTTGAGGCTGGCTGTTTTTACCTTTTTGTTAATCTTTAGCCCCATTTGTACTTAAAACTTTGAGAGCATTAACGTCATTATCAGTGTTATGGTGAAGTTTGTTTAATTCCCAATGCTCTTTCTGCTTGAGCAAATGCTTTTTTTGCTTTAGCACCATCATAAAATTGCAAAAGCAAAAAAAGCAAGTATTTTCATTTGAACGAGAGCCAAAAAAGTTTTCAGTTGCCTGCGCAGTGCTCAACAGGACTCTATAGCCTCAGAATTGTTGCAAATTTGCTTGCAAATGCCAGAAAATCACTCAAATTCTATCGTTTTAAATCAGTACAAAATTAAGCTTCTTTTTTGATTTGAAATTTATTCTATTTCGATTGTTCTTAATATTTTATATTATTTTTTTGTTGCGGAGGCTTGCACTGTTCTTCATTTGTTCTTAAATTTTGATCAAAAATGAGCCTCGTAAAATTATTCTTAGTGTACTGGATTATTTCAGCTGCCAGTGCCATAATTTAGGTTGGTGAGGGGCTTTTGGGTTGTGTGAAAACAATTTTTGCATTTTCTACCCTACCGTATATACTCGCCTATAGGTCGCACCACCATATAGGTCGCACTATTAGTTTTGTGTTAAAAAAGTTGAATTTAGCGTTGACTCGCACATAAGTCGCACTATCTTTTTTGCACAGATAACTTCGAAAATTAAGATAAATTTTTGAAGTTATCTGTGCGAAAATTAAAATAAACTTCAAAAATTAAAATAAATTATAAACAAATAACTTCGAAATCGAACATTAAAATCGCAAAAACCATTTTTTCTTAACAAAGCGGGAAAATCCAACGCACGCTGAGTGGTCGCATGTGCGTGTATGAAACTGTCTCACATTGGTATGTGCGAGCACAAGCGCAATTCATGTCTATAATGGCTTATTAGCCGGAAAATACAGTACTTGCAATCAAGGATGGCAGTACGGTACGGTACGTTGGTACGATACCGTACGCCTCGATTTTTGCTAAGAGGTACGGTACGCTTTTTTTGTAATGGTATGGGTACGGTACATAGGTACGGTACGCTTGTTTGTAATGGTACGGGTACGGTACGTTGGTACGCTGTTTGAATTAAAAATCCCAGACTTTTTGTACATAGCACCGGATTTTTGTATGCAGAGGCAAAAGACAGCTAAATCAGACGCTAAATGTGTGAATTGAGATCGTTGATTTATAGACTAGTAATTTCAAAGTCAGTTAAAGTTGCGAGTAGTTGAAAGCAAGAATGGCAGTACGGTACGGTACGTTGGTACGGTACTATACGCTTCAATTTTTGCTCAGAGGTACGGTACGCTGGTACGGTACGCCTTTTTTGGAATGATACGGGTATGGTACGTTGGTACGGTACGCTTCAAAAATTGAACTGAAGTACGGTACGGTTCAAAGTACGTAGTACGCAAATTCCGAACGTACCGTACCTTACAGCCATCCTTGCTTGCAATAGCCAAAAACTTTCAAGGTATGTCGCGCGGATAGATCGCACCCATGTTTTTTGTTAAAAAATATGAGAAAAAAGTTGCGACCTATAGGCGAGTATATACCGTAAATTATTGTTTCACCAATACAAAAATTTTTCTGCGTAAGATGTGAGATTTTGTGCAACATGCCAGCTTCTAATAGGCATAAGTTAATTCAAGCCCAAATCTTAATTCTTGCAAATTGGTACTGTATAAAAAGTGCATAAGTAACCCTAATCAATTTTGCTGTTTCTTACTCTTTTTGTTTCTTTAACAAAAAAATTTACAGCAAAATATTCACTCCAATATAAACGCATTTAACTTAAGCATAAAACTAATCAAACTTCAAGGATGAAACAGTGAGGTTATGAAAAGACACCCAGACCTGATATACCTGGAACAAGTGTCATTAGACAATTACTGGCTTTGAGCTAGACAGTACTGTAGATCTTCAGTGTTAATAACAGGCTGCCAGTGATTTTGTCACAAACCGATTACCGTACCAATGGCATTCTGAAAACAGAAGCGACGGAATAGGCTTATCTGCCAAATCAGTGGTGCACCAGGGGAGGTTTGGGGGTTAGAACCCCCCCTTTTTTGGAACTCAAAAAGCAACATAATTTTGTTGATATAACGCAGTTCGTAACGCTTTGTTCTAGTTACTATTTACTAAATAAACACTTTAGTTGTAGTTAATCACTTAAGATGTTGTTTTAGGGCTGTAATGTGACCCTACAAGATATTTAGCAAGCAATTGAGATTTTTGCATTTGTCTCACCTACAGTATTGCAGACAGAAACGTTGTGGAGCTATGCGTAGTTGTGTATTTAGTATATCCATGGATATTAAATAATGATTGCATTATATCAATTATAAACTTCTGAGTAAAACAGAGCTTGACACTAAAAAGAGACAGACGACCACTTAGTGAAAAAAGTTGCGCATTGTAAAACAAAACTACTAATCCAAATGCACTTTTGCATAAAAAAAAAAAAATTAGATTCAAACGTTGAGAATTCAATCCTGCAAATGTATTCAGGAATCTAAAAACCGCTTTTAATAGCATTGGAGCTACCATTTCCAAATAATTTTTCTATATTTTTGCATTAACTTTATAGTATTTTAAGTAATCTTTGCAGCATCAAAAGTCATGATAACAACCAATTGTCTATTTTAACGTAATCAACCTCTTTAGATGCCACCACATTTTAGTTTTTCTTCATTCTTGTATAGATTCATGAACAGAGCTGGATGAAAATGTATAATCTAAAACAGCCTTTTTTCAGTCTATCTATTTCTCAATGAGTGAAAATGATAACTCCGACACTATTAAGGGCTATTTTGAAATTCTATATCATTAACAAGCTTTTTGAATTTAAAAACAAATTCAATTAAAAGGATTAAGCCAAATACACAATCTTTTAGCATTTCATCATACTTTGGACTTGACCAATAAGTGTGTAGGGATGATTAGACTATGCAAAATAAATTCTTTCAAACTCTTCCAAATCTCAATAATTTAGCTTTTTCTGGTAGCTCTAAAAGTGTCATTCAAATGGCGTTAAAATGGCTATTTTTTTCAAAAAAAATGTAAGAATTGCCCAACGGCTGGGGATTTTGCCCCAAGGCTCCCATAGTGGTAACTTGTTCTCTTGCACACAATCTTAGCAACCAACAACTTTCAAAATCGTTGTTACAGGGTTTCTGAACAAAAAATGCAACAAAATGCAACTATTACTGTGAAACCCTCTTTGATTGTAAAAACATGCATTTTTATCAAAGGTTAAAATGAATTAACCATAATTGGGTACTTGTTGACTTTTGAGAGATTAAACCTCCCCCCCTTTAAAAATTTCTGGGTGCGCCCCTGTGCCAAACGTATTGTATGATACTATTGCACCATTAAAAGGATGTTGTTAAGTATATGCCGTCTGCTTTTTTACGGAACCTCTGCAACGCGTGTATGGGTGTGCACGTGCTCTGGCTCCTCTCATGCATGCACTTATTAAGGTTAGGGCTAGATTTGGAAAATAGCTTAGATTGAGGAGAAAGAAAGAGTGCATGCGCACTTATACACGCATTGCAGAGTTTCCAGAAACAAAAAAGGGACAGCTCGTACTTAACAACATCCCATTAAAATTAAAGCATTGCCCAATACCAACAGTCATTAAATTATTCTACAATCCCCAGAGCTGTCTTGTCCTAACCTGTAACTTCACTTTGTGGCGAAAACACTTACACAAAATCACTTCAAGACAAGATCAGTTGTCAGTGGATCACTGATATTGATAACAGTTAACAACGTAGCTGCAGGCACTTTGCACTTAAATAAAAACAACTTTTTGCAAATACAGATAAAGCTTTTTATAATAGCCAAACAGCAAAGCAATTAAAACTTTTTTTCAAGGCAGTTGCTAAGGTTACGTGACCGTAATTTTCGTTTTCGGAATTAAAAGTTATGTGACTACTTTTGCTGTTCAATTTACTATATTTCAAGCTGGCATCGCTGCCTGAACCCTAACTCAAATAATAAGATTTTAGAGAAAAAAAAGGATTATATAGCAAAATAGCTCTCAAGCACTATTTTTAAAAAGCGTGTCCAGCGGGAATTGATATTCCATCCCTCTGCATTGTAGCCAAGCGCATTAACCACTACGCCATCAGGACTTCGAATTCGATGCGTCATAGTGCTGTATTTAAATCGAATCAATGCGAAAAATTCTCACGTTAACTTTTAATTCCTAAAAACGAAAATTACGGTCACGTAACCTTAGCCACTACCTTTTTTCAACAGTAATTCTAAACTACTGATATATTCTAGTTAAACAGCAGACCAAAAAATCCTAACCTTTCATGATAAGATCGTTTTGCATCATATTGACTTCCATTTGTGAAGCGTTGTTGACCACGATTTTCTTTCCATGAACCTTGCACCCGACCTTGCGATTGATTGCTACTGGTATTTGGGGGTCGACTGCCATCTCCAACTTGCATGTTCTCAGCACTCATGACTAATTTCAGATTTGTGATACAGTAGATACCCAGTACTGAGTAAAGCCTACTTCAGACTTCAGCAATTATGGTAGCCTACTGTCAGACTGTAATTACAGTGAAGTACCGGTACCTTCGAACATATGTCCAATAGCCCCGGTAGGCCTACCTGCCACTAACATGACTATGGCAGACTAGCCTCAGGCCTAAGTACAGGGTTGCCACAGAAAGTGCAAAACCAAATTCCAGGACTTTTTTAGGTCATTTTCCAGGACTTTTCCAGGAATGTTTGAGTTTTTTTTTTTTTTTAAGGACATAAAAATTGATTTTGACTATTACTCTTTCATGTACCTACTCTTTTGAACTTGTGGTTGACGAAAAATTTCGATGTAACGCATTTGCATTCCTAGTACTGACAACTAGCCAGGTGCAAAGCTAGAAATTTGCAACGGGAGGATTACGCTTTTTGGTAGGGGGGCAGAACCCCAAGACGCCAGAAGCCATCGGGGGTCTGGGGGCAAAGCCCCCAGCATTCGAAGATTTTGCAATTTTTTTGCAATAATAATTTAATTTTAGGCCTAGTTTGGTCAAGTTTATTGCTTTTAAAACTTGGCATAGAAATTAGCACTGCAAAAACATGATTAAACTGAATGCATAAATGGGCTACAGTATGAGGGTGATAGCTAGAGCTCAATCGATATGATACCGATATATAACTCATAAACTACCAAATTTGGTCTATATTTTTCACTTAACTTGACACTAAAAGCTTCACTAATTCTCCTCTCAACAAAAGATTATTGCAAACGCAAGTCATACTAAGCAAATTGAACGCAAGAATATTCGTGCTTACTCTTAAATATAAACAGTTTAAGGTAATTGTGCTAAGCCGGTATTTTATCGGCGGTAGATAGCCGATACGATATGCCGGCTTGGCCCTGATATCGGCCAAAATATATCAGCTGACGCTAGATACATCGGTGGAGCTCTAGTGATGGGTAATGGTAAAACTTCAGTCCTAGCTTTATTTTCAGCTAGTTAACTATAAAATCCTATTATTTGAAACAATTGAGCTTATTTGCACGCCAGGGTGCAAACAAAAAACTCTACCCTAGCCCTAACCCAACCTTAAACTTAACCCAAACTGTAACCCTAGCTCTAACCCTAACCCAAACTCAAAATCTAAACTCCAAGAAACCACTGACGATAATAATTTTAAAAATAAAAAAGTATTTGAGCAAATGAGCACCCACTTTTTCTCATACGCAGAGCTCATTTGCACGCTATAGTGCAAATAGGCACCTCCTTTGAAAAAACTCCAAAGTATTAATCCAAATCGTCTGTATTTTATAACGCTAGATAAAGATATAATTAGGGAGTAGGGGCTAATGAAACGAGATTTGAGAGAGTTAATTGGTAATTAACAGAATTAAATACTGAGTTACAATTTTTTTACTTAGCCTACATTAAGCATTTTGCATCAAGCGATCGAATTGTTTATTTTTAGCCATTTTTAGTTAGTTAAGTTGTTACTGGTTTTATTTTTGACCTATATGAGTCCTTTCCCAAAATCATGTTCCAAAAGTGGCTTTAAATTACTTTACTATCCATATTACTGCAAAAAACTGCCACAGAAACATACTGTGATAAACATAGTATTTTTCTAATTGTGCATTTTGGTCTACGCGCCAATGAAGGGCCTATAGCCCGCTATGCTACTGGCTACTAGCAGTAATACTGCTACTGGAGTATCGCATTGCAATAAATTACTGTCCATGAATTCACTCTTCATAATAATATACAATAATTTATACATACTGTAATGCAAAGTGCAAATTTTGGCATTTAACGAGGAAGTGCTTATTTGCTCTCTAGTTTACTAGTAAGAACTGATTAAAAAGAACAAGAGAGCAAAGAGCAGAAGAATGGGCTCTCATATTAACATTAAGGTTAGAGCTAGGGTTACAGTTTGGTTCCAAAACTGCAACCCTAGCTCTAACCCACATTAGGGCTAGCACAGCGATTTTTTGATTGGGCGCCAGCATACAAATAAGCTGTCTTTTTACAATACAATAAAGAACTTCACAATGCAAATTATTTCAACAATAGCTTTGCATAGTTACAAAGTACCAGTTATTATAAAAAAATTCTTATTCTGACTGCGTAAATCACGGGAAAACCTAATAAACATTTTCCAGGACTTTCCAGGACTTACAAACAAAATTCAAGGACTTTCAAGGACTTTCCAGGACAGCAAAAAAAATCCAGGACTTTTCCAGGATGTGGCAACCCTGTAAGTAAGTAGGCCTACTAAACTGTGAAGTAGGCTACTGTAGGACCGAAGTAGGCAGTAAGCAGACTACAGTCAGGTACAGGGTAGCCACTTTCAGACTTTGCAAATATGCCAGAAATGAATTATTTTGGGAACAACCTACCGGTACATTTTTTCAATAATCAATTAATCTAGAATCAATTTGCATTTAGATCACTTTGTGAGAGAATCACTGGCAGCCCTACAAGAAATGTAGAAACTTTAAATAGCCTAGCTTACCAAGTTCAAACGCTGGATTAATTTAAAATTACAGTAGCCTATTGAACTTGAAGTACAGAACGGTAATTATTGAGAAAATTTAGGCAATGGTGTTTGCAAAAACAGTCTATTTTTGGAGTGAATGCAAAGTGGCTGCCTGGCTGCTGGCTACTCGACTGCA
Source organism: Trididemnum nubilum (assembly GCA_963965965.1). NCBI lineage: Eukaryota > Metazoa > Chordata > Ascidiacea > Aplousobranchia > Didemnidae > Trididemnum > Trididemnum nubilum. The sequence continues at coordinate 30,751,495 of OZ014475.1, read as the reverse complement.
AACTAAGCCTACTGCCTGACTACCAATGGACCTGATCTCAGAATCTGTCTCAGGTCTACAGTCTTTTGTCTGCCTAGCGGCTAGCGCTACACCCGCCAGCAACGCTTAATGAGATCCGGTTAATTAATGTAAAAGCAAATTGCAATGGTAGGCTTATAGGACAAACTTCGTTTTAGTCATGAAATAACCGAACCGTTTGCTAAGCCGAGGGGCCCTGAACTGTAGATGTGCCGTTGCTGTTTACACTGTACAGCAAACCTATTGCTTTTTTGCCAACAATGCAAAAGCCTATTTATTTGTGTGGGACTTCCCCAAACGAATTCAGGCGGGTAAGGTTAGAATCAGAGATGGCGCGGATAACAAAATATGCATCCGCATGCTGCGCGTGCATCCGCAAACTTTGTCCGCATGCTGCACCGCACCGCATTCAAACACAACTAAGTTCACGCTGCACCGCGCCGCACCGCCAGTTAAATATCCTTTAAATTTCCACTGACATCAGAAAAAAATTAGGTCTCTAGCTTATGACATATAAAAAAATTGATTATAGGGGTATTATTTTGGAGAGTTTTCAAAAGAATCGCTCTCTCAAACTATGTCAAAATATTGGTTTTTTAAACATCTGCCGGTATAAAAAAAGTAATGCCCTAGCTTGAGCCAATCAAAAAACTAATTTCTGGGGAGTCCATTTGGGGGCCCCAAAGGGGGTGGTACCTCCATACTATGTCAAACTATTTGTTGCTTAAATATCTACCAATAAAAACAAAAAACTATCACCCTAGCTTGAGCAATTAAAAAAAAATTAGTTTTTTAGGCCCCCATTTTGGGGGGTTTTGGGGAGACGCCTTAAAAAAATTTAGGAGACAAAATTGCATTAGCAGCCCAACAAATTTACACAAAAATTAGATATGGATGTTGTGTGTTTTAGGAGAAGAAGAGTGCACAAAATTTAGAAAGCAAAAAATGAAACAAGAAAAAAACTCAATGTGGCTAAAAGTATAGGTAGAGATGAAGGAGTATCTTACGGCATATAGCCATGTGAAATATTTTTTGCCGTACTTCAATCGTTTTTGAATAAGACTACTTTTTACGCCAAACTTTTGAAGTAGTTTTCGTGTCCAAAACCTGAAGTTACGAGACTCATTGCCTTGAAATTTGGCACACACAAATAACTTATGAATCTCAAACTATTGTCAAAATTTCATGTAGCTAGACCAAACCATTATCGAGTTATAAGTAAAAGTCTGAAACTTCGCACTTGTTAACTTTGAAAATGGCCGAGTAAAAACTAAAAAACATGCGACGTGAGATCAGTCGTTTCAATTATAGGCTTTCAGGTTTAATCTGCCTTGTGTGTGCTTTCTATCAGTTTTTCTGCACCATGTTTTGGCAATCAAAAACAATCTACCAGTCTACCTGATGATTCCATGCAACTACTGTACTAATCCTGAACCAGTAGCTCAAATAATGAAATATAAGGTATCACGTGCACTGCATGCTGTCACAAGCTACTACATTTGTATGAAACTACCTTTGCCGTTTACATGTGTGTTGGATTGTGGAATAAATTTTGCTACTACGTAGGCTATTTTATCATTGGAAATTTGTGTAGCCTAGTCTTCGTACTCTAGGCCTACTACATACAGACATAGGTCTACCAGATCTGAGATAGGCTCCAGACATAGGATCGAAAGCCTAATTCTTGATGCCATGACCTGTTGACGAATAGGGTACACTGAACTAACTCTGTCACTCTGAAATGCAAGCGCATGAGTAGTAGAAACTGTTGTCTAGCCTTGGGCTTCTACCAATACTATAGGCTTACTGCATATAGGGAGGGTGTGTCGCTAGGCTTTGTTTTGTGCCTCTACTCTGATGATTGTTTCCCACAAATCTGTTTCTTCTACATTTGTCTGCCTTTGTTTCATCTTTTCACTGACAGGGTTGTCAAAACCCGGAAGGGGGGGATTAGGGTATATATCCCCCCAACAATTTGACTGTATCTCCCCCAATAATTTGAGTATAGCCTGCATCTGCATCCCCCCAATTGGTGTGTATTTGAGTGCAGGTCTCCACTACAATTTGGGGAACAAAGTTTTCCTTCTTTTGGTGAAGACCTTATTTTTTGGTCTCCACTTAATTTGCTCACCTGAAAAAAATCGTGATCGAGGTTCATCCCCCCAAAGTTGGAAATAGCGCAAAATTGGGGTAAAATTGCAAGTTATCCCCCCCAATGCTCAACAAAGATGGGCACCCCTGCTCACCTAACGTCCTAAACCTTTCCTAGTCTAGCCTACAAAACCAAAATCTTTTTGTTGGTGTCAAAAAAAACACGTTCAGCTGATCAAAACTAAGTTTCTTGTTGCCACAATAGCCGATTCTAGGATGCTCCAAATTCTGAAAAAATATGCTTGAACCGAAGGCACCTTTTCCTGTTTTAGTAGCATGCATTGTCTTCAATTTATATAATATAGCTACATCGAGACTAACCATTGTTGTTCATAAAGAGAAAATCACCAACAATAATTGTAAAAAAAATGTAAAAAAATTTTTGTACGCGGCGCTGCGCTGATGCTGTGACGTAATGCAGATTTTATTTGCCCCGCTGCGCGGCGCTGAGCACCAACAACAGCGCGCGGCCGCGTACGCTGCGCTGTTGCCATCTCTAGTTAGAATGAACATTATTAACCTTTCCAGTCACATCACGTGACCAATCCAATTTTGATAAAAACACCATTTTTCGTCTAAATTGGGGTTGAGGGAATCAAATAGAGTGATTTAATCCCCCAAACTCTATCTCATCACCCCAAACCCAAAATTAATGAAAAAATGGGGGATTTACCAAAATTGGCTTGGTCACGTGATGTGACTGGAAAGGTTGATATTATTCATTCTAACCTTACCCATAGAAATTGTTTGAGGCCATGTTTTGGTTGAAAATCACACACAGGAGAAGAAAGAAGAAATTCCGATGACTTCGCATTTAGGGATCAGTAAAATAATATAGCCACAAGCTATAACAGCTATAAAAAACAGCTCGTTTTACTCCCTTTAACTTCACCTCATATTCGAACAAAATTGCGAGGGTTGTGACGTGATGTGACTGGAAACGTGATGTGACTTAAACTGGATTGGTCACGTGATGTGACTGGAAAGGTTGATAATATTCATTCTAACCTTACCCCTTTTCTGAAGTGAATAAACATCGTTTTTTCTAATTTTTTTTTTTTTTTTGACTCAAAGTCAGGAGAAAATGCGGTTCTCTAATAATTCTGTTTTGCGTTTCTACTTCAAAAATATGGCAACCGTTCATTTGAGCAAAAATAGAGCGGCGTAACGAGAATCTTGCTGAGGAAAACGGGGGATTGAACCCAAATTTAAAAAAAATTTGATCAAAAACATGTCATTTAAGCGACGCCCTGAGTAAACTGGTGCAACTAAGCATGTCACATACAAGGATCTGCGGGTAGGCAGCCGCCGCCCGAGGCCATGGGGTCATTTTGTGCGATGTTGGTGATTTTTCCCAAAAAAATAGCTATTTTAACGCCATTTGAATACAATTTTGCACGTTTTGGAATCATTTGGAAGAAAATAAAAAAAAGGTATTCACCAAATTTTAAGGTAGTTTTTGGCCGATTTGTAGTCGAGAACCCTAAGAAAAAAAAAGGTTTCGTCAAATGTTGGGGTAGTTTCAGAGCAGGATTTGGTTGCATGGCCAACGACTTCCGGAAGTCACATAAGGGATCTCAGATGGATGATTGGATGTTTGAGATCGCGGGCCGGATACAGCCCAAGGGATATAAGTTGCCGACCCCTGTTCTTGCGGCGTACGCAGAATTTTCAAAAGGAGGTGCCAGGCGCGTAGCCAGAAATTTGAAAAGGTAGATAAAAACCAGGTGAGAAACATGAAAACCAAAAAGATGAAGATAAAAAACAAAGGTTTTCACTCAGATTCAGCCCGTTCTTCTGTCCAGATTTAGGTGAAGACCAAAAAAAAAGAAAAAGGTCTTCACTCAGGTCATAGTCAGATTCAGTCCGTTTTTCTGCTTACATTTTCTACCCAAATTCCAAAGAGGGGGGCATGGCTCAATTTTGCGTTCTATTATGAGGTATTCAAACATTACTGGCGACCCAAAGGGGGGGCTTTGGCACAATGCCCCCCTCCTAAATAGGCCCCTGCCCTGTTCAACGAAATAGTTTGCAACAGGTGCAGGCATAGTCAAGAATTTACAGTGGAGTGTTGAACCGATATCAGAGATAATAATAATTACCGCATGATCACAGAGACTAGCTCATTATAACTGTTGGAAGTCAATGGGGAAAATTAAAACTCACGTTAAGGGAGATATAAGCTTAATGAACTACCAAGCAGAGTTGTAAACGGGCCGACTAGTTCAGGCCTAAACCTGGCCCAAACCCGAAAATATAAGCCCCAATTCCCAACCCGAAAACTAATTTGAAGCCCAATTCATGCCCGAAAAAACCCGAAAGTTAAGGTTGATCTGAAAAATTTAGCAATGTTGTCAACTTATTTTGATTATATTTTTGTGCACCTAAGACAAAAAGCACGTCTCAGACCCATAAGCCCGAAATTTTGTCAACTTGAGGCCCGAACCCGACCTGAAAAGCCCGGCTGGACTAACAACTCTGCTACCAGGCGGTAATTAACTCTTTAGGTCTATGGAACGTTTTTTAGATTGCTTGTTGTCATGAATATTTTTTAAGCGTGTTAGTCATACGGCTAACTAAAAACTTTCATATTGATGTCACAGTCTATTTGATGATAGGCCTTGAAGCAATAACACAATCACTGCATATAACTGCAATTCAAGACGAATTTTACAACGACAAAGCAAACAATCAAGGATATTTTCGTTAAACGTTAAGCTATTGAAACGAAATTTGCAGGATAGTTAGTTAACGATACAAACCAAGTGTGGACAAACTTTTAAAGTTGGGCTCCGGCTGCTAGCAAAACCTTAAGTAACTAAAGGTTGTTTATGTAAGAAAATTTCCGATTTTTTTTCTTCTTAAACGCACTACTTTGTGACGTCACAAGAAAGTGACGTCAAAATTATAGCCAGTCGAAGCCCGAGCTTTGACAGTTCCATCGAGACTAATTCTGATCCCGTGCAAACTCTACAAAAGGAGCTAGACCGCAATATATCTGGACTAATGCAGAGTGGGCACAATTTTCGTTTGGGTGGGCACAAGCAGTCATTTGGGGGGGCACGGCCCCGGTATGCCCCCCCGTGGCGCCGGGTCTAGTCCTTGGTTCTTGACCTCGAGAAGGTCAGTCCTCGAAAGGGTTGTCCTTGACCCTGGCCTCAGATCTTTTATGTTCTTGGCCAGGCGCTTAGCCAGAAATTCGCAATGAGGAGGGGCTAATTGGGGGTCTGGGGGCAAAACCCTCAGCAAAACTATTAGGCCTAATAATTTAGAGATAGTTAGGCCTAAACTATTTAGAAACAAACTATCTCTAAACTATTAGGCCTACCACAGTTCTCTAAACCATTAGGCCTACTGTGGTTTTGGCGGGAAAAACAAAACTCAGAGTTTCCAAACACTTATTTTGGGGGACATCTTTTTGTATTTGTTGAATATCTTTGCAACCGCAGTCCCAAAATTAAAACAAAAAATATCAAAAATTATAGTTCAATTTTAGCTATTGTAAACCACTAGAATCGGCTGGATGATTCACCGCCTTTAAGGGCTTGCACAGCGGCAGAGAGTTTGTAGGGAATAAACGATTTTTCACTTGTGGTACTTAAAATAAACAAGTGAAAAAAAAGAAGTCGTTATGATTTCCCAGGAGTCGACCACGAAGGACGTCAAACTTGTCGGTTATGATTTCCGTTGTCACACAAGGGGAACCCTTGAAGTAGGGATAGCCTATGGGCTATGGCTATCCTTACTGCAAGGATTCAGCGATTTTTTCACTTGTTTATTTTAAGTACCACAAGTGAAAAATCGTTTATTCCCTACAAAGTCTCTGCCGCTGTGCAAGCCCTTAAGGTTTGTCCAGTTCGGCCAAGAGTTTTGTCCAGCTGGGGATTAACTTTGTTAGAGAAGCTGAGGGCTGCCGATGAGAGCTAAAAGCTCGAAACAGCGCTGTCCAGCTCTGTGCATCTTATGACTCGAGCTGCTTTGTAGCTGCAGGGTTGGTGGTTGATCTGGCCACCTAACTGCCAGTGGAAGTCGTTATGATTTCCCAGGAGTCGACCACGAAGAACGTCAAACTTGTCGGTTATGATTCAACTGGTTGCATTAATGGGCTATGTGGGAGGTGGCTAATGATACCAGTGTAGTTTTCTTGTTCACATGCTGGTGAATCACAAAATTCTGCTATTCAATAAAACTCACACGGAGTATTCTATTTCGTTTATATTTTATAAAGAAAAATAATTGGGAGCTAATGGAAAGATATTAGAGAGAAGTGATGGGTGATTAATTAACTAATACTAAATAGCCCCTCCTCCCCTCACCCCCCTTATTCCTGAGTTTATAATACATTTGTTGATGAAACCTATGTTTGGCATTTTTACATTAGCGATCAAATTTGATTGCCTATTTTTGGGCATTTTTCAAAGTTTTCATTGATTTTTGACTTTTATTTTTGACAAATTAGCTCCCCGGAATATATGCTTCAAAAGATGCTTTAAATCACTTTTTAGTTCAATCCAGCACAAAAAACCGTCTCAAAAGAGCTAAAAACGAGGTATTTTTCTTATTCTGCATTTTGGTTGACAGGTTAATGGGGGGGGGGGGGAGGGGGGCTATAGCCCCCCCCCTGGCTACGCTACTGTCCTTGGCCTTGGCCTCGAGCATTGTGTTCTCGACTCCACCTCTGTCAGTCATGTTGACCAATGAAGGTTCTGAAAATCCTAGTTCAATTATGACATTTTAGTATTGTTTATTGCTAATCATGCGTGATGGTTGGAGCTTTCTAACTCTTTGTAGAGAATTATAGGGGCAATATTGTCAAGAACATCGGCAGAAAATTTTTTAGGAGGGAGGCCAATAAGAATAAAGCCAGTATTAACGACTAAAAATGTAAAAATTTTTGACATTTGGTAGGGTTAGAAGAGAGTGTGTGAAAATCCAGTGGAGGGCATGCCCCCCTGCCCCTTTTGCCGACGCCCATAAATATTGTTCAGCGCTATTATTAGCTGATCTACATATCTGCATTTGACAAAATTTAATTTTTATGTTTACTTAAATGACTTTTCTTTAAAATGTAAAAAAAAGGCCATTTTCAAACGTTCGAGAGTAGAACCTGTACTTAAATTGTAGGGGTGACGCGAGGGAATGCGTCCCCCCATCGAGAGTTAGCGTCCCCCCATCGAGATTTAGAGCCCCCCCCCATCGAGATGTAGGCGTCCTCCCATTGAGAGTTGAGCGCTGAATGAGCAGAGGAAAAATAGCCAGCCAAGACTAAAAGATTCTACAAATTTCCTGCCGAAAATGGTCGCAAATTTTTTTTTTTTTTTGATCTTCTCCTGATTTTGGGGAAAAATGACTTCAATTTTTGGCGAAGACCTTTTTCTTGTTTTTGATCTTCATTCAATTTTTGCGACGGAAATACCTCATTTCCACTAAACTTTTTGTAAAGTTGATCAAGGCTGCAAAAGCGTCCCCCCATGCAAATTATTTTACAATTTAAGTACTGAGCAAACGATCGGTCATTAAAGCCGGAGGCGAAATTTTTATACGTTATGGGACGGAGAAGTTAATGTTTTGTTTTTCAAAAATATTTTGTTGAACATTTATGAAGGGCAAAAACAGCTCGTGTTTTACTCCCTTTAAGCACGCGCATACGTAGTGAATCAAAGAATGGCAACAAAGTTTTTTTTCAGAGTCTCTTTTTTATTTTTTAGTTATTCTTTCTCTTTTTGCTTTCTTTATTAAATGTCCAGAAGTGCTCATGCGTGACGGAGCAGTCACGTGATTGAGTACACCAACAAAGGATCATATTGATAAAATCCTGATCACATTATAACGTCCTCGACGTCGCTCAAAAGTGCTCATGCTTGACGAACGGAGTACCAATTACCTCTTGTATAAAGAACTTTGATGGAAAATCAGCATAAAAGGTAGACCTCAGTGGTGGCCTTAGGAAAGGGGGGGGGGCTGTGAAAATTAAATGGGGAGCCCTCTACTTTACACACCACTTTACCATGATTTGAAAAAAAGGGGGGGGGGGGGGCTTTTTTGAAAGAGAGAGAAAACTGCAAACAACCTTGACCCGAATTTTCATTGTTCTTGAATCAGAATCACACGGTTTATCCGATTTCGGCCGATTTATTCTTGAAATTGAAACAGAAATTTCGGCCAAAATCGGAAATTCAAACGCTTTTTCAGGCCGAATCACGACATCTACTTTACAACTTTGGATTCCAATTTCCTTTGGGGGGGGCTGTTTTCATTTTTTCACCAAAACTCGGCCTCAAAAGCACCAAAAACGTGCGATTTTGCATACTTTACAGGCCAATGGGGGGGCTCGAGCCCCCCTCGCCCCCTCTGGCTACGCTACTATTACAGAATATGTTTAAGTACTTAGCAATAATATTTGAATGCTTTATACTGCTTAGCATATGATATACTGCATAAGTTAGTCAAAAACCTATTACTGCCAGTTGCTGAAAGCAGTTGAAAAAAAAACAAGTAAAAAACGACTACCTGAGACATAAGCATAGCCAGGATTTTTGATTGGGGGGGGGCAAACCACAAATCACATGCAATGACGTCATCAGAAACTTTGGAAAAGGAATTTTTTGTGCGGGCAAAGATATCGTAGAACGGAAAATCAGAAGCCGTGGCCTTGTGTTAGCACGTAACTAGGAACTCGTTCAAGGAGAGGGCTTAAACCAAGAGTTAAAATGCAAAAATGTCTAAATTGGGAGACGCGCTTGAGTAAAGAAGTGTTATGTAATTCCAACATATCACAGACGGGGGTCTGGGGGCGGAGCCCCCAGTCGCCGAAGGCTATAGAGGTCTAAGAGCGAAACCCCCAGCCGCTTGGCAATTTTTCGTACTTTTTTGGAAAAAGGCTATTCTAATACCATTGAATCAGATTTCGCACGTATTCAGAGCCATGTGAAAGTACTAGATTTCTAACATTTGAAAGCCAATTGAAAAAATTAAGTTGTTTAGTCCTCCTTTTGCTTGCAATTTAAGTCCAAAACACGTTTAAAATCTTGCATTTTGGGGTTAAATTTTGTAAGGGATTTGGCCCAGGTAGGGGGAAGTAAAGTACATTATCTCCTGCAATATTTGAGCAGTAAAAAACAATCCAGTTGATTATTTTCCTCACAGGTTATTGTTTTGTCATGAAAACAGGCAGTTATGGGACTACACACACGGCCAGGGGCCTCAGGCCCTCTCAATTCAAAAATTTGTTCAATGAGCATTTCCCTTACTGTAGCTTATTTTTTTCAAAAGCATTTTGCTGCATAAAAATTGGCGAGGTGAAGGTGAATTGTTATTGAAAAATGTACAGTAGATAGTTATGCCTACAAGCCATATTAATGCCTGGGTCGGATTTACATTGAGTTGAGCCCCTGGCACTTTGAGATTTTCGCAATATTTTTCTCTCAAATACATGTAAAGACCACAAAAAAAGTCTTATCTGAGCGCGGGGCCCCTGGCACTGCGCCATATGTTAAATCCGTCCTTAGTTATAGCATTACATTCATAAAAAGGTTAGATGAGAGCCTCAATCAGCAACTTTTAGGATAAAAACCCTAATTTCACTCGGGTTACACGTTTAAATTGGTTGGCAAAACATGAATTGAAGCGGCCCAGCCCCCTGAAACAATATTATGGTTGGGGCCCCATTTAAACTGGGGATCATTTAAATATTATTGTAGAGGGCATTTTTAAATTGGTTTTCAAAAATTAAATTGAGGAGGCCCGGGCCCCTTGGATCAATAGTAATGTTGGGGGCCCATTTAAATATTATGGTAGGGGGCCCATTTAAGTTGATTAGCAAAAATTAAATTGAGGGGCCCGGGTCCTATGGATCAATATTATTGTTGGGGGCCCATTTAAATTGGGGGCCATTCCATTATTATTGTAGGGGGGAGATTTAAATTGGTTCGTAGAACTTAAATTGAGGGGGCCCGGCCACCCTGGATCAATACTAGTGTTAATTACTGCTGTACAGTGTACGCGTGTACTATTGTACGCGAAGATGTTAAAAGAAACTGAAACTGAAGAAACAGTAGTCTTTTATGTGAAATTTTTATCATTGGTAGCATTTCAATTGGGGGGGGGTCGGGCCCCTGGCTACGATTATGTCCTGAGTAGCCTAACAGTAGCAAGCAAAAAAAAAATCAGTATCAAGTTGACTTTACCAGTAAATTTTTATTATCTGTTTACAAAATCTGACTTAAAAGTTAAAACTAATATTGTTTTGGAAAGGAGATATGTGTACTAACACTTGAAACAAGTGCATCTTGAAGGAGGGCGTACATATGTATGACACTTAAAACAAGTTCATAAACTTTTTGTCATAATTTGCTATAGTTTTTTACAATCAAATTTTTTCTGCGGGCGATCGGTCAAATGGGGAGGCCCCAGAAGTGGGGGGGCCCCTGTGCATATGCACACTTTGCACATTCCCAAGGCCACTACTGGTTGAACTTTATGCTTAATCTGGAAGAATCTAAAAATGCTAAATTTTGCGGTGGTCTACAAATCTATGGTTTGAAACTGTTTATCTTCTGCTCCGTTACATGGCCAAAAGTTGCGAGAAAAAACAAAAAAAACTACTGATTACTAGGCTAATTTTTTTCTAGAAATGATTTTCATTATTTAATTGGATTTTGCTGGGGTCAAATCTAATGCGGTCCAACTATGTTGAAAGAATATATGCTATTTATGACAGAAATAGCAAAGCTTTGGCAAAGAGGTTGATTTTGAATACCAGAGGATTGAAAGTATTAGCAACTTCGCAGCATCAATTGACATATTTAAAGTTTTTTATTTGACAGTAAAACATATTGTAATAAAAATCGAACGTTTTCGGCCTAAAGCAGTTAAGCCCTCTTCAGGATAACATATCTGAATAAAAATAATTTTACATATGGTTATAGGTAATTGCAAGGCATTTATTACAATTAAAATTAGTTTATGATGTAATACTACCAAAAACTCACAAAAATTTTTGGTGAGTTAATTCATAACAATTTAGCAATGCAGCAGTAAGCAGGGGTATTTTTGTGGCTAGTTAAAAGTCAGACAATCAAGAAAAATGAAACGAAAAACGGCAAGACAAACAAGTTTAAGGTAAGAACTGAACAATAATGCGTACCAGAAAAACACTAAAAAATACTAAGTAAAATGAGGCCCCTTTAGCATATATAAATAGTGTGACCATATAGATAGTGTGACCAGATAGTGTGACCATATATGCTAAAGGGGCCTCATTTTTACTTAGTATTTTTTAGTGTTTTTCTGGTACGCATTATTGTTCAGTTCTTACCTTAAACTTGTTTGTCTTGCCATTTTTCGTTTCATTTTTCTTGATTGTCTGACTTTTAACTAGCCACAAAAATACCCCTGCTTACTGCTGCATTGCTAAATTGTTATGAATTAACTCACCATAAATTTTTGTGAGTTTTTGGTAGTATTACATCATAAACTAATTTTAATTGTAATAAATGCCTTGCAATTACCTATAACCATATGTAAAATTATTTTTATTCAGATATGTTATCCTGAAGAGGGCTTAACTGCTTTAGGCCGAAAACGTTCGATTTTTATTACAATATGTTTTACTGTCAAATAAAAAACTTTAAATATGTCAATTGATGCTGCGAAGTTGCAAATAGCAAAGCGATGGACAAAAACCTTTAGCTCGTTACAAAGCCTTTAAAAATGCAGTAATATTGCTTTATTAAATTATTTCCTGAAAAAATTCAAGTTTGTCCATGTCAAATTGTTAGTCTTAGACTCTTAATTTTAAAGCTTCTATATGGTCACACTATTTTTGAAAACTTTGAGTAGGCGGAAAATTTTTGTATTGCTTTGCACTGATTATCAAGTGTAATGTATATAGTAGGTACGCAGCGTAGGCTTGAACACAGCCATCTGAAAAAACAAATCATTTCTTTAAAAAAATACTGCGTTCAGAAGTGGAATTTTTGCAATTTTTAATTACTTGACGTGGGTAAAGATGACAGTTTTAAAAACTCTAACTTTTCAACTTTAAATGTTCTCCAAGATTGTCAACTTTATATCTTTAAGGCCCAGTCTACACTGTGCGCAAAAATTGTAAGCCTACTAGCGGTGGCGTTGCTAGCAGAGTTGGCACCCTTTTTCAATCCAAAAATAGGTGAAGACTAAAAAAGAAAAAAAAATGTCTTTGCCTAAAACTCAATGGGTTTTTCGGTCCAAATGAGGATTGGGACCAAACAAACTGAAAAAAGAAAGGTATTCACCACATATCGGTGGAGTTATGGTTTCACATTATAATATGGTGTCACCCATAGGTGGGCATAAGTCCGTTAATCGTTAATCCGTTAATAACGAAGCTAACTTTTTCTTGAACTCGTTAATCCATTGAAAAGTTTTTTCATGTTAACGGACTAAATTAACTTCCGTTAAGTTCTGTTAACGGACTAAATTAACTTCCGTTAAGTTCTGCTAGCTTACGTTAAGGTTTTAATCGTTAATATCTTGCACCATTCATTCATCGTACCGGTACAAGCCAGTTTGCACTGGTAACACTGGTTGCGTATTAGCACGAGTTTTGTAGAAGAAAGCGAAGAAGAGAGATCTTTTTTGGGGCAAATAATAAGCTGCAGCTTCATAGGTCTATTAATTATCGCTGTTCACAATTTCCAAAGGTTTTCCGATCGCAGCTTCGTTAGTGTATTTGAACTTATTTTTATCTTGAAATTAGATTATAAACTGTAAAATGTAACTTCCAAAACACTAAAAGACTACCACAGCAATAAATATTCCCTTAAAATCAGTTTAACAGCCTCAATACATGTTCTAGAAGCAAGTGAATAAGAAAAAATGTAAATTACACGCAAAATGTTAACGAATTAACGGACTTTTTTAACTTCCGTTAATTAAAACTGAAAATACGGGATTAACGTTAACGGAGGTGTGAAGTTTGTTAACGTACTAGTGGTTAACGAAGCTAACGTTTTGCATTAACTTGCCCACCTATGATGTCACCCCAAAATCGTGACACTCGGGGCGGGCCGCCCCCCTCTAGTGGCGCCACTGCCTACGAGCGTTACATTGGTTTATTTTAACCAACTAACAGCTTGTACCGCGGTAAAGCGGGACACCAGGCTTACCGAATTTTTGTTTAAAACGAAGAAAACATACGCTCGTACGCTTACGATTTTACGCAGAGTGTAAACCGGGCTTTACCCCGAAAATTTTAAAAAATGTATATGCCGGCCAGGCCTACGTTTACCTGCTTCGGCAAATTGATCGGGCGTAACGCGTTCGTCTTTGGAGCGGGAAGTCTGAGGTTGAAATTCAAGACAGTCAAATTGGACACAGTTTTGCCAATGGCTCGCCACCACCACGACTTATCCTCAAAATAAGCAGCTGTGGTGCCCGGGTGGAATGACACAAAGATGGGCCCCGCCAACTTGCTGCACGCTTCGGCATAGCACAGCAAAGATGTCTTAAAAGATTTGATTTTGGCAGATTTAATTTATTTGCTAGGTCTATCAAAAACAAGCTCCCCTAACACAAAAATGCACATGCAGTATCATCAGCATGTCATACAAAGCACTTATTTTTTTATCCAACCGTAAATTTGAAATCCAACCTATCAATGGTCGAGTAGCTAGAACGTTTGCAACTTAAACGATAGACTCGGATTTGATTCTCGTTCGGGTCAAACCAAAGACTAGGAAAATTGATCCCTGCTTGACGTTAAGGAATCAAAGAGATAGTGTGAAGCCTTTATCGTGTAGGGTAGACAGGTGGCAGCTTGACTCCTAAACCAAAAGTTTCTTTCTCTGTCTCGTGGCCAGCGCAACTTTGTGAATAAAACGTTTAAAAAAAAAGCAGAGGAAGCCTCAAGTGCATTTACTGCAATATGACGTCACAAATGGTACTCAATATCAGAGGTGGAGTCGCGTACACAAGGCTCGAGGACAAAAACACAAAAAATCCGAGGCCAAGGCCGAGGTTAAGGACAGCTCTTCCGAGGACATACCCTCTCGAGGCCAAGGACAGGAATGCTCGAGGCTAAGGACCTAGGACACAAGCTCTCAAGTGTTCTCCAGAAAAAAAAAGGTTTTCAAAAAAATTTGTCAGGGCGATCTCCAAAAAAAAAAAGGTCTTCAAAATTTTTTTCCAGGCGATCTACAAAATTTCGACAATTCAAAAAAAGTGCTGTCCTCGAGCTGAGGACAGGGCAATTTTCGAGGACGTAAGGCCTCGAGGCCAAGGCCAAGGACTTCAAAATGTGTCCTCGAGGACTCCACCTCTACTCAATATTATTGTTTATTCACGTGCGTACGATTTAATTAAGTCAAATGCTGCTCTCATACTTTGGCGACTTTGACTGCGAATCAATTTGTAGTGCAGTCTCAGGGCAGTCTCCGTAGAGTGGCAAAGCATGGCAAATCCTCTGGGAATGCTTTTCAAATTAATTTTTACTGATGTAGAACAAAAAATTATTCATTTTTATGATACGAAAACAGGTGAAATTAAAAAAATGGCTATTTAGAAGAGTAAAGGTGGATTTACACGGTATCCGTTTTTCGTCCGCTTTTGTCCGTTTTTGTAAGTTTTTTCTTCTCAATAAAAAAGTATGCTTTCTTTCGTCCGCATTTATATATGTTCATATCCGCACTAACCAAACTGTCATATACTGGACAAACCTTTCCGAAAAAAAAAGAAAAAAAATTGTATTTAGGTGTACAGCCCTATTTTGAAATATCGCTCTCATTGTTTATACATAAACTTTTTGAACAAATTTTTTATTAATATTTACCAATATACTTAGTGCGGATATGAACTTATAAAAATGCGGACCAAAAAACGAATACTTTTTTGTGGAGAAGCAAAAACGTAAAAATACGAACAAAAACGGACGGAAAACGGATGCTGTATAAATTCACCTTATGCTTATTATCTCTGAAGAAGATGTAATTTCAATGAACGCTTCAATTTAGTAGCAAACAAACAGCACAACGTTGTCCAATAAATCAAAATCGAAAGAAAGATGGCTAAAACCGGTTAGTTTTCGCGACATAGCTATGTAATACGGCATACCTGGAAAGTAATGCGGTACTTTTCCAATGGTACCGTTGGTTCATATCCGCGGTACTCTACTTTGCCATTTACCGGTTCTTAATAGAAATGCAACAATTCAATTTGAGCCAATGTAAAAATAACAAAATGTTTTGCTTTGGTATTGCAGTTTATAGGTAAATTTCAACTTCTACGCACTTGAAAACATTATAAAAGCTTTCAAAACTTTCAAAATTTTGAACTAAAGGTAATTCAATCAAATTGCTCCTTTTTTAGCGTTTATTGTCTTAAAACTTATTCTCAAGATCACAACAGCAATAAAATGATCAATAACAGTAGAATTACGGTAGATGTATTATTCTGATAATTATTTTTGTTCGTGTCCTCCCATTGCGTTCACGCTATACAGTGAGATAACTGTAACGTAAAGTGGGGCAAGGAGGAAATCGTCCTAAATTAAAAAAAAAAAAAAGTGAAAGTTTTGTCGCCAAAAAGTGAAGCAATTTCATTGTCAAAAAACAAAATATTCTCAATCTGGATCAAAATAAAGAATGCAAATAAAAGCACATTAAAAAATAACATACTGAACCGATCACCGGTGATGGGTGCATAATATGGAATTATCCTGCTGTATTTGGAAGATAGTTTCTCAAGATGAAAAAAGGAAGATATCACGTCATAACTCATAGCTGGTGCAGCAACTTGGACAAAAATGTCTAAGAATGGGATTCGAAAACCTACCCCCGAAACGAGACCCGTGCGCAGAAAGCAAACGTCGCGGTGGTATTAATTAGTATTAGGGCAAGATTTTTTGTGGTTGAAGAGGATGCTCAGCAAATCGGCACAGTTTTTGTTAAACAGATTGCCCTCAAAGTCAATTTTACTTAAATATGCAATTTTAATGTCGTTTGGTACAGCTGCTGCTTTTATGTACATTTTGCTGCAAGCACAAAACTTACACATTTCCAACTTTAGAGCATAAAAATTGAACTTAAGAAATATGGTAGTTTCGCCAATAATAAAATAGCCAAAGCTGTCGTAAAACATTTTATTTGAGAAACGTTTGGACTTAGCCATTATAAATTTGCAAATAAAATACAAAACCCTTAGATACTCTGCAAAGCACAAGTAGTTCAACAAAAAAGGCGAAAAAAGTCGGAAATTAACCAAATCGTGTTTTGCAGTACGAGGCATTATTGCTTTCAAAAACGAGCACAAACCAAAGAGGTAAGTAAGCTTATAATTTTTTTAACACATTGCAACACAACTCTAAATTAAAACACCGCTGCATTTATCATACCATTCGGCCATTACAAGCTATAGGCAAACTTCGTATTTTAATTGAACGTTTCCGGCGTTATTCCTCCCCCTTTACCAAAAACAAAAAATACAGTAATCGAATAAAGTAATAATCAGTAATAGCACTTTCAAAATTAACTCTAAATAGCAACACCATTTTTTTAACCCACAATTTTAAATTCCAACCGTACTTTGCTAAAACGGCATTTTTTACGGCACAGGCAATTCCCAAAGTAAGATAAAATAATTTTGAAGTTTAATTAAGTTGTTAAATTTAATTACAATGTAAAGCTAGCTTAGCTTGTAGCAGCCTATAGTAATACAATAAACGGAGTGTTTTTCTTTGGTTTGTGTTGCAATGTGGTTACTGAAAGTAACCTTTCTACAGAACCTATAAATTTATAATTACACTATTACAAATCTTACCAAACGACTCTCATTCATTCATCTGCAAATTTACATTCTGAGGCAGTGTGCTACAACCCAAGTTTGATTAAAAACAATGCGGAAGTCAAGCCAGCACCATAAAAACCCAAGCAATACTCATCAATTGACATGGATACTTGCAATCAGTTATTTAGCGTATCACCAGCACTATATTGTCCATTTGCTGATTGTACAGCCAGAAATCAAACAGCAGAGCCCCACACATAGGCGAAGCCAGGTTTTTTGATTGAGGGGGGGGGCCCAAACCACAAATCACATGCAATGACGTCATCAGAAATTTTCAAAAAAAGAACTTTTTGTAGGGCAAAGCTATCGCAGAATGGAAGATCTGAAGTCGTGGTCTGTTGTCACTTAACCAGGATTTTGGTAAAGGGAGAGGGCGAAAACTAACAGTTGAAAAGCGAAAATGTCTAACTTAGGAGACGTGTTGAGAAAGTTAGTGTACTCAAACGTGTCACAGACGGGGGTCTGGGGGCGGAGCCCCCAGCCGCCGGTGGCTATGGGGGTCTGGGGGCAAAGCCCCCAGCCGCTGGGCGATTTTTGTAAAATTTGGAAAAAAATGTTTGTTTTGGAAAAATGTTTGTTAAATTTTTGTTAAAAATGCTTGTAAAAATGGGATTAAAACAGCTTTTTTTGCTCCTGGGCCACCCCCTGGCTTTGCCTATGATTTTGAGATAAGATCGCACCCTTAAGTTTTTTCTTAAAAAAACATTTAAAGCAAACTTAAAATAACTTTTTTTCCAAAACGTGGAGGACTTGAGTCAAGTCACGGAACAGTTTTTTGAAACTTACAAGAATTGCATGACATTATTTTGACGTGGACACGTGGTCGTCATCATTATTACTTACTTTTGTACGCCTAAATCCTAAATTAGAGAAACTGCAATTCCGGACAAGGACAACGTATTGGCTATGCTCTCATTATATTTAGCCATAGTTGGGCACAAGTCCGTTAATCGTTAATTCGTTAATAACGAAGCTAACTTTTTCACTAACTCGTTAATCCGTTAAAAAGTTTTTTCATGTTAACGGACTAAATTAACTTCCGTGAAGTTCTGTTAACGGACTAAAGTAACTTCCGTTAAGTTCTGTTAACTTCCGTTAAGGTTTTTATCGTTAATATCTTGCAGCTTCGTTGTGCATTTGAACTTGTTTTTATCTTGAAATTAGATTAGACTGTAAAATGTAATTTCCAAAACACAAAATGACCACCATAGCAATAAATATTTCCTTACAATCAGCTCAACAGCGTCAATGCGTGTTCTAGAAGCGAGTGAATAAAACGAAATGTAAATTACTCGCAAAATGTTAACGGATTAACGGACTTTATTAACTTCCGTTAATTAAACCTGAAAATAACGGATTAACGTTAACGGAGGTGTGAAGTTTGTTAACGGACTAGTGGTTAACGAAGCTAACGTTTCGCATTAACTTGCCCACGTATGTATTTAGCATTGGTAGTATTTCAATTGGGGGGTTTGCTTTACCGCCTGTGTTATAGCATTAAGTTCATAACAACGTTAAACGAAGGCCTGGGGTTGCAACTTTTAGGAAAAAACTCTTAAATTTCTGACAGGTTTTGCTTATAATTTATTAAAAATTTGAATTAAGGGGCTCCTGGCCCAGGACCTTTAGTCGTCAGTCAGGGGCTCTGGGCTCCCTGGTTGTCAGTTAGAAGCCCTGTGCCTCCCTGGTCGTTAATTAGGGGCCCTGGATCCCCCTGGTCCTCAGTTAGGGGCCCCGGGCCCCCTGGTTGTTAGTTGGGGGCCCCCTGGTTGTCAGTCAAGGTCTGTGTGGCCCCCTGGTTGTCAGTTAGGGGCCCCCTTGTTGTTGGTTGGGTCTCTGGGGCCCCTGGCTGTCAGTTAGGGGCCCTGAGGCCCCTGTTTATCGATTAGGGGCCCCAGCCCCCCTGGTTGTCAGTTAGGGGCCCTGGAGCCCCCTAGTTATCAGTTAGGTGCCCCGGAGCCCCCTAGTTGTTGGTTTGGGCCCCATAGTTGTTAGTTTGGGGCCCCCTGGTTGTTAGTTGGGGGCGCTAGGGCTCCCTCATCGTCATTAATGTAATTGTTAATTACTCTTATGTACGTAATTGCTGAAAAAAAAAAAAAACCGCAACTAAACAGCGCTAGCCTACGTTGTTGTAATTTTTATGATTGGTGGTATTTTATTTGGGGGGGGGGCCCAGGCCCCCTGGGCCCCCCCTGGCTACGCCTATGGCCCCACATTATATCTGATTCAAACGTAGCGTATATTTACGTGTCAATTGCACCAATCACAAAACTTTTACAAGTAAACCTTGAACTTTTGAAAGTAAATTCAAAAGCAAATTTCAAAATTACTAAAATTACTATGAGTTTCAAAATCATAGAAAATATTGACCTCGACTATTAAAAATCTAAGTTTTCATGCTTTCCAATTCCATATTAACGTTTTGTTAAAAAAATTGCCGAGTTTATATTTTATCTACTTGATTAATTTTTGTCCATATTTTAGTACTTTCATTAGCTTCAGGCAAGAATATTTTAGTTTTAGGCCTTACCTTAGTCTAATAGTTGACTTTCCCAAAATCATTTATTTTACAATTACCTTTCCACCACTCATTATTTTTCAAAAGCAAATTTATTAAAAAACAATCAACTACGTCATTTCCGTTATACTAGATATGAATCTGAGCGCAGTCTCCGTGCATTCGCACACTCACTGGAGTCTCCGTATGTTCGCAGTGCAGATGCAGCGCAATCTCCGCCAATTTGATGGCGAATGCACTGCAGACCCACACACACTCCAGCGACTGTGCTGCGAATTTAACATTTTTAGAACAGGTTGCAAAATTGTTTCTTGTTGACGACTCCTCTGCTAATGCGCTGAGACTGCGTTGAAACTGCGCGGTTTCTCAAAAAACTAAAAAATGCATAATTCGCAGGAAAGTCGCAGTCAAAGTCGCCAAAATGGAAGAGCACCATAATTAAATTGCTTTCATTAGATTTAATTTAATTTTACTACAGCATGCATCTTTTTCTACGTCCAATCTTCTTGGTACTAACTTCCGGAAAAAACTTACATTTTTTTGATAATTTTTCTTTTTTGGAGGTGGGGAGCTAAATCATTCAATTAAATTACAGATCCGCAATTTGTATAGTTTCATTTTCATGCATAATGCAATTGACCTAACAAAAACGTCAATAAAATAATACGAATGGCTAATGGCTACCGAGGGTGTTGAAATGTGATTGCAGTCACATATTTTATCCTTTTATCACTGGACGGCGTCATAATCATAAGCAAACTATTGGATGATCCACACACCTTCCATGGCGTTAAGTAGGTCTAAGCACTAGCTTATGCTTTGTGTTTGGAGAAATTTAAACCCAGTTGCTCAGGAGTTTCCGTGCTCCAATGTTCCTATGGATTTTTCCGAATTTCTGTCACTGGTTTTGCTGCTTATTCGAAGCCATTTATTTACACCGTGGAGATACAAAAATCATCGTATCGTGTCTTATCAAAAAGAACAAACAGCGTGACCAGGGTGTGGGCTGAGCCCAGGCCATGCAATCAGGGTCACTATAAAAACGACCCTTTACCCTCTCGCAGCCACGCTGACGTCTAATTCATTTTACTGCGTAGCTACGACTCCATGAAGCCAATGCTAGCATTAGCGTACATTGATTTTAAGTTTAATAGAGCATTAAAACACTTATTTTCATTTTTGTCTAGCCGAAAAACTTTTTGCGTGCGCAGTAAGTTACGACATCTTTTTACCTATTTGACACTTGTTTACGATAAAGCATTAAGTGCTCCTGCTGCAAATCACTTGTTCGTTTTTGCGTAGCTTAGCCCACACCTGGTGTATTGGTGCACAGCAGCTGCATCCCGTTTGATATTTTGATATAAGCGTGAGGTGAGATTTTGCTCCATGGATTCAGACTACGGTAAATCGTGTGAAACTTTAACTCTTTATTGTGCTACAGGTTTTCTTTTAGTACGTGGAGGAAAAAAACAATGCAAAAACCTTGATTTATTTGAAAATTTTAGACCTAATTAGTCGCTTCTCATTGTTGGCTTATTGACACACTTCTCTCAATGGAATGGATGGCCCACTAATTAGCACTCCTGCGGTTTTTTATCAATTTTAGAAGGTTTGTGCTTAATTGATTGTAATTGCACCAGCCGAAAAAGGCTTTATATGAAATAAATTAAATTTTTTACTGTGAGTTTTTCAAACTATTTCAGGTTGAAGTAAGCAAGAAAGAAGGTAAACTATAGTATAGCAGTGTTTTATGTTTATTTTTTTTCATGTTTACACATAACTGAAGTATTCCCGGTTTGCCGCAATTAATCTAATGTACCGAAAAATTTCAATTTTTGAACGTAGAAGTCAAAATCACAGTATGTGGGTTAAAAGCATTAAAAAGTGCCGCTAAGTTCAGTATCTTGAACGTCAGCTTAATTATAAATAGTACAGTACCTGTTAGTATTGCTAGATTTCAAGAAAAGTTGACTGCAGCATTAGAATCGAAAAAAATCGTTTTTTAACCAAAATTAACATTCATTTTTTAAATGAATAAAAATTGTAAAATAGCATACTGGTACTAAATCATCAGAGCATGTGTTAGGAACCGGGCATTTGTTAATTTGAAAAGGACCCCCGACAAAATAGGATAGTTCCGTTTAAAATCCGTCAGATGTAGCTTTTTATTGTGCATCCAAAAAACATTGGCGTATGCGCAAATGGCCACCAGGAATTTGCTGGAGAAGAGCTGGTAGTGGTTTAGAATTAGATAAGCAATTGAGATTATGGTGTGCTTGCATTTTCATTTTTGTGTAGCAAAAAATTAGCAACGGTTGGTTTATTTTCGAATTAGCCATTTTTCGGTTAATTTTTTTGATTTTTTACCTTCGTTCAATATTACTGTTTTCGATACTGATTGATTGCACGGCAAAGTGCTTGTTGAAACAGAATTTTTTGAGCGTTTCAAACTTATCTATACGTCCAACATCAGTAAAAACTCTACGTCCGTTCTATTAAAAAAGATTTCGAATAATTATTGAATATTGTCCTATATATGCTGTACTGCTAATCCGAAACATTTACACTTTTCACTGTATTTGCTTAGGCCTTGCTGTTTTAATCAAATTGCTGTTGTGTTTAAAGCTATAGCAAATAGAAATACCTGACTGTAAAGTATCTACTCTAAATACTCAACAACGACGCCAGAATGCAAGACCGTCAATGCTTTAGCTCTCTCTAGCAATACGCTAAAAATGATAAGTTGCATTTAGACGTAACTGGAAATTAAACCAGAATATTTTGCTGGAGAGGCAAACGTGTACCATTCCATCTAATGCGACTGAAAAAAATGTGTATGTTTTTTGGTTTCAGGAACAAAATCTTTAAGTGAGAATTCTTTTTTCTGGGTAACAAGGATTGATAATAATAATGAATTCTAATTCTATTGCCTTCGCTTCAAGCGCTGTCAGAATACCAAATACCAACACAAATGATCTTCCAGCAGCTTGTACGACTTATACATATGAACCAATAGGTAAGATATCATCAATTCATCGTATCTGTCGACTTTGATAAATCCTTTTTGGATCGATTTCTTGACATTGCATCGCTCTACGCGCCTTACCACACAAAATAGAGAACGGCCGTAGTTATCGGTACGACGCGCCCATCTTTACCGATAGGGACAGATTAAGAGTTTGCGGAAGAGGAGGCAAATGAATCTGCAAAATCAAAAAATTTGCGTCAGATCCAGAATTCCGGAACAAAAATTAAATGATATGGCCTCATCACGCATTGGATCCCCAAACGCGGGTCCTGGTGTAAACCGGGCTTAAATCAGAGCTGAAAATGTGTTTTTTGGTGTTGCCGTTCCTTACTCTGCTCTTGCTGTGATGCTCTGCTCTTGCTTGATGTTTTAAGTACTGTAATTTAAGTTTTTTGTTGGTTTTTTAGTGACTTGGGAAAGTACCTATAACTGGCACGGACACCTTCCATTGTCTCAATATACTAATCTCAAGTACTCGCCAAAAGTGTTTGTTGGTGGAATTTCATTGGACATTACTGATGGTATATTGCAAGTACTATAGTAAAGATTTTTTCCATTTCAATTATTAATATATGAGTTTGGATAATAATTATACAGTTATACAGGTAATTGTAAATTTTTGAAACTAATAGTCGCCAAATTAAAAAATCTGTATGTATACCGGCTACTGAACGCGAAAGCGTGTAACGAGTTGGCTAGGCCGCTTCTGTGCAATTGCGGTTTGGCAACACAGCATCTTTTAAAGAAATGTCACAGCGATGGCGACTGGCGAGCCGTTAGCTACAGGTCGTGTCTGATTTGACCGGCCCAAGATTTGAATCAACGAACATACCTTCCGCTTCAGGGACAAACGCGTTACCGCTCGGTCAACTGACCGGTAGGTAACTGGCTAGGTCGTTTCGAATTGTTATTAAACGTATCGTAGCTTTTTCAAATGTGAATAAATCTTATGAAATTGTAGCTGTTCTTCACGTGATTTTCAAACCTTATGGACTCGTCCATGTTGAACGGTCAGCAAGAAAAAACGTTGAAGGCCCGCAGTGTTTTTTAAGAAGTAAGATCTGTTACTGATTTATTCATTTGGAGGCTTTTGGTTTAAATGTCACGAAACTTTGCCTAGATGCAAAACTCGCTAACAAAAGCCAAGTATAAAAAACTTTCTCATTTTGAGTTTTTCAACGAGTAAAGGTTATCCGCAAAACTTTAGTCGGATTTAAAAAAAAACGCAGAATTTTATCTTCTCATTACAATTAAGTCCGTCCTTTTTTGGTTAAAGGCTTTTTAAAGTTATTAATTTGTAGCACCTAAGTTTAATACTCAAAAAGTAATATTAACGCTAACGAAACTTGATTATTATTGCTTAGTGAAAAAATTGATTAATAAAGAAAGATAGCATTTAATTACCTTTAGCTGTTTTTTTTGCAAAAAAAAAAGGAGCAAGAAAAAAGAAAAAAAAAAGCTAAAGCATTGAACATTATTTTGTTTGCAGGTGACTCCGTCTACCTTTTATTTGACAGCGACAAATCGGTCATAAATTTGCTGGAAAATTGTAGGCACGAGGATGCAACTAATGAATACTTCTTTCAGTCACGCAACCCGCTCATGCGTAGTAAAACGGTGCAGGTAAAACTTTATAATTCAGCAGACTTTTTGTTTTGTTGCAAAAAATCTTCAGAATGATGTGAATCACAAGCCAAGGGAGACCACCCAAACGCTAAACGATTTAAAAACTTTTTAAACAAAAAATAACTTGACTTTGAAACTATTTTTGTTCAAATACAGTGATCCCTTGCTATATCGCGCTTCACCTATCACGGCTTCGTTGTTTCGCGGAATTTTTTACAGTGCTTTTTTTTACAGTGAATTTTGATTGGCTTAGGGGCTTTACTGTTGTCTAGAAGTTCATTGCAATAAAAAAAATACTGTTTTACAACACCGTTCTTTAAACTATTATAGTTATTTGCATAGATGGGCAAGTTAATGCAAAACGTTAGCTTCGTTAACCACTAGTCCGCTAACAAACTTTACACCTCCGTTAACGTTAATTCGTTATTTTTAGCTTTAATTAACGGAAGTTAATAAAGTCCGTTAATCCGTTAACATTTTGCGTGTAATTTACATTTCGTTTTATTCACTCGCTTCTAGAACACGTATTGACGCTGTTGAGCTGATTGTAAGGAAATATTTATTGCTATGGTGGTCATTTTGTGTTTTGGAAATTACATTTTACAGTCTAATCTAATTTCAAGATAAAAACAAGTTCAAATGCACAACGAAGCTGCAAGATATTAACGATGAAAACCTTAACGGAAGTTAACAGAACTTAACGGAAGTTACTTTAGTCCGTTAACAGCACTTCACGGAAGTTAATTTAGTCCGTTAACATGAAAAAACTTTTTAACGGATTAACGAGTTAGTGAAAAAGTTAGCTTCGTTATTAACGGATTAACGATTAACGGACTTGTGCCCACCTATGGTTATTTGTAATAAAACGTTAGTATTTCTATTTCTTAAACACATTTTGGGCCTGAAAAGAGGTTTTATTTTTTGTTTCTTTCTGCAGTACAGTATTGCATTGTAAAATAACAGTAAAAAATAAAACTGGCTACTTCGCAGATTTCACCTACCACGGGTTATTTTCGGAACGTATCCCCCGCGATAAACGAGGGTGCACTGTATTTGTTAAAAGTTTTTTAGCAGCGTAAAAACTTACAAAGCTAAAAAACAAGTATAGTAGGGGAATTAAATTACTTTAATAACCATCTCTTCCTGCTCTCCTGTAATCTTGAGCAATAAATGAAATAAGAATTTTAGTAATTAGTAAGCTGGAAACAATTCATTTTGCAAAAGCAAGACAGTAAACTTCACGAAATTTAGACACATAGCTTTCGGAATATCGTAATATTTGAAACTTTGCTGTCAATACATGCCCTCACTACACCTGCTTGAAACGCTTTCAAAATGCGAGGTATCGAAAGCCTTTTCCCTGTTAATGCACCATTTTTTTCAATTAATTTGTTGTTAACGTTTTGGTTAGCGTTTTTTGTATTGTGCTATAATCCAAAGTGGGGAAAGGCACAATGCCCCCTTAAAGGCACAACGCTACTGTGCTGGCACTGTTTTGATTTAAAGTTTATATTGCCTTCAAACCAGTGTACTTTCACTAATTGTTTCAGCACAGTCCTTTTTTACTTGTAGTTACCTGGAATCGAACCTATATCTTTGTTGTGTTTCGTTACAGGGTTATTTTTTTACCACAATTTCTAATTTTCACCTTCATGCGTTGTTGCGAGCAGCAGGAAATCTCAGCTTGTTGCGTCGCAAAATTACACCTTATTTGCATATTATTTGATCATTCGTTGTTTACGTTACTGCGATTTTTAGTTTTTGCTGATGGCAATCTCTAAAGAAAGAAACGACTGACCCGACACCTGGTTTTTAATTTCATTCCTAATTTTCAAGCGTACTGTCAACACATGGCAATTTTAGTTTTCTAATTTAATTCAACGTACCAAAACTTCAGTTATTTTTTTTGCCGTGTGGAAGTCTGTTTTTATTTCTGTTAAATACAATATCATATTTTAGTTGAAAAGTTTTCTGGTTATTTTTGCAAGCAGACCAAACCGGTGAAGGCCTTAGAGCTCCTCTGGGCCGCGCGATCGTTTCATAACACTAATAAAGCAAAATTTATTGTTTAATCAAAACCAATACCACAGACTTTGTTGTTACACTTTTTATATTTTTCGATAATTAGATAATACCTTGGATGATATCAGACAACGATTACCTGCGCGATCCTTTTACACCTCTAAACGTGTTCGATGCGAACAAAACTATCTTCATCAGCGCTTTAAACGAATTGCTGTCAGCTGAAGATCTCGCTAAAACGATCAATGATCTTTTCGACAACGTCACATACGCTTGCATCAACACAGACAAATACTATTATCCTATTGGTGGGTATCATGTTTGATTTGTGCTTTCCGCTTTGCTAAATAATGGAAATCCTTCGTATTTTCTTTGTTATTGCCTGTTATTTCTGAAAGCCAGTGGGAGCAGCGTGATGGCGAGAAAAACCACTGCCCATCATGGTTTTTTACCACCTCTTTCATCTTGTTCCTATGGCGTGGTAGCTATTTTTTTCTGGAGGAGCAGGTTATCTTGTAATTTGTGAATAACAAGAAGATTTATCTCCATCCCCTCTCCAAGTCGCCCAGCATACTGTCCTTCCTGCAATTTTATGCTTTGAGTAAGTTGAGGCTTTAAGCAAATCAAAGACTTGAATCTGGGAACGGACTTGACAGTTGCCCAAGACCTCACGGGATCCAAAACGAAGTCCCGGCCGCTGAGTTTTTGTGATTTTTGGAGAAAAATAACAATATACCGCATTTTTAATGCCATTTAAGTCATACATGTTTTTGAAACCATTAAAAAAAAATCATATTGCAAGCTTTAAAAGTTTTAATTTTTTTAGTCCAGCTGTCACTTAATAGGTCTAAAACATATCTAACAATCTGGGAAATTTTGGCTTATGATTTAGCTAAAAGAAGTTTCGCCCCCCCCCCCCCCCCCCCCCCCTTGCAAGTTATTTCATTGATTGTGTCTTTGTGGTAAAACATGGAAAAAAGTCCAAGTCAGTCTAAATACTGTAACGCCTTTCTATTTTTCTTTGTTTTCTGGTTGTTGTTGAAATCAGAATAGCCTAGGATCGCGTTAAATTGTGAAAGCCTATTTTTATAACCACACTGTCAAGTGACTACTTAATTATTTAGGATCTGGTCACGCTACGTTTGGTACCGACGAAAGCTTCATAAAAGCCGTCAGAGCTGCGTTTGTTGATATCAGAACACCGAAATTTTCAAAGAAAGTTAAAATTCATCCATTTGTGTTAAAATCTGCACCTCGCAACAAATGTGCCAAATACATCAAGGACCGTATTTCCATGGAGAACTAACAGTAAGAACCTCAAAAACTTTTGCATTCAACTAATTGCAATAAATGTATAGTAAGTATTGGTTGTAAAAGGTTTGCGTTGGCAGGTTTTATAGTATGACATCTTTCCTTCTTGAATGTGAGTTTTTGTGGTTACTAGTTGATTACTCTTATTTTCTGTGAATGAGAGCATGTTCCAATACCCATTGCAGCGCAAGAAAACCTTAGTGTTGCGCTGAAAAACCTTGAAATTGTCCACGCCGCTCAGCAATTGATTTCTCGAGTCGGAGTTTTTCATAGCAAATTAACCAAATCATCACGATTTTAACTGTATTTCGAGGCAAAACAACTTCAGCAAATAATATTTTGATCCAATCCAGAACTATGAAGTACGTCAAAGAAATTTTAATGGCAACTCTGGTTAGAGTTTTGTCGGCTTTTACGTTGCGAACTCCGGCTTGGATGCAAATTAGCAGCAAAGTATAACCAATGGCAATCTTGATTTACTGTGCAGGAAGAAACAGGTTTGGCGTTAGAGTAAAGGGTTTGCAAGTTAGTGAAGCATATAAGACAATCCAGTATTTATGAGGATTTTTGCAGGGTTGCTTCACATCAAGTACTTCAGCGGCCGGTGTTGGAAATAATGGCACCATTCAACTGGGGACTTTTGGAATCACTGAGTTTTGACGCACAATCAATTACAAAGATATTATAGATTTTTTCATTGCTTGTTATGCATGCTGTTTATTAATTTTTTAATTTATTATTTTTTTTAGTAGCTCAATTTTCTTATACTGTATCTTGCGCTGGCTTAATTTCTTTTCTTATTTTTTTGTGCTGCGTTTGTTTTACTTGGACCTTTTTCTTCACGGTGAATACCAGCGGGCGCTGAACTAGTACTTTTTTAAAGCTGTATATTATATGTAAATCAATCATATTTTTGGGGTAGCATGTCCTTCGTTTTAAGTTTTTAGGTAGGGTATTTAAAAAAAGTATGAGTTAAACTTGCTTAGACCATACGTCGGTCATATTCTTTATTCATAAACTGTACTTAAAAATATAGTTTGCTGTTAATTTTTGCATATGATTTTTTTAAAATCATATCCCTATCGCATATGATTATTTTTAATTTCAAAGCAGTTTTTGAAATATTACTGATTGGCTTTAGAAAGTCCTGTAAATTTCCAATACCTTTTGGAAAAATTTCAACGAAGAAATTATAGGAGCATTTTTTCTCTAACGACATCTAATGGAGCGTGTTTTACAACTAATGCTGTTTTTAAAAGCAAGGTTTTTTAGTTAGCGTAGATCTGCAAAAGTTTATCAAAAAATTAACGCTCGAGTTATTTTAGTGCATTATTTTTGACAGGGTCCTTTTTTTTATCGCGATACCCAATTTTTAATCACTAATTATCTTTTCTGTAACCGCGATCTGGAAAGGTATTGAAGATTCTTCTTGGTTGTCCATTATCTATTTACCTTTTATTTTAAGATTATTGTGAGCATCCTTTATCGAAAAAGTTGCTACATTTAATCCATTACTTGATTTTACTGAAATTTTATGCAATTTACACAGTGATGGGGGTGGGGCAAAATACCCTAATTGGCTAACTCTTAAATAAGAAGTTATGAAACACAAAATTTGGCATGCGGATTGTAGTTTATCAAACTTCAGAAAAAATTGTTTTAAGTTGACGATATCATCAAACTGACGTCACAGATAATTTAGGTGGTTTAAATTTTGTTCACAAGTTTGCTCCAAATTTTCATTGATTAAATTCCAAGTTTAAAAACCATATCAACCTGCGGCTGCCACACTTGATAAAAAAGTGCAGCAAATTTATTTCACTCATGATTTTACCTAAAAGGCATTTTCAGTGCTAAAAAATAAAATCATAAAACCAGTACCGGTAGTGTTCGAAAACTAAAAGTGAAATGATTTTCTATGAACTAAGTCTAAAACTACCTTATACAATGGCACCATAAACTGTATACTGATCATAGGCGTAGCCAGGGTTTTTAATTAGGAGGAGGGCGAACCGCAAATTGCATGCAATGACGTCATCAGAAATTTTCAACAAGAAGGTCTTTTTATAGGACAACGATACCGTACAATAGAAGATCAGAACCTAGGTCTACGTAGTTGGCGCGTTACGCGCTGAAGGACTTGGATCAAAAGTTCAAATGCGTTTTAAAAAAATGTGTAAATAAGAAAAAGCGGCAAGCAAACTAGGGTAACTGAAAGACATCACAGCCGGAAGTTTGGAGGCGGAGCCCCCAGCCGCCGGAGGTTATGGGGGTCTTGGAACAATTTTTTTGTAATTTTTGGTAAAAAAAGTAGCTGTTTAATACCGTTTGAATCACATTTCGCACATGGTTAGAGCCATTCGAAAGAACTAAAGTTTTAAGATCTGAAAGCCAATGGAAAAAAATTCAATTGTTCATTCCTCTCTTTACTTACAGGTCAATTCCAAAACACGTTTAAAA
Organism: Trididemnum nubilum; assembly: GCA_963965965.1. NCBI lineage: Eukaryota > Metazoa > Chordata > Ascidiacea > Aplousobranchia > Didemnidae > Trididemnum > Trididemnum nubilum. The sequence continues at coordinate 30,721,541 of OZ014475.1, read as the reverse complement.
CTTTGCATTTTTGGGTTAAATTTTGTTAGTGACTGGGCTCAGTGCAGGGTATATTGTCTCCTGCAATATTTTTAGCAGTGAATAATATATCACTCCAAGATTTGCCTTGGGTTGAGGTTTTTGATTTGTTGCGAAAATAACCAGTTATTAAAAGTGCATGTACGACCAATGGGCTCCGACCCAACCAATTCAAATTCGATAATTTGTTCAATCAGCATTTCCAGCATTTCCCTATTTTTGCCTTTCAGTTACCCTAGTTTACTTGCTGCTTTTTCTAAATTGAACATTTTTTGAAACACATTTTTGTATTTTTGATTCAAGTCCTTTTTGTACTTTTGATCCAAGTCCTGGTTACGCGCCAACGTAGGTTTAGGTCAGGCGCGTAGCTAAAATTCGCGATGGGAGGGGGGGCTGTTTTGGGGGTCTGGGTTTGGAGCCCCCAGCGTTCGAAAATTTTGCATTTTTTTGCAAAAATAACTTAATTTTAGAGCTATTTTGATAAAAAATAGTGCTTTTAAAACGTGACATAAAAATTTGGCAGCGCAACATAATACAACTGGTTGCATTAATGGGCTATGTGGGAAGTGGCTAATGATAACACTGCAGTTCACTTGTTTACATGCTGGTAAATCATAAAATCCTATTACTCAATAAAACTCTCACGGAGTAATTTATTTTATTTATATTTTATAAAGAAAAATAATTGGGAGCTAATGGAAAAATATTTCAGAGAAGTGATTGGTAATTTAATAACACTGAATAGCCACCCCTCCCCTTATTCCTGAGTTTATAATATATTTGTTGATAAAACCTATGTTTGGCGTTTTTACAATAGCGATCAAGTTTGAGTGTTTATTTTTGGGCATTTTTTAAAGTTTTCATTCATTTGTGACCTTATTTTTTGACAAATTACCCCTCCCCCTGAATATATGTTCAAAAGATGATTTTAATCACTGTTTAGTCAATTCCAGCGCAAACAACAGTCTCAGAAGAGCTAAAAACGTGATATTTTTCTTATTCTGCGTTTTGGTTGACATGCCAAAGGGGGAAGGGGTAGGCTGTAGCCCCCCCTGGCTACGCTACTGGTCTAGGTTCTGATCTTCTATTCTCCGATATCATTTTCCTATCAAAAGGCAAATTTTTATAAAGTTTTTTTTTACTTTGTTGCGTAAAAACTGACGAGGTGGATTGTTATTTGAATTTTGTACAATAGTTGGCTGATAATCATGTTATTGCCATATCAGTATTTTTGCTAAAACTAATTGAGTACCCCTGGCCAAAAGCAAAAGATTTATCAAGAAATTAATGAATTCGCTTGCTGCAACAGTCTGCTGTAGTTTTTTTTGCGCCGTTAACTTGCCACTTTTAAACGTTTCAATATGCAAGTGTAGTAGATTGTGTTATTCCACTTTTGTATAGACTAATTCAATGATACTGTGTTGACTATGGGTGCGTTTAGACTGGACGCGAAGCGACGCAAAGCAACCAAAATTTGACGTCATCGACAGCTCGCGAAAGGTTGCGACCGCTCGCAACCTTCGCGAGCAGTTGTGCAACAGCGCTTGCTTGCAGGCAGTAGTAAGATAACCAACTAATTCACTGATTTGATTTTTACGATCGCAGTTTGCTAGAAAATAATAGAAATAGTTTATTTGTATGGTTTAGCGCCTATTCATCAGTCCAAAGAGTAGGCCTAGGTTGTTGGCAAAGTTAGATTCGGGATAGCTCTAGGCTAGCCAAGTTAATTTGGATCTAGACAGCTAAGGCTGTAAATCCTAGAGTGATTTTTCATAGCTATGCTTGATCTCAGAGCTTCATTATAATGAATACATCAAAGCAGTAGGCCTAGCCCCACGACATCTAGCTTTCAAACCAAAACTTTTTATTCTGTGCAGCATAGCAGAAGACCAGTCCGGTAGTTCTTTTGGCTGAGCAGCTTTTGCTTTTTTGTCTTAAAGTAAACTTAAACTAACATGATGTTTTTTTTTCAGAATATAAAATAACCCACCAACAGGCTAGTTTTGAGTGTGTTGATAGTGTTTTTACCCATTGTTTGTTAGCTTGTTGTTTTAAAAGTAACCACAATTGAACAATTCCTTGAATACTGGAAAACTCGCAAAAGTTTTTTCACTGCCTTTTTGACCAAGCCAACTTGGTGAAAAGAACTGTTTTTAGAATTGGTTTCAAGCTACACTGCTACATACAAGAGCTAGATATATACAAAAAATCGAAAAATTCCTATGAACTTTTGGATTGGCCTAATTAGTAGTCACTTCTTTGAATAGCTACAAACATGGAATTTTTGCTTCTGAATGTCCTCTTAAAAGTCTTCTTGTTTCTGAAGGTTTGTGACCGTGATCAAGTTGAACTGGAAGCAATGGGTTTGGACTACCCCAAGTTTTATAATTATGAATATTGTAGTCTGGTTGTGATTTTTCACTCCAGTCCTAATTGATGAAAATAGAAATGTCAAGTGTGTTAAATATTCATTTACTGTGTCTTTGTGTAACATCTAAATTTAGTTGTTTGTGAATTTCAAAACATTTTTACTGTCTCTTAAAATTTTTACGGCTTTACATGGTGAATAAAGTGACAAAGTAAACAATTTTAAGTCTGAAGTTCAATCATTGCAATTGCAGTCAGTGTATTTAGATGAACTAGAAAGCCAATATATATCTAACCAGTAGAAAGTGAGTTCTGGTTTTTTGCTGAGGTGACTATTATTGGTAGAGAAGTACCCGCCAAGCAAGTTCATTACTATTGTTCCATTCTCTAAACTAAACAAAAAACTTGATACAGCATTTATAATAAAAATAATTGGACTGGGGAAGGAAGCGTCAGTTACATAAAAATGTGAGAACTAACAACACTTTTATTCAGATGCTTGAGTAACAATTTTCAAATGAAAAAATCTAAATGTTTTTTTTTTTTATCAGGAGCATAACCAAAAACATGCTAAGAGGGGGCTTGACCTTACTGCTATAAATTTGTCTGTATCTTACAAACGGTGGTTTAAAGCGAAGCCCTTTGAGGTAAACGCAACCGTCGCAACGTAGCCTACTGGTACCGCAAGAAAATGCAAACTAATAAAATGCTCTCGATAGCATTTAACTTCGCACTAAACATCGATAAGCGCTCCGCTAGCGAATAAAACACCAAACTTAGTGTTAGAGGCTGACTTTTCCTCAAAGCAACTGCTGGTATCAGGTATCACTGTGCTAAATTCTTGTCCTTCGATGATAGTGTCAAATCATGCAAAAACTGCTATGTTTTTTTGCTTTCTCCAGCAAATCAACACAGCAATCCATTGCACAATAAGCAAAAAATCCACTACATAACTGATGACAAATCCAGTTTTCAGTTTCACTCATAGCGTTAACATTGGGAGTCTTCATAAACAGCACTAAATAACACATACAAACAATTGTTTAAGCTTACTACAGGTATCATGACATGCTTGCCTGAAAAAGAAAAATCACATCAAAAAAACAACATAGTTAATGATTTAAATGTACCTGTAGACTAGCCTATTGGTTTACACTCTACAAGATACCGATAGATCTACCACTACCATAATGAGACATGGATGGTGAAAGCGTTTAAGGATTTGTTAACTTAGTAAACACCTAAACTGAACTTTTGACATCTGCTTCCAGCTTTTTGCGTTTCTGCATTAAAACCCAGAACTGTCATCGTAAAAACAGATTAGGGCAAGTTTTCAGTGGAAGGATCTTAACAAATCATTGATAGCTAGTACATAGGCTAACTACTACTACGTTTTTGAAGAAATGACTTGTCTTTTCATTTCCAAATTCGATCTACTGTACTTCGTTTTTCACTTAAACTTTACAAATTTTTTTCTCAAGATTGTTTTGTTACCTGAGCTATTAGTCTAGACCCTTCTTCACGGTTATTGCGTGATAACATAATATAAACTCAATCTTCGTTTTACCGGTAATTCCAGCGCGCTATGACGAAACAACCTGTGATTACTATAATAGCGCTTCAGTAATAAAGTACACAAAGCTTTCTGCTCATTGAATACATTTTAAAAGTAAGTTGTTAAAATTAGCCTATGAAGCGACCAGTCGCGAAGATTAGCAACCACTCGCGAAGACTTGCGAAGGTTGGCAACCTTCGCGAGTGACGTAATCGACCACTCGCGAAGGTCGCCAACCTTCGCTTCGCGTTGCTTCGCGTCCAGTCTAAACGCACCTTATGACTGTACAATTTCAATACATTGTTGCAGCATTGAAAATGCTTTTGTTTAGTTAAAAATAAGATACTACAAAAAGGCTGACATACACTTGACAAAGAAAAACACACACTTGGTGTACTTACTAAAAGCACTGTTCTTAAAACTTCGACAAAAAAATTGAAAGAAATAAAATTATGACAGAACACAAAATTCACCTGTCAAGCTTGATAAGATTGCTTCAATCATTTTTGAATGAAATCAAGTTTCGTGTAATAAAACCATAATTACAGTAGATATAATCACAATACCATCACCAAAGCAGAGAGCATTACTTTTAAAACAATTTACATTTAACAGTATTTCAGCTACTGACGTTTAGTGCATAATGTTCTGCATACTGATATAAACCAAACAGTGCAACAATAAATAGTTTTTAACAAAATTAATTTCTAAAATTGACGTGATGCTTTTAATCCGATATTGAAAAAAACAACAACAATTGAATCGAATGAATGCATCGCGGCAAAGCTTGTAACGAGTTTACGAAACCAATATCTGTGTCATTGCCCCGGCCAAAACAATTCATTTCAAAGAAATATTACAGCACTTGCAAGCCGCTGGCAACATTGCGTCTCATTTCACCGATCCGATACTTGTACCTCCCGCTCCCGATACGAACGCGTTACCACTCGACTAATGGTCGGTCTAGTCAAATTAAACCAAGACGATTTACTTGTAGTATTGTGCCGTATGTAGTAAATACTGGTTAAACATCAAGGCTGCAGCTAGACATGATATTACTTAACCCATTTGTGTCCATCGTCCTTTTAAAAGGACGCTCACACTTTCGTTGATTGCTTGAAAGCGGAATAATCTTATTTAATAAACAAACTTGTCTGAATGATTAGAAGATTGTAGGTATTAGAAAAACTTGTTTTAGTTGAGTTTTGTTTTTTGAGTCGTTAGCAGCAGAGAAGTTAATATTGAGACTTTTCTGTTTTCCAAAATGGCTGAAGCAAGAAAACTTATGTAAGTATTTTTATATTATCTTTATTTCTTGTTATTTTTGTTTGTGGTGTTTTACTATTAGTATTGATGGAAGTATATTATGTAGTTTTGTATTTTTGCATATTTTTGTTTCTTCCCATTTAATTTTACGATAGAAATTTGATGTCCTTTTAAAAGGACGATGAGCACATGTGATACAAAATCCTTACCATGATGAGCAGCTAATCACAAAACGGCTGGTTTATAACGCTTGGTTTAAGTGTTGGTCAACGGTTAGATAGCTCAGATGGCAAAGCGCGTGATTTTTTTTGTTCTCGTTTCAACAAGCAAGGTTCAAATCCCGTTAATACTACTTTGTTGTTTTTTTTTAGTTTTTTTCAATGTTAACCACTTGATCAGAAGATTCTATTACAGAGTTTACCTCGGGAGATGATTTTTTGTAGCAAGCACCATTTTTTCATCTCCGTCTAAATTAGGCAATTGGCCTATTATTAGTACCGGTAGCCTAGCCCTAGATTCTAGGGCCTTGAAAGTAATCTGGCTGCTCTACGTGGCCACTGGCCAACGCTATTACAATATTTAGTTCAAGACAGGTTACTATTTCGTAGATGCAAGTTATCTATGGCTTAGGGTATTAACGGATACCACTAAAATTATGCTGCATTTTATTTATTACTGCGTTATTTTCAGGTTGAATGTCAATGAAGCCTTAGCTTGTCTAGAAGGTCATCTTGATGATATCTCATCGGCTGACATCTACATTGAGCCACCTCATGACTCGGGATCAATCTCCGAAGAGGACTCGGACGATGAAGATCAGCCTACCAGCCTAAATCATTTGTCTGGAAAGCAACTGAATGTATCAGCAGAATTAGTCCTTCATCATCCAGTAAACGCCAGCGGTGTGGAGGAAGAAACGTCTGACTTGGAAACCACAGAGCCACCTACAAAGAAAAGTAAGAGCCACAGTAAAAAGAAGGTGAGGCAATGGACACGTGATGACTTACAGAGTGAGCCACCTGTAGCTGTGGATCCGCCAACATACCATGAAAAACAATGGTCGCCAGCCGAAGTATTTGAGTTTTTTTTCGATGATGAAGTAATTGAGCTGATCATTCGTTTTAGCAAAACTTATGCTGTGGACAAAGGTGCTCACCAGTTCCATGTAACAATGGAGGAGATGCGCGCTTTTCTGGCAGTGCTGCTTCTGAGCGGATATGCTACTCTGCCACGGCGCAGAATGTACTGGGAAAAGCTACCTGATGTCAACAATGAAGCTGTTTCAAGCACCTTGTCACGACACAGATTTGAAGAAATACTTCGTTTTCTTCATTTAGCCGACAATAATAACTTGGCAAAGGAAGACAAGTTTGCAAAAATCCGTCCACTTGCCTCACTGTTGAATGAGAAGTGGTTGGCTCATTTCCCGAAGGAAAACTTCCTTTCTGAGGATGAATCGATGGTGCCATATTATGGCCGGAACGGGCTGAAGCAGCATATCCACGGAAAGCCAATCCGATTTGGTTATAAAGTTTGGTGCTTGTGCACACGTACAGGATACCTTGCACAGGCAATACCTTACCAAGGTAGAAGTACAGGCTATTCAAACCCTGAGTTTGGTATGGGAGGCTCTGTTGTGTTGGACCTAATATCAGAACTGCCATCTCATGTGGAATACAGGTTGTTTTTTGACAACCTGTTCACTTCAATCCCACTAATCGACCACCTGAAGCAAGCTAATATTGGAGCTACAGGGACAATCAGGGTAAACCGTACTGGAAAAACTCCACTGACGGACTACAGAAAAATGACAAAGGAGGCTCGTGGAAAGTACTGCCATGTCAAGGACAATGATTCTGGCTGTATCCTAGTCCGATGGAACGACAATAGCGTCGTTACCATGGCCTCCAACTGCTATGGCGTTAACCCAGTGAGATCTGCTACTCGTTGGTCCAATGCAGACAAGAAGAGAATTGCTATCGATCAACCAGAAGTGGTTTTCCAGTATAACCAGTTTATGGGGGGCGTCGATCGGATGGATGAAAATATTGCCAAACTACGGGTGGCAATAAGAATGAAGAAGTGGTGGTGGCCCATGTTTAGTTGGTTGCTGAACGTTTCGGTGAATAATGCTTGGCAAACATATCGTATTCTTGCCCGCTCACAGGAGCTTGAATCACTAGACTTACTCGGTTTTACCAGACGGTTTGTCCTGACTTATGTGAACCGGTACAGCGCAAGCAAAGGATCAAAGGGAGTCGGTGGCCTTCAACGGCAGGTCATTCCAGAAATAAGATATGATGGGCTACACCATTACATTGCTTCAACGAAGAAGCAAATCAGATGCGCGCTCTGCCACAAAAAAGTAAAAAGACAGTGCACGAAATGCGGTGTTGGTCTTCATGTGGACTGCTTCTTGGGATACCACACCAAGTAGTAATTTGTGTGTGATCGCTATTTTAGTTTTGATATTTTCTTGTAGCTGTTTCTCGTTCTTTTGCAGTAAACAAAAAGCAATTTTATTGCATTATGTGGCGCAAGTAAGGCAGACTATATCTATAAAAGACTAAAATAAACATACTATGGAAGTAAACCAAAAGCAAAAACGTCGAAAAAGAAAAGATAGTTTCAAATAAATAGCACAACCTTTTTAGTTTAGTTTATTTTCAACCACTATGCACCTCAAAATACCGCTAATGATGCGCTCGCATATTAGCGCAATAGTAGCATATGTGCTCAACGTCCTTTTAAAAGGACAGTAACGTAACAAAGAAAATAAACAAAAAATTATATTTTTTTCAACTTTTCAAAATAACTCCAAATATATATTTCACAAACCAATTTTGATAAAAACATTTTAAGTCTTTGTATGTGTGGACACCAATGGGTTAAACAAGCTTCTGATTTAGGAAATGAAAACTTTGTTTCAAAAGTTACGCAGTCAATACTTTAAAACTATAAAGATTAATTGGCCTTGGTTTTGAAGCATTAGCTTAGAAACTTTTGGGAGCGGGTTTTATATTGTGGATCAAAAAGCATTAGAAAAATATTCAGAAAATCTTCAAAATCTTAGAACTAAAACAGCAATTTTTTTGAACACTTTTCGACGAAAAATAAATTGGTTGGCTGCTTGGTTCACTTTAAATTGATAGGGATGGGGGGCTGGTCATAATAGTAAACCACAAACTTTTAAAAAGTTTTTTTTTTGCAAATGCTGGTCTATCGAGCAATAACTTTTTGTCATAGATTTTACAAAAAATTACACCACATTTAAGTTTTCAATGTTCGGTAAGAATGGCCAAAGTGGAAGAGGAAGAAGTACTCTTTCTCCGCTTTCACAAAATTTTGGTGTTCCCACCGCTTCCGCGTCTCTGCTTAAAATATGAATGAAAGAAATCTGCTGGTGAAGATGGATCACGGATGGATTTGCGAAAGACGTCTATCATAGTTTTTTTTTTAACATTCTTATTAAAATTATGCGAGTATTGTTATTACCTTCGGTTGGGCTTAATAACCTTTTCTCAATATCACAACTTTTCTCAATATAGCAACTTAAAAAACAATAGTTAATTACTTTTATAAATTCTATTAAAAACAAGCCACAGTAAACACATCAAAAGTAAAACAGAATTCAAACAGCACAATCTCCACAGCACATAATATAAAAGCAGTTGGCAAGAATACGATCATGAAAAGAAGCACCACCCATTTTAGGTCAGCAAAGTTATTATTGCTTCATGATAAACCTTATGCAATTGTACAGGGTGTTCATCAAGTCCTGATACAATTCAAAAAAATTTTTGTTAACTTAATTCTCAAACTATCTTAACCATGTTGGTTTTATTTTAAACAGTGCTGCTTAAAGTTTTTATTTGAAATAAAATTTTGTGTTTCAGCTGTGATTTTTATGTGTTTTATGAATGTGTTGTATAAACCCTTATTAAATGGTTACTCCTCAAGAGTAGGTCCAATGTGTATCCCGGTTCATTGAAACAAAACCGGACTTTCAGATTCAGCGAAGGTACAGGACTAAGTATGGAAAAGATCCACCATCAAGTTCTTCAATTCGTCGATGGCACAAGAAATTTAAAGAGACAGAGTCAGTGTTGGATGCAGTGAGAAGTGGGTGACCAAGAACATCTGCGGAAAACATCGAGAGTGTAAGACAAGCGTTTAGTCGTTCTCCTATGAAGTCAATCGATACTGCTGCCAGAAAATTGGAATTACCACTTACAACAGCGCAGAAGGTTTTATACAAAAGGTAACGATTGTATGCTTACAAAGTGCAAATGTTACAGAGACTTCAGCCAAATGACAAACCAAAACGAAAAGAGTTTGCAGATATCATGTAGCAACGAATTTCTGAGGATGAAGAATTTTTTGAGGATGAAGAATTTCTCACTGCATCCAACACTAATCTTGTCTCCTTAAATTTCTTGTGCCGTCGACGAATTGAAGAACTTGATGGTGGATCTTTTCCATACTTAGTCCTGTACCTTCGCTGAATCTGAAAGTCCGATTTTGTTTCAATGAACCGGGATACACATTGGGCCTTCTCTTGAGGAGTAACCGTTTAATAAGGGTTTATACAACACATTCATAAAACACATAAAAATCACAGCTGAAACACAAAATTTTATTTCAAATAAAAACTTTAAGCAGCATTGAATAAAATAAAACCATCATGGTTAAGATAGTTTGAGAATTAAGTTATCAAAAAATTTTAAAATTGTATCAGGACTTGATGAACACCCTGTATTATTGCAATGATGATGTGATTATTGCAGCCAAATTAAAACTTGCTATTGCTAAACTGTTGAAAAGCAAGATTAGGCTTTTATGAACCTTAAATAATTTGTTCTTTAGTTTGATAATTGCAGTATAAGGAAAACGGACGCATTTTCCAATTGCAGAATAGCAAAAATTTAGTATATTATAAGGCATTAAAAAAGCTTTTGATGCTGTAAAACGCTTTATCACCTTAACTTTAAACTGAGGCTAAATAAAACAAAACAAATATTTCATTAATTATTCTAAATCCTATTAAAAATACGAAACCGATGAGAACCTCAGTCTTTTTCGTGGTTATAAGCTTAAAATAATCTCGAGTCAAAAACTGGAATTAATAACCATGAAGATAAAAGTTACCAATGCTATGAAATGAGAATGACAATAAATGCTCTTTTAATCTGAATGGGTAAAAAGTAATCAAGCATTGAAAACTAGATTCTGCAAAGAAACAACACTATATCAAAAAGTAAATTCACAAAAATAATCAAAATCGGTTTTGGGAAAGTGCACTATAATAAAAATTAAAACAATAATTACTATGATTTCTTACCTCCAATCTGAATTTGGAGCGAGAGCTTGCACAAATGCAAGATCAAACTTGTCATAAGCTAAACATTCAGCCGTGCCAATACAAATGTTTCTGGTGTACTAGTTCTGGCTCTGGTTCTGGGACTAGTTCTGGGACTGGATGCAAGCAATATATTTTAAAGCTGGTTTAATTTATACAAAATTTTGACGAGAATATTAGGCCAATTATCTATGTAAAAAGATGAAAACAAAAAATCAACAACTGATGAGCGGTGTAGGCAGGATAGCCCTCTTTGCTCTCGGTTACTCCTGCGCATCACAAATGTCTATGATGTGAATGTGGATAGAACGGATCAAGTTCTCTTTATTAGGGTTGTTGAACTCTTTCTCTTTTTTGTTTTTTAATTATTTTTCTCTTTTTCGTTTGTCTATATGTCAAGCAGTGGCGGATCCAAAAAATTTTGGTGGGGGGGATTTGAAGCACAAAACCTCAAAAATTCGGATGTCTTCACCAAAATTGAGTGTGATTTTTCGGCCGAAATCGGAAATTCAAACGTTTTTTTCGCCCAAATTAAGGTGGTCTCAAAAAAAAAAAAAAAAAAAAGGTCTTCACCAAAATTGAGACTGATTTTTCGCCGGATTGGTTACGTTTAGATCGGTGGGGTGGGATGCATCCCGAAATGGAGCCGAATTATTCGAAACAGAGGCTGATTTTTCGGCCAAAATCGTTACTTTTAGGCTGGTGGGGGGGATGCATCCCCCCCATCCCCCCCTAAATCCGCCACTGATGTCAAGTAGTACTCATGCGTGACGGAGCAGTCATGTGATCGAGTTTAGCAATGAAATTTTTGATTTAACAACGTTTTAAATCTTGCCCGAAATTGCTCATGCGTGACAGACGGAGTTTATACCTTGTAGACAACTCTGGTACAGACATACGATGCTGTTATCCACAACCAGTAAGAGCCAACGCCAAACTGAGTAAAAATTCACAAGACGCAAAGCATCAAAATGTCTTAAAATTTACTAGGATTAGCTTTTTAAATTCAGCACTTTCATTATAAAAGAATGCAAGTTAGGGTATTTACAGTCTTACAACAATAATTCATAATTTTTGACAAACATGTCGTCGTGGTTGTGTTGTATTATCTTTCAAATGTTGCAGAAGGGAAAGTTTCCGAAAAATGGATAGATTTCGATGCGCATTAAAATCTTTGGTGCTATAATTGACACAAACTTGGCCTGGACGGCTTTCATGTAGCTTTCGTTGGTACTGAAAGTAACACGACCGGAGCCTAAAAAAAAAAAATTTCTCATAACAGGCGGCGATAGCTCAGATCGTAGAGAGTCGGGTTAGTGATCTGAAGGGTGCTGACTCCGGTTTGAGTAACGTATTGGTTGTGTGTCGTTGTGTCCTTAGGAAAAGCATTACGTTTATTTTTCATCAAGGCCAAGAAATCTTACGGTTGTGATGAAGGCCCATGCAGCTTGACGTTAAATTATAACTTTAAGTGTGTTTTCTACTTTACTTTGAGCCCAAAATTTTCGCCTGTTACAATGCAAACGGCTAACCTGCAAAATATGATTTACATCAAATTAAAACCTAAGTCATTAAAGTGAGCGAATCATGTGACCATGTTTTTCCATTATAGTCTATCATTTAATGATGGTTTACATCATAAAACTAGCATTACATCATACAGTAGTGTCAGTATTATTGTCTCTAAGTTAAACTCTATTACCTGGAAGTATCCTGTTGGACGACCACGAGCAAAATGGCTAGAACATGGATTGCAACTTGTTATAACTTCACTCAAACGAGATTAAGAAAAACTGTTGGTGTAAGGCCGTGGTGGGTCAATTTCAAAATACTGCCTCACAATCCTAAGGGAAAAGAGGGAACCAAAAAAAAAAAATCTATCGTTCAGACAATCAGAATACGAAAGCAAACTACACACCAATAGGATATTCGTCGTCGCCAGTGTCAATTTCAGCATATATGACGTTGTCAAAAATATCATTCATCACTTTTGCGAGGCCTTCAGCTGTCGTAGTTACGTGTATACCGTCAACTAAAATTGTTTTGTTCCATTCGATATGGGCAGAAGTAACTCGCACAAAACTACTGTTCGAAGTCACCCAAGGAATTATCTGAGTATTAAAAAAATAAATATAAAACAGTTTTAGCTAGGCAACTTCTACCGTAACTAACATCGGTATAACGCACTTTTTAAAAAAATAACTCGCTTTCTAAATCGAAGCCAAAATAAGAAGATCATTTTTGCTTATCTCTACCATGAAAAATGTTTTGGTCAAAGAGCCCGTGTAAATAGGGTTAAACTGCACTTTAATCTGGAAACTGAAAACCATCAATGCTTAGTGCAGTGGTACATACTCATCGGAAAAGAAAAACCAAAAAAACAAAAAACAAATATTTTTCTAGGAAAATAATTTGGGACTTCCGCCCAATCATTTTCATCAGCGCTTCCTCATTCATACTGTATTAGCTGATTTCTGCCTCTCTCTACTTAACAGTTTTTGTCTAGCCAATCAAGCGCTTATAGCGAAAATGAGTTCGATTCCGTTATACCAGTGCGTAGAATATTGCGCAGAATAGTCATAAGTCATTGCAGAAGAATATCCTTTACAAAAAATTAAACTAAAGGTATTTAACTGGAATAATGATCATTTGCCAAAAATTATGTGTGCGAATTAAATCATCAATCCCTCCCAGCAGGACATGCTATTCTGTGCTCTAAATCAAAGTCCAGCAGCTGTTTATGAAATAGTTTTGGGAAACTAAAAAAGAATCTAAATTATCGAGAAGCGCATTAAAACTAAATCGCAAAATATTCTTAACAGAGAATGAAACCTAAAACCCTGTGACCACATGTACTGTAAAGCCAAAGCAAAAAGATGATTGAGTGTGATTTACTTGTAATAAAAAAAATGAAATGAATAAATGCTAATTTCATTATAGTATGCGGTTTGGAAAAAACCAATGACTGGAAGCCAGATGTGTTCGCTCAGCACTGATTCAAACTTTATCGCCATCAATCACTACGTACTTATTACAGCACATGTGTAATGATAACAAAAATCAACTAGATGTTCATTTTCCCGCGGGAAAATAATACGGGACTTCCGCCAGTTCCAATTCACCATCATTCTCCTCTTCATACTTTGAAGGTTACCGATATTTCTGTAATACTCAATCGAATGCAATGCAAACAAACTGATTTTGTTTCATGAAAAAAATAAATATTGATTTTGAATCGTTTGTGGTTTGGGAAAAACCAATGTCCGACTAAGCATTTGAATACAGCTCAGTTCATTCTCGACAATTTCAAACCCTGGCGCCTTGAATCATAACGCCAGCTCAGCATATGACCCCAACTGACTAAAATCAATAGGTAAAGTTAGCTTTCAAATGAGAATTTTTGGGAAGGTTTATTTGGAGGTTGGTACCCCCAAACCATGTAAAAAATTATTTTTTAAATATCTAGTGATATCCAAAAAACTAGAGCCCTAGCTCAAGTCGTTCAAAATAGATGATTTTGTGTTGTCCATTTGGGGAGGTTTCGGAGGGAAGTATACTCAAAACTATGTCAAACATTTTGTCTCTTAAACATCTTTTGATGTAAAAAAAAACTGGAGCCTTAGCTTAAGTTCAACAAATTGGTTTTTGTGGGGTTTACGTGGGGATATCCGGGGGTCTGGTACCCCCATATTATGTGCAAGAAAAGTGGAGGTTTAGCTTAAGCCGTTCAACGCAACGACGTTTGGGAGAGTTTGGGGTGAGGATGCCCCCAAACTATGTCAATTTTTGGTCGCTTAAATACCTACTAATATCAAAAACAACGAAGCCTTAGATTAAATCGTCCAAAAATTGATTTTGGTGAGGTTCATTTGGGGATTTTCGGAGGGTGGCACTTTCAAAGTATGTTAAAGTGTTTGTCTTTTCAGTATTTCATAATATCAAATAAAAACTAGAGCTCTAACAGAAGCCGTTGAAAAAATTGATGTTTAAGGGGTCCGTTTGAGGGTGGGTAGTACCCCCAAACTCTGTCAAAATATTTGCCTCTGACATATCTACTGATATCAAAAACACAAGCATCGTAAACTTGGTCGTGCAAAAACTTGATTTTTGGGGGTCCATTTTGGGGGGGTCCACGGGGTGTGGCACCCTCAAACTAAGTCGAAATATTTGTCTGTTGTATCTGTTGATACCGAAAATAAAACTGACGTCCTAGTTTGAGCCAAACAAAAAATTAATATTTGGAGGGTCCATTTTGGGGGTTCTTGGGGGGTATTCCCAAATGATGTCAAAACATTTGTCTCTTAGATATGTGGTGATATTTTGAAAAAAACTAGTTCCCTAGCTTGAGCCAATCAAAAAATTGATTTTCGGGGGTCTGTTTTTGGGGGGTCCTCGGAGGGCGGCACCCCCAAACTATGTCAAAGTATTTGTCTCCAAAATATCTACTGTTGATATCAAAAAACACTGGCACCGTAAAATAAGTCGTTCGAAGAATTGGTGTTGGGGAGGATCCCCGAGTGGGGCGATACCCCCAAACCACGCCAAAATATTTGTATCTTAAACACCTGCTGAGAGCAAAAAACACTGGCACCCTAGCTTGAGCCACTCAAAAACTTGGTTTTGGGTGGTCCATTTGGAAGGGGGTCTCAGCGAGGTTGTACCCCCAAACTCTGTCAAATTATTTGCCTCTAAATATCTACTGATATGAAAATACACTGGCACCGTAAATTAGGTCGTTCAAGAAATTGTTTTTTTGGGGGTCTATTCGGGAGGTCCCCAAGGAGGGGGTTGGCACCCCCAAACTATGTCGAAATGTTTGTATGCTAAGTATGAGTTGATATCAAAAAAAACTGGCACCTTAGTTTGAGCCAATCAAAAGATTAGTTTTTGGGGGTTCCATTTTGGGGGGTCCGCAGGGGTAATACCCCAAACGATGTTAAAATATTCGTGTCTTAGAAATCTGCTGATATAAAAAAAAACTAGTGCTCCAGCTCGAGCCAATTAAAAATTGATTTTTGGGGGTCCCAAAGGGGGGTGGTACCCCCAAACCACGTCAAAGTATTTGTCTCTTAAATACCTACTGATATCAAAAAACACCGGCACCTTAAATTAAGTCATTAAAAAAATTGATTTTTGGGGGGTCCATTTTGGTCCTCGAGGGGGCGGGTACCTCCAAACCACGTTAAAATATTTTCCTCTTAAATACCTACTGACATCAAAAAACACTGGCACCTTAAATTAAGTCGTTAGCAAAATTGATTTTTGGGGGTCCCTTTCGGTTCCCCAAGGGGGTCCATTTCGGTTACTCCCGAAACCCCGTCAAAATATTTTCCTCTTAAATATCGACTGGTAGCAAAAAACTCTGGCATCCTATGTTAAGCAGTTCAAAAAATTGATGTTTGGGGTGGCCACTTGGGGAGGTCCCCGGAAGGATGGTACCCCGAAACTATGTCAAGATATTTGTCTTTTTATTGTGTCGGGATATCAAAGATGTAGCACCCTAGATTAAGCCGTGAAAAAAACTGATCTTTGTTTGGGTCCATTTGGGGGTTTTGGGGGGTTGGTCCTCCAAATTATGTCCAAATAGTTTTGTCCTAAAAAGTTCTGCTGACACCCGAAAAATCTAGCGCCCTTACTTATGGTGTTTAGAAAGTGTTTTTTTTTGGGACGTCTTTATAGAGAATGAAACCTGATACCTTCTGATCATACCTAGTGTCAAACAAAAAATATTCAAAGCGATTTTGTCGTAATGGAAAAAAAATTAATATGCTAGATTTAATAAGATATTAGTAAGATCAAAGCGATGGCCAAGTAGAGAATTGAACCCAGCAGGTTTTAGGTTTCAAATGGCGCCTTAAACCATTCGAGCATGGCAGCACGCGCGCGTAGGTTACTACCTCCGAAGTACGTTAAAATATACTTTTATTGAAAGTTTTTAGTGGTAGCAAAAAAAAAACAAAACCAGCGCGCTCTCTTGAGGTCTTAAAAAGGTGATTTTTGGGACGTCTTCACAGAGAATGAAACCTGATACCCTCTGATCATATATAGTGTCAAACAAAAAATCTTATAAACGATTTTGTCGTAATGCAAAAAAAATTAATATGCTAGATTCCATAAAATATTAGTATGATAAAAGCGATGGCCAAGTAGAGAATTGAATACAGGTCTTAGGAATTCAGCGCTGGCGCCTTAAACCATTCGGCCATGGCAGCACGCGCAAGTACCTGAGTAGAATCACTTAATAAACTTCGCTGTCACGAGTTTGGGGTGCATATGCCCCAAACCACGTGACGTAGCGCCTCCAAAATTGCAGGGACACAAGTTCATGTATAGACTTATAATCTGTCCAAATTTCAAGTTTCTAGTTTTGGTGGTTTTCAAGTATTTGTAACTTCGTTGTCACAAGTTTGGGGTGCATATGCCCTAAACCACGTGACGTAGCGCCTCCAAAATTGGAGGGACACAAGTTCATGTATAAACTTATAATCTGTCCAAATTTCAAGTTTCTAGCTTTGGTGGTTTTATAGTAGTTGTCACCACCATGTGATTTGCTTAAATAAATAAATAAATAAATAAATAAATAAAGAAAAAAAGAAAGTGTCGGAATCGTCATGGTTTATTTTTGAGAGCTGAAAGGGCATGCTCAGACGCTTCTAAATTCGAAAGTTTTATTCCCCTATAGTGCCTTTAGTTTTCGAGCTAGAGCTTTTTAAACCTAAAATTGGCATTTCATTTTTTGGCTCGGAAACCCGGATGGCAAGACCGATTGCCCCCAAAATTTGCACTGAGAATGATTTGTATGTGCCCCAGCTAAGATCCAAATTTCAAGTTTCTACCTTTAGCCGTTTCAAAGTTATAGCGTTTTTAATTTTTGTATACGAAATCGTATAATATATTCCGGAAAAAACATAAGGACTTCCGACGCAAAGCGTCTCGAAAGTCCCAATTACTAAACTTCATTCAAGAATAGAGAAATTGTTTTGGAGCAAAATCTTTTTACCACAAAATAATAGGTCCCTACAAAATTTGCAAACTAGCAGAGGTGGGTACAAATAACATATCAAAAGCGCAACGCAACAAAGCGCAACAATCTTCTTTACTAGTAAAAGCACAGCGCAAAATGCGCAATTTAATTTTTTTAATTTCTGAGGCGCAGCGCAACTTCGGCAATGAAGTTTTTGATTTAGTTGAAACGCAACGCAATTCTGCAATTGCCGAACGGCATTTTCGTACCAAGTTTAAGCGCAACCAACAGTAACTTCCGCAAGTGAAATTTCACAAAACAATGCAAATACCGCATTGTTTGCGATTTTAAACAGAAAAAGAGAAAACTTTTGTCAAAGAAGGCAGGCATTATTTATCAATATTACCGTCGAAAGGAACAAAATTAGGTTCAATCTATAGAATTGCGCTTTTAACCGAAAAAAAATTGAAAGCGCAGCGCAATTAAAGCGCAACAAATTTTAAAAGCTTCAGTCCGCAACGCAATTTCCGCAATGTTTTAAAATAAAAGATCAAAGCGCAACGCAACTTCCGCAATTGCGGAGGTTGCGAAAGTTGCGCTTTGCCCACCTCTGCAAATTAGTAGTTATCATTGGTTGAAACAATAAGAAATCAACAAATCACAAGTTTTGAGCCCTCCCCTCCAAACTATATGACCTATATCAAGACCGAAAATTCAGGTATGCCATTTGCCCATAATAAACTTATCACATTTCCGAATTTCGAGTTTCTAACTTTTAGTTCAGAAAAAAAATAATTAAGCTTCAACTTATTAAGATAGTACCGGTACTTCAGCCAAATTTAATCTTCCACTTTGAAGTGAGTTATAATGAAAAACATGTAGATGAAACGTTTTATGAAAAATAGAAAGTGTGCTGTACCTGTAATTCCGTGATGGGCATTTGAGGACGGTGCAAACGAAAAATGTATATATTAGAAGAGACTTCGTAAGTACATCTTTGTAATAAACGTTTGATTGATTCATCATTTTCAAAAAAAAGATATGCGTAGAGGACTAAAACAAAAAATAATGTTAGTTAAACTGCATTCAATCAGATTTTTTTATTCGATTTTCTCTCAAAATTTATTGACAGATTTGAAGACTAACTTCACCAATTTTGAGCCTTCTGCGATCCTTTCTTTTTCAAAATAAAACGATATAGATTTTTTCTTAGAATGGATTTTTACCTTTAAAATTTTGTTCAAGGACTCAGAGTAGTAAGTCGGGCCGGGCTTTTCGGGTCGGGTTCGGGCCTAAAGTTGACAAAATTTTGGGCGTAATTTGGGCCTGAGACGTGTTTTTTTGTCATAGGTGCATAAAAATATAATCAAAATAACTTGGCAATAACACTTATGTTTTGCTGACCGAACTTAAACGAAGACTAAAGCCAAAATCAATGGGGGTATTTAAAGTTAGGCCAATCGCATAAGACTAGATTAGCATTGACTCCATCCTTTCTGACCCATCCGTTGCAGAGATATTCTACTTCAAACACGACGTTGGTGACTCTACTGTAATGCTATAAATTTTAATAATTTTTAGTGGCAACCCTGTCGTTGATAAGCATTAACGTCTTAGCGACTCCTTTCCAGTTCTATCCTAAAGCAATAATTAGGCTACTGTGTTGGGTCGTTTCGCTGCGCTCTAATCAGTTTGATCTTGTCCGCAAAATAGATCTGAGCTGGAAAAATAACTGTACGATAGCCTACGTAACAAACGTCTAAGAACAAGGGAAAGTAAGGCTAGTAAAGTTATTTGAGTTGGCTAGTCTGCTAGTAGTCTATTGTTTTAACTTAAATGGAAAAGTTTATTCTAGGATCACAAAATACCGTAAGCAAATGCAATAAGCCTACTCAAATATTGGAAGTCTTATTATCAAGTATGAGTTTGTACTCTGTAGCCTAGTAATAAAAATCTTATAGCTCGACTAGACTAGGATTTATACTGAAATATATCTGCCAGCTTGATTTTTAAAATCGCTAGGCTGCCGAAAACTCTACTCTTTTTACCAGCTTAGATCTGTTGTGCTGATAAGATCAAATCGATTAGTGCGCAGCGAAACGACTCAATACAGTAGCCTAATCGTTGCTTAAGGTTACAAACTAGGAAGGCGTCGCTAAGACGCTAATGTTTATCAACGACAGGGTTGAATGTAAAAATTATTAAAATTTATCACATTACGGTAGAGTCACCGACGTCGTGTTTGAAGCAGAACATCTCTGCAACGGATGGGTCAGAAAGGATGAAGTCAACGCTAATCTAGTCTAATGCGATTGGCCTAACTTTAGATACCCCCATTGATTTTGCCTTTAGTACTCGTTCAACTTTCGGTTTTTTTCAGGCATGATTCGGGCTTCAAATTAGTTTTCGGGCTCAATCCGGATTTAGGCTTATATTTTTCGGTTCGGGCCGGGTTCGGGCCTGAAATAGTCGGCCCGTTTACAACTCTGCAGGGAAACTAATTACAAACAAAATTTCAAAAAGTCACTGCATGTTCAATCAAATCAAATCTTTCATTATACTTGCTGTATTAGGCAGGCGCGTAGCCAGGATTTGGAAAAGGGGAGGGGCTATTTTGAAAGAGTGAGAAGTGTGCAAACGACCTTGACTCGAATTTTCATTGATCTTGAATCAATTTCAGACGGTTTGTCCGAAACTTGAGGCGAAATGTCGCGGAAAGCTCGGAAGTTCAAAGCTTTTTTCCGCCCAAAATTAGGTGATCTCCAAAAAAAAAAAAAAAAAAAAAAAGGTCTTCACCAAAATTGAGGCTGCTATTTCGTCCAATTTCGCAAATTCAGACGTTTGAGGGGGGGCTGTTTTCGAATGGGGGGGGCTATTTTCCATTTCATTTTTCAAAGAAAATTGGCCTCAAAAGCACAAAAAGCATGCGATTTTGCATACTTCACAAGCCAATGGCAACACTGTTGCTGATTTGATCTGCCAGAGAACTAAACCTCAGACCTCCCGCTCCAGAGACAAACTGCTTTACAGCAGGATTGTTCTCAAGACAAAGTTAAAGTTCAAATATTGTAAATTAGCTGCTTCCAAGTAAATGTAAGCCAGCTTTCAAAAAGTTAATCTTCCACTGCAATACTAACAGAATGGCAACATTATAATAAGAGGAAAATTGTTAATTTTGAACTTCAATATATTGAAAACGGGAAAAAGTAGAAAGTTTAAAGATGGTGAGAATACATAGGCTTTTCGCAACATTTTGGTTAACAGTGAAAACTTTGACGTGAATGCCGTTTTTAGCATTTTATCTCGTTGTTTTTCTTGATTGTATTTATTTTGAGTGTTTTAGGCGTCATTTTTACAAAGACTCGATCTCATTGCACCATGATCGCGATTCAATCTTCACTCCAGTCACGTTGTTGCGTCCATGGATAAAACGCTTTACGATTATTCTGATTAATGGCTTCGAGCAAATTTATGTGCTGGGAAGAAGAGGAAAAGTCAATCGAAAAAATTAGAAAGAGGTCAACTTCCAAGCGGGTGCAGATTTGTTTTAATTAAAAGCGCTACCGTCGCATCCTCGTGAGTGGAAGATAAATATGAATAAACCAATCAATCTTTTTTTGTGTTGTGCTTTTTCTTTTTTTTCCGACAAAGTGGTGATTGTGGCTAGATCAGAGGTCTTAGACTTTTAAGCGCACGTCGCCCCAGACCTGCGAGGTTTTTGCAGGAATTCGAGTGCTTCAATGTACAATTAGTAAGTTTAGCAAAAATTTTGTGCACCCAGGTAGCATTTTTTCGTTTCGCGTGAAACTATTGACTTTTTGGTGTCCAGAAATTTTTCGGTTCAATTTTGCATCCCAAACTGTCAAAAAGTTTTGAATAAAAGCAAGTATGTATTATGAAACTGTCGAAGAATTTTTTTTGATATCATCGCTAACTTATTTTTGGCAAGGGATTGCGATGACCGGTTTATGATGATTTTAAAGCGTTCCAACGCGAAACAAAGTTATTAATTACTGGATTAAATGGTTGACCTGTGACAGTTACTGATTGTGAAATTGGGTTGAATTATTTTTCTTACACTTCTTTTCTCCTATTTTTGTTTAATTTTAAAGGGGCATTTACAGTAAGTTGAAGATTTTTTCTCGGTTTTCTCTCTAAATGCTTATTTAGAACGATTTTAATTCTCTATCTTCATCAAATTTAAGTTTTCCTTGACTTTACGGTATCAAAACACAACAGTTCAAATTCAGGATTTTTTCTTTAAAAATTTTGCCAGAGTTGCTAATGAAAACGAATTTTCAAAAGTACGCTGCATTTTTAATAAGTGTTTTGTGGCAGGATTGCTGTCAAAATAGAGGACAGCTCAAAATGATTCGCAGCATTTCAAACAATAGCATGTCTAACTTTCGAAAAGTTTTTAGTCACAGCACTGTCGAAATGGCAATACTGAAGTGTAACTGAATAATTGTTACCAATATTTTGAAAACGGCAAGAAGTAAAAAACTCAAATTTAGTAAAGATGCACTTTAGAATTTTGCCAACATTTTGGTCAGCAGCGATAATTTGACTTAATGTTTTTCGATGCAACTTCTGATATTTTCGAACAAACGTTTGATAAACTTTGGATAGCCAATTATTGCAGTATCCATAGCTTTCATGTTTTGCTTGGGCGCGGACAAACAGCACTTTGAAATGCATTAATGACGTTTTGTGACAAAACAACAATGGCAGACTCAACAAGCGTGATGCAACGGCAGGATAACTTAATTTTAATGCTGTTGAATGTTTTGATGCTTAGTTCGTTAAAAACAAGAGTCAAAGTAAAATCTTACCTGTCACAGAACCACATAAGGACCTATACCATGGGCATTTGATGAGTTGTTTTGAAATTTCAACACTAACGAGTCCATAAGGTTTGAAGGCCATGCGCAGTGTGGCTAAATTTTGTAAATTAAGTTTGATTATGATAAAAGTATATTAGAGATAATTATTCCCAGTACTTAAATTGTAGGGGGGACGGGGGGGGGACGCGTCCCTCCATCGAGATTGAGCGTCCCCCCATCGAGATTTAGGCGTCCCCCCATCGAGATTTGAGCGCTGGTTTATGGGAAGAAAAAGTTACTTTAAATTTCCGATTTCGGCCAGAAACAGCAATCAGATTTCGGCGAAAACTTTTTTTTTTTGGAGATCACCTAATTTTCGCTGAAAAATTGCATCAATCCAATTCAGGAACAACGAAAATTTGGGTCAAGTTCGTTTACGGCACAAACTCCCAAAAAATCCTGGCTACGTGCCTGTTCTTCACTAAAGTTCAGTCAACGCTGAAAAAGCGTCCCCCATGCAAAATTTTACATTTAAGTTCTGATTATGTTATGATAAAAGTATATTAGAGATAATTATTCCTGATTTATAAGCTATTGAAAAATAACAAAAACAATGCTTGGACGCAAATTCGATAGTTTTGTTGCAATATTGTTCCGCCTGTAGCCCTATACAACATGTAGCATAGCACTATTACCAAAGCTTTGCCATAATACTGAGATTTTTCGAAAAAAAATTGCAAATATTGTTTTTCAAAATTTCTTCGGAACAATTTTTGCCATGACTAACAAACACTGACCATAAAAATTTTTTGGAAAACTTTTGATAAAAATTGTATCCCAATTACGTGTACTTTGACGTTATCATAAAAAATTGCGCAATAGCAAATCTAAAGCAGAAAAATGCAAATTACATTCACCCAAAACATTAATGGTAAAACAGGCAGCAAGAGTTTTGTATCTCTATGCTCCTGTATTTCGCAACATATTTTTATCCTCAATTCTTTGATTTGATTAGACCTAAACTCTGAAAAAAGTAATTACAATCGAAACATATGTTTACAATGTTACTGTATCAATTAAGTTTTAACAATCTGTCTCACCATCAGTAATATCGGATGAAAATGTGCTAACAACAACTTTCAATGAATATGTCGGATACGTATATTGAGGTACAGGAAGGAGTCCGCACCATGTGAAAGACTTAGTACCTTCACAAGTTCCTGCAAAAAATGATAAACTCCAAACAATACGTCTTTGCTGCAGAGTTGTAAACGGGCCGACTGCTTCTGCCCCGAACCCAAAAATATAAGCCCGAACCCGGCCCGAACCCGAAAACTAATTTGAAGCGCAAATAATCCCCGAAAAAAACCGAAAGTTAAGTTAGGTCTGAAAAATTTAGCAATGTTGCCAAGTTATTTTGATTATATTTTTGTGCACCTAAGACAAAGAGTCGGTCTCAGGCCCAAATTAAGCCCGAAATTTTTGTCAACTTTTGGCCTGAATCCGGCCCGACTTACAACTCTGCTTTGCTGACTCCTGCGATGCTAAATCTATCCGTCCAGGGCAAAATTGTAAACCGTCTACTCAGCCGGTCTTAAAATGCGACTAATGGGTTCCCATCAACCGTGGCCGCCTCTAAGGTAATGGTTCGCTCACTTTTTGATATGTATGAAAACAGTTACATTTCTTTCCTTGCTTCTTCAATCCAACTGGGATTCTATGGTGTAGCATAGTCGTTGTACAATATTTTAATCCGCAAGAGGGAGCCAGGAAGCTCCAGCCTATTTTTTTTATCTTATTGTTAAAATGTTATAAATTCAGGTTATACTGAAGTATTATAACATTAAGCAATTTTGTGAATATTTCAGCTCAAAATTAAAAAAAATTGATCTTTCGAAAATTTTTATAAACTTCTTTTACACTGTAGCATACTACTCAAAACTTTAAGTCGAAAATATTTTTTCAATTTAAATCAATTTTTTGGTCGCAGCATGAGCTATTTAGCCCTACGCTAAACTTAACTATCCGTATTTCAATACATATAAAATTACTTAGGTAAAATCAAAGGTTTTTTTTAAGTCAGAACAATCGTATGCTATTAGATTAAAATTAGTTTTGCCTTCATCCTTCTTGAACCAGCCGTTCCACGAATATTCTAGTTCAAACACGACTTAAGGGTCTCCCTAATTATATTTTTTTATTGGCAATTCTGACGTCTCAATGTAGTACTTTAGCCCACAGAGGCTTATGCTATATTCACCTATTAGGTTAGGGATTTTTGTGACTTAGCCTAAATGTAGCGTTGCTTTAAGATAGAATTAAAATAGCATGGCCGTTGTTGTCCGCGTTAGGTTGCCAATAAAATTATGATTTGGAAAGCCTTTACGTTGTGTTTAAAATAAAAATCTCTGAAACAGCTGGGTCAAGAAAGATGGAGTCATCGCCAATCTAATATAATACGATTGCCCTTACTTTACTGTAGATATTCTTTTTGATTTTGCCTTCAATCCTCGTTTGAATGTAACTAAACCTATATTAATTTGCCAACGCTGTAGCTTGGCTAATCGTCTCAAAAATCTCGGTAACTATTTGGTCTCTCTTCAGCATGAAAAATGCAGAAATGTATACCATAAACCAAAAGAAAAAAAACAGGTCTCTTACCTTTCGTATTTTTACTAGAATTAACCGGAGTCACTAGAGATAATGAATTCCCACTAGATTGAAATCGAGGCGTAGTGACGGACGTTAGTGCACCAGGAGAATTGTTTGGTATTCCGACATAGTTTGAAGCATCAACAAGTGGGATGGAATTTAATTGTGATCGTAAATCAGCCTAAACAAAATTGTTTACAGAGTTTTTGTTATCGGAAGATTTTTTAAACTCTTTAAGAGATACTGCTCGAGAGCTTTTCTATCAAAGAAATGAGAACTACTTAAGGTAATAAAAAGGTGCCCCGAACCTTACTCCATTATTCCCATTACCCACGAAAATGGATTTAATCCGTTCGACTACGTATGATTGGCAACCTGGTGTTTCGAACTTTCGTGACATCAGAAAAAGATAACCATGCAAAATTTCTTGCGGAATAATCAAAGCGATGTTCAAAGACCCAACATGGCGTTACTTATTCTGCAAGAATTTGTGCAACGTCATCCTATTCGACGTCACGACTTTGCGAAACACTGGGTTGCCAATGGTACGAGGGATAAAAGTTACTTTCGTAGAAAAGGGAAGTAGTGGAGCAAGGTTTATGACACCTGTTTATAACCTAAAGTAGTTCTCATTTTTTTCAATAAAACCGATTTCATGTGGTATCTCTTTAATTAAATTTGATCACAAGTACGAACTCTAATGTGAACAGTGGAATGAAGACCACTGGGCTCCAGTACGAAGAGGTTGGATTCAACTTCAGAAATTCTTGAAAGCAGCATCGATGTTTGACTTCTGGGGTGAAAAGTTAATGCATCGTTTTCAGGACATTATTGATCGCACGATTAAGGTTCAGATCTCATCTTAGTAACGTTGCTGCGTTGTTAAATAAACACCAAACGCCATCAGTTTTGCTTGGTGACTTTTAGCAACCAAATTTAATTTGGAAAAAGCCAAAGAAAAAAGTCAAAAGTGAATGGATTACTTTTAAACATGGATGCTGATTCTTTCGAAGCACGACAGCATACTTGGTACTTCATCAGCAGTAATTAAAATAAATTCTCCTAAATACGATTTTTTAGACTTAGGTTCAGATGATTTTTCGGGTTCGGGTCTGAACTAGTTGAACTGTTTACCGCTTTGCGTCGTTATCAATCAAAGCACCCAAAGTCATTCGACTTCGATTTGAGAACCCAAACATTAACAAGCTTATCAATAATCTAACCACATTAAACATAACGTTGTTTGTTAGCATAAAGTTAAGTTTACAATAAAATGTAATTATACAACAATCACGTTAGCAACCACCAAACGTATCATAAAGCAACAGCAACATGCTTTTATCAATAAATGCTGCTCGAGGTCAGTTTTTTTGAAAATACTTGAAATGATACAAAGGCACCCCAAACCCAGTTCACTATTTTCCTTATCCGCAAAAATAGGTTTAATTCGTTAGACTTCGTACCATTGGCAACCCTGTGTTTTGAAGTTTTGCGACATCAAAAAAGGACAACTTTGCAAAATTTCTCGCAGAATATCGAACATCGCGCCAATTTCAAGCAAAAAAAATTGAAAATTGGCAATTTCTTGCACAATAAGCAATGCGATGTTTGCATATATTTTGGACATCGCGTTGCTTATTTTGCAAAGTCATCCTTTTCTGACGTCGCGAAAGTGCACAGCGCAGGGTTGTTAATGATACGGAGTCAAACGAATCAAATCTATTTTTGCAGTAAGGGGAATATTGGAACAAGTTTTAGGGCACCTCTTTATTATCTTGAGTAGTTTTTATTTCTTCAGTAAAACCAATTTTGAGCAGTATCTCTTGAGTTTAAAGCATTTACAAACTTCTTCAGGGTCAAAAATTTTAAAAACGTAGCTGTAAGAGGACACAACGCCTATTCCTCCTCCACTGAAGATGCTGATGAGCTCCAATACAAAATCATGACTAACAATTAGTTTCGGAATTGATGCAGGCTCCAATTCGGGGGGTAAATCCGCCAGCTCAGAAGGACCTCGGCTAATACATCCGTCACTTGTGGACTTGCTCGAATCCATTGACTTGCCTGAATTAATAAAAATACAAAATAACTACTTGTTGGGCCCGATTCTCACTTGACTTACAATCGCTAGTGTAGGAGTGCAACCTTTGTTTGTTTTGATTAGGTGGAACATAAAATAATGCTTATGCCAAGTCAGTCAAAAATTTTAAAATTAACACACCAAAGCAAATGGAAAAATTAATTGTGGTCTCAAAAAACCTTGTCTATAAACCATAGCCAGATGTTGACCCCAGAAGCTTTTTCGTTATCTGCTTGATCACAGGGTCGGAAATATCGATTAGTAATCTGTAATCAATATTTCATTATTTGCTTTTATGTTATCGATTATCGCAGATGCTTTGCTTTCAATTTTTTCTATCGATTATCGCCTTTTCTATGCTTTTTGCTTACATGTTATCAATTGGTAGAATCTTTATGCTTTACTTTTGTTCTTTTTGAGTCTGCCTGAGCTTACATCGCTTCGTTTCTGTTATGCTATATTGCTCTTTAAAATTATTCTGAAAGTGTATTTTTTAAATCCTTCATTGTACATAATGATAGTTTTTCCTCTCACAAGTTTCATTTAATAGTCAATACAGCAAATATTTTAGTGCATCCTAGTGAAAACCAAAATAAAAATGTTTGTTCGCATTTCGGCATCGATTACTAGTCGTTGCTTTTTGTTTCTAAAATCTTTGCTTTATGTTTCTTTTAATAGTCTTTGCTTTTTGTTTCTGATATCGACTATCGACAATTTTTTGCTTTTTGTGTAATTTATTGCTATCGACAGTACTTAAATTGTAAAATTTTGCATGGGAGGACGTTTTTGCAGCCTTGACCAAACGCATTTGGCATGCGAAAGTACTTTAGTAAAGATTACGTAATTCCGTCGCCGAAATTGAATGAACACCAAAAAAAAAAAAAAAAAGATCTTCGCCGGAAATTTAAGTGCTTTTCGCCAAAATTAGGTAAAGACCAAAAAAAAAAGGTCTTGGCCGTAAATTGAAGCGACTTTTTGCCAAAAGTAGGTGAAGAATTAGGTCTTTTTCGCCTGATCATCCAGCGCTCAAATTTCGATGGGGGGACTCCTAAACCTCGATGGGGGGACACTAAATCTCGATGGTGGGACGCTAACTCTCGATGGGGGGACGCGTCCCCCCGCATCTCCCCTACAATTTAAGTACTGCCTATCGATTCGTCTTTGCTTTTAAACAGCAACAACTTCCAACCCTGCTGGATAGTTACCAAATAATTCTGTCCAAAAAGTTTAAAACGAGAAAGTTTTTTAAATTGACTTTACTGAAAGTCATAAGCCTAATCAAGTTTCGCACCAACTCGAAATATTTAAATCATAATTATTTTAACAAAGTACATGTCAAAAATTAAAAATTTAAAACCCTACAGTTTGTTTTCCGTGATTAGGATCATCAGCGGTGTTTGCCAAAAGTTACACACCTGATTATCGCGGTTACGAATGACACAGACTGTAAGGTTTCATTTTTTTGTTTTTTGACCTGTATTATAGCATTCGCTCTGGCCTCCCGCTGTCCAGTACTTTTTTAAATCGGTTGAATTCACACTCCACTCATCATAAATTATAATTATTGCAAAAAAAAAAAAAAATAATAATAATAATAATACGAGAAAACGACTTTCTACCTTGAATTGCTCTTTCTTTGCCTTGTTTTTCCGCTCTTCTATCTGAAATTGAGAAACAGTAAAAAGTTCGCTTTGCTCCAAAAACGTCTTTTTTTCCTATATGCAGTAAAATTTAAAAAAAATTGACCTAAATTCTTTTTGAGCTAATTGCTGATGTGATTAATCATTCAAATAAAAGACAAGCGCAACTAAGCAAACAATAAAAGTTACAGAAGCTGTAGCTAAAAACTTTCAACAAGTTTTGGTGCTTTTAATCCATGAAGTTACAAAAGCCTTTTGCAAAATGTCACGATAAAATCTCCACAAAAGACACCTTCTAATTGTTCAATTAACAATGCCTGATCCTTGATAAGGATTCTCAAACAATCAAGGCATCCAACTAACAACAGTTGTTACTTTTGTGCTACGCACCAGGTGCATAGGAAGACTGGTAAACTTAAACAAAAGAAACGCAGCATGTTACTATCATTAATTTTAAACAAATGTGCATATAAACAAGATATCAGTCGCCTAACAAGAGGTTTAACAAGTAATACGTTTGTCTCTGGAACGCGGGGTTTGAGGCTCAATTTTTGGGCCGGTCAAGTGGTACACAGTATTGGCAACGGGTAAACCGCTGCGACATTTGTCCGAAAAAAGTTGTGTTGCGTGGACTCAATGATGAGGAGACAAACCCGCAATAAAGAAGATTTTTCATTAGAAGTTATTTACGCTATGAAAGCGAGAATGACTTTTTCAAAGAATCACCATACGTGAAAGCAGTAAACATGCATTAAAGACGAATTGTTATATCGCATACTGAATAATTTTTGTAGCTTGATTCGAAGCAAAAAATGGTTATAAACAATACTTAAATTGTAAAATTTTGCATTGGGGGACGCTTTTGTAGCCTTGACCAAACTTCAGTGGAAATTATGTAATTCCGTCCCCGCAACTGAATGAAGACCGAAAAAAAGGTCTTCACCGTATGTTGGGGCTATATTCAGCCGGAATTTGAAGGATTTATTCGTGCTGGCTGGCTCTTGTTTGTTTGATCATCCAACGCTAAAATCTCGATGGGTGGACCTCTAAATCTCGATGGTGGGACGCTAACTCTCGATAGGGGGGGACGCGTCCCCCCGCGTCCCCCTACAATTTAAGTACTGGTTATAAATATTAAAAAAATTTTTTGGTTAATGTGGCATTGTTTTTTGTTTGTTTTTCTTTCTTTTTGCAAGCATGTGCTATGGATAAAAATGTTTTGGAATTTTACTTCAACTTTTTATTCCGAAACACATAAATTGGCTCGTCTAGTGCCAATCAAAATGTAAAAAAACTTTTATTTCAAATTTGCGAATTCAAATCAATGTTGTATCAAAATCTAAACTTGCACTGCAATATCTTCATTTAAGAACTTTCCATATTTAAGCAAATCTGACTCATACTTTTTTTAATTGCAGCACTCCAAAATTACCAAAGAAATTAACAAGAAAGTTATATATTCAATTGATAGTTTTAAAATCAATGAAGATATGCAGTAGCGCCAGTTTTAATCTTATTATTGTCATTTTTCTTTATTGCACAAAACATAACAAAAACAACCCAAAAAACATTCTGCAAATCAGTTGATCACTTCAACTTATGTCAATCCACTATAAAATTATCGCTTTGCATAATCGTATCGTTGGAAAATCAAAATTATCGCTTTTGCATTATCGTATCGTTGGAAAATCAAATTAAATGTTCATTTTGCATAGTTAAAAATAAAAACGTCAAATTTGACTTCGATTTACAAAAAATTGCCGAAATAAATCAAATAATTTATCTAACATTCCATTTAGTTGTCAGTAAAGGGAAAACAAAGTAACCAGAAATTTTCAGAAAACAAACAAGATCAAGCCACTCAGATATCTTTTTGAGGTTTAACCACTTTTAAACGAGCAACAATAAAGGTTTTCTGTGATTGTGCATCAAAACCGGAGTCTTTTTAAAGAGTTCATGCTAGTTTCGGTGTTTCCTACTAATCACGACCACGTTATTCCCAACCCATGGCGGCAATGTTACTTGAAATAATTTCAAAAAGGAAAATATTCTTCATTATTTGTTAGAAGTTTGAAAAATTTCTCGTGAAGTGTTTCCAGGTCGCCTAGTAAAATACACAATGCTAACAGAAAAATGCTGGAAATGCAAACGAGGAAAAGCCAATTCAAAATGAATGAGAAGGACAAAATTAGTAAAAACTCTAATACACTGTAGTTTTTAAGAAAAATTACTATGAAAAAAATATAGAACATTTCTCGTTGCATTTTGATTGGTCAAAACTTGTCATTTTGACTATTTGTTTGGTGGAAAAATACGGTTTCGTTTTAGTCCGAAATGAGCTGAACAAATTAATATGAAATGTGGAGTAAATAAACGAATTCTTTTTGAAGGCAAAGAATAGGCTGTAAGGAATTGATATAGGTTGTTTTCAAAACTGATAAATGGAGATCTTGCTGTAGCCAAAATGGAAAATTGTGCATTGTTATAATGTTTGGATCGTTATTATGCATCGTTATATTGTGCAGCGTGGATTTATGAAGAGAGCTGGACGAAAACGTTCAATTCAAAACAGCGTTTTTCAAGCAACCCATTTCTCAAAAAGTGGAAATAATAGATGCGACGATATTAAAAGCTAATTTTAAATTCTGTATCACCAACAAAATTTGGGATATAGGTTTCAAAGTATATAGGTTTTATAAGAATCCGCAAAAAAATTATTCCAAAAAAAAAAAAAAAAAAATTCGATGCAAACAAAAAAATTTCGTCCGATAATTTTTTTCGTGAAAATTCAAAAATTTTACAACAAAAATTCAGAAATTTTCCTCGGACTCGTAGACCAGGGCTTCCCAAACTTTTTTGCTCGCGACACCCTTTAATCTTCAAAAATTTCTGCGACCCTTCGCAGTTAAAATAATAAACACTGGGAGTTGTATTTGTGGTAATTATTCAACGGCAAAAAAAATTAACAAAGCACTGGTACCAAAAGCCTATACAAATTTACACGATAGGTACAAAACACCAAACACATTTTCAAACACCTTGTTTGCATTTGTCTTTACCGCTGCTTCAACACCATCTACAATAGGCTTATTACCGTTATTGTTCGACTTTCTTAACCAGCTAGCCATTGATTAGAATCTAACCAGTAGTATGGTAATTTTACCCAGCATTTAAACTGTAAAATATTGCATGGTTGGACGCTTTCGCAGCCGTGACCAGACGCATCCGGAGTGCGGCAGCAATTTGGTTAAAATTTTGCTCCTAATTCAAGGTCTTCTTATGGTACGGATTTAGGATTTTGCCCCCAAATTCGGGTAAAGACAAAAAAAAGTTCTCCACCGCAATTTAATACTGCCTTTGGCCAGAATTTCGAATTTATTAAAATTACCAGCCACTTTTCGTCTAAATGTCCAGAACGCCTCTTTTTATGGGGGGTAGCGCTAAATCTTGATGAGGATACGCTAACTCTCAGAGGGGGGACACGTATCCTCTACAATTTAAGTACTGGTTATACCCCTGCTCAACTATAGATTACGCTCCTACTCCTCTTCTAAACCATCGGTACTGCAGCACTATACATTGAATATGGTCTGCATAGTTGTATTATGTGATAAACCAAAGTGACAAAACAAAAAAGTTAGGCATCTAACTGTGCTACATGATACGAATGGGAAAAAGTTTATCTGCTGTCTTCTTAGATAATATGTTGTTCAACAAAGTCTAACTATTCAATAGCGTCTATTTAAGTAGCGTCTTCCTTCTAAGTTAAGAACGAGTTTTTGCAGAATTGCATAAGTTTTTAACGACAGTCAGGGGTCGCTGAAAGTATAGCAATTTTACACTTCCTTGTAAAATTGGTATCTCTGCGAGCCCCGAAGGTCGTTACACGAACCCTTGGGGGTGGCGACCCCCAGTTCGGGAAGCCCTGCTCCAGACCTTTGTGATGTATACCATTAATTTCCTGAAACATGAGCATAAAAAATTTGAATAAAATTGACAAAAAGAAATTAACTGAAACGCCTCAATAAATATGTTCTACAGTATTTTGTTTGTATTGTTTTTGGTTAAATTATTTAAGAAGCTCATTTACCATGCTCTTATATTAGTACAATTTAAACTTTTGCTTCAGATTTAGTTGTGTAACTAAAAACTGTTTTTGTTTGGATTGCAAACAATTAGAATGAACTTCAATCCAAAGTTTTGTGCTTCAAACGCTGATGAAGTGCCGAATATCAACAGATACGGATCATATGCCTCAGTTGGTCGCCCTACATTTCATCCTGCAGGTAAGATGTCATTTGTGGTATATGATGGAGTGTTCAACTGATTACTTGTTACGCGTTTCCCGGGTGTTACATGACCGCTTTTTGCTTTGATCGTTTTTTGAAAGCTTTGCTAAATCAAATCTTTCCACGCTGCACTTCCAATTTTTCTCTTTAGTTTTAGTCCGTGGTTGATATTGGGGTTTTAAAAAGTGTTTCGGTAACGAAGAGCTAGAGCAAATCGTTTTTTTATTATTTTATGTGTTTTAATACTGGGGCAATCTACTGTTTTTTAGTGTGATTCAAATTCATCGGTTACTTAAATTCAGAGCTAAGGATGTGTCTTTAGGTTTTGCTGCCCTCAGATGTGCTGCTGGTGTGGTGTATTGTTTTGTGTGTTTTAGTTTTAGTTAAATTTTCTTACAGTCGAAAATGAAGAGATTTTCAGGTGGATCGGTGAAATACATACGTTTTCAATAACGTATGAAAATACTATACTCACCGAAGATCTTTTGTTAGC
Organism: Trididemnum nubilum; assembly: GCA_963965965.1. Taxonomy (NCBI): domain Eukaryota; kingdom Metazoa; phylum Chordata; class Ascidiacea; order Aplousobranchia; family Didemnidae; genus Trididemnum; species Trididemnum nubilum. The sequence goes on along the minus strand of OZ014475.1, from coordinate 30,688,035 downwards.
GTACTCCCATGGGGCCTGGCTGAAGGTATTATTTACTACTGTAGTTTGTATATATATTGTCCTGTATCACAACAACTATACTTATACTGTAAATGTTTAACGCGTTTACATGAGAAAAAGGGTGGAAGAAACCAAAATGCTCTCTAATTAACTCTTAAACCCAAAGTCATGGAACACCAAATTTGGCAAATGAGTTCTAAAATCGGTTTGAAAATTTTTTTTGAGCTAGTGATGTCACGACTAATTGATGGTAAAATGCCGTCACAAACCGTTTAAAATTTGCACTTATTTTTGTTTTTTAAGCAATAATCGCAAAATGCTCAAGTTAAAGTATAAAAAATACATACGTTTTTATTAACGTATGAAAATACTCTGCTTTCATCATGAGTGTTGCACTGAAATGTGTGAAAAAGGTACATCTTTCCTAAAATCGATAATTCAGCAGCGGTGTTCGTGACGTGTCGTGTAAAATTGTATATTGACGTATAATATCGTAGCCAATTTTTTTCTCGCAAAGATTCGAAAACGAATAGGCAAAATTTTCTCAGCTGATGGTTCTTTATTTTTTTGTATTCCTTGGGATGATATCAGAAAACTACTTTACGCGCGGTCCTTCTGCTCCTTTCGCTGTGTTTCACGCGAGCAAAACTGTATTCGTCGGCGCTATACACGGAATGCTGCCACCTGAAAACCTCGCCGAAGTGTTTAGTGATCTGCTTGACATTGTCATTCACGCTGTAATCTTCACCTAGAAATACAAATATCCTATGGGTAATGGGTATGCATTTTGATTTGTGTCATGTTTTCTGGTTGCGTGAAAAATAAAACTACGTCGACTTTTTTTCGGGCAATGCCGCACGGTTTTTGTGAAAGCAGCGCTCTTCCACCACTTTCATTGTACTTTAATGGCGTGGAAACGTTTTGGCTAGATGGAGTGGTACTGTGCTAGAGCTTCACAGTATTTGAGAGATCCAACGATTGAATGATTTGGGTCAATCGAACTATTTTACGTAGATAACAAATGGGGGCCTAAAAACAAAAACTTCAGCAATGGAGTCTAATATTTTAAGCAATTCTCTCTGCTGGCATCATATTCCACGCGTATGTCTTGCTTGGATAAAGTCCTAAGCGGTTGCAAATCAAGTCTTAGTCTTCATGTAGTTTCGTTGTATTCCAACTAAACATACCAGACTTTGGTGGTGCTGGAGTCATAAGATCTCGTGATGGATTTATTTACTCTCAATATTCTAGCTTTGATGGGTGATATTAATCATTTATCACAGGTCAAGTGGATAGAACATTTGCTACTGAAATTGTAGAGTCTGGTTCGATTCCCGGTCGGGTCAAACCAAAATCTGTAAAAATTAGTGTTCACAGCTTCCCTGCTTGATGTTAAACATTGAAAAGGACGATGTGAAGTCTCCCCCGTGTGTGGAAACAGATGAGATGGCAGTTGGACTCGAAGACCAAAAATTCCTTTTGCTGACTTCTTGACAAGTCAACTGAATCAGATGAACTGCAATTAAAATTAAATGAAAGTTATCGAAGATCGCATTTTCAATATAGTTTTTGGTTCAAAATTCTAAACAGAGTATTGGAATAAAAACAGCAAATCAAAAGCATTCCTTTCATTAATGTTAATCATTTTTTTATTAAAAGTCATTCCAAACATAATGCATTTTTTGCGCGATTGCAGAAACCAGAATAGTCAAAGGTAATGTAACTTTTAAGAGCGGAAAATAAATTAATTTCTATTTATGTTTTAATCATTTGGCCTACTGGCCTATTGGTTTAGGGTCTGGATGGATAACATTTGCAACAGACACAAGCTACATAAAAGTAATCCATGCTGAAATTGTTGAAATTACAGTAAATAACTCTACGTTTTTCGAAAAATGTGATCGTTCAGCGATATGTTACAAAAGCTCAACCTTGCGACCAATGTTTAAGATTGATCAAGAAACAGAATTTGGTTGAAAACGATCAGTAAGTTTTTTAGTATTCTTGCATTTATTTAATCATGTGTTGCTACAAATTTTTGCAGCTTTATACGTCTTCGATTATTGTCAAGTGGGGGTTAATTGGCTTTTACTGTGAATGAGAAAATGGTACAACCCAATGTGACCCCCAAAAAAATCTGTGTTGTATACTAAAGAGCCCGTGAGAAAATTTTCCAGTTTCCCACCACTCGATTGTGTTCTCATGGCTAAGTTTACGAAGCGAAATAGCCAAATCTTTTACTAATTTTTGCATGAAACAAAACTAACTTTAAATCAACCGAAGATCGGCAGCGAGAGCTTATTTGGAGAAGCGTCAGGTTTATGATCGAAAGTTAAAATAGCATACTAAATCAGTGACTAGCGCAGTAGCCCACAGTTTATTTGTTTATTTTGTCACAATAACATCCACTAGAGCAGGCTGACAAATTATGCACCTGTAATACGTACCGCGTATGTTGAATTTGGAAAAACAGCAAGCTTATTTAAATAAACGAAAAGAATAATATTTCACCTTGGCACAAAAATAGATGGGTTTTGGGTTAAGCTAAATTTAACGCAAGTTGAATGACGTCATTCCCTACACCTTCTCAACTGGGCGATTCGGAAAATGGCCCAAACGTGAATGGGAAGATCAAGCCCTCTCAGTTCTCCCCGTGGCACTGCCTCTGATTGCCAATGAGTTTACAAATTTGGACGAAGAAAGGATTTGTGTTGTGTGGCATGAGCCCCAACATCAAACATCAAACGGAGCATCAAACACTACAGCTACATCAAACATCAACAACGAACATATGGCACAATTGAAAAGTTTTGGTGTAGTACCAGTTTGCTGGGTTGTTGATGATAAAATAACTGAAGAGTTTTAGGGCAACATCAAACACAGCACCTAACATCAGTTACATCAATACATTTTTAAATGAAGAGTCTATGGTCTAAATCAGGACTGGATTAGAAGGTTACTTTTGCGCAAACTTCATCTTTTTGTGTTGCAATCACATCATGAATAAAAAGTAATGAAAATTGGAAACACTTGGAAATCTAATTAAGTTTCTAACTTCCAGTTGTTTACTTTTCGATGCGTATTTCATTCAATGGAATAAATGACCTACTTTGGCAGCTGCAATTCTTAAACGATGTTAATTGTTGTTTGTTTAAACGTAATTGCACGCATAAAAACAAGACTTTATTTGGAATAAATTACATTTGTGATAAAAAGTGAAAAAAAGGGTTAATTTGGAATTACTTAAACTTTTCTTCACGAGTTTTTGCAAACTATTTCAAATTGAAGGAAAGCAAGGTAGAGAGTAGAGAGGTTCTGAAGATGCTGAAGCTCGTTCGTGTATTTATGTTTCAAATTTTACACAAAATTGAAGAAATCGCTATTCGCAAAAAATATATTTGGGATTTTGATTTGTGAGTGCACAAATGTAGTTTATTAATGTAAAATTTCTTTGAGTTAACAGTGTTGAGCTTGTAAACAGTGTTCAGCTTACAATACGTAAACTGTGTTCAGCTTACAATATTATAAAAAAAAGATGTTAAAACACTAAAAATTTTTATTGATTTTGGAAAAAAAAAATTGATTTAGTGTTTCAAGTCTTTATTCACAATCAGCGTTATTGAAACTTTTTCGAAGATAAAAATACCTGTAATTTTTTGTGTAATTATAACCTATTAATCTTTTGCTTTTTTGTATAAAATCATTAAAATGCTTTGCTAAAATCAATGCAAAAAATCGTATTAGTCGAAACGAATTGCTACGGAAAAATTCATAACAAAAAATATTGAATATAAACCGAACAGAAAATATTCGTTTCGTGCTTGTTACAAGTAACTACTGCATTTCCAAAAACTATTTTCCATTACATGAGCACTGCGCACTGCGCAGAGGACAGAGATAATATAATTCGGCTAACAGTAGCTTGAGAGATACACACAAACCAATTTTTATTTATTGCGATTTTTGAAATTTTCCGGAAACAAGCATTTTTGAGTAAAGCGTATCATTTAGTAATAAATCCACTAAAATAAGAAATTTCCGGCTTTTTAGTCAAAAGTTTTTTTTTTAATTTCAACAAACAGTAGGAAATAATTACGGTTGCTTAAATTCTCTGTTTTCTTTTTTGAACTGTTTCAATAAGTTCATGGTTTATTGTGAAAGAAAACATTAACTGCGTTATTTAAAGCGTAATTTCTTTTTTAATTGCAGCAAAAGAGGCAAGAGTAATGCTCACTAAAAACCTTCGGAAAATTTTTTGAGTGCTGGTCTATACAGCATTTGAAAATTTTTCCGAAGTTTCAGGTTACTTCACTAAGATTTTCAGCAATTTTTCTTTTTCTTTTTGGAACCAAAAGAATTTAGCGTCTACACACGATATTAGTAACAAATAAAAAGATCTGTGTAGTGCAATAACCAAAAATCGGAGAAAAATTCAAAGCCTTTGTAATACGTGGTTAAGATTAAATGAAACAGTCGATTAATTAAAATATGTAAGATTTATAAGAAACGGCCAAATATCAAGAAAAAATCTTTGGTTAAGTAGGTTTTTTGGCCGATGATTTTTAGTCAAAAATTTTTACCACTAACATTCGAAAATTTGGTCGTATCGTAGATCAGCATTTTGACAGTATTTCGTCAATTTCCTGAAACACTTATTTTTCCGAAGATGTTACGCCACCGCTTTCAATAGTGCTGTTATTCATGTCACTGCTGCTTCATATATACGCAAAGTCTCGAGTTTATAGCATTGTTAGTTGTAATTTTTCTCATTGAAGATCATATGCTGTATCATTAAGACTACGTTAAGCAGTGGACTTTAAAGGGATTTGACTCGAGTTTTCCGCAAAAGTATGTTCTGGGCAAAGAAACCTCCAATCGTGAAAACAGCAAATCAGCTTCAAAAACCTTAATTTTTGCTGAAAGATGCTAAAATTTTAGTTGGTGTTTGTTCATACAACCGTGCTTTCAAAATATCAATATAATCCGAAACAATACAGCAAAAATACTGGAGCATAGTTACTGAGACGTTTTTGTTAATTTTTTCTAACCATTGTCGTGACTGTTTGCTTCTGCTGTAAATCGTTAAAAGAAATTAAACGAAACGCCTGAAAAATGTGCTGTAAGGGTTTTGGCGGTCAAGAAGTTAAGTTACTTTGCTTCTGCTGTAAATTAAGACGGTTTTTACTTTTTCTTCAGGATTAATTCTGTAAGTAAAACTCCTTTTTAACTGCTGGATTACAAAAACTAAAAATGAGCTCCGATCCGAATATGTTTCTGTCAAACGCTATTGAATTACCGGATAACATCACATACGAGTCCAGACCTACATTTGATCGAGCGGGTAAGATGTCATCAAACATACCAGTATGTACTTTTTAGTCCTTAAACCATTCAACTGCTTGATGGTTACTTGATTTCCGGTGAATCAAGCAAAATGGAGAGCGCTTAATGCCAGTCTTTACCAATAAGGCCAGATAAAGAGACTGTGAGAAGCGAGAAAATGAGTCCATAGGGTCTGAAAAGTAGTGGCTGGGCTAGTGGGAACAAAAATTACAGCAATAAAAATCACAACAATAGGTCTGCACCGATACAAAGCGAGACCCAAAAGCGCGTATTTGGGACTGTTTGCTTATTGAAATTACTCGTCGTCAGCTGCAGAAATCAATCAATTTTTCAGTGAGCGCATGTTCCGAACTCAAATGCCAGCATCGCGGTTTCACGTTAGTCGATAAAGCCTCAGATTGGTAAATGAAAGTTTACAGGAACCAGATTCGATTCCCAAGCTGGTAACGAATTGCCGTGCCCCAGGAAGAGCACCCACTGAGGTCAAGCAGTCCATCTTTTGTTGGTGGCCTTGCTAATCAAATACTTTGCAAGCAGAACCCAAAAAGATATGCTGAGCGTAGGTGCAGTTAGACAGACGCCGAGTGCTTAGTTAATGCGCAAGAATGAACAAGGCAGTTGCACTTCCAATTTTTCTTTAGTTTTATTATTCATTATTTTGTGAGTTAAAATTAGAGCTACGAATGAGTCTTTGGATTTTGTTGCTCCCAGAACCCAGATCCATAGGTGGGCACAAGTCCGTTAATTGTTAATCCGTTAATAACGTAGCTAACTTTTTTCATTAACTCGTTAACCCGTTAAAACGTTTTTTTATGTTAACGGACTAAATTAACTTTCGTTAAGTTTTGTTGACTTCCGTTAAGGTTTTTATCGTTATTATCTTGCACTATTCATTCATCGTACCAGTACAAACCAGTTTGCCCTGGTAACACTTGTTGCGTATTAGCACGAGTTTTATAGAAGAAAGCAAAAAAAGGAGCGCTTTTTTGCGGCAAATAATAAGCTGCAGCCTCATAGATCTATTATTTATCGCTGTTCGCAATTTCCAAAGATTTTCCGATCGCAGCTTCGTTAGTGCATTTGAACTTATTTTTATTTTGAAATTAGATTAGACTGTAAAACGTAACTTCCAAAACACAAAAACACCACCATAGCAATAAATATTTCCTTACAATCAGCTCAAAAGCGTCGTCAATACCTGACTTAAAAGAAATGTAAATTACCCGCAAAATATTGACGAATTAACAAACTTTATTATCTTCTGTTAATTTAAGCTGAAAATAACGGAGTAACGTTAACGGAGATGTGAAGTTTACTAACGGACCAGAGGTTAACGAAGCTAACATTTTACATTAACTTGCCTACCTATGCCCAGATCTGCTGGTGTGACGTATCGTTTTGTGTGCTTTATTTATTTATTTTTTTTACAGTAAAAAACGAAGGAATTTTCCGCTGGAACCGAGAACTTCCAGAACGTCACTGCACCAACCCAACTTACTCATCAAAGGTCTTCATTGGCGGAATTCCATGGGACCTCACTGAAGGTATGATTTAACAGTTTGTATGTCTGTGAACCTCACTGACGCGTTTATACGGGAGGAGGGGTGGAAATGGGCAAAAGGTTTTCTACTTAACTCCTAGACCTGAAGTCTTGGATCACCAATTTTGCCAAGTGGAAAATTGTGGCAAATTTTTGACAATTGCTTTAAGCTAATAGCGTCACGGCCATTTTTTGGTTAAAATAACGTCATCGGCGGTTCAAACTTGAACATATGTTTGTTTTTTGAGCAAAAACCAAAAAACACTCAAGTTGAAGTAGATACGTCACAAAAACATCATTTGATGCCTCAAAAAAGCAAATAATTCTTTGGATAAGTTCGCACTGTTTGAAATAGATCCCATTTTCATTTTTTCCAGTTGATGCTATAACTTCTTCCCACGTAAATTAGCTGCTTATTTGAAGCTACCAAGCAGAGATAATCGTCGTAAAGCGTTTTATTTAACTACGCTACAGTATGGCCAGTGTGGGTGTTAAACCGAGATCATGCGATCAGAGTCATTATAAAAGCGATGTTTGCACAGATGTCTGAAACAAGCTTCTTTCCATAAAACCAATTATTCAGCGGTGGTTTTCGTGACCTATCAAGTAAAGTTCATGTATGGACGTACGATATCTTAGCCAGATACAGAAGCACAACATTCCAATCTAACTTCGAGTTGCTGTTTTTCAATATAATGGCTTTCGATGTAAATTAGCAACAAAGAGTTATGCAATCAACCAGTTGGTCGCATGTAACGCATTTGTCTTTAGAGCGGGAAGTCTGAGGTTCAAATCTAATGCCGTTCAAATCGGACACAGTGTTGCCAACGGCTCGCCGCCGCCTCGATATTTGTTCGAAAGCAGCTGTGATGCCAGGACGCAATGACGCGGATATAGGCCTTGCAAACTTGTTACACGCTTCGGCATAGAGCAGCATGTAGGCTATAATGAAAACTTAAAAAAGATAGTCTTAATTTTATCGTCATTAATTTAGAATAAAATTAAAAAAACTTTAGGTGCTTTTTATGTTGCATTCAAACGATATGGACTTGATCACGTTGAATGGCCAGCAAGAAACGTAAAAGGTCAATGGAATTCTTCCATAGGTGAGAGCTAGTTGTACGAATTTAAAAGCTAGTATTAAAATTGCGTGTAAAACTCCCATACTATAGATGTTTAATGGTTAAAACTTTTTCTTTTAATGCAGAGTTATTGTTGTCAAATTTAATTGTCATTGCCTTTCGACATCTCCAAGTAATTGTTATTCAATATTTAAGTTATAGCAAAAATATTGCAATCTTTTGAAAGGAAAACATTTACGTGTTTTATACCACTTACTTAATATAGACCAAACTACAGATATACATACGATATAGTGCCGTACTTGGTGTTCTGTATACTGTACAGTCTGTACTGTAACACTTCTGATCAGGAAAGATTCTACTTTGGTCAAAAAAAAAAAAAAAAAAAGAAGCTAAGTGCAAATACGCGAAATTGCAAAGTTTTGATCCATGGTTTCAATTATATTGATCGTTTAATCGTTATTTTTCCCGTAGAATCTGATCAATATTCTCAGATTTTCACTGATGTTGCTATAAATTATAAACTTATTGCAGAATGTCTCTGAAAAGTTAACGACTGTGAATTGCTTTGATCTTTGCAATGTGAATTGATCGTTTAATCGTTATTTTTCCCGTAGAATCTGATCAATATTCTCAGATTTTCACTGATGTTGCTATAAATTATAAACTTATTGCAGAATGTCTCTGAAAAGTTAACGACTGTGAATTGCTCCTGCATGGCTAGAAATTACCTTTCTTCTGGTATTTTTTCTTTGTTCTTTTTTTTTTATTACCGAAAAAGAACCAAAACTTTAAATGATTTTATAAATAAAATGCTGTTTTTGATAATTTTTTAATTTTTTTTTTTTAAAACGAAATGGTATTTGTTCATTAAAATCTGTAGCAAAATGCCAAAAAGATTAGATAAACAAAAAAAAGCTTTATTTTTAGGTGGCTACGCTTACCTTTTATTTGAAAACAGCGATTCGGTTAAAAACTTGCTGCAGAATTGTTCCAAGAACGTTGCAACTAATACTTATTACATGAGTTTATCCAGTTCACGTCGTCGCAACAAAACAGTGCAGGTAAGCAACATTTATTTTGCGTGTTTTTATGCATTGCAAAAAGAAGTGTAATTTTGTGACCAACTCACACCAAGATCGATTGCTGAAAAAAAATTACGGTCAGAGAAAGAAAATGATAGCAAGAAATTATCGCCCAGCAGCACGAAAGCAATTTTTCCTCTGAATTTAGGGGAAATACTAGAAAAAAAGACCTTTGCACGCTTAGAACCTGTTCATCTTCCGAAATTAATTTTAGGTGATAGCCAAAAAAACGTCTTCGCGCTATTCTGGGTTTGTTTTCTCCCAAATTTCTCCCAAATTTATAGGGAAGACACAAAACAAAGGTCTTCGCTCTCAATTGATTGGACTGCGAGATTCACCGATTTCCATCTGCAACATTTTGACTTGGTAAAGGCTCCCAAAACGAAAACCGACCATTTAAATGCCGGGCCTGGATTCTTCATACCCCTTTGTCTCTTTTCTACAACCATGTTTTTACCCTTAATAGCTTTGAAGATTGTTAGTGGTAGCTTTGATTGTCGCGTCATTCTATCTTTACATCAATTCAAACAACAATAAAAACAACTAAGAGTTATTATCTTGTCTTTAAAATTGGTACTGGCAAGCAGCATTATTAGTCAATATAGAAAGATTAAAATAATGCGATTTAGTAATTTATAGATAGCAATTTGTACTTGCATGCATAAGATTCTGGAATTGTTGCCGGTTCCATAATTTACCTTTAATGCTGGCGCTGTTTTTCTTCAGTTTTTTTTTTTTTTTACTTTAGGCTCCTGTAGTTCCGAAAACAAAGCTTCATATGGCAACTTTTTAAAGATTTAAACGAGGACTAAAAGCAAAATCAATGGGGGTATCTGAAGTTAGGTAAATCGTATTAGACCAGATTAGCGTTGACTACATCTTTTTTGATCAAGCCGTTTCAGAGATTTTGTACTTGAAACAAGCGCATAGCCAGAAATTCGCAATGGCGGGCTGTTTTGGGGGTTTGGGGGCAAAGCCCCCAGCCGCCGTAGGCACGGGGGTCTGGGGGCGGAGCCCCAAGCGCTCGAAAATTTTGCATTTTTTTGCTAAAATAAGTTCATTTTAGGGCTATTTTGATAAAAAAAAAAGCCTTTAAAACGTGGCTTAGAAATTGGCAGTGCAAACATGATTAAACTGATTGCATAAATGTGCTATTTGGGAGGTGGCTAATGGTAAAATTTTAGTTCTCTCATTTACAGTAGATGCTGGTAAATTATAAAATCGAATAGTTCAAAAAAGCTCACGCGTAGTAATCTATTTCGTATACAGTTTATAGAGAAAAATAATTGGGGGGGGGGCAAATGAAAAGAAATTTGAGAGAAATTGGTAATTTAACAATACTGAATACCCCCCTATTCCTTAGTTTATAGTATATTTGTTGATGACACCTATGTTTAGCATTTTTACACTTGCGATCAAATTTCATTGCGTATTTTTGACCATTTTTCAAAGTTTTGATTTATTTGTTAATTTTATTTTCAATAAATTAGCCCCTTCCCTAAAGATATGTTTCAAAAGATGTTTTAAATTACTATTTAGTCCACTCTAGTACATTTAACGATCTCAAAGTGCTAAAAACCTAGTGTTTTTCTCGTTCTGCATTTTGTTTGACATGCCAATGGGGGAGACTATAGCCCCCCCCGCCCCCCCTGGCTACGCTACTGACTTCAAACATGACGTTGGGCCTCTGATCAGTCTAATACTATTGTTCTTATTGGCAACCCTGACGTTGGATAGCCTTAGCGTTGTAAGCGACGCTTTTGCAGTTCTAACCCAAAGCAATGCCGTTAATTAGACTATCTACATTGAGTCGTTTCGCTGCGCACTAATCAGTTTAAACTAGTCGTTAGCCCATCAGATCCAAGCTGGAAAAAAGAGTAGGCTGTTTGGTAGATAAGAGATCTCGTTGAAAATCAAGCAGTCTGATACATTTCAGCCTAAATCTGAGCCTAGCCTACAGGGGTGCCGAAACCTGGGGGGATGGGGGGATATAATAATTTGAATTTGAATGGGTGTACAGCTGAGCGTAAATTTGGGGAAAAAAGTGTTCTATTCTTGCTGAAGACCTTTTTTTTTTGGTCTTTACCTGAATTCGGGGAGAAAAAGTGTTCTATTTGCATTTTTCTTTTGGTCTTCACTAAATTTCCACACCTGAAAAAAATCGTGGTCGAGGTTCATCCCCCCCAATGTTGAAAATAGGATAAAATTGGGGTAAAATTGCAAATTATCCCCCTCAATGCTCAACAAAGATCGGCACCACTGCTAGCCTAGCAATAAGGATTTTATTACTAGGCTAAAAATGTAAAAAGTACAAACACATAACTGATAATCAGGGTTGGAAGTCGATGCTGTTAAAGACCAATCGATAATTTGCACAAAAAGCAAAGAATTTTCGATATCGATTATCAGAAACAAAAAGGAAAGACTATAAGATTAGATATCGATGCCGAAATGCCAACAACATTTTTTTGTTCTGTTTTTCATTAGGAAGCACTGAAATTTTTGCTCAATTGATCATTCAATAAACTTTTGAGACGAAAAACTATTAATTACCATACGATAAAGGATATAAAAAAATACACTTTTAGGAAAGTTATGTACTGCAGCACTAGGCTATAGCATAAGAGAAACAAAGCGATGCAAGATTAGGCAGACTCAGCAAGAACAAAAGCAAAGTACGAGTATAAAGATCCTACCAATCGATAAAATGTAAGCAAAAACCATAGAAAAGGCGATAATCAATATAAAAAATTGAAACCGAAGAGTCTGCAATAATCGATAACAGAAAAGCAAAGAATTTAGTATCGATTACTAATCGATATTTCCAACCCGGCTTTTAATAAGACTATCCGTACCTGAGCAGGCCTATTGTAATTGCTAACAGTAATTTGTGACTCTGGAATTAACTTCCCAAGTAAGTTGCAAACAATGGCTTATTATTACTCTACTACCCTTACTTTTGCCTTCTAAACGTTTGTTTCTTAGGCTTCTAAACAGTCTACTCTTTTTTTTCCTGCTTGGATCTGTTCTGCTGACCATATCAAACTGGTCAGCGCGCAGCGAAACGACTCGAGCCTGTAGCCTAATTGCGGTATTGCTTAGGTTAGAAGAGATAGCGACTCTACGGCTATCAACATCAGGGTTGCCAATAAAATAGTCACATTAGACTGATTAGAGGCCTCTAGGTCGTGTTTGAAATAGAATATCTCTGGAACAGCTGGATCAAGAAAAATAGAGTCAAAGCCAATCTAGTCTTGTGCGATTTGGGTTGGTCTAACTTTAGATAACCCCATTGATTTTGCCTTTGGTTCTCGTTTAAATTCTCTAAATTAGATAGAATTTATTAATTAATCGCAAATTTTTCAATCATCAGATAATTCCTTGGGTGATATCAGACAACAGTTTCATGCGTGTTCCTTCCACCCGTCTCGAATGGAACAAAACTATCTTTGTCGGCGCACTACACGGAATGTTGTCAGCTGAAGACCTCGCCGAAGTGATCAATGATCTTTTCGACAACGTCATATACGCTGAAATTGACACAGATAAACACAAATATCCTATTGGTGCGTTTCAAATTTTGATGCGTAGAAATTTGTTTTCTAATTGGCTAAAAGTCCATACATCTACTAATTTGTATAGTTTTGCGCTTTCGAATCACCGAGTTAATTAATGAAACCAAGCCTACTCTTTGAAGATTTTTAAACTTTTTCTGTTTTACGTGTGAGAGGCGGGCAAAACGGAGCGAAATGTCTTTTTCTGGCTGGTTTTTTTGTTACAAACCAGTTCAAAAAAGAGCTTTCTTTTGAAACTGACTGGGTCATTTCATTCACAAAAGACTCCTAATTTCCAATTTTAAGATTTGCTGAAGTCACTCTCCAAAATCCGAACCTATTTTGGCCCTTATTTAACTTAAATGACGTCATACAACGCTTTTGTATCGAATTTGAAACGCAAATCCAAGTGCAAAATTTGAGCCTTCTATGACGTCATTAAAAAGTTACGTAGGATTGTCAAAAGATGGTCGTGACGTCACTGCAATGACGTCATAAACTCAAAATCAATTTTTGTAAAAAATTTTTATATACACCAACTTGCATGCCAAATTTTGTGATCCATAACTTCTGCTTTAGGAGTTAGATAGGGGGCCATTTTGCTCTCCCCATCGTGTGCAGTGCATTGGTCAAGCACCTCGTGTGAAATAGGGTTAAGTCCTAGTAATTTTTTTATTGTTGATTTAGGATCTGGTCGAGTAACGTTTTGTACACATGCAAGCTACATGAAAGCCGTGCGTGCAGCGTTTGTCGAAATTAGAACACCAAAGTTTTCAAAGAAAGTCCAAATCGATCCGTACTTAGAAGACTCTGCTCCCTGCAGCATGTGCCAGATACAACAAGGACCGTATTTTTGTCGAGAGCTACCAGTGAGTAGACCTATCGTTAAAGTCCTTAAATTAGCCTACGATTGGTGAGTGGTGACTAACTTTATCTTTGCAAGGCGTATTGATTATTGCTGGTTTCTGATTGGTGTGTTCATTCATGCGTGTGAACCGAGCACTGTGCGTTTGTCAAACCACATCAACAATGCTAAGCATCTTGTTTTTGGACTCTACAAGTCATTTGTGAGTTTGGGCCTCAACAACGGGTTGACTGCTCAACCCCAACGTCATATAAGAGTTAAGTGTCTTTTCCCAAGCCATACCGAAATAGCCAGTTCGGTAGTCGATCTGTGAGCGAGCAATCTTTCGACCACTAGTCCAAAGTTTTATCACGTTTTTGCCTTTTTTTGTTGATGAGAGCATGGTGTAATGTAATGTCACACCAAAAAACCTCCGCGACTTCGTCTTGTAAATTCGTCCTGAACCAATTTCGATATCAATTTTTTGTTGTTGATGTCTGATGTTGGACTGGCACGAAAAACTTTTCAGGGTTCTTATAAACAACAAAGTAAACCCATTAAAAATTTCCGTTTCACTGGATTTGCCAAAAACAGAGCAGTAAGCGTTTTGAAACTGAGTGAGGTGCCTAACATTTTATGAAGATTTTTCTTTTTCAGGATTGTTTCAAATACTTTTGTCACCAATGTTGGGAATGGCAGCATTCGATTGGCGACTTTCGGAACCACCAGCCGTTGATGAGGAATAAAAGACGAAGATTTTAGATCATTGTTGCTCATTTAAATCTAAAAGTGATTTGACTTGCTCTATTTTTTTTTTCAGACGATTTATGTTTGATTTGTTTTTCTTGCACCTCTATTTGCGCGTTGACTAGCAACAACTACCAGCACATTGAGACCGATTTCAAGTTGTTTATTATTTATATATACTGTTAGATTAATGAAATTTTTGTTTTTAATCTTCATTTATTTTTTTCGTGCATTGGTTAAAAACATGTGAGTTACAAATTTTATACTCGGTGCTTGAAAAGGGTAAAGCATCCCGATAATTCTGTTAGTTTAGAATAGCTAATATCGACATAATTATTGAAATTTTGTGTTCTCGTTTTGGGGCTGTTGTTGCAAAGATACTCAACAAGCACAAGGAGATATTCACCCTTAGCAGTTTTTGAAAACCCTAAGTGTATTTTTTCAGTCAGCTTGAACTTTTTGGGAAAAACGAGTGACCGAATTATATTAATCCTTCCAGTCACATCACGTAACCAATACAAAGTTGGCAAAACCTCCTTTTTTAGAAATTCAAACTGCTAGCACAATTTCAAGGTTTCTAAAAAACTTTTTAGGGAGATATCGTTTTGTATTAATATCTTGAATATCTTTGCAACCGCAATTTTTGACAAAAATGTTCAGAAACAAAAAATTTCAAAAAATATATTTATGATCGCATGTTCTAGTTTTTTTGGTATATTAGTTTTAGACAAGGTGCAGCTTTTCTTACAAAATTGAATTTTCAGTTACCACTTGTCTATTCCAATTAAATATCTTTAAGTGACTATCAGGTTTTTTTGTGGGTTATGAAATATTATGAAAAAGTTGCAATACTTAATGTACAATACTTTTTTTGTTGATTTCATTAGTGATCTTTTGTTAAATTCTATTGCTGGAAAATTTTATAAAGTCATTACGAATTTTTTAAATTACTTATTTAAAATTTTTTAAGTGATACCTTGCCACTTTCAAACGTTTTTATTCAAGCGCAGGGGAATTGCATGGAGCAAATCAGAGTGTGTTGTGCAGACAGCGTATAAATTGTGTCTTTTTCTGTTTATTTTAGCAAAATTAAGCAATTTATTCATTTTAATACATCCTTGAAATGCATGATGAAGTTTGTTAATTTCATTTGAAATTTTGAGAAAGTTAACCAGTTTAGTGTAAAGTAGTCACTCCTAAATATCTTTTCGCCGAGACCGCGTCATTTTGAATGACACCAAGCAGTATAGGCCTAGACAGGGGGGTAGCCCCTACGCCCAATTGAAATGCCATCAATGATAAAAATGAGACAAAAAATCAATTGCTTCTTCAGTTTCAAGTTTTTTTTGCATCTTTGCGTGCAACAGTGCACACGTACAACAGTAATTAACAAAAATGTTGACGACCAAGGGACCCGGAGCTCTAAATTCAATTTTGCCAACCAATTTAAATGTAGCCTTTAGTCAGGGTGAAATTAAGCGTTTTTCTCCTTAAAAGTTGCCATTTCAGGCCCTCATCTAACCTTTTTAAGTAAGTATATTAATAACCAGAATCGGATTTACCATATGGCTCAGTGTCATGGCCCTGTTTCAGATGGTAAGACTTTTTTTGGTCTTCACTTATATTTGGCAGGAAAATGTTGCGAAAATCTCCAAAGTGCCAGGGGCCCCGCGCAATGTAAATCCGGCCCGGGCAATTACATGGTTAGTAGGCGTAACCTTCTATTGCACAATTTTTGAATAACAGCTCACCTCCACTTTGCCAGTTTTTACGCGACAAAATACCTTTAAAAAAATTAGCTGAGGGAAATGCTCATTGAACAAAACGTTGAATTTGAATTGAGAGAACCTGGGCTCCCTGGCCGTACATGCACTCCTAGAGCCTCATAAGTGGCTAAATTTTCATGACAAAACAAAAATCTCAGAGGAAAATCTTCAAGTGGACTATTATTTACAGCTAAAATGTTGCAGGAGGCAATGCACTTCAATTTCCCCTGCCTAGTTTAAATGACTTACAAAGTTTAACACCATAATGCAAGGTTTTAAACGTGTATTGGATTTAAATGGGAAGTAAAAGGAGGTTTGAACAAGTTTATTTTTTCCATTGGCATTCAAATGTTAAAAATCTAGTTCTTTCAAAAGCCTTTGAACACGTGGGAAATGCATAGGCGGGCAAGTTAATGCAAAACATTAGCTTCGTTAACCACTAGTCCCTTAACAAACTTCACACCTCCGTTAACATTAATTCGGTATTTTCAGTTTTAATTAACGGAAGTTAACTAAGTCCGTTAATTCGTTAACATTTTGCTTGTAATTTACATTTTTTCTCATTCACTCGCTTCTAGAACATGTATTGACGCTGTTAAACTGATTTTAAGGGAATATTTATTGCTGTGGTAGTCTTTTAGTGTTTTGGAAGTTACATTTTACAGTCTATAATCTAATTTCAAGATAAAAATAAGTTCAAAAACACTAACGAAGCTGCGATCGGAAAACCTTTGGAAATTGTGATCAGCGATAAGTAATAGACCTATGAAGCTGCAGCTTATTATTTGCCACAAAAAAGAGCTCCTTTCTTCGCTCTCTTTAATAAAACTCGTGCTTACACGCAACAAGTGTTACCAGTGCAAACTGGTTTGTACCAGTCCTATGAATGAATGGTGCAAGATATTAACGATAAAAACCTTAACGGAAATTAGCAGAACTTAACGGGTTAATTTAGTCCGTTAACATGAAAAAAGTTTTTAACGGATTAACGAGTTAATGAAAAAGTTAGCTCCGTTATTAACGGATTAACGATTAACGGACTTGTGCCCACCTATGGCGAAATGTGATCCATTTGCATTTAAATAGCTTTTTTTTCCAAAAATTACAAAAAATCGCTCTAAAGACTGAGAGCTTCTCCCCTAGATACTGTGATACGTTTGAGTTATACTAGTTTCTCAAAACGTCTCCTAATTTAGACATTTTCATTTTTTAATTATTGGTTTAAACCTTCTTTCTTTAGCAAAATTGTGGTTACGTGCAAAGCACTGGCCATGACTTCTGATCTTCTCTACGATATCTTTATCCTTCAAAAAGTTTCTGTTTCCAAAATTTCTGATGATGTCATTGCATGTAATTTGTAGTTTGCCCTCCCACCCCCTAATCAAAAGTCCTGGCTACGCGTATGACCTGCAGTAGGTTTTAGGCGACTAAGATATGAAATGCAACTTCTTTGAGTTTTTAAGAGCTACAAGTTCATTCTAATTGTAATTAAGCGTTTATTCATTAAGTTGCCTTGTCAAAGAGACAATGAGCTCTCTCCGATCAGTCGTCGAGTAGATACAGCGTCTGCTACTGAAACGGTAGACTCGGTTTCGATTTCCCGTTTGATCAAACTAAAGGCAATAAAAACTGGTATTTACAGCTTCTCTTTATGACGTTCAACGATTAAAGGGACTGTGAGAAGCTTATCCTCTGTGTGGTCGATAAGTGACAGCTCGACTCGAAGACCGAAAAGTCCCTTTGCTGCCTACAGACCAAGGCATTTATTAGGTGAATCAAACGTAATTACAATTACAGTGCAATTTGTCGTTTTGCCACATGCACGTCCACCTTTACTCAGGGGTGCCGAAACAAGGGGGGGGGGGGATTGGGGGGATATATCCCCACCAATAATTTGGATGTATCCCCCCCAATAATTTGAATGGGTGTACATCTGAGCGAAAATCGGGGAAAAAGTGTTCTATTTTTGATGAAGACCTTTTTTTGGTCTTCACCTGAATTTGGGTGAAAAAAGTATTCTATGTTTTATGAAGACCTTTTTTTTGGTCTTCACCTGAATTTGGAAAAAAAGTGTTCTATTTACATTTTTTTTGGTCTTCACTAAATTTCCAAACCTGAACAAAATCGTGGTCGAGGTTCATCCCCCCCAATGTTGAAAATAGGGCAAAACTGGGTTAAAATTGCAATTTATCTCCCCCCCCCAATGCTCAACAAAGATCGGCACCACTGCCTTTACCTATCACATGCAGTGAAGTCTTCCCACTGTCTTACTTAAAACTGAATGCCAAGCAGGAAAGCTGTGAATGCCAAATTTTAAGTCATCATTCTACTTACCGGGAATCGAACCATTACCATTTCAGTAGCAGGTGTACTATTTACTCGACCACTGACAGCAATTCACTTGATTTAATCAAATAATTAAAAAACAGAATGGTAGATTTCCAGTTCTATCTCACCAAAAAATTACCACATCATAAATAAGTAGACACTGAACAGCGAAAGCGTAAACATATAGACGTCCTAAATGTGTAAACTGAATCTGTTCAAGGCAACTAACACTTTTTGTTGAGAATTTTTTTTAGCTAGGTAGTGTGGGCTACTAACATCTCCCACTTTGTTCCACCACACCATTAGAAGTACTGTAGAATCTTTTTCAAAATTTTAGTTTTCTTTCTTTGATGTACGTTTGCGTTTTTTTGGCTATATGTTAAATCGCCTTTTCCTCGACACCACGACTAAAAACAAAGTTTATGCATTGCAGGAATGTATTGAAATAAATTAAATAAACTGCTTGCTCAGTACAGCAAAAGTGAATAAGAAATTCAAACAACACAATCTACGCTTGAATATTGAAGCGTTTGATAGTGGCAAGATTATAGCAAAAAATACTGCAAGCTAATTTAGCAAATCCCATTGTTTATTTACCCAAATCAAAAGTTCGATTAGCCCGCATATCCATAAAGAAGATTAGGCTCCAACGAACCCTAAATAATTTGCTTGTTTAGTCTTACAAACGCGATTAAAACAGCCTTGTATTTCATTTTCCAATATAGCACGCATTTCGTGTGTTGCTAGATATTAAAGAAGCCTTTGACACTGTAAAACGCTTCATCTATTAAGGCTTAAAATAAGGTTGGTTAAAACAAACAAACATTTTAGTTATTCTAAAATCCATCAACGTTAGGAACTATATGATATAACTTAAGTTGTAAATACGATATCGCAGCTTTTTCCAATACAGTATGACCAAATAAATCTTTAATCAAAACCGGAATTAATAACCGGAAAGGTAAAATTCACCCAAAGCTATTCAATCGGGGGCAAAGCTCTTTTAGATCCTGGATATAGAAAAAGTAACCTAAGGATTAAAAATTAAATTTTGCGAGAAAAAAGCACCTTGTCAAATCAAATGCACTAAAATATAAAGCCAACGACTTGAAAAACACTTTCCTTGAAACTTTTGCCGCTTTCGGCCATTTAAATACACTTCCTTTTAAAATAACATTAGCAGTAAAACACGCAGCACCTTTTGGTGTCGCTTAAGGGGAAAAAGGCATTAAATTTTTCATTTACAGTTAGTTAAGTATTTCCATCAGCAAATTAATTAGGGCTCGCTGGAGCCAATTAGAAATTAGAACTATTTCAAATTTGCAAACTAAAAACCAAAAAGATGGATCAAAATCATAAACTGCAATAGAATTTAGAATATTTTACTCGTATATAGCTACGAAAGTCCAAGCTCATATTTTCTTTGAACTGCACTAAAATAAAAAATGCAACTAAAAAGTTGAGAACAAAAATTTCATTAATCCATAGATATAAATAAACAACCTTGAAATCGGTCTCAGTAGTTGCCAGTCAACGCGCTAATAGAGGTGCAAGAAAAACAAACCAAACACAAATAGTCTGAAAACAAATAAAAAATTGAGGAAATCAAATCACTTTGAGATTTACAAGAGGAATAATTAACTAAAATCTTCGTCTTTGATTCCTCATCAATGGCCGGTGGTTCCGAAAGTCGCCAATCGAGTGCTGCCATTCCCAACACTGGCGGCAAAAGTATTTGAAACAATCCTAAAATGGGAAAATTCGTGTTAAACACCCCAATCAGTTTCAAAACGCTTATTGTTCTGTTTCGGTAACTACAGTGTAATGAAAATTTTCAATGGGTTTAGACTGTTGTCCAGGGTTGCCACAGAAACTGCACATCAAATTCCAGGACTTTTTAAGGTCATTTTCCAGGACTTTTCCACGACTGTTTAAAATTTTTTTTACAAGACTTAAAATTTAATTTGAGCTATTACTCTTTCATGCACCTACTTTTTTGTACTTGTCATTGACCAAAAATTTTGACGTAACGCATTTGCAATCCTAGTACTGACTACAAGCCAGGAGCAAAGCCAGAAATTTGCAATGGGAGGGATGTGCTTTCGGGTATGGGGGCAGAGTCCAGCTGCCGGAAGCCACTGGGAGTCTGGGGTGAGGGCTGTGCTTTCGGGTATGGGAGCAGAGTCCAGCTGCCGGAAGCCACTGGGAGTCTGGGGGGAGGGCTGTGCTTTCGGGTATGGAGGCAGAGTCCAGCCGCCGGAAGCCACTGGGAGTCTGGGGGCAAAGCCCCCAGCGCTCAAAATTTTTGCAATTTTTTGCAATAATGACTTATTTTCAGGCCTAGTTTGGTAAAGATTGCTTTTAAAAAGCAGCAAAGAAATTAGCATTGCAAAAACGTGGTTAAACTGGTTGCATAAAAGGGTTAACAGCGTGTGGGTGATGGCGAGAGCTCGACCAGTACGACTTTTTCAGGCTGATAGCAACTTATTAATTACCACATTTTGTCACTATTTTTCACTTAACTTGACACTAAAAGCTTCAATAATCCTCCTCCAAAGAAAGACTATTTCAAACACAAGTCATACTAAGCAAATAGAATGCAAGAGTGGTTGTGCTTGCTCTAAAAATAAACTGTTTGAGGTAATTGCGCTAAGCCAATATTTTATCGGCGTAGAGAGCCGGCACGATATACCGGCTTGGTCCTGAGATCGCCTAGTATATATCGGCAAACCAAATGTATCGGTCGAGCTCTAGTGATTGGTAATGGCAAAACTTCAGTCCTAGCTCTATTTTCAGCCAGTAAACCATAAAATCCTATCATTTGAAAAGACCGAGTTTATTTGATCGCCAGTGTACAAAAAACGCTATCCTAGCCCTAACCCCAACCTTAAACTTAACCCAAACTGTAACCTTAGCTCTAACCCTAATGTTAATCCCAACCCAAACTAAAAATCTAAGCCCCACCTAACCACTAACGATAATAATTAAAAAAATAAAAGAGTAAATGAGCAAATGAGCACCCATTCTTGTTCTCTTATTCTCTATAAGCAGAGCTCATTTGCAAGCTAAAGAATAAATAGGCACTTTCTTTGAAAAAACTCACAAGTATATTAAGCCAATTGTCTGTATTTTTTAATGCTACAAAAAGATATAATTTGGGAAGAGGGGTTAACGAAACGAGATTTGAGAGAGTTGATTAGTAATTAACAGAATTAAATGTTGAATAAACCCTTTTTTTACAAAGCCTACGATAAGCATTGTGCATCATGCGATCGAATGAATTGTTTATTTTTAGCTAGTTGTTACTGGTTTATTTCTGACCTACATTAGCCCTTTCCCAAAATCATGTTCCAACAGCGGCTTTAAATTACTTTAGTGTCCTTATTACTGCAAAATAATGCCTCAGAAGTATAGCGAGAAAAACGTCGTATTTTTCTTACTGTACATTTTGGTCAACGAGCCAAAGCGGGTCCACGACAACTGACGGCGACAAACTGACCGCGAACCAACTGACCGCAAACAAACTGATCGCGAACAAACTGACCGCAAACAACGCCGATTGGCTGAAAAAGGCTATCCTGAATTTAATTTTACTATCCCCAGAGCCATCTTGCCTAAACTCTCACTTTGTGACGAAATCAGTGACGAAATCACTGTAGCGAAATCGTTACTTCGCAATCAGTTAGTCGCGGTCAGTCGACTTGGCTCGGCCAAAGCTATGCTACTAGAGTATCGCATTGCAATAAAATTACTGTCCATGAATCCACTTTTTCGAATAATATTCAATCATTTATACATACTGTACAGCAAAGTGCAAATTTTGGCATTTTTAAGAGAAGTGCTAATATGTACTCTAGCGTACTAGTAAGAACTGTTTAAAACGAATAAGAGAGCAAAGAGCAGAGGAATGGGCGCTTGCACTAACTTTAGGGTAGGAGCTAGGGTTACAGTTTGGTTTAGATTTGCGGCTCGGTTAGGGCTGGCGATTTTTTTTCACCAGCACACAAATAAGCTCTGTCTTTTAACAATACAGTAAAGGTTTTTGAACAAACTTTACAATAAAAATTTTTTCAACAATGGCTTTGTATAATTGCAAGGTACCATAAAAATTATAAAAAAAAACAACTTTACCTTATGTCCAGGTAAATTGCGGGAAAACTTTATAAATATTTTTCCAGGACTTTCCAGGACTAACAAACAAAATTCAAGGACTTTCCAAGACAGCAAAAAAATCAAGGACTTTCCAGGACTTTTCCAGGATGTGGCAATCCTGGTTGTCATTAGAACCCAGAAGAGTTTTTTTGTGCCAGTCCAACATCAAACATCAACAACAAAAAATTGATATCGAAATTGGTTCAGGACGAATTTACAAAAGGCAGTCGCTGAGGTTTTTAGGTACAACATTACATTGCACCATGCTCTCATCAACAAAAAAGTCAAAAACATGATAGAGCTTTGGGCTAGTGGTTGAAAGATTGCTCGCTTCCGGATAGACTTTCGTACTAACAATTTCTTTATGTTGCTGGAAAAATAACGATTATATGCTGTTGGGGGTGAGCAGTCTACCCGTTGTTGAGGCCCAAACTCACAAATGACTTGCAGAGTCCAAAAACAAGATGCTTAGCGTTGTTGATGTGGTTTGACAAACGCACAGTGCTCGGTTCACACGCATGAATGAACACACCAATCAGAAACCAGCAATAATCAATACGCCTTGCAAAGATAAAGTTAGTCACCACTCACCAATCGTAGGCTAATTTAAGGACTTTAACGATAGGCCTACTTACTGGTAGCTCGCGACAAAAATACGGTCCTTGTTGTATCTGGCACATGCTGCAGGGAGCAGAGTCTTCTAAGTACGGATCGATTTGGACTTTCTTTGAAAACTTTGGTGTTCTAATTTCGACAAACGCTGCTCGGACGGCTTTCATGTAGCTTGCATGTGTACTAAACGTTACTCGACCAGATCCTATGCCAACAATACACCAAATTGCTACAGGACTTAAATTTATGCTATTTTACACGAGGTGTTTGACCAACGCACTTTACAAGGGAATGGGGGTGGGGCAGGGTTTTTGATTGGGGGGAACCCAAACCACAAATCACATGCAACGACGTCATCAGAAACTTCGAAAGAGGTATTTTTGGTGGGGGCAAAGATATCGTAGAATGCAAGATCATAAGGCATGGTCAGGAGTTGGTTTAACTAGGAACTCGTTAAAGGGGAAGCACTTAAACCAATAGTTGAAAAGGTGAATGTCTAAATTGAGCGACGTGTGTGAGTATAGAAGTGTACTGTAATTCAAACGCATCACAGACGGGGGTCTGGGGGCGGAGCCCCCAGCCGCCGAAGCCTATGAGGGTCTGGGTGCCAAGCCCCCATCCACTGGGCAATTTTTCGTAATTTTTTTTGGAAAAAAAAGCTTTTTAATACCATTGGATCACATATCGCACGTATTCAGAGCCCCATTTGAAAGTATTAGATTTTTAATATTTGAAAGCCAATTGAAAAAATTAAGTTGTTCAGTACTTTTGATGGCAATTTAAGTCCAAAACACGTCTAAAGTCTTGCATTTTGGGGTTAAATTTTGTAAGTGATTTGGCCCAGATAAAGGGAAGTAAAGTGCATTGCCTCATGCAATATTTTAGCAGTAAATAACAATCCACTCGTATATTTGCCTTAGAGATTATTGTTTTGTCATAAAAACCAGTTATAGGAGTACATATACGGCCAGGGGGCCCAGGCCCTCTCGATTCAAAAATATGTTTAATGAGCATTTCCTTACTGCAGCTAATTTTTTTCAAAAGTATTTTGTTGCATAAAACTGGCGAGGTGGAGATGAATTATTATTGAAAAATGTACAGTAGATAGTTAGGCCTACAAACCATGTTATTGCCCGGGACGGATTTACATTGAGTTGAGCCTGTGGCACTTTGGGATTTTTGCAACATTTTCCTGCCAAATACAGGTGAAAACCAAAAAAAAGTATTATCTAAGTGCGGGTCCCCTGGTACTGAGCCATATGTTAAATTCGACCCTGGTTAACGGTTACTGCAATACGTTCATAAAAATGTTAGATGAGGGACTGAGTTGGCAACTTTTAGGATAAAAATCTTAATTTCACTCGGGTTATACGTTTAAATTGGTTGGCAAACATTTAAATTGAGGGGGCCCGGGCCCCCTGGAACAATATTATTGTTGAGGGGCTCATTTAAATTGAGACGATTTAAATATTATTGTAGGGGGTATTTTTAAATTGGTTTGCAAAAACTAAATTGAGAGGGCCCGGGCCCCCTGGATCAATGTTAGTGCTGGGGGCCCATTTAAATATTATTGTACAAGGCCCATTTAAATTGGTTGGCAAAAATTACATTGTAGGGGTCCGGGCCCCCTGGATCAATATTATTGTACGGGGCCCATTTAAATTAGGGCCATTTAAACATTATTATATGGGGCTTATTGAAATTGGTTGGTAAAAATTAGATTTAGGGGGCTCCCTAGATCAATTTTTTGTAAATTACTGTTGTACGCGAAAATGCTAGAGGAAACTGAAACTGAAAAACAGTCTTTTTTGTGACATTTTTATCATATCATTGGTAGCAATTCAATATGGTTACGCCTATGGGGGGAGGGGGGCAAAATGGCCCGGAACTTATGGGATCATTAAATTTGTCAGACGGGCTGGCATTTATTAAAGTTTTTATGAAAATTGTATTCGAGTTGATGAGGTCGTTGCAGTCACGACTATATTTTGACAAAATGATGTAACGTTTTAAATTACGTCAAAAACGGTTTAGATTTTGCAGCTTGTTTTTTTTTCTTGATCAAGTCAAAGTGATTTTGTTACAAAAGCGTTCCTATGACTTCATTTTAATTAGAATATGGGCCAAAAATGCTCAGTTTTTGTAGAGTGGCTTCGAGAAACCTTTAAATAGGAAAACTTCTTTTTAACTTGCTAAATTCAAATTTTTAGAAAATAGTTGTAAATTTAACTGAAAGTCAAGTTAGCTTAAAGTAAAAAGCTCTTTTTTGAAGGGATTTATCACAAAAAATACCGATGTGGGTATTTTACTCCCTATTACCCTCCGTTCCAAGTAACATAAATTAAATTAAAAAAGTACATAGGCTAATTTAGGGTTTCAATCATTACCTGGGAGATTCCACACGCAAAGTAAATCTATTATTAGAAGTATAGGCATAACTCCTATATTTTAGTCAAATAGAAAACAAATTTTAACGCATGGAAATGCAATACACACCAATAGGATACTTGTACTTGTCCGTGTCAATTCCAGCGTAAATGACATTATCGAAAAGATCATTGATCACTTTAGCGAGGCCTTCAGCTGATAACATTCCGTGTAAAGCGCCGACGAAGATAGTTTTGTTCGCATCGAGACGAGCAGAAGGGACACGCATGAAATTGCTGTCCGATATCACCCAAGGGATTATCTGATTATTGAAAAATTTGAAACGGTTAACTGGGAAATTCTAATTTACAGAATTTATTTCTTTAAGAAATTCGCCTTTGGTGCTTTATTGCATGAACCATAGGAACCGGAAGTAAAAAAATTGACGGAAAAAAAGGCCAGTATTAGAGGTAGGTTATGGAATCCGCAACAATAAAATCTTATGTATGAAGCACGATTTACTACTAGTAAATTACTATCACATTAATTTAATTTTTTCAATTCGATTAGACAAAAATTCCTGCTTGCTTGCTTTCTTTTACTATCAGTACCAATTTTAAACAAAAGACATTTGTTCTCATTGTTGTTGATTGAGTTGATGCAAATAGAATGACACTATCATCTGCTCAAAATTCTGGAAATCAATTATGTGACTGATTTGTTAGCAGAGGAAAATTAATTCAAGATAAAAATGAAAACTAAACTATCAGTCTGATCTTTAGGTACACGAACTGCAATAATGTATTGTATTTAGTCGGCATTCAAACCAAAGTTTTGTAAAACATAATACAAGTTACTGGAAATAGTTTGAAAAGTGATTAGGAAAATTGCTTATGTCATCGCAAACCCAAAGTAGCATGCACCTAATAGGGTGTTGATGCTGTTTACCTGTACTTCTTTACTGCGCATGCGTCGACTTGATAATCGAAAATAACACTCATTAGTTGCGACGTCGTGAGTGCAATTGAGCAGCAGACTTTTGATCGATTTGTCGCTTTCAAATAAAAGATAGACGTAGCCAGCTGAAAGAAAGATTAAGGGTTTTTCTGTTAGTATCGGTTCCTGGTTTCAGTGCCTTTATTGCGGATTCATTCAAAAGAGTGCATTTTCAAAAAAAAAAGTGACGAACCAACAGACTAATCAATGTACGTAATAAAAACGCTCTTTGCCCTTAGCGGTTAGAACTGTATTTTTTGCGGGTTAATTTTGCAATAAAAGTGGCAACATCAGTTGAACTCGGACCGACCAGTAGTCAAGTGGATAGAGCGTCTGCTACTGAAACGAACAACTCGGTTTCGTTTCCCGGTTTGGTTAAATCAAAGACCATAAAGTTGGTATTTACACTCTCCCTGCTGGACTTTCAGGAATAAAAAGAGACAGTGTAAAGCCTCCACCGCGTGTGGTAGACAGGTGGCAACTTGACTCGAAGACCGCCAGGTCCCTTCGCTGTCTCTCGACCAATGCAACTTGTCAAATACAATGTGTAATTGCAGGTACAAATTTATTTAACTCGAAAATTGACTGATGCTAAAAACTGGAAAAAAAAAGGTTAACACTGCGATTCTGGAGAAAACATGAACCTAAGGACTCAATTGAATCATCGCAAAACCAAATTAGAGGCTACTTTTTTAAAGTCTGATAATGTCTATAGAATATCATTGCTTTACATCACTAACTACAATGCTACACTAATAAGAGCATACATAACTCGATGAGTTAAGTAAGGGGTAGCATAATTATAAAACATTCATTTTGGTTATAAAACATTCATTTTGATTTTTTAATTCGCATTTTGTATTTTCAGCTAAGACAAAAACTCCAAATTAAATTTCAAAAAGGCTTTTATTTTAGGCTTTTGGTCGGTAAACAGACCAGTTAAAAAACATACCTCTTAAAGGATATCGAGGACCTTTGATGTCTTTTCCTGGCCATTCAACACGGACGAGCCCGTAAGGTTTGAAAGTCATGTGCAGAGCAGCTGAAAGATCATACTTTAAATTTTAGTCAACTTTTATAGCGATAAGCGACGATTATCAAATTTCTCATTCGTAACATCTGCCGTTAGGTACGATCGTCTACTATATGATAGTAAACTAAGATTAAAAACGAAAAATCGACTCATCAAGGAAACTCAACCAAATATTTCACCTCAGTCCTAAAAATTGTTACAATACTTGTCTAGGGTGGGCTTTTAAGCCATTGATTTCGACAACCCTACACAGATATTTTAACAATCTACTACGGTATTGAAGGTTAACCATCATACAAACTTTGCAAAATTGCAAACTGCTTATCTACTGCCGAATTATTCTGGCGTATTTCATTAATATAAAAATTTTGTAATATCGCTGCACTTGCGTTGGATCCTATTAGTGACGCAGTTGGACTTAGTGAAGGCAATCACATGAAACAGCATTTTTAATGGGTCTAGCTACCAGTTATACTGATGCAATCATTGTGAAAACATTGCGATTGCAATGTTTTTTGCTTCGAACAGAAATCACAAACACAATCAAATTTATCGCTTTTTCTCAGCTACACAACCACAATAAGAAATTGGCGGGTAAACACACAGCAATGCATTAAAGGTTAAGGCCAGGGAGCGCCTAAGAACTTTGCTGTTTTTGAGTCAAGATGCTATCTGGCAAATCAGTAGTTCAGCAACAACGAAGTTGAACTCAGAAACGGGATAAGAAATACTAACTCAAAATTGAACTTATAAGAACAAAAACTTTTCAACCATTAGGATGCTATTCACGTTTGATCCATTTTGTACAGTACAGTCTCTAGTCTAGTCTGTAACGAAGCAAGTTATACTGTACTTTTATACCTTCAGTAATGTCCCACGGAACTCCGCCAACAAACACCTTCGGTGAATATGTGGGACTGGTGTAATGGCGCAATGGAAGCTGTCCACACCATTTATAAGTCGTTTCACAAGTTGCTGCAGGAAAATAAAATTTAATGGCCCGAAACAATACATCTGACCAAGAAAGCTAAAACTGCTGGGAAAATAATTATGACCTAGACAAATCTAATCAAGTAACAAAGAACTTTACTGAATTTAGAGCAAACTGAATACGCAGCATTATTATCCCCTGCTGATGCGAATCTGTTCCAAGGATTTATAATTCACTCACTAAAAAATGAATCAATAGCAAACATTTATTGATTGGTCCGCCGTAGAAAAAGAAAGAGTCAAAAAAGTGAAAAACCGTACAAACGTGAACATGTAATTGCATATTTTCACCAAGTTGCCTTGTCCAAGAGATATCGCAGTTTTGATCTTTCAGTCAAGCTGCAACCAAATCATAACACGATGGGCCCTTCTATTACCGAACGTTAAGAAGGAAAGCTGTGAATACAAAATTTAATACTCTTTGGTTTGACTTTGACTCAACCGGGAATCAAACCCAAGCTTATTCTTTCAGCAGCAAACGCTCTATCCAATCAACCACAGATCGGTAACAACAAAAAAATTAAATCTACCTGCAGCAGACCGGTGTAGGCGAGCGTCATATTCCATTTTATCCGATACACCGTAGAGGGATGCTACGTCAATCAGTTGATCGGAAAAAGGATTGATCGAGGCCATAAGAGACGGTGATATTCCACCACCGGTCTGAAATCGAGTCGACGCAAGACCATCTGCGCTGTTTTTTGGTACTCCGATAGCGTTTGTAGCAAAAACGTCTTGGTTGGAACTTAATCGTAATCCTTGTAATCCTGACTAAAAAGCAATTTTCAATTAAAAAAATCCTGAAACGAAAAATAAATGGCTTCCCTATAGACTAATGTGTGTTTTTCAAATCAAAATCAAGCAAATCTTTAATTATACTTATAGTATTACATCGAAGCGTGTAAAGAGTAAGCGGGGAACATCTCCGTATCATTGCGCCCTCAGCTCCTTTCGAAGAAATGTTGAAGCGGTGTAGAGTCGTTGGCAACCCTTTGTTGGATTTGACCGGCCCAAGACAAGATTTGAACCTCGCACTTCTGGCTCAAGAGATGAACGCATTACCACTTAACGCTAAACTTGACGATGGAATCTGATCGCACGATCCGAGATGAACTCACTCTGATTACGTTGCTGCGTCCTTCCATAAGCGTAGCACAATACGGCAGTTAACTCTGCTTGTTGGCTAGCAAATTTAACGAAAAAATGGTCAAAAGTCATCAGAGAAACTTGGAAAATGGTCAGCTTATACGCCGGTAAGGATTCGTCATATCTAAAGAAACGCAATCAACACTGTCGTTTCTCGTAACAGTTGCAAGATAAATGCTACAATCAAACTCAATTACTACGGAAAACCGCCTTCTCTGTCACGTCTTTCACATGGAGTTGAGAAACCCAGCATGTGCAATGTCGCAAAGATGAGCTTTGCGAACTCGTTACACGCTTCGGAATATTACAGAAACATATGATGACTTGATTTGGCAATACTGTATAAATATCTACTGCATTCAGTTGAGTCACTTCTACTATAATGTTAAGGAATTGTAAGGAGGCTAAAAGAAGATGCAACCTTCATCCAATCATTTACCGCTCAGAAGCAACATTAAGCAACCTACAACTAGTTCTGATATTGAAGCAGGGTCCGATCCGGAAGACAGAACCGCTGACTCCGGAGAAGCTTGGCTACTGCGTCCGTCACTCCTTGTCGAGATTATGCTAGATTCCATTGATTGGCCTAAATGTAAATATTGATAAACATACCTTATTTAACATATTGTCGACTGTTAGATTTTTAATCGAATGGTAATTCCGGATTCGATTTCCTTTTAAATTATTTTGTTCAATTCAAAAGCAAAACAGCACCATAAACAAACTTTCAAAGACACACATGTGAAATACAACAAGAAACTGCAAAGGACCTCTCGGTCAACAAGTCAAGTTGTCCCATTTTTTAGTCATGTCTAGCTGCGGGGCGTATCATTGTATCAGTTTCTCGAATTTTCTTTGCATCACTGCAAAAAACACTGAACTCTTGGTTTGGTAACACTCGAAGCAATCTATATCATACTATACTATAGTTGTCAAAAATAAATGAACCACCTCATGAGTTACACCACATGTCTGTCATGATAGCCTACCACCAAAATATAGCAGCCTAGTACAGTTGCTCTTTTAAGGACTATCACCTCTTTTAAGGAATATCTTGAAAAATATATTTTAGTTCTTAGCCTATAGTGATATAAGCTACTTACTCAACCACATTCTAAGGACCAACAAGTTTAAAAGGGTATACGCATTCCTCTTTTTCAAGACAATGCAGCTTAAAATTTAGATTTTTTCTCTTACTTCAGTGGTGCTATTTTGTCAGTATTGAAAAACAAAATCAACTTTTGAAAAACTGGCTTACATTTATTGAAAAGCAGTTAATTTTGCGGCTCTAAACCTTTGCTTTGCTTTACAATAACTCTGTCGCAAATTGAGAATCAGGAACATGCAGTGACTATTTGAAATTTTGTTTCTAGTTGGAAACCCTGGCTAAATTTCAAGGGAAGAAAACATTTCTAAGGGGAAATCTAATCCGTCATATCTCAAAGACGGAAGGTCATAGAAAGCTCAAATTTGGTGAAGTTAGTTTCCAGATTTGTCAATTTTTTTTTGAGAGAAAACCAAGCCAAACAAATTTCTGACCTGAATGCCCTTTGAGCTTATAAGGAATACCTGTCACGTGAACGTACGATAAAAACAAGAGCCGAATTTCTGGGTTTAAAAACTTTCAATCAAGTGAGATCTTTGTGAAAGTCCACAAACTAAACCGATATATTGATGCAAACTGATTACGTTAAAAGCTTTCTCAGCAACCCAATTTTTAAGAAGGTATCTTTCTGTTACTATTTACTGTACTGTAGAATATAAAGTTAGAATTACTTTACAGTAAATTACCTGCGGAAATCTGATTGGGATAAAGAAATGAACCAGCCGCGTCCGTTGACAAAGCACGGCGGGGGACTTTTAGTTGTTCTAACAAAGTTTGAAAATCTGAAAAATTAAAGAAATTATGCAACTTCAAAAAAACAAAAGAACCAATAATACTAGAGTTTTTATCGTATTTCAAACATTAAAAAAGAGAAGTTTCGGTATCAGGTGAAACCAATGTCAATCACTTCAAAGATTGTTTTTATTAGGTGTGAAATTACTTTTTTTTAGTACTTCTCTGGAACGTTAGTAGTATTGGTTGCTTTGTTTTGTATGAGCGTACTGCTTAATGTCTCCAGAAATTCTACATTAACTTGTATATCTCCATAGGCAAACCTATTATAGCCATTTCCAAACTTAAAACACAAACGGGTCTAATTTAAGAATAGTAAAGAACGTAAGTTTTCGTTTGAGGCAAGTTTAAGCTTGTTTCCGGTACTGATTTTTATTAATTAAGAAGCACAAGTTTTTAATTCTGTAGCCATTTTTCATTCCATTTTTTTTTAGAGAAAATACAGATGTACTGCACCTTTATGTTACTGAACGTTTGCATAACCCTGTTTAGTTAGTTAGTGCTCCACTAGCTTCAACATATGATGCACCAATCAGCAATTTCAGCGCTCTTAATATTGAACGACAGCCAAAACACATCTGAGCTACTTGAGCCACACCTTTATGTCGTAGTGCTTTGCGTGATTAGCATCGAACCATCTTCATTTTTTCTCTTATTAGTAATTTCGCTAATTAAATTATATCAAATCTGTCATAATACTCGCTGCATTATGTCGAAGTGTATAACGAGTTTGCGGGACCCATACTGAGTCACTGCGCCCGGGCAACACAGCTTCTTTCGAAGAAATGTTGCAGTGGTGGCAAGCCGTTTGCAACATTGTGTTCGATTTAACGCGGATGCCTCCGGAGCGGAAGGTCTGAGGTACAAATTTCGTTAATTAAACGAGCCTAAATTGTTAGTAATTATCCCAACATTTTGACCATGGGGTGATGCCAGCTTTGATGTTTGTACAACAGATTTGGTGCTTTTGACTTGCAATCTGATGTCTGATGTTTTTGATGGAAATCTGATGTAATTTGCTTTCAGGAGCAAATCTAATGTTTTTGATCAAAATTCCATGTGAACCACGTACAGTAAATATTGAAATTTTGGAAAATTGGCTTTGGAAATGAGGTGACCACCCACCCCCTCGAAAAAAAAAAGATCTTCAGCCCAATTTCATTTCTGTTCATGGATATTTCAGTTAAAAATTTGCTGGAAAGGCCGGTTTTGTGGTTTTCTGATGTTTTTAGCTCTAAAATTCTGATGGTTTATAAAGAGTCATCGCGGGCAGCACTGATTCTGACTCCCAGCAATTTTATGAAGACGCTCCTAATTGGTTTATACTCGGACGTTAAATAGCAAGCTTACCAGTTTCAGAAAAGTAGATGCTCTTTCCTCAGAAATATATGCTACAAGCGGCAGTTATTTAAACAAGCCAAGATTAACAAAGAAGATTTTTACCGCAAAGTGCGGCGTTAACAACAAAACATCCTTAATTCAAAAGTCCAAGCTACGCCACCTTGAATGGTTATCACAATACTGTAGCATCATCTTAATTTCATACACTTCCTCACTTTATAATTGCTTTAAATACAAGAAACAAAATCAGGTTACGGCGAGTACCGAAGTTAGCCTACTGCTTGCATAAACAGAACTTCACTCCGTGCAGTTACAGTCGAAGCTTTTAAGAAAAAAACATGTCAAAAAGGTATCCAGTCCAAAGCTAATTCAGCCTACCTGATCTGCTACCATGACTGTTTACAAGTTGATTAAATTTAGCATCAAGTTCTAGTTTGGCTTGATCCGCGTACGAGTCATTCAATGCTTGCAAGTCGGAAGGGCTGTAATCCGGTTGGTGCATTATTCCGTCTGAAAAATTGCGGCGTAGAGAAGATGCAGCCGGTTTTTGCAGATCTTTCAAACGCTGTTGAACTTCAGAATTCGCTTTTCGGCACCCTGGAGCTGAACTTGAACTCTGCTGCTTTAGCAAATCACTAAAAGAATTCTCATCTTTTTTTGCAACGCCAAAAGGATTCACTGGAAGAACTTTGCTTGAATCTGCGAATATCAACCGTTGCAGTTTCTAGTAAAATACTCTCCAAATTAATGCTAAACACCAATGGCAACACAAGCACAATAAACAAACTTTCAACTCTCACAATTGGTTGTAACGTGCTTAGCGTGGAAGTGTGACAACAGCTAGTAGCAGCTTTTATTCAAACAAAAGCATTTGATTTGCAAAATGCAAAAAAGAAAAAAGGTCACGTCCGTTTTTTTTGCTGCATCTAACAGATGTTGCGAAAAGGTCGAATTCCGTAGTATGCAATGCCGTTGTTAACCTAAATATCTTTTAACACGATTACGTGATTCATCTCGTGACAAGAGAATTCACATAATATCGCATAAGCAAGTTATTGTTTTTGTGATCCAAGTCGCGATTTCGTTGACGGTAGTATGTATTGTCGCTTAAACCCTTTGTTTTGGGCTTTTTCTCTTCCCAAAACTGGCTATTTTCCAAAATTATTGTCGACTCTTTCTACTCTTAAAAATCATTTGATTAAAAATGCAACAAAGATAAGGAGGATTTTCGCAAAATTGGTCCAAGTGAAAGATGGAGCAGACACTAGCGTACGCAGGATTTTCGAAAGACGGGGAGGTAGGAAATTTGAGAGTAATGAAGACCAAAGCAAAAAGGTCTCCACTCAGAATCAGTCCGTTTTCCTACCCAAAATTGGGTGAAGACCAAAAAAAAGGTCTTCACTCAGATTTAGTCTGGTTTTTGGTCAAAATTAGGTGAAGACCAAAAAAATAAAGATAAAAAAGGTCTTCACTCAGATTCTGTCCGTTTTTGCGCTCAAGCTTTCTGTCCAAGTTAGAAAGGGAGGGGGGGGAGGGGGTACGCCACAATTTTGCATACTATTGCATACATGGCACTATGCCATCCCCAAAAACGCCCCTGAAAGCAGAGGTAATTCTATTTTCGTAGATGTTGTTGCCCAAAAATTAAAAAAAAAACGAAGGTAAACATCAACAGTGGCGTAGCTCAGGTGGGCGGCCCGCCCCTGGTGTCACCATTTTGGGGTGTCAATTTTTTATCATGTAAACCATAATTCGGCCGAAAACTCCACTAATTTGCGACGGTCAAAACCTTATTTTGCCTCCAACCGCATTTGCACCGAAAACTCCACTAATTTGCGGTGATGACCTTTTTATTGATCTCCAACCGCATTTGAACTGAAAAATCCACGTATTTTCGGTGAACAACTTTTTTTTGTTTCCATTCGCATTTGGACATAATTTCCACCTAAGTCGGTCATGGCTGCGGAAGCGTCACATGATAAAAAGTGACACCAAGAAATCCCGCTCCGAGTGTCACCACGAAATTCGGCCCCGGGTGCTACCATCCTTAGCAACGCCACTGAACATCAACCATCAAATTTTTCAGTTCTTACCGAAATTTATCGCTAACCAAAAGTAAAAAGTACCCTATAAGTCACTTAACTCTTGCAGTGCATGACTGTTACCATTGCTAGTATTGCACTTTTAAAACAACAACAGTCTGCACTGATTATATAGATTATTGAATATCATTTCGTAATGCAATTTTATGGTAACCATAAACAGAGGTGGAGTTCTCGAGGACGTCCTTGGCTTCGAGGACGTCCTCGAGGACACATTTTGAAGTCCTGGCTTTGGCCTTGGCCTCGTAGGTTAAGCCCTTGGCCTTGGCCTCGAAGCCTCAAGTCCTCGAAAATTGCCCTCTCCTTGGCTCGAGAACAGCACTTTTTTTGAAGTATTGAAATTTTGTAGATTGCCTGAAAAAAAATTTTTGAAGACGTTTTGTACTGGAGAACGCCTGAAAAAATTTTTGAAGACCTTTTTTTTTTTGGAGAACACTTGCGCTGGTGTCCTTGATCCTTGGCCTTGGCCGCAAGCATTCTTGTCCTTGGCCTCGAGAAGGTTGTCCTCGGAAGGGCTATCCTTGGCCTTGGCCTCGGATTTTTTTGTGTCCTTGGCCTTGGCCTCGAGCCTTGTGTCCTCGACTCCACCTCTGACCATAAACTTAAGCCAGTGCTGATTGAACAAAACTTGGAAGTTACATTTTGGGAGACAAAATTTTTGTCAAACATTGGTGCTATTGTTAGCACAACTGAAGAAAGCGTACAAATGATAATAAATTAAAATAAACGATCTTTCATTACACTCTAAGTATTAGGCCAAAGCGGGTAACGAGTTTGCAAGGTCAACTTCGTGTAATTGCACCAGGGCAACGTAGTTTCTTTCCATGAAAATGTTGCAGAAATGGTGCGCCATTGGCGACACTGTGTCCTAATTAACCAGCCCAAAATTTCAACCTCGGACCTCCCGCTCTAAAGCCAAATGCGTTATAGCTCGATCAACTAACCAGTCGAATTGGGCACAGTATTGCCAACGGCTTGCCATTCTTGCGACCTTTGTTCGCCACTGAGTTTTTCATTGGGCGAACGGAGCACGCTCAAATTTACAGAAATTACCGAACACTCGGTCATTTACGTTCAAAAAATAAAAAACGTACACAACAAGTCGAAAAAAGGTGAAAAAACTGAAAGAAAGTTTTTTGTTGTAAATTTTAAATTTTAATTCTGTGTCACATTGCCAACTGCATGGCTACAACATATATGTAAATTAAACTTTATTCTTACCTGGTGCAATGGATGCAGCAACAACTGGCGAATCAGATCTAACCGACCAGCTGGTGTAAGACGAGGGACATTGCAAAATCTCTGCAAAAAAATTAAATACATGATGTTGTTAGCTTAATTTTTCTTGGGTAGTTAGAAAAACTGACTATATTATACGTGTTTTTGTTTTTACAGTTTAACGCATTCCTTTACTTTTCATATAAGTACTATATTTTTTTTACCGAAATATAAAAAGTTTTAAAAAAATTTATATACACAGTAAGTGGAGCTTGAATTGAACTTATTTGAAAAGTACTCGATAGCAGTGACAAGAGCATGCATATTAAAACACTGATGTATCCAAAGCAATATTATTTCAAGTAAAACTACATCCATCTTGAAAACAATAATGTCAATATGTTACACTTTTGGTACGAAAAGTATTTTTTAATTAAAAAAAGTTTCCAGCAAACGAAAGAAATTGAAATCTCATTGGTGGAGTGGAATGTAGATTTGTATTGTGGTCGCAAAGTCAAATCAAATCTTTCATTATACTCGCTGTATCACGCCGAAGCGTGTAACGAGTTTGCGGGGCCCAACTCCGCGTCGTTGCGTCCGGGCAACATAGCTCCTTTCAAAGAAATGTCGCAGCGGTGGCTATCCGTTGGCAACACTATGTGATTTGATCTGCCCGAGATTGAATGTTAGATCTCCCGCTCTAGAGACAAACGCGTTACCGCTCAACTAACTGGCTGATCTGGTCTTAAAGTCGCAGCTTGAAACTAGTACACCCGCCGTGGTTCACCCTGATCAATATCGAAACCAGATGTAATGTAAAGAGGTTTCGTTTCAGTTCATTATTTTTTTCTTATATACACTTTTTTGTTTATATTTTTTATTATTTGTTGACAGGAAGTAAAAATCGTGAACGTGCGTTGTATCTTCCTCATTATTGTGCTGTACAGTGTAGTGCATTAGCGTCTCCAAGCGGTGATGATTTTCACAAAAATAGCCGAAAATTATAGAAAAAACGGTATCCTTAGCGTGTTTTAGAGGGCACCTTTTATCCCTCCCACACACTATAAAGAACAATACACTGCATATAACAAATGGCTTTTGAGATTTCATATCGCAATAATGCGGGGTCAAAAGATTAAAAGTCTAATGAGAAAAAATTTCTGCACTCTTTTTCAACGGTAGCCATGCAAAACAAGCTCTGCAATGACGTTTCCTCTTTTATATCTTAAAGGAAAAGAGAAGAAAAACTGTACAATTTTTTTGGAACAAACTTCAGGGGGGTTTACTGCTTATCGAAATAATTAGAAATGTCACAAATTAATAAAGCTCTTTTTTTTTGAGTAAATACACAGTTTGTAGTTACAAGAATCCTAAGTGTCACAATATCTTGAAACCAACACTGTTTTAAAACAAATGATCGCTTGAACAAAACTTTTGTATTTGCAAGTTTTGATTGAACTTGAATTGTAACTTTGACTTCGCTGAAGAATTTTTGATTTAACTGGTTTTTGAATTTTTTAAAATCGTTGAGTTTTGACTTTGATTTTCCTATTCATGAAAAAAATTTTCTAACCGCAAAATTGTGATTGTTTTAGATAATTTTACCAGTTTGAAAAATGCAAATATGCAACGGCAATTGCATATGCCGACCAGAATTCAAATGATTGCTTGAAGACAGTAGATTTACGCTTACGTCATGAGACAGCAACGATTGCGCAATTCTGAAAAAAATTTCGTTTTATTCTTTTCACGTAAATTTTCTCCTTGTTCGATGCCACCAAGCAGAGACAATTACCGTAAAGCAACCAATCCAAGAACACCCCATTATATGATCAGGGTGCGTGTTAAACCTAGATCATGTGATTTAAAGTCTGTGTAAAAACAAAGCTTTTTACCCACAGTCGGACAAATTCCAAACTTGAAGTACTGATTTTGCGCATAAAGCTTTATGGCAAAGTTGGATTGAACGTGGTACTTTGACTTTAACTTTTAACTAAAATGTTTTAAACCGAAATGTCTTGAAGAATTTGAATTTTGAAATTTCTGAATTACTGAATTTGACTTCGACCACGATTTTACATTTCGAAAATGGTAAATTTAAATTTTACGTTTCGGTTTGTGTCATTTTAATCAACCAAAAACGCCTCCCATTCTTTTAAAATCTTGAAATTTGGTTGAAAAAAAATGGCTTGCTTTTCACGCCTGTGGTCGTAACCGAGGCTAGAACTTCTTTCTAGACCCTGCGTGTTTTCAATACACTGCAGATAACATTAATTTTCTTTTACCCCCTACACTGTACTTAAATTGTAGGGGGGAAGCGTCCCCCCATCGAAAGTTAGTGTCCCCCCATCGAGATTTAGCGTCCCCCATCGAGATTTGAGCGCTGGATGATCAGACGAAAAAAAGCCAGCCAGCACAAATAAATCCTACAAATTCCGGCCGAATATAGTCCCTAATTGCGTTTTTTTTTTGGCCTTCATTAAGTTTGGCGACGGAATTAGATAATTTCCACCTAAGTACTTTCGCATGCCAAATGTGTTTGTTCAAGGCTGCAAAAGCGTCCCCCATGCAAAATTTTACAATTTAAGTACTGCCCCTACCTCTCCCTAAAAAATATTGCAGCTGCCTTAGAAACTTCAATAAAACAAAGCAATATCAAAAAAACAAAAAGACTACGCTATCCATTTCTTCATCCAGGTAATAATAGCTCATTGCAGCTGTCATAGCTATGAAGATCAGTAATGGTATCTCCTTGGGTGTGTGCAAATTATGTATATATTTTTGACACAAGATAAAAATAAAGTATTTTTACCGGTCGTATTTGGTGAATTGTTTCTGTCAATTCCGCGCAAGTCCAAAGAGTTGCCAAGCATACTGTTCATACTTCGAAACAATTCGTCGTTCGAGCAGCTGACTGAAGAGTTCATCTTGACCATTTGACCATTTACAACAACAACAAAGCCGTGACCTCGGCGCTGGCTGACAACAACTAACTGATTTTTCTCAATCCAAAACAGCTGATTAACCATCCCAATTCCTGTTGCGCAATTTGCGTAACAAACGCGGTTAGAATCAAGTTTATGTTACGTCCTAGAAGGCATGACGTAAACACGTATCTGAAATTCCAATGTTTTGAAATTCAATGATTTGTGGGTTCGACTCTAAAGAACTGCTTCAACGCTGAGCACATTTATCCTCTATTTATTGCAGTGCGACAATTCAAAGCTTGCAGATTTTTGTTTTTATTTACAGTATAACCTGATTTTTGTTCTTGTAGATTACCCAGGCCATTAATTTTAAAATCACTAGAATGAGACTTCGGATGGCTGCTCCATGAAAGTTGTACAGTTACAGAAATACGAACTGTTTTAAAACTTTTTTACTTTTATACTCATTCCAGAGTTGTAAATGGGCCAACTAGTTCAGGACCGAACAGGCGCGTAGCCAGGATTTCGCAAAGGGGGGGGGGAGCTTTTTTGGAAGTTTGATACAACCGTAAACGAACTTGACCCAAATTTTCATTTGTCTTGAATTGGATTGAGGCGATTTTCGAATGAAAATTAGATGATCTCCAAAAAAAAGGTCTTCACCGAAATTCAAAGGCTTTTTCTGGCCAAAATCAGAAATTTAAGGGATTTTTCCGGCCAAAAACATGTGATCTCCAAAAAAAAAGGTCTTCACCGACTTTGAGTGAGCTCCAGAACCAAAAAACTCCGCTATTTTTGTCCAAGTGACGGCATGTCCTTCACCACTTCATCTCCCAAATCCCTTTGGGGGGGCTGTTTTCATTTTTGGAGCAAAAATTGGCCTCAAAAGCACTAAGAACGTGCTACTTTGCATAGTTTTCAGGGCTCGAGCCTCCTTCTTCCCCCTGGCAACGCTACTGGGCCCGCACATGTCCCGAACCCGAAAAATGATTTAAAGCTCACACCTGGCCCGAACAAATCCAAAAGTTAGAAAAGAACTGAAGGAAAAATCAATGGTGGTACCTAAAGTTAAGCCAATCGTATCACATTAAATAGGCGCTCACTCCGTCCTGCTTTATCCGGCCATTCCATAATTACAGTAGATTTTATTGGCATTGATTAAATTGACCAATAATTAAAGTGGCCAATCATAGTAAATTAAACTGGCATTGATTCCATCCTTCTTTACTTCGCCGTCCCAGAGATATTTTACTTCAAACACGACTCAGTGGTCTCACTAAACATGTAGTTTTTGTTGGCAACCATAAAGCTGATACCATCGGTGACGCCATTACAGTTCTATCCAGTGGTGAAGTTTAGCCGGTTCGCACTGGTTCTAAAGAACCGTGTCACGAAATTTTAAGAGATCAGCCAACCGGTTAGCATTACTGGTTACTGTCAATGGATTTTTGCATCTTATCTGATACACCAATTTTTGAGATTCAAGTAGCTCACGTGTTTTTTTCAAAATGTGCAATGGTCAAGTTCGCAAGTAACAGTGATACATTTGCGTTGCAAAGCTCTCAATTTTTAAAGCAGTCTTTGTCCCCATTCTCACTTATGGTCATGAATCTTGGGTAATGACCAAAAGAGTGCGATCACAAGTGCAAGCGTCCGAAATGAGGTTTCTACGAAAAATCGAAGGAGTTACACTGTTTAACAAGGTGCATAGCTCTGAGATTCGAAAATCTCTCAACATCGAGCTGTTACTTCTCCGAATTGAAAGATCTCAGCTTAGATGGATTGGCCATGTAAGTAGAATGACTCAGGAAAAACTCCCCAAACAAGCTTTACTTGCCAAAGCAAATGGGAGAAGACCAGTTGGACGACCTAGAACTACATGGACAGATTACATTGAGGATCTTGGGTAGAACCGCTTGAAACTTAACCCTAGCAAAATGATGGAGGTGATGGAAGACCGTGAGGTGTGGCGCCTTAATCTCGAGCTGCTGCCCCCGCAACCCTCATGGAAAAGCGGGAATGAAGAAAGAAGAAGTAATAATTTTCCTTTTGTGATTGGTTGTCTGAAATTAAATTGCTGCGTCATAAGTACAAGCCATGAGACGGCTGCTTCTTTTTAGTGTGGCCGTTACCAGTGATGGGATTCAAGCGGTTTGCACCATTCGCTGGAACCTGGGGTTGCATCTTCTTCATGCAACTACTTTAATCTCAAAAATGGGTTGTTAGATAGTTTGGTTTTAAAGAGTATAAAAATTAAAAAATTGCAAAATTTGAGTTTAATTTCAGTAAACTTTTTTTTTCTTGGATAAAGATTTCTAGAGTTTATTTTTCTATAGAATAACAGCATTTTTACAGAATCTCAACATTCAAGCATTTGTTTTCAGTGGATCATACACCTTCAGGTTTTTAAGTTCATTATCGACGAGTATATAATATATACAGCAATACAAGCAATTCTCAAAATCATT
This sequence comes from Trididemnum nubilum, assembly GCA_963965965.1. Taxonomy (NCBI): domain Eukaryota; kingdom Metazoa; phylum Chordata; class Ascidiacea; order Aplousobranchia; family Didemnidae; genus Trididemnum; species Trididemnum nubilum. The sequence continues at coordinate 30,646,497 of OZ014475.1, read as the reverse complement.
AAAAAAATTGATGCTAATTTTGAGATAATGATGCTTGCTTATTCATTATTTTGAAATGTTAATTAGGAAGTTATTAAAAATAATCAGTTTATTTGCTGAAAACTATGACTTGTTGTAACAGAACCGGCTGAAAAATATGACTTTTGTGATAGAACCGGCTGATAAAAACTTTGAATTCCACTACTGGTTCCATTCTAAAAGGCAACACCGCAATTAGACTAAGCCACAGAGCCCTTTTACCCAATATATAGGTTAATATATACCTCTCTGGGCTGGGCCACTGCATTGAAACGTTTGAGCTACCAACAAAAGTTGTAATTAAGATAACCCCTTCGTACTGAATGCTCCCATTGATTTTGCATTCAGTCTTGTTTCAAGTTGGGTCTAAAAAAACGTACAGTATAAGGCTAATTGCTTCTTTTCTTGAAATAAATTAAGTCTGATGTAACAAAAAATACCACTGTATCGATGATTTAATTATTGACAAATTGTGATGCAATAACAATGCTGGTGTTCAAATAATGGTATTGATGCTAAGTGAAGTCTTCATTTAGTGCTGCAAAGTTATTTGATTATATTTTTGTAGTGCCGGAAGAACAAGTTAAAGGCATGTATCAAATCCGAATTAAGTCGGAAATTTTGTCAACCTCAAGCCCGAACCCGATACGAAAAGTTCGGCCCGACTTACAACAGCTCTCAAAACAACCGATTGGAATCATTTGACAAGGGATCGATCAGCTGCCAGCTATAAATCCAGAAAAGAATTTTTAGTCGCTTGATTGCATTTCCTAACCGCTACTAAAATTAAAGGTCAGAGTTCAAAAAATTGCAAATAGCTTTGCTGCAGACCTGAAACTTTGTAGTAAAACTTGGGAAATAAACTGCCTATAATTTCATTATCATTTATTAACTTCGGAGCAGAAAAACGGTACAATGTGAAAAGCTTTTAACAAAAAAGAAAAAAAAGCAAAGCCAAGATACTAGTTACTAAAAGTTTCGACTTAAACTCAGATCATTATCAATCTTATTCAAATATTTGATTGATAATGACTTACGAGTAAGTTTAAATCGAAACCTCGCGTAAATATAATGTTTCGTTTTATCTTGGCACTGTTTTTTTTGCCAAAAATTTTTTAATTTCTTTTGGTGAACATTTTTTCTGTATCGCAATTAGGTTTTTAAGGACTTAAATGTTTTGCCAACTTTTTTTTTTGAGATTATGAAGAGATGAGTTCAACCCAACTCATATTAAATGACGTCACCCCCTTTATACCACTAAAAAATCAACAGATTGGGCGAATCTGAAAAATGACCTTAAAAGTGAGTGGAGAGGACATATTCTCCCCAGTCCTTCCGTAGCGCCGTCTCAGGAGGCTGCAAAGGGATCTTCTCAGTCATTTAGTCAAGCAGCCACCCAGAGACGAAATTTACTTGTATTGCATAGTTATATGATAAAAGCTTACTGAACGGATGATGAAATGCATGAAGTTATCAGTCTAAATTCTTTAAAATAAGTACTTAAACATCATTTACTTTCGAAATCAACCAAACTCAACCAAAACAAAAACAAAAAAAGCAGGTTCATGCACTAAATATCAGTTTTCGTTCAAAATGTCAAAACCTAATTTTAACTTTTGGCTGCATTTTGCGGTCGGTAAATGTTCACGTTTTTTCGCAAGAAAAACATAATGTATTGACACCACTTCCGAACAAAACCTTAAAATCGTGAACAAGCCATCACACAACACATTGATATTGAGAAAACAGTAAAGGATGTATGTGTATATCAAAGAAAAACAAATTAGTTAAATTGTTTAAATGAGAGAGGATTAGTGCCAAAATAAAAAAATGTTACATCCACAGATTTATTTCGTCGAAACACATATCAATTGTTTGAAATGATAAATTTCAATGCCATCATTAAAATTTAAGCTTATATCTCAATGTCTCGGTTTTTCTATATGCAAGTGTTTAGGTAAAATTTGCTATAAGGTTTTGGTAGCTACTCGTATTACTGCACTTTTCCTTCGGAAATGTTATCATAAAAACATTTGGTTTTATTATAGCAGTGGAAAAAACAAAATTAATTTAACTTTGACCATCAAAGCAGTTTCTTTGAAACTTGTTTCAGCAACACCGTAATCAAATAATAACCTTGGAAAAAATACAGCATAACCTTTTTTTGCTCGGCCATGCATTCATGACAGATTTAAGTGAGATCAGTCAAATCACATCTATTGTGTTTAATTTGCAGTTCGTATTTATTAAAGAAAGTCCATGAAATATTCTTTTCGATGTTTAAATATACTTTTGACATAATTGCACACACAACAATAGCATTCTCGATATTGTTAGCTCGTTCGGGCATTTCAAATCAAAGAAAAGTAAATATTTTAGGTTTGTTTTTCTTCCAGATCAATAGTTTTGACTTTTAAAAATTCGGTCAAAGACTTTTCAACCGTAACTTGAATGAGCGTGGCTAGGAGAAGCCACTTTGGCTATAGTTGTAGGAATAGAGGAAGTCAACCTATCACACATCATTATTATAAACTGTTTTAAACTTGAAAAGTTTTTTTGTAAATGGGAGAATATTTGGATCCATTTGGTCAACTGCTTTCTTCTGTACAAGGTCTAACTTCGTCGAAAGAGTTTGAAGGCTTTTGCTTTAGCAGCAGCAATACTGTAGTTACAAGCAGTAACCTTGTAAAAAAAGCAAATTTAAAAACGATGAAAATTGAAGATTCTGAATCGAATGTTTCTACGGAATCAAATACCTTTGATATAAATGATATCAAGAGTGATCAAAATCAGAATATCAGTACAGATGAAGTGTCTAGGGACGGTGCTTTTTTCACTTCCGGATCTAAATCGGTGAAGGCTGTCTCCGTTGCGGGGGCCAGTGACGAAACATCTTCTCAAAACGAAGAATCATTTAGTGATGAAGAAAGCTTCTTTGATGGTTCCATTTTTGGTTCCTCCTCAACCTACTTGAGCTCACTTTCATCTTCAATTTTCGAAGAAAAAACTCTTTCGCAAATGGCTGCTGAATTTCGCTCCCAAAATCCTGATAAATGGAACGAGAAGGAAGAGGAACGAAAAAAGCGGATGGATGGTTCCAGCTCAAAAACCGAAAAAATTGATTCTTTTTTGGATGATTACTACGCGAGACAAAGCGAAATAGCGAAAGAAAAGAAAGAAAAGGAACTTCAATCTAAACTTGAGGTAAAGTAGCCTGTAATAGTAACAAATCTTCAGTCACTAAGGAGTTTGTAGTTTGTTGAATGTTCAATTACTTTAGCAATTTTGCTTATCTTTGAAACACTGAAACAGATTTTCCACCGAGTAGGCTTTCTTGAAGCTACTTGCGCTGTAAAATCAACTTTGCAAACTTAAGCCTACATCATTTTACACTAGCTGTTTTTTCAAAGTACATATTTTATTTCATTTGAAATCGACCAAAAATGTTCAAATTTTAGTAAAGTGACTTCAACAAAGCTGCATGAGCTGTAGAAGCGCTTCTCCAATCACAACAACTTGAAATTTTTAGTGGTTATAGTTGGAATGAGCAGGAAAACTTTGTTATATGTACAGTAAAATGCATGCTTAATAGTTTTCCTCTATAGATACTCTTGAGCGCGATATTTATGCAGTTAGAAGTCTGTATAGTTCAAATTTGTAATTAAATAGGTCAAAAAGACAAAACGTTGCCAAAGGTTCTTCACCGCTGCAACGCATACATTAATATCTATGCACAGTCAGAAGCAGACCAAACTGATGTTTCAAATTTGTTTTTAGATGCCAAGACTTTTTTTACAACTAACATACCACACCTTTCCCGACAGAGCGTATGACAGCACCCTACAAATATATGAAAAGTAAGAACACTAATGCTGTAAAAAATGAACGACGTATTATGAAATCAATGACGCAATAAACTGTAATACTACGTTTAAGATCAATTACGTCATGTAGATGTTCTGATTTGAGATTCTTCCTCATTGCTTGTTGCGAACGCTGTCTTGATTTGAAACATTTAACTTTTGTTGCGATTCAAAGTGATTTAAGAGCTGGGATCGATAGTTTGATGCTGATTAACCGTAAACTGTACAACCAAATGTAATGATTTACTTCATCACAGCCAGATTGCCTATACTGAAATTTTTCCGTATATGAAAATCTTTTGACGTTTGGTATTCATTACGATATCTTGTCAGGTCAATGACTAAGCCACGCTAGGGCTTCCTTTGTTGCATTCCTGAGGTCAGAGTCCTTGCAGTGTGGACCCAGAGGGCATTGGAATAAAATGTGATCCAACGTCTGTTCAGTCTCAAGTTGAATCTTAAATCAGTTTCCACATGTTCATTGTTCAGTTTTTTTTTGCTGCCCACACAACAACGTACCCTGTTTAGCCGCACCAGTTCTTTCTTGTTAGATTTGAATTAGTTTGGTGCAATTCTGAGGGACTAGTGATAGCGGGATTGTGGAAAGGTCTATTTTGTTTGATTATTTCAATAGTTTGGTTGCTGTGAGGCTATTTTCCGAAGCAGAAGTTTTGATTACACCTTTGCGTGATTTGAGGCCTGATGAGGGAGCAATGTGTTTGGTATTGTTGGAGGTAAAATATCCTAATCATTTCGGATTACTTGGAACTTAATCTTGATTAAAAGACAAAGACCGGCACGGTTTTTTTATTAAAATAGCTTGTATACGGCAGTTTTTGAAAGCTGAAAAATCGGGATTTGTAATGATTCTAGCCTGAAAACAATGATTACAGAACAATACTTTGCAGAATAGGCTACAATAATTAGAGGCTTTAGTTTTGAATTATACTTCACTCTCAACAAATCGAAAAAGAGCGTGACTATGTTTTTCTTAGATGTTTGTTAGTTAACAAGTAAACTATCGGCATATTATACATCAATGATCAGTCCCAAAATTGATAAATGAATTTTACGAAAATTCAGCCAAATTATCTAATGTTGTGAAAAACTGAAAATCGTAATTGCATTATTTATTTATTACGTTTTATTCACCAAGTTGCCTTGGCCAGAAGACAGCGAAGGGACCTTTTGGTCTTTGAGTCACGCTGGCACCTGCTTACCAGTCTACCAGTCACGGTGGAAGCTTTATGTTGTCCCTTTAATTGCTAAAAGTCAACTGGGAGACTGTGAATACCAATTTTTGTAGTTTTTGGTTTGACCTACCGGGAATCGAACCCGAGTCTACCGTTTCAGTTGCAGACGCTCTATCCACTCGACCACTGATCGGTTAAAAAAACAAAGTTTTTCAGTTAGCAATGATTTTTTTTTGTTTTCTTTTTTGTAAGTAACTAACTGTGTGTGTTAAAAATTGCTGGTAATTTCAAACTTTAACCCATGTTTGTTTTTTCTACTATTTCATTGGCATAAAGAAGATAAAGTGACCTGAAACGGGGCCAGTTTAAATTGGATCCCGCAACACTTGATACCGAATAGCTGAATAATGAAGAGCACAATTTTTGCGCACATCTCAACTCTCAAGCAGCTAAAGTACATGATCGTTTGCACTTCTAAAATTAGCAGCTTAAATATGTTTGTAGGTTGTTCGATAGTTGCAGCGTTTTTGAGAAAGAGCAAAAAGAGCAAACGGAAGTGGTACATCATCTTCCAGCTATTAAAACCGTGTACAAAAAATACAACTCTGAACTGCACATCGTTGTGACCAAAGCAAAATTTCTGCTCAACCCCCTCCCAAAAGGGAGTCCGAAATATGAGTCGTGCAAAATTAGATGCTATTTTTACCCCGGAACCACGAATCAAGAGGAAGTCGAAAAAACAGAAAACGTTTACGTTTCAAACAACGGCACTGCCAGGTATTAAAAGTTTACTGTTTGCTTTGTTTTTATTCTCTTTTCGATTATGTTTCTTTTGTTCGGAAATTAACAAAAAGAGTGTCCGAAAAAAGTCATGTAAAAAATTATTGAACTATTTTGGAGCTGTTTTTTACTGTACAACATAGGGAAAAATTTTAAAACTCTTATTGTTTTTAGAGTTTTCCTGGTCAAGTATAATCATTAATCAACCACAAACACATTGTATCAAAATCCATCTAGCTATATTTCGTTTACACCTCCATATGCAGGAGCCGATTATGCAGAACAAACTGTAACAATCGCAGTAGGTTCTCATCGTCATCAACTGTCGAGTCGGTGTCGAGATATTTTGCAAGCGTCCCCATGAACTGTACTTCTTTCATTGTTTTTCAATAAATATGACCCCATCCTCAAATCAAATTCATCTTTCATTGCCTCGCTGTATTACGCCGAAACGTGTAACGAGTTTACAGGGCTCATCTCCGCGTCATTGCGCCAGGGCAACACAGCTTCTTTGAAAGATATTTTGCAGCGGTGGCGAACCGTTGGCAACGCTGAGTCCGATTTAACCCGCTCAAGATTTGAATCTCAAACTTCCCGCTCCAATCCAAAGACGAATGCATTTCCGCTAGACTAACTGGTCGGACCACAAACTCTGATATTACGATTCAGCCTTGACTGACAAGATCTTGCTCTAAAAAAGAAAATTGAACTGAAATGTGGTGAGAGATTGTATAGCAAATTCAACAGTTGTAGTGGATGCGATTTTTTTGTTTTTCCAAATGTTTTAAACGTACTCTCATATTTTCAAAAACCTGCACCTTTTCAACAGGCCAGTTGGTCGAGCGGTAACGCGTTCGTTTCTGGAGCGATAGGTCTGATGTTCAAATCTCAGGCAAGTCAAATCGACGCAACAGTCGCCACCGCAGCAACATTTCTTCCAAAGAAGCCTTGTTGCCCAGGCGCTATGATGTGGAGACGCGCCTCGCAAACTCGTTACATCAGCGAGTATAATGAAACATTTGATTGATTTGATTTGTACTGGGTGCAGTACCCGCAGTATTTACTGTAGACCTACTGAATTGACAGACATTTCGACACCATCTGCGGAAATAAAACTGGAGTTTATTAGTAACTAATTATCTGAAACATTTTGTTTTTTAGGTGGGACCACGCATTTGTTCTGAAGGATTACACAGCAAAGGATTTGGAAATATCATACGTTATATTAACTGTGACGGGAAAGATTAACGGTGAAAGTAAAACAATCGGAAAAACACTATTAGCAGGAAAAAATGGTAGTTAGGAAGTTAAATTTATAATTATGAATATGTTCTTACGTATCCTACTACTCCCTCACCCGTACAAATAGCATGATGCCTAGACTAGCAGTTGGTTTAAAAATTCTTAAACGCTGGTGCAAATAAACCAATTTGTACTATTCTACAGGGTTGGCCAAAAGAAAATTGCATCCTTAGACAAAGTGCCATAACTTTTTTTGCTTAGAAATAACAATTTAAAATTTTTACCATTTTTTTACAACGATATATTGCGTAGCTGTTTAAAATTTTACAATGAAATTGCAAGAAGTTATAAAATGACGTCCATTTAAACATTGAAGACTGCAATCTCTTTTCCCAAAGTGCGTTCAAAGGTTTTTTTGGAGGTAACGTAACTTTTTGTTTATAATTGGCCTTTTCTATACTCATTGTGACGTAACAATGCCTGAATGCTAACAAATCTTTATTCAAATGATAATAAATTTGAAATACCAAGCTCCACAGTGGTAAGTGACCGCGCTGGAAGGTGTTAATGATAATGACCCGAGAGGCTAGTAGCCTCAGTTTTCAGTTTAACTGCATTGCAGATTGTGATACTCACTATTTAAACACCTGTAATTTTGTTATTTTATGGAAATTTTTAATAAAATTTTACACAGCTACGCAATATCTTGTCGTAAAAAAATGGTAAATTTTAAAATGCTATCTCATTCCAAAAAAAAGTTATGACACTTTGTCCAAGGGTGCAATTTTGTTTGGCCAACCCTGTAATTAGCGGTATTATCATATTACAAACTACTCTCAATAAAATCATGTCCAATTTACTCATTTAGTGAAAACTTGTATCCTTAGAATTTAAAAGGTCATCTCCAAAGTACCAACATGCATATAAAAAATAATTAAAATATATGGTCGTAATCCACAAAAACAACAGTATTGTCGAAATAATGAATTTGAAAGAACAGTTTAAACAAAAAAGTGTCATTAATTACTGTCAAAAACGTTAAAAGTCGCATTTCTTATCTATGTGCTTTTTTTGCTAGGTTGACAGAATGATTCTATTCGATTCGTTCTTACTATACTAACCTCAAAAATTTAGTTCAAAAATTTTCGGCTGCAAGAATGCGTTACGAAATCCGCCAGCACGATTTAATTTGAACGAAGTCACGAAGGCAGGCATGATATTGTGCTATGCCACTAACCTATAGAACCATGCATAATTTGTACATTCTCTACTATGTTATGTAATGTTGCAGTTGATTTGGTATTTACTAACTACAGTTTATTCTTGAGCATACAACTTTGGCAGTAGTTCGTGAGGTACCACGAATGCTCGTTGGCCATTTCACTTTGAGTTTGTTTTATCATTGTACTGCTTTTCGTGATAATTTAGCTGCAGACAGACGATAAACGTTCATTCACGTTTGCAAAAGTGCAAAATAGAAAATTAAAAAGTACTTGCAGCTTTTGCGAAAGGATGAAGAATTCGGACCCGCGTCATTGTATTCTCAGTAAATTCTCCCTCTTTTGGATCGATACACTTCGAAACTATAAAGTATTGTACCTACAAAATTGTACTGTAATTACCTACTGCTTACCAAATTGCCTCGGTCTGGAAACTGCAAAGGGACGTTTCGGTTGCTAGTCAAGCTGCCACCTGCCAACCTGTCTAATGTCTACCACTCACGGTGGAAGCTTCACACTGTTCAGTTTTATTGCTGAACGTCAAGCAGAGAAAGTGCAAATGCCAGTTTTTATAGTATTGGGTTTGATCCAACCGGGAATCGAATCCAAGTCTGCAATTAGAGTAGTAGACATTTTATTCTCACAACCATTGATCTTTTAATGAAAACAAACTATAGCGTGGGGTTTGTCCAAACGTGGAATACTTTAGATGCGGTACGTTTCGATTTCACACTACTAGCTTGAAAATAAGATTATCACAACTGCTAAGCTGCTAGCACTTATTGAAACTGTAGCAACTATGGTTGCCAGATATGGATTTTCCTTATATATTTTCTTTCTTAACCTGATTTGTTTGTTGTTTTTTTTTGGGGGGGGGTCGAATTGAGAAAAAACTTTTTTTGTTTTTTTATGAAACTCATTTAAGGCTTTGGGGATCTTTTGAGACCCACATCTGGCTAGAATTTGGGAAAGTTTTGTCTTTATAGCTGCAGGTAAAGGCCTTTTCATTGTCTTCACATCAATTTCTGACAAATTTTTCTGCATCCAAAGTGCTTGTTTTTTTGTCAAACATTCTCAGTTTTGTACTTTTTTAGGGCTCTGATTTGTTTTCATCGAATTGATTTGGCCAAACTATTAACAATACCAACAGATGAGGAGGCTTAAAAAACGTATTTAAAAACGAAATTACTTCACCTTTGTGAAAATTAAGTAACTGGTCTAAAAGTTGTTTACTGAGAAGCTTAACTGGTTTTTTATTTTAGCAAAAGTATGGGATGAAAAAACTTGTTCGTTTCGAGAACCTTACGAATCCGAAGTCGTCCACTGGAGCAAAGCCGAGGAATCACCTTTCACAACGATTCAAGCAAATCTGCAACTTGTTCGGCCGATCGAAAGAAACACCAGTGGAATTCTTGTTAGTTTAACGCAAGCTTTTACAAACGTTCAACTATAAGATTCTGAAACAAAGATAAACTTTTTCAACTAAAAATACACCAATGCGGCTGGTTGTTCGTAGAGGTTATTTAAACTACTTATGAAAACTTCCAAATTTTCCAAAAACGATTTTTGAAGACTCGTATATCCGATTTCAAAATTCAACACATTTCACAGACTTGAGTTCGACTTGAAATTGTAGACCAAGGCTAAAAGAGTTACACGCAGTTTTTTATTGTTTAAACTTTTTCTCAAGCTATACTCCAGCTCAAAATTAGAATATTAAAATTATGAACCAAGTCTATATCTAATGTTATTGCTGCTTTTTTGCAGTTGGAGATGCCCAACTTAAAGAAGGTCTAAAGTGTCATTTAAAAAAAAAACTTCTTGATGATGTATGATTATTTCAATGTCTTTACAATTTTTCATGTAGTATTATTCGATTTTTCCGACTATGTGAACATGAGAAATTATGGTGTTTGGAACATGTATTATACTTTCGTTTCTCTGTCTTTTAATTGTTTATGTACCTATACTTTGAGCTTTCTTCTTTTATATGCAAGTTTTGTGACAAAATTTCTGAGTATTTCTGCAAATAACTTTTTAATCTATCCTGCATTTTTTACTCCAAGTTCATTAAGTGTTAAAAAATATTTGTAAAGCACTGCCGTCATCAGCAAAAACACAACTTTTGTTATATAAAGCTTTTGGGACTTCCGCGACGCTTCGCGTGGAAGTCCCAATGTTTTTTCGGAAAAAAATTACGAATTCGACAACTGAAGTAAAAAACAAAGTAACGTTAAAACGTCTAAAGGTAGAACCTTGAAATTTTAGAACTTAGATGGGGCACTTTTGAATTATTCTTTGTGCAAATTTTGGAGGCAATCGGTCAGGTGATACGGGTTTCCGAACCGAAAAGCCAATCGGAGGTTTAAACTACAGCTCTGGCTCGAAAACTAATCGCACGAGGAAAATAAAAGTTTCCAAGTTCGAAGCGTCTAGGCTTGCAGTTTTAGCTCCCAAAAATAAATTATGAAGATTCCGACACTTTTTTTTTCTTTCTTTCTTTATTTATTCATTTATTTATTCACTAAGCAAATCACACTATGGTGACAAAAACTTCGAAACAACCATAGCTGGAAACTTGGAATTTAGACAGATGATAAGTCTAAACATGAAGTTGTGTACTTGCAATTCTGGAGGCGCTTCGTCACGTGCTTTGGGGCAGATGCACCCAAAACTTGCGATAGCAAAGTTTATTAACTGATTTTACTCACGTATGAGCGAGTGCTGCCGCGGCCGAATGGTTAAAGGCGCCAGTACGTGAATCCTAAGACCTGAATTCAACTCTCTAGTTGACCATCGCTTTTACCAATCCAAGATTATATTGATTCTGGCATACTAAGATTATTTTCGATTAGTAGTAACTCGCTTTTAATATTTTTTGTTTTGACACTAGATATGACCATAGGGTATCAGGTTTCATTCTTTGTGAAGACGCCCCAAAAATCACTTTTTTAAAACGTCAAGCTAGCGCGCTAGTTTTTTGTTGCTATCAGTAGAAATTTAAAAGACAAAAATATTTTGACATAACTTGGGGTACCAACTCCCCGAAACCCCCAAATGGACCCCGAAAAAAATCAATCTTTTTGATGGCCTAAGCTAGGGCACTACTGTTTTGATATCAGGAGATAATAAAGAGACAAATACCTTGACATAGTTTTGGGGTACCACCCTCCTGGGACCCCCCAAATGGACACCCCAAATATCAATTTCTAGAAGTTCAGATGCCATTTTTTTGATATCAGTAGATATTTAAGAGAAAAATATTTTAACATAGTTTGGGGTTACCACCCCCTAGAAACCACCCCAGAGTGGACCCCCAAAAATCAATTTTTGATTGACTTAATTTAAGTTGCCAGTGTTTTTTGATATCAGTGGATATTTAGGAGACAAATATATTGACGTGGTTTTGGAGTACCAGCCCCCCGAGGACCCCCCAAAAACCCATCTTTAATTAGCTCAAGCTAGGGCACTAGTTTTTGTTTTATATCAGCACATGTCTAAGAGTAGAATATTTTGACATAATTTGGGGGTGCCATGCCCAGGGGATTCCCCAAAATGGACCCCCACAAACTGGCTTTTTGATTGGCGTAAACTAAGGTGCCAGTTTTTTTTTGATATCAACAGATACTTAACAGACAAACATATCGACATAGTTTGGAAGTGCCACCTCTTTCGAGACCCCCAAAGGTGACCCCTTAAAAAACTATTTTTTGAACGACTTGATTTAGGTGCCAGTATTTTTTGATATCAGTAGATATTTAAGAGACGATTACTTTGACATATTTTGGGAGTGCTACCCCCCAGAAACCTCCCCAAATGGACCTCCCAAAAAAACGTTTTTTGAATGCCTCAAGCTAGGGCATTAGTTTTTCTTTAATACTAGTATCGCGATCGTTGATACTTGGCTAGAGTATAACCTTTAATCTCTAGAATCGTTTACGTCGACTAAAACTGGAGAACGACGAAGATGTCAATTGACGAATTGAAAATGGCAGTTGATAGTTCCTTTAGCTTCTTGAATCTCAGAAAGCAGCATACCGATCTTAAATTAAAACTTCTATTTAAGCTTGAAACACAAAACCCCTCTCACTGAGCAAAATCGCTCCACTAACACTTTTCACTTAACGGCTATACGAGCCAACCCCAGATACACAAATTCGGCTTAACTGCCTACAAAAAAAATACCTAAAATCACCCATTCTTTGAATATTAGAATGAAAAAGAACCCGCCTATTTATACTACGGCAAAAGCTATCGAATATCCCAGAAAAATCCATGATTCGTCACAACATCAAGTCTAAACATAGCAATTAAGACATGTAAACAACGCAAACAATCGATAACTGCAGAAAATAGCAGAATATACTAGAAAGGAATTATATCGAATATTCTAAATCAAAAAAAGCGGCAAAAGTAGTAAATCAGTCACGTACACGTTAAAACACAACAAATAATCATATCTCAGGCATTCAAAATTATTATTCGTGACAATCAGCTCATATTTAAGAGACAAATGTTTTGACATCGTTCGGGGATACCACCCCCGGAGACACTCGTAAAATGGATCCCCCAATAATTAATTTTTTGATTGGCTCAAACTAGGGTGCCAGTTTTTTTTTTAAATCAACAGATACTTAACAGAAAAATATTTTGACATAGTTTGGAGAGACCCCCCCCGGGCACCCCCCAAAGTGGACCCCCAAAAATCAATTTTTTGAACAACCAAATTTACGGTGCCAGTTAGGGTGCATCAAGTGCTTCTTAATTTTTAAAAAACTTGTTATATTTTAATGTGTATTCTTTCAAATGTTTGATTTCTTGATAGAAGCATACATGCAAAAAAATCAGCAAAATTGGAGATGCTTTTGGGGGCTACCGGTCACTTTTGTATTTTTGTAGCCATTTTAGGGTAAACGCTTAACATAAAATTTTAAAATTTATTGTATTTTACCCAAACTCAGTCACGTTTGGTATCAAATCGAAGGTCTCGATAAACAAATTTACAATAAAACATCACAAATTCTTTCTTCAACATTATTTTAGTACTTGAATTCTGCATTTTTACTAAAAATTTAACTTAAAAGCAAGAACAAATACTTAGTATTTAGGGTAAAAGAAAAAAATACTGTAATGCCATGCAAAGCAATTGATCACTTTTTTAATCACAATTAAAAACAACATCAGAGTCACATGTTCAGTTTTGCAACTCCATCACTCAAAAAGATTGCAAGTATGTTCAGCAATGATGTCTCCTGATGACAAATCGCTTCCAAAATTATACTTGCTACTTCTTTAATAGCTTTGCATCGGTAGCATTTCCAATTCCAACCAGCACTGGCAATTTTTCCTCTTTCACATTCTTGTTTGCAAGAGCTTGGACCTTCTTGCCATTTTAGTGAAGTGTTGCAGCTGTTCGGGAAATCCAATTTTTCTGAACATTTTTGGCAATAACTTTTGCTGTTGATTGTTGAGTCTTACCGGTTGTTGAGTACGACTTGGTCACATGATGTGGATCACCCCCCTGCCTCTCCAGTTACAGCTTTGGTAAGTGCATCTGGCTTTAAAGGAGTGATGTTAAGTTGAACAACTACAGACACAACTGAAGATCGCTTCAGAATGCCATGGGGGAATAAATGCTCTAGTGTCAGCATATCTTGATCAGTGGCGGATCCAGAAAATTTTGGTGGGGGGGGATTTGAAGCCAAAACCTCAAAAATTCGGATGTCTTCACCAAAATTAAGACTGATTTTTCGGCCGAAATCGGAAATTCAAACGTTTTTTTCGCCCAAAATCAGGCGGTCTCCAAAAAAAAAAAAAAAAAAAAAAAAAAAAAAAAAAAAAAGGTCTTCACCAAAATTGAGACTGATTTTTCGGCCGGATTCGTTTAGGTCGGTGGGGGGGATGCATCCCGAAATGGAGCCGAATTATTCAAAATAAGGGCTGATTTTTCGGCTAAAATCGTAACTTTTAGGCTGGTGGGGGGGATGCATCCCCCCCATCCCTCCCCCTAAATCCGCCACTGATCTTGATCTGTGGTGACTACGCTTCTTCTGGTTCTTTGGAATCACCTCGTCACTTTTTTCCAAGTTATCTGACGATGCACTATTATCACTTATCAGACCTTAAATGATTTTTCATCTCTTGCTGTTTAGTTGTTTCACGACGTTCTTACTAGACAGCTTCTTTTTGGAAACGTTTTGCTTTTTTTCGATCTTTATCAGCTTTGTTTTTGTCAACACCTCCAAAAACTGCTCTATTGGATTTCATTAACTCCAAAAATATTTGATCTTCTTCATTTTTAATCATTGCCAATGCATCTTTTTTCCATGCTTTTCCATGCACCAAAAGTCTTATCGATACGTTCATTCATAGATTGCAGCTTAGCCAAACTGTTTGGAGAATTTTGATGAGACACAGGTATTTGTCGCAATTTGTCATTGTCACTGAGAAAGTCAAGTATCAATTTGCAGCACCGATAGTCTGAAAGCATAGCGATCTTTTGCTTTAGAATAGAATGTTTTCAACTGGCTCAAAACGATGCTGAGAGATTTTTATTTTAGTGCTTGTGTTTGCTTGTTTTTACCTATTTCCTTTTGAATGCACCTCATCATACATCGAAGAACCTGACGGCAAGTCGTAAGACGTACTCCTGTCAATGTTCCATCTTCTTCTGTGGCTACAGCATTGCCAAGACCAGAGGTGGAGTCGAGAACATAAGACTCCAGGCCAAGGCCAAGGACACAAAAAAAATCCGAGGCCAAGGAAAGCCTTTCCGAGGACAGGCACTCTGGAGGCCAAGGACAGGAATGCTCGAAGCCAAGGCCAAGGACCAAGGACACTAGCGCAAGTGTTCTCCAAAAAAAGGTCTTCAAAGTTTTTTTTCAGTCCATCTCTAATTCATTGGCGTACCCAGAATTTTTGATTGGGGGAGGCCTAAACCACTAATCACATGAAATGACGTCATCAAAATTTTTCCAAAGAGGATTTGTGGGACTTTTTTGTGGGACAAAGATATCGTAGGATGGAAGATCTAAAATCGCTGCCTGTTGGCACGTAACCAGGATTTTGCAAAGGGAGAGAGCGTAAACTAATAGTTCAAAAACGCAAATATTTAACTTTGTAAAGGTGTTGAGAAAGTTAGTGTAACTCATAGGTATCACTGACGGGGGGTCTAGGGGCGAAGCCCCCAGCGGTTGGGCGATATTTTGTAATTTTTTGGAAAAAAAAGCTATTTTAGTGCTATTGAATCACATTTCGCAAGTGTTCAGAACCATTTGAAAGCACTAGATTTTTGACATTTAAAAGCCAATTGAAAAACTCAAATTGTTTAATACTGCTTTTACTTGCAATTTAAGTCCAAACACGTTTAAATCTTGCATTTTGGAATTAAATTTAATTGTAAGTGATCTGGTCCAGGTAGGGGAAAGTAAGGTGCATTGTCCCCTTGCAACATTTTAGCAGTAAATAATAATCCACTTGAAGATTTTCCTTAGATATTTTTGTTTTGCCGTGACAATAACCAGTTATAGCAGTACATGTTCGGCCAGGGGGCCCAGACCCCCTCAATTGAAGTTCAATGATTCGTTCAATCAGCATTTTCCATGGCTAATTTTTTTAAAGCTATTTTGTGCATAAAAACCGGCGAGGTTGGAGGTGAATTACTGAAATGTTATTGAAAAATGGTAAAATAGATGGTTACGTCAGCTAACCATGTTATTGCCGGGCCGGATTTACTTCGCGCTAGGCCACTGGCACTTAAGAGATTTTCGCAACATTTTTCTGCTAAATATAGGTGAAGACCAAAAAAAGTCTTACGATTTTAGCTCGTGGCCCCTAACTGGTACTCAGGCGCATAGCCAGAAATTCGCAATGGGGGAACTGTTTTGAGGGTCTGGGGGTGGAGCCTCCAGCGCTCGAAAATTTTGCATTTTTTTGCAAAATGAACTTAATTTTAGAGCTATTTTAATAGAAAATAATGCTTTTAAAACGTGGCATAGAAATTGGCAGTCCAACATGATTCAACTGATTACATTAATGGGCTATATGGGAAGTGACTAATGATAACATTGCAGTTCTCTTGTTTACTTGCTGGTAAATCATAAAATCCTATTATTCAATAAAACTCACACGGAGTAATCTATTTTGTCTATATTTTATAAAGAAAAATAATTGGGGGAAGGGCTAATGGAAAGATGTTTGAGAGAAGTGGCTGGTAATTAACTAACACTGACTAGCCCCCCTCCTCCCCTTATTCTTGAGTTTATGATATAATTGTTGATAAAACCTATGTTTGGCGTTTTTACATTAGCGATCAAATTTGATTGTTGATTTTCGGTCATTTTTTCAAAGTTTTTATTGATTTGTGACTTTAATTTTTGACAATTAGCCCCCCCCCCCGGAATATATGTTTCAAATGATGCTTTAAATCACTTTTTAGTCAATTCCAGCGCAAAAAACAGTCTCAAAAAAGCTAAAAACGTGGTATTTTTCTTATTCTGCATTTTGGTTGACAGGCCAATGAGGGGGGGGGGGCTATAGCCCCCGCCTCCCCCATGGCTACGCTATTGCTGGTACTGCGTCATATTATGGTAAATCCGGCCCTGATTAATGCATTACGTTCACAAAAAGGCTAGATGTGGGCCTGAGATAGCAACTTTTAGGACAAAAACTCTCCGTTTTCTTTGGGTTATACGTTTAAATTGGCTAGCAAAAATTGAATTGAGGGGGACCCGGTCTTCAATATTGTTGTTAGTTATACTGTTGTAAGCGAAAAATGCTTAAAAGAAACTGAAACTGAAGAAACAATAGGGTTTTTGTCACATTTTTGTCATTGGTGAAATTTCAATTGGGGAGGGGGCGGACCCCTTGCCCCCCTCCCCTTGACTACGCCTATGCTCCAAGTGAGGAAAACAAAAAACGTGTTCGCAAATTTTTCGCGAGGTTTCTGGCGTTTGCCAACGAAATTTCAACAGTTCAAAAAATAGTGCTGTCCTCGAGCCGAGGACAGGGTAATTTTCGAGGACTTGAGGCTTCGAGGCCAAGGCCAAGGACTTAAAAATGTGTCCTCAAGGACGTCCTCGAGAACTCCACCTCCGGCCAAGACATATACAGCTCTCGCTGATATGGTGTTCTTGGATTCCATTCTTACAGCTTTTATGTTTAAACCAATTTAAGTGAAAATACTCTAACAATAGTAATAAACTATTGATGATATAAACATATTTAGGTTTTTTTGCAAGTACTGTTTTATCTATACTTCTTTGAAGTTTGAGTGGGTTGTCTACTGGACTAAACTAGATGAAATTATGCTAAACTCTTACATGTTGAAATGGCCATAGCTGACCACCAATAAGTAAAAGTTTCTTTAAGTCAAACCAGCAGTTTTGGTATCAGTTGTCGGTGAATGCTTGTAAAGAGAACAGTTTATAATAACACACTTGATTTGAAGAACTAGGACAGCTGCAACATAATAAATGAGGACTAAGAAGAGTAAATTGAACAATAGATAGTCCAGTTTTTTTCAAGCAACTGACGTCATTAAATTGACCTAACTTGCAAAGGTGTTTTCAGCAGGATTAAATGAGTAAAACCACACTAGGATAGATTGTGATTACATAGTTGAATTAAAGAATTAGGTTAGCAGCATTTAAAAGCAAAAGAAAGAAGGGTAAATTTTTTCCTTCCAATTGCATCCAAAAGAAGTAGATTTTTTAAGCTGCTTTTCTATGTAAAAAGTACATACTAATTACCGTAGGTGGGCAAGTTAATGCAAAACGTTAGCTTCGTTAACCACTAGTCCGTTAACAAATTTCACACTTCCGTTAACGTTAATCCGTTATTTTCAGCTTTAATTACCGGAAGTTATTAAAGTCCGTTAATTCGTTAACATTTTGCGTGTAATTTACATTTCTTTTTATTCACTCGCTTCTAGAACACGTATTGACGCTGTTGAGCTGATTGTAAGGAAATATTTATTGCTATGGTGGTCTTTTTGTGTTTTGAAAGGAACATTTTACAGTCTAATCTAATTTCAAGATAAAAACAAGTTCAAATGTACAACGAAGCTGCAAGATATTAACGATAAAAACCTTAACGGAAGTTAACAGCGCTTAACGGAAGTTAATTTTGTCCGTTAACATGAAAAAACTTTTTAACGGATTAACGAGTTAATGAAAAAGTCAGCTTCGTTATTAACGGATTAGCGATTAACGGACTTGTGCCCACCTATGCTAATTACCATATCATTCTTACAAGGGAGCAGAGTTAAGCAAAGCGGATTTTTAAATGAGTGCATTTTTGAAAGGCAATCAATAATTTTTTTTGTGTACTATTTGATAGTGTACATAATTTGTTTTGAGCATTGGTTTCGTACCGTAGCGGCTACGGCGTTGCATATAATGCATTTTAAGCAGTGAGTCAATCAGAATGATACTTTTTAAAACGTCACACTTGCGCGTGCACTTGCGATTGCGGCGC
Organism: Trididemnum nubilum; assembly: GCA_963965965.1. Classification (NCBI taxonomy): domain Eukaryota; kingdom Metazoa; phylum Chordata; class Ascidiacea; order Aplousobranchia; family Didemnidae; genus Trididemnum; species Trididemnum nubilum. The sequence continues at coordinate 30,627,705 of OZ014475.1, read as the reverse complement.
AATTATTTTTTGAGGATTGTGGAAACGCTTGCGCCGTAAGAAATTTAGAGTAGTTGCGCTTGCACTTGCGGCACAACTATTGAGACATGCGCTGCCCAACTCAGGGCCCGCTAAAGTCAATAAATTCAAACCTTTTTAGGGCTTTGTTACATAATCAAACTTATAATAACATTGGTTTTGGTTGCTCATTGCTCAGAAGTTGTTTTTGATAGGATTTATAGGTCAAAATAAAGTCAAAACTTTACATACAGTTAAGATTTGTCAAAATCGTCTCTCATCAAACACTTCTGGAAAAAAGAACAAAAATTTTTTTTTTAATTTTTCTGAATTTTTTAGCATATTGATATTTCTTCTCGTAGTATGTTGTTTTACATGTTTTGAAAGACACTCTTTCAACTCAAAGTTACGTAGAATTTCGCAAATGTCACAAATGTGTTGTAATCAGCAGAAAACAGTGCCGTCGCCAGAGCAAACGAAGTGAGGGGGCACTAGCGGAACAGAAGGGTCACAAAAATACACTGAACTTTTGCTCATAAAAAGTAATATTTTATGGCTACAAATTCTGCGCTATTTTAAAATTTTTATTCATGTCTGAAAAAAGAGACGTAGAAGAGCGGCAGAGTTTCTTAGCTTGTTTCGTATGCGGCTCATATAATTGCTTGAAAAATCTGTCTGCAGCAGTGAATGCGACCAGAAGCGCAACCAGGATTTTGCTAAGAGGGAGGGGGCTTGAACCAAAAGTAAGTTTTTTTTGCCCAAAAGTTGTCTAATTTAGGCCCCGTGCTGAACAAACTGATGCAAGTCAAGAAGTGTATCACAGATAGGGCTTGGGGGCAGTGCCCCCAGACGCTGGGTGATTTTTGTGATTTTGTGCACAAAAATATCAATTTCAACGCTATTTCAATCACTTTTCGCACGTTTTTGAAGCCAAATGAATAACTACCGTAAATCGGTAAAATTCAAAAGTTATTGAAAGAATTAAATTGCGTAGCCTCTTGAGCACCCTTATACTTAAGGCTAAGCCCAAAACACGTTTTAACGCTTGTATTTTGGGTTTAAATTTTCTAAGTGAGGTGACTAAAGCCCACTTAGCTCCTTTCCCTTGTTGCGCACCTGATTGCGACTTAAAAAAATTTTGAGTGTGCTTCAAAAAAAACAATTGTTTGGGGCCATATTTTGGATGAAAATCACACACAGGAGAAGAAAGACGAAATTCCAACGACTTCGCATTTCAGGATCAGTAAAATAATTAATATAGCCACAAGCTTATCCCGCGTATACGAAATCAGTCGTAAATTATATACAACTATATTTTATTTACTGAAATCGATTTCACCCCAGCGGGGCATCATCAGTTAGATCTTATTCAAATAGAATCAAAAAAACAAAAACAGCTAGTCTTTTTAAAAAATGGTTTCATGTATTGTTTCAGGCCATAATCACTGACAAAAAACCGGTAACAATTTTATACGCTTGCATCCCTATTCCGTGACACATCCGTAAAGGTGTGTTAATAAGACGGATTATTTGTCACATCTATGTACAGCAGTTGGCGGCCAGAAATTTCGCAAAGAATGGAAAAAAACTTCAAGCGAGAATTATGTTTGAACGTTATTATTCCTTTATCCATTATTGCCAGTTGTCTTGTCGTTACACGATGTTTCAAAAACGTATTCTGAGTAAACTGAAATGGGGGGATAACATGCATTCGTTGGGGGGGGGCACGACCCCCTTGGTCCCCCCGTAGCGACGGCACTGGCTGGCGATTTATGATGCTATTTTTGCAACGTATTAGTCAAATGTGACAAAAAATTTTTTTGTGGTGAGTCACCAAAAAAATAAGCTTCACCAAGCTAAATTGGTAGCGACAAGCAGCTCTCAAGGTGAGCAAACCTATATACAATTCGATCGAGCGAACTTCAAAGAAAAAGTAGTCCCTTCATTTCTAGCAGCAGATATTCCTCTCCATAAACTAAATCTTCCTGCTTTAAAATCTCTGTTTGTTGCAATGGAAAAACTTTTAACTTCTAAATTAGCGTCTCAAAAAGAGGAGAATATTCTAAAACTACTTCGGGACAAAATGTTATTTTTGATTGTGGATGGAGCAGAAGTGGATAAGCAAAAATTCATTAATGTACTAGCTAGTGGGCAGCATGGATGCCCCAAAGGTAGTATTTCTTATTGGGTGCCTTCCACTTGAAAGCAGTAGCAATGTTAATAGCTGTATTATTCTACACACTGTGGATGATGTATTGCGACAACTTGGGACCAAACGAGAAAATTTTGCATTGCTCTTAACATGCTACTTGCGGTGCATGTCTTTGGCTGGCAAAACATTAAAGAAATTATACCTTAATTTGATGCATGTCACTTGTATTGCACACTTACAACATAACTGCGCTATGAGAGTTCGTGCTTTCTTTAAAAATATTCATGACGTAGTGGTCACAATAAAGGCAGCAACAATCAAAAACAAAGATCGCAAAAATGATTTTGGTGAAGGTGGTCTGCCATCACCTCCATTTCCTGTGATTACGCGATGGGTAACTTGGCTTAGAGCTGCATTATACTACAGCGAAAACTTTTCTGCGGTTCGTACCATTACCAACAATTGGACAGGTGAAGGTCTCTTTGTCAGCCGAGCAAAGGAAGCTATCAATGTGGATGGTTTGGTGCCGGACTTGATTCGTATTAATCAATACGGGACTCTAGCGATTAACTGCGACCTATGATAAGCAAGTGACTGCACAATGACAGTGGCATACGCACTGCTGAAAAATGCGCATTTTCTGGATGACCTCTGATCAATTCAAGCTTACATCAAAAAACAACTATTCAACTCTGATTTACAAGCAATAATAAACTGTACCAACTTGGCTATTGCTCCTACCACCTACGCATTGTTGCAAAAAGCTCAACCAACTTATGCTGCTGTCGAGCGATCATTCTCAATGCTGAGCAAATTACAGCAAAAAGACAGAAATTTTGGTCTCAAAAATGTCCAAAAATGCATGTTAATGTATTTCAAAAAATAATGATGGCTATTTTATTGTGTGATGTTTATTAATTATTAAAAAATCGTAGAGACAGTAACATGCATAAGCTATATTTGGCAGTTTTTTCACGCGCAACCGGCAGACGGAATGGCTCTTTTTTCTACGCACCGCTTAGTTGCATATTTTATAAAATACGTACATCAAAACGTCTTACTAAGCCAAAATAAGTTAAGTCCAAATAAAGCCAAAACTTAGCAATACTAAAGTTAAAAATTATTCTTTTAGGTCAAAATAAAAATGGCCCTAATTATGACCAATAGTTGCAGTGCATATCTAGTTATGTTAACTAGAAACCGGCCAGTTGGTCGAGCGGTAACGCGTTAATCTTTGGAGCGGAAAGTCTGATGTTAAAATCTTGGGCCGGTTAAATCGGACACGACCAACGGTATGCCACTGCCGCAACATATCTTCGAAAGAAGCTTTGTTTCCCAGGCACAATGACGCGGAGATGGGCATCGCAAACTAGAGTTTTTAAACGGGCCGACAAGTTCAGGCCCGAACTCGTCCCGAATCCGAAACTATAAGCCCAAACCCGAAAATTAATTTGAAGCCCAAATCATGCCCGAAAAAAACCGAAAGTTAAGTGAGGTCTAAAAAATTTAGCAATATTGCCAAGTTATTTCGATTATTTTTTTGTACAGCTAAGACAAAAAGTACGTCTCAGGCCCGAGTTATAGGCGGTGAATCATCCAGCCAATTCCAGTGGTTTACAATAGCTAAAATTGAAGTATAATTTTTGATATTTTTTGTTTTGATTTTGGGGCTGCGTTTGCAAAGATACTCAACAAATACAAAAATATGTCCCCCGAAAAAAGTTTTTGGAAACGCTGAGTTTTGATCTTCCCGCCAAAACCACAGTTCTCTAAACTATTAGGCCTACTGTAATCTTATTCAACTATTAGGCCTAACTATCTCTAAACTATTAGGCCTAATAGTTTAGAGATAGTTAGGCCTAATTAGACCTAAACTAATAAATTATCTCTAAACTATTAGGCCTACCACAGTTATCTAAATTATTAGGCCTACTGTGGTTTTGGCATGAAGAACAAAACTCAGAGTTTCCAAAAACTTTTTTCGGGGGACATCTTGTTGTATTTGTTGAATATCTTTGCAACCGCAGTCCCAAAATCAAAACAAAAAATATCAAAAATTATACTTCAATTTTAGCTATTGTAAACCACTGGAATTGGCTGGATGATTCACCGCCTTTAAGCCCGACATTTTTGTCAACTTTTGGCCTGACCCCGACCCGGAAAGCCCGGCCCGACTTACAACTCTGTTGCAAACTCCTTAAACCCTTCGGCGTATTACAGGGAGTATAACAAAATATTTGATTGATTTTAGTCAGAAACAGAACTGACTTCAGACAAAATGAAAAGTGAAAATATAATAACGTTTCAGGATCAAAACCAAACAAGTTAGAAATTACTTTAATTCATTACAGTATTGAAAGTAACTGCAATATTTTTGAGTGCTCATTTTTGCTTTCAAAAAAATTTAGCAGAACTGCAATTTCTTGAATAAAACTTATATAGATTTAATTACAATAATTGCTATGGTACCGTAGCATTAGTATTTTTAATTTCTAACTGCTCCATGATCATATGATTTTGTTCGGTATTGGCCAACAGGAAAGATATTTTCCAACAGCAACTGTGATTGAACGCGTTAGGAACATTTGCTATCACGACTTTTGTTAACGCAATTGTAATTAACTTGCAGTGACTATTATTTTTTACACTAGCCTACTCTAAGAAATGTCAATTCGCGTGAAAATAAATTAGGAGCTTGTAGTATCACCAACTACGAACATGTGGTAAGCTGAGAGATTTTGATTGATTTTTGAAAGAGTCTAATGAATGCAGTGTACCGGCCGCGCTAATGAGCTTGGAATTTAAACGAAACTCAAATTCCGACCTTCGGGAAATGCTTTGGAAAAACTCAAAAAGTTTATTTTGGTTAGTCTGATGAAAATGATAAATTTTGATGTCGTCATTAAAATTTAAGCTTGTGTCTCAATGTCTTTCCGTTTTTTTAAATGCAGGTATTTTGGTAAAGTTTGCTATAAGGTTTGGTAGAAACTCGTATTAGCACACTTTTTTTTTGAAAATATCATAAATGCAATTAGTTTTATGGTAGTAGTGGAAAAAACTGAATTAATTTATTTTTAACCATCAAAGCAGTTTCCTTGAAATTTGTTTCAGCTACGCCGTAATCAAATAAAAGCCTTGGAAAAATATAAAAGAACCTTATTTGCTCCGCCATGCATTCATGACAGATTTAAATAAAGTCAACCAAATCACATCTATTGCAAAGATGGGCACAAATTCGTTAATCCGTCAATAACGAAGCTTACTTTTTCATTAATTCGTTAAAAACTTTTTTTACGTTAGCAGACTAAATTAACTTCCGCCAAGTTTCGTTAACTTACGATAAAGCTTTCATCGTTAATTTCTCGCACCATTCATTCATCGTACCGGTAAAAACCAGTTGGTACTGGTAAACACTTCTTGTATATTAGCAAAAGTTTTATAGAAGAAAAAGCGAAGAAAGGAGCTCTTTTTGCAGCAAATAACAAGCTGCAGCTTCATAGGTCCATTAATTATAGCTGTTCGCAATTTCCAAAGATTTTCCGATCGCAGCTCCGTTAGACCATTTAAACCTATTTTTATCTTCAATTAGATTAAACAGTAAAATGTATCTTCCGAATCACGAAAAGACTACCAGAGCAATAAATTTTTCCTTGCAATCAGCTCAACAGTATCATTACGTGTTCTAGAAGTGAGTAAATAATATGAAAATGTAAATTATACTCAAAGTGTTTACGAATTAACAGTCTTCATTAACTTCCGTTAATTAAAGCTGAAAATAACAAATTAACTTTAAGGGAGGTATGAAGTTTGTCAACGGACTAGTTGTAGTGATTCAAAAAGAGCGCTCTAGTTGCGGTTAATTGGCTCGACCACTCAGCTTAAAGAAGCAATCGGTTCCACTTGTTTCTTGCCTGTGGATATTTCGCTGCTTGCTTGCTTGACGTCATTGGCTGGAAGAGGGACTGCGACATACTTACCCCTTTTCTGAGTTTGTTAGTAGGAGTTGAAGAGGCGAGGGCAGTGAAGTAGGACGGGCCTGCCAACGTCGACTATGCTGGTGCCAACAGCCAATCACGTTGGGGTCACCAGTTTTGCAGTGATTCAAACGAAGCGTTCCAGTTGCGGTTAACCGGCTTGACAGTGCATCCTATGAGATGTATGGTCTGTAGGGTTTAGAAGCTATCGATTCCAATTATTTCTTGCTTGTGCGTTTTTTTGTTGCTTGCTGTCTTCACGTCATTGGCTGGAGCAGGGACTGCAACATAGTGGTTAACGAAGCTAACGGTTTGCGTTGACTTGCCCACCTATGATCTATTGTGTTTAATTTGCTGTTCGTGTTTATTAAAGAAAGCCTATGAAAGATTTTTTTCGATGTTTAAATAGACTTTTGACATAATTACACGCAGTCAGTCAACCAATTAGAGTTAGTTTATTCATGTACCAGTACATGCAAACACAGAAAAATCCACATTTGAAATATACAGTTGCATGTAAATAGAGGACGGTACTTTGGGAGACCACGAAAGAGCGAATTTTACACCGAGCCATGGCCACCCTATTTCACTTATTTTTGTTTTTATCAAGTAATGCACAGCGTTTCGTTGCAAGTTCTCAAGGAAGATGACAGACATAGTGTTGACGCCCGATTCCTTTACAGTTATTTTAACATACAATAGAATAGAACACTAGGACAATTTTATTCTCTTGATATAGCCAACACCGTATGAAGAGATTAGGGCATCGAGCAAATATTTCAAGCATAGTATTCATTTTATACGCCATGCACTACTTCACAACAATCCTTACATTTATGACTGTTTTTTTTGAAAGAACAAATTATGCAAATGAAACAGGCATCGCTTCTGCTAACCCACTACCTTCTCCAAACTGCAAATAACTTGTAGTTTTACAGTGAGCTGTTGTGTAAGATTTAGATTTTCACGCAATCGCAAACAAAGGGATTAGCTATAGCGATATTTCAAACATTAAAAAAAAGCATGCCTAATTCTATTTGTACTTTAAGATTAGATCGGCTTTAACTACTTTTTAAATTTCGGAAAAGATCTTTCCAATTCGGTTGCAAACTATTCCAAATTTGGGCACCATTAAATTGCAATGCTTTTATGGCAACATTTGAGTTTATAGCATGTAAATAAAAGTTGTTGTAACTAGTGCATCTTGTGTTGTACTTATGTACTGTTTTAGAGTTAAATATTGATTGTGTGGATTTGAAAGTTTATTGTGTTGGAAGAGATACATACTGTATATTTTGCCATTTCAAAATGATACATATATTTGACTTTTAAAAGTTTCGATTCATGATACAAGGTGTTATTTTTTACATATTCATTTTCGCTGACATTGCAAATAATTCTTATAATTTTATTTTGAAGGACTTGCAATGGCTGCAAGATTGAATGGTTTATTGAACCCCATACTAAGATCCCATAAAGTATAAGCGAGTTCACTAAACTATAGTACAACATTTGAAGGGTTTTCTAACAGATGTAGTGTCGAAGATAACAAAGTATTTCCCAAACTTGTGACAATTTTTTGCAAACTTGCTTAACATGTACATCAAACTTAAGCTTTTGATCAAAAAGTAATTTTAAATATTTTGAAACTGACGTTCCATTGATTGTCTCTCCTCGTATAGTTAAAGAAAACTTATCGGCACTCATTTTCCTACGTGGAAAAAGCATAAAACTAGTTTTGGTTATATTTAGGGTAAGTTTGTTTGAAGTTAGCCATTTATCGCTTATCTTAGCCTCGTTATTAGCTGTATTGTTTAATTTGTCTAAGCTATTGTCTAAGCTATAACACAAAGTAATGGCGTTGTTAATATTGGTAGCTTGTTCGGGCATTTTCAAATCGAAGAAAAGTAAATATTTTAGGTTTGTTTTTCTTCCAGATCAATAGTTTTGACTTTTAAAAATTCTGTCGAAAACTTCTCAACCACAATTTGAAGGAGCGTGGCTGGGAGAAGCTACATTGGCTATAGTTGTGGAAATAAAAGAAGCCAACCTATTTACGTATTATTATTACAAATTGTTTTAAACTTAAAAGGTTTTTTGTAAATGGGAGATTATTTGGATCCAGTTGGTCAACTACTTTCTTCTATACAAGGTCTAACTTCATCGAAAGAATTAGAAGACTTATGTTTTAGCAGCAGTAATACTGTAGTTACAAGCAGTAACCCGAAAGCCATAACTGTAAAACAAACAAATTTAAAAACAATAAAAATTGATGATTCTGAATCAAATGCTTCTACGGAATCAAATACCTTCGATATAAATGATATCAAGAGTGATCAAAATCAGAATAGTAATGCAGATGATGTGTCAAGGGACAATGCCTTTTTCACTCCTGGATCTACATCGGTGAAGGCTGTCTCCCTTGCAGGATCCAGTGATGAAACATCTTCTCAAAACGAAGAATCATTTAGTGATGAAGAAAGCTTCTTTAATAATACCACTTTTTGTTCCTCCCCAACCTACCTGAGCTCACTTTCATCTTCAATTTTTGAAAAAAAAACTCTTTCGCAAATGGCTGCTGAATTTCGCTCTCAAAATCCTGATAGATGGAACGAGAAGGAAAAAGAAAGACAAAAGCGGATAGAGGGTTCCAGCTCTAAATCCAAAAAAATTGATTCTTTTTTGGATGATTACTACGCGAGACAAAGCGAAATAGCAAAAGAAATGAAAGAAAAGGAACTTCGATCTAAATTTGAGGTACAGTAAGTTAAAGTACAAATAACCTTTAGTCACGAATGAGTTTGTATTATGGTGAACATTTAATTACTTTAGCAATTTTGAATATCTTTGAAACAGATTTTTTACCAAGTAAACTTTATCTAAGCTACTTTCGCTGTAAAATCAACTCTGCATTATTTTACCCGAGCTGTTTTTTCACTGTATTTTATTTTATATGAAACCGACCAAAAATGCTCAAATTTTAGTAAAGTGACGTCAACAAAGCTGGTTTTAGGAGCTCTTTTCCAATCATAACAACTTGAAATTTTCAGTGGTTTTAGGTAAAGTGTGCAGGGAATAGTTGGTTTTGTGTAGCATGTATGCTTGATAGTTTTCCATTATAGCTGGTCTTGAGTGCAGTATTTCTGTAGTTAGAAGAATGTAGAGTTCAAATTTGTCCTTGAATAGGTCAAATAGACACAACGTTGCCAAAGACCCTCTCCACCGCAGCAACGCATACATTAAAATTTATGCAAGGTCAGAAGTAGATCAAACTGAGGTTTTAAATTTGTTTTTAGATGCCAAGACTTTTTTTGCAACTAACATACTACACCTTTCCCAACGCAGCGTATGACAGCACCCTACAAAAATATGAAAAGTAAGAACACTATGATGCAGTAAAAAATAAATGACCCATTAAGAAATATGACGCAAAATGACGCAATATGATCTACTGTACCCTACAGTAATACTACTTTTGAGATCAATGTCGTCATATTGTTGACCTGTTCTGATTTGAGATTCTTTCTCATTGCTTTTCGCGAGTGCTGCCTTATTTGAAACGATTAACTATTGTGGCGATTCAGTGATTCAATAGCTGAGATCGAGAGTTTAATGCTAGTTAACCGAAGCCTATATACGACCAAATGTGATGATTTACTTTATCACAGTCAGTGTTGCCAATATTGAATTTCTTGCAAATATGAAAATTTTTTGACGTTTGGTATTTATCATCATAATTAAAGTGGTGTCAAATTAACTGACCTACTTGCAAATTTTCAAAGTTTGTTAATTCAATATTTTTAGGAGCTTGTGATATGATGTAAATGTCCACAATTAATAATTCTTTTGTAACAGTCATTTGTTCCAGAATAGCTGTGGATGTCGCGATCATTTTTATGTCGTCATAATCAGCTAAATATTCAACATTATATATCCAGTCCATTCTTTTTTCCATTTTCCAGTGGTGTAATCAGGGATAGTGTAGCCTGCTCTGGTTGTTGTAGTAATGGCAGATATAACCCCAGAAAGCGTTCAGTTATCATTGCCCTCCATCAGCATTACCAGAAATCATCCAGAGCTATCAAAAAAAAAACTGGCGTGTTGCAGGCCACCGTTTCGAGACTCATTCGACAATACCAACCCATAGGATCAGTGACTCCAAAAAGTAAGAGCAACTGCGTGAAGAAAAGGAAAATTACCCAAAAGGATGACCGCCATATCATCAAGCAGAGCCAACAAGATCCCTCTAAACGCAGTGTGAAGCTCCGGAATGATATGTCCGGAGCAGAAGAGTCAATCAGTGCATCTCTAGTGCGCAGGTGACTGGTAGCAAGTCGAAGAAGAGCAATACGACCTTTTAAAAAGCATTTGCTCACAAGTGCAATGAAGAAAAAGCGAGTAGCATGAGCAAAAAAATACCGGAGTTGGACTGAAGATGGGTGGAAAAAAGTGTTGTTTTCTGATGAGAGTCATTTTATGGTGCAAGGACAACAGAAACAGTATGTAAGGAGAAGCCAAGGGGAAAAGATAACGAAGCAAAACATTAATCAATCAACAAAGCACTCTCTGAAGAAAACGTTTTGGGGGTCTTTCAGTTTCAGAGAAGTGGGGTCACTTTATCCTGTACAAGAAATGATGAATACTGACAAGTACATCGACGTTATGCATCACAAGGTCTTAAAGACATGAAAACAGCATTTCCAGGTGATAGGGTATTTTTCAACAAGACCTGGCCAAATGTCATGCTGCTAAAAAGTAAAGAAAGTATTTGACGAAAACCAAATTATGAGTCTGGAGTGGCCAGGCAACTTACCTGACGTAAACCCAATAAAAAGTTTGTGGGCTATCATTAAAAATCGGCTCAGGTCTAAAAATTGCACTACCCTCACCAAGCTGATAGAGGCCGTTACTGCTATTTGGTATCATGATAAAGAAATTGCAAAAAATTGCCAAGCCTTAATCTGTTCCATGCCAAAGCGAGTAGAGCAAGTACTCATGAAAAAAGGAGGCCACATATTTTATTGAGTGTAATGTTTTTTTTGCATTTTGAGTATGAAAGCATTTGAATGAAGTTTCAGTTGTTTTCATAAGCGAGTCAAGTTTTCATTTACTGTCCATTAAGTGAATTTTCATTTGCAGTGTACTGACTAACGGTTATGTTGATGCAGTGCCGTGGGAATGCGGCCCCGAAACCCCTACCGGAGGAAGGCCGACCCTTTTGGGGACCCCGCCCTCCAAAATTGCATATTTTAGCTTCAAAAATTGTAAAATGAATGGCTTATCTAAGCATATGCATTAATGTCAAAGATTTAGCTGCTTATGACGTCATAAAGCAAATTGTGACATCCATAACTATTCTAGAACGAATGATTGTTACCACAGAATTTTTAATGTAAACATTCACATCATGTCAAAAGCTCGTGCAAACACTGAAGCACGTAACTTTGAAAATTTGAAGTGAGTCAGTTAATTTGCACACCACTTTAGCTTGTCACGCCAATGACTAAGCCACAGCTTTTTTTGTTCCATACCGGAGGTCAGAGTTCTTGAAGAGTGGATCTAATAGTTGAATCTTGAATTATTTTCTACATGTTCATTGATCAGGTTTTGTTTTGTGTGGACCACAACGTGCCCTGCTTAAGCGACACCAGCTTTTTTTTTGTTAGATTCAAATTAGTTTGGAAGGATTCTGAAGGACGAGGGGCAGCGGAATACTGGGAAGGGACTAGTTTGTTCCATCGTTTCAATCGTTCGGTTGCTGTGTTGCTATTTTCCAAAGCAGAAGTTTTGATAAAACTTTTGTGTGATTTGAGGCGCGATGAGGGAGCAATGCGTTTGGTATTTAATTGTCGGAGGCAAAATACCCTGATCATTTTGGATTATTTGGAACTTAGTTGTTGATTAAAAGACAAAGACCAGCACAGTTTTTTGATAAAAATTGCTTGTATTTGGGAGTTTTGAAAGCTAAATAATTGGGATTTGTGATGATTCGAGCCTGAAAACAATAATTACAGAGCAATACTTTGCGAAAAAGACTACAATAATTAGAGGCTTTAATTGATACTTCATTCATAGCAAATCAAAAAAGAGCGTGACTACTGTATGTGTTTCATAAAAGTGTGTTAATTAAAATGTAAACTATCGGCATGTTATAAATCAATATTCAGTCCCAAAATTGGTAAAAATCTTTGACGCAAAATTTTGCTAAATTAGTAAATGTTGTGAAAAACTAAAAAATGTCATTGTAATTGTAATAATTGTTACGTTTTATTCACGAAATTGCCTTGGCCAGGAAACAGCGAAGGAACCTTTCGGTCTTCAAGTCAAGCTGCCACCTGCTACCTGTCTAGCACACACAAAGCACGCTTCATATTGTCCGTTTAATTGCTGAAAATCAAGCAGGGAGACTGTGAATAACAAGTTTTCGAGTCTTTGGTTTGACCCGACCGGGAAGCAAACCCGAGTCCACCGTTTCAGTAGCAGACGTTCTATCTACCCGACCACTTATCGGTTAAAAAAAACGTTTTTTTTTTGGAAGCAACGATTTTTTTGGAGAAACTTATGCGTTAAAAGTTGCTGGCAATTTTAAACTTTACCCCATATTTTTATTCTGCTATTTTATTGGCTTGAAGAAGATAAAGTGACCTGAAACAGGGCAGTTTAAATTGGAGCCCGCAACACCTGATAACGCATAGCTGAACAAAGCCAGGTGCAATTTCTACGCACATCTCAACTTTCAAGCAGCTAAAATACTGTAGATAATCGTTTGCACATTTAAAATTAGCAGCTTAATTATGCTTGCAGGCTGTTCGATAGTTGCAGCGTTTTTGAGAAAGTGCAAAAAGAGCAAACTGAAGTGGTCCATCATCTTCCAGCAATTAAAACCGTGTACGAAAAATACAATTCTGAACTACACATTGTAGTGACCAAAGCAAAATTTCTGCTCAACTCCCTCCCGAAAGGGAGTCCGAAATACGAGTCGTGCGAAATAAGATGCTATTTTTACCCCGGAACCTCGAATCAAATAGCAATCGAAAAAACAGAAAACGTTTACGTCTCAAATAACGGCACTGCCAGGTAATAGAAATTTACTGTTTGCTATTTTTTTATTCTTTTTTCGATTATGTTTCTTTTGTTCAAAAATTAACAAAAGTGTGTCCGAAAAAATTCATGTAAAGAGGTTATTAAACTTTTTTTGGAGCTATTTTTTATTGTACAACGTAGGGAAAAATTCCAAACTCTTATTTTTCTTAGAGGTTCCCTGGTCAAGCACAATCATTAATCCAACCATAAACACATTATATCAAATTCCATCCAGCTATATTTTGTTTACATATCCTTGTGCAGGAGCCGGTTACGCAGAACGAACTCTGACAATCGCAGTACATTCTCATCGTCATCAACTGTCGAGTCGGTGTCGAGATATTTTGAAAGCGTCCCCATGAACTGTATTTCTTCATTGCTTGTCCATAAATACGAACCATCCACAATTTTTTTGTCAAGTATTTCAAGGGTACTCTCATATTTTTCAAAAAACTGAACTTTTTCAACCCGCCAGCTGGTGGAGTTGTAACGTGTTCGCATCTGGAACGATAGGTCTGATGTTCAAATCTTGGGAAGGTCATATCGACACAATAATGTTGCTAACGGCTCGCCACCGCTACACCATTTCTTCGAAAGAAGCTCTGTTGCCAGGGCGCTATGATGTGGAGACGCGCCTCGCAAACTCGTTACATCAGCGAGTATAATGAAACATTTGATTGATTTGATTTGTACTGGGTACAGTACCCACATTATTTACTGTAGACCTACTGAATTGACAGACATTTCGACACCATCTACGGAAATAAAACTAGAGTTTAATAGTAACTAATTATCTGAAACATTTTGTTTTTTAGGTTGGACCACGCATTTGTTCTAAAGGATTACACAGCAAAGGATTTGGAAATATCGTACGTTATATTAACTGTGACGGGAAAGATTAACGGTGAAAGTAAAACAATCGGAAAAACAATATTAGCAGGAAAAAATGGTAAATTAGTTAATAGTTAGGAAAAAAATTATCATTATAAATATGCTCTTACAACTCCCCGACTCGAAAAAATTGTGTGATGCCTAAACCAGCAGTTTATGTAAAACTTTTTAAATGCTGATACAAATAAACCAGTTTGTACTATTCAAATTAGCGGTATTATCGTATTACAAACTACTCACAATAAAACCATGTCCAATTTACTCATTTAGTGAAAACTTGTATCTTTAGAATTTAAAAGGTCGTATTCAAATACTAACATGAATATGAAAAAATAATCAAAATATATTGTCGTAATCCACAAGAACAACAATATTGTCGAAATAATGAATTTGAAAGAACAGTTTAAACAAAAAAGTGTCATAAATTAACTGCCAAAAACGTCCAAAGTCGCATTGTTTATCAATGTACTTCTCTTTGTTAGGTTCACAAAATGATTCTTTTTCATCTGTTCTAACTATACTACCCTCACAAATTTAGTTCAAAAATTTTCGGCTCCAAGAATGCGTTACGAAATCCGCCAGTACGATTTAATTTAAACGATGTCACGAAGGCAGGCATGATATTGTGCTATGCCACTAACCTACAAAACCATACATGTTTTGTACATTCTGTTCTATGTTATATAGGGTTGGGGTGGATTTGGTATTTTCTAACTACAGTATATTGTTGAGCATACAACTTTGGCCATAGCTGGTAAGGTACCACGAATGCTCGTTTGGCCATTTTACTTTGAGTTTGTTTTATCATTGTACTGTTTGTTGTGATGGTTTAGCTGCAGACAGGCGATAAACGTTTGTTCACGTTTGCAAAAGTGCGAAATAGAAAATGAAAAAGTACTTGCAGCTGGTGCGGAAGGATGAAAAATTCGGACCCGCGTCATTGTATTCTCAGTAAATTCTCCCTCTTTTGGATCGATACACTTCGAAACTATAAAGTATTGTACCTACAAAATTTTACTGTAATTACCTACTACTTACCAAATTGCCTCGGTCTGGAAACTGCAAAGGGACGTTTTGGTTGCTAGTCAAGCTGCCACCTGCCAACCTGTCTAATGTCTACCACACACGGTGGAAGCTTCACACTGTTCAGTTTTATTGCTGAACGTCAAGCAGAGAAAGTGTAAATGCCAGTTTTTATAGTATTGGGTTTGATCCAACCGGGAATCGAACCCAAATCAACAGTTTGAGTATCAGAGGCTTTATTCGCTCAACCATTGATCTATTATTGAAAACGAACTATATATAGATTGGGGTTTGTCCGAACGTGCAATACTTTTGGCACAGTACTTTTCGATTTCACATTACTTGTTTGAAAATAAGATTATCACAACTGCTAAGCTGCTAGCACTTATGAAAACTGTAGCAACCATGGTTGCCAGATATGGATTTTCCTTAAATTTGTTTCTTAACTCGATTTGCTTTTTGTTTTGGGGGGTGGGGGTGGTTAGAATTGAGAAAAAACTTTTTTTGTTTTCTTATGAAACTCATTTAAGGTTTTGGAGATACTTTGGGACCCAAATCTGGCTAGAATTTGGGGAAATTTTGTCTTCAGAGCTGCAGCTAAAAGCCTTTTTTTTATTATCTGCCCATCAATTTCTGACAGATTTTTCTGCATCCAAAGTTCTTGTTTTTTTTTTGTCAAAAAATCTCATTTTTGTACTTTTTTAGGGCTCTGATTTGTTTTCATCGAATTGATTTGGCCAAACTAGTAACAATACCAGCAGATGAGGAGGCTTAAAAAACGTATTTAAAAAACGAAATTACTTCACCTTTGTGAAAATTAAGTAACGGGTATAAAAGTTGTTTACTGCGAAACTTATCTGGTTTTTTATTTTAGCAAAAGTATGGGATGAAAAAACTTGTTCGTTTCGAGAACCTTACGAATCCGAAGTCGTCCACTGGAGCAAAGCCGAGGAATCACCTTTCACAACGATTCAAGCAAATCTGCAACTTGTTCGGCCAATCGAAAGAAACACCAGTGGAATTCTTGTTAGTTTAACGCAAGCTTTTACAAACGTTCAACTATAGATTTCTGAAACAAAGATAAACTTTTTCAACTAAAAATACACCAATGCGGCTGGTTGTTCGTAGAGGTTATTTAAACTACTTATGAAAACTTTCAAACTTTCCAAAAACGATTTTTGAAGACTCGTATATCCGATTTCAAAATTCAACACATTTCACAGACTTGAGTTCGACTTGAAATTGTAGACCAAGGCTAAAAGAGTTACACGCAGTTTTTTATTGTTTAAACTTTTTCTCAAGCTATACTCCAGCTCAAAATTAGAATATTAAAATTATGAACCAAGTCTATATCTAATGTTATTGTAGCTTTTTTGCAGTTGGAGATGCCCAACTTCAAGGAGGTCTAAAGTGTCGATTTTTTAAAAAACTTCTCGATGATGTATGATTATTTCAATGTCTTTACAATTTTTCATGCTGCATTATTTAATTTTTCCGACTATGTGTATATGAGAAAATTTTTTGTTTGGAGCATATATTATGGTTTCGTTTCTTTGTATTTTAATAGTTTATATCTATACTTTGAAATTTCTTTAAATTCAAGTTTTGTAACAAAATTTCAGAATATTTTTGGAAATAACTTTTTATCTATCCTGCATTTTTTACTCCACGTTCATTAAGTTTTAAAAACTATTTCTAAAAACGCCGTCATCATCAACAAAAACATAACTTTTGTTATTTAAAGTTATAATCTAAATGTTTTCTTTCTGCTTTTCGACGTTGTGTTTCAAAAGAGAGAAAATATCTTCATTAGCATGAACGCTTTTGCCAGTTTCAAATGTGACGCAACCGAGATTATTTTCTGTATTTTCCAAGAATTTTTTTCATTATCATTTCCATTTAATGCCGGTTTTCGAATAGGTCAAAAAGAAAGAATCGATCTGCCCGTAGTTCTTTAGTTTGAGATTCGCCAACACTTTGAACTGCAGCACGCTTGAGTAATGTTGCTTCTACACCAAGTACGACATTCATTATTTAATTATTTTGTCTCTTTGCTATTACAGCATTGTAATTGTGACCAGAGAGCCCCATTTTAAGAATCGGTTTGGCCTGAAAAACTGAGTCCGTGCTGCTGGGGCCGAGTAAAAACAAGCCGAGTCTGGAAATCCTCGGCCACAAACTTAGTGAATTCGACCAAAAAACGTCATTGTGGGTAATGTGGGGCCTGGAGCAGTTGCTTTAACTTTCCATTGGTTAATTAGGACCTTCATGGAGTAATTGTTGTATTTTGATTTAACTTTTTTGAGTGTGATATGTCTTTAGCAAAAAACACCAAAATGGATTTTAGGCATTACTCAACACTCAAGTGCTTAAATAAAGCTCCCTACCGTTTTTCACTTGGTGGAATTGTTCGATATTTTAACTTTAGGCCCGGTCTCGACTGGGCGTATAATTGCTAACGCAGAAGCGTATTTATAGTCTATTTTAAACAAAAATTCGGTAAGACCGGCGTACTGGCTTACAATTGTAGAAGCTGCCAGCTAGTTCAAATAACCTAAGGATACGCCAGTGCCGTCGCCAGAGCAAACGAAGTGACTGGGAACTTGACGAAAGCTGGAGGGGGGGGACTAAAATAGACTGAACTTTTGCATATAAAAACTGATATTCAGATCTTGTACGGCTACAGATTATGTGCAATTTTAAAAAATCTGTATTCATGTCTAAAAAAGGAAACCTATAAGGCTGGCAGCGTTTCTTAGCTCGTTCCGACTGCGGCCCTTGATCGCTTGAAAAATCTTATCTGCAGCAGTGAATGCTACCAGACCCGTAACTAGGATTTGGCTAAGATGGGTGAACGAAGTATTTTTTGCACAAAAATTGTCTAATCTAGGACCCGTACTAAATAAACTGATTCAACTCAATGGTGTAACAGACAGGGGACTGGAGGCGGAGCCCACTGCTGCTGGGCAGTTTTTGTGACTTTGCAGCAAAAAACAGCAATTTTAACGCCATTTTAATCACATTTCATTCTTGTTAAAACCATATGAATAGCTAAATTGCTAAAATTCAGATGTTAATAAAAAATTAAATTGCCAAGCCCCTTCAACCCCCTTACTTCAGGTCTATTCTTCTAAAATGCATTTAAACACTTGTATTTTGAGATTAAATTTTCTAAGTGACTTGGCTAAGATGAATTAAGCCCCTTCACCCTGGTTGCTTCACTGACTGCGATTTAAGAATCTTGAGTGTGCTCTAAAAATCAAAAACAGCTTGACTTCGAAAAAAAATGTTTTCACGTATTGTTTCATGTCATAATCACAAAGAAAGTACCGGGAATAATTTTGCAGGTTTACATCTCTCTTTTGCGACACATCCGTAAAGGCATAATAATAAGGCGGGTTATTGCGTTACGTTTATGTACACTTCTACTGCAGTTGGTTGCCAGCAATTCGCAAAAAATCGAAAAAACGTCAAAAAAGAATATTGTGTTTGAACATTATTATTCCTTTTTCCATCATTGTCAGTTGTCATGTCGTTAAGTTATGCTCCAAAAACAGTTTTTTGAGTAAATCAAAATGGGGGCACAAGCAGCCGTTAGGGGGGGCGTGCCCCCCCCCTGGTAGCGACGGCACTGGGATACGCTCGCACGCCTACGCTTTTACACTCAGTGTAGAGCGAACCTTATAGTCATACTGAAATCCATTAAAGTCGAACCCGATTTTCACATTACAGATGCTCTAATCAAATTTTATGGCATCCTTATTGTAACTTTTCAAAATATTGGACGTGATATTTTGTTAATACGCAAATTATACATTGTGTAAATCAAGCAAAGCAATTTTAAATATTTTTGAGTAATTTTTTTTGTTAATGCATTCCGATTTCCTAAATTATTTACGGCTTATCAATTATCATATAGAGTAATAACAGTAAGCTGAACTCCTACACTTTCAAAATCAGCATTTTTTTAAAAGTCAGTTTGAGATCGCCACCTAGTGAAGGTTAAACCATTCAATTTTCTCTCACTGAGATCAAATCATATTTTCAAGCAGAGACTAAAGTTTCACTTTAGATTCAATCTAGAATAAAATTTCAAACCAAAAAATCACGTAAAATCAAATAATTCACACGCGCAAAATAATCACGTTAAAATACCATTATATGATTTGAAACCAGACGTTTTACAAGGATTGGAGATAGATAGGAACAATTTCGGTTTTTTGGATTTGTCCAGCTCGATTTTATTGTCATAGAATGAAAATCTATGTAATACGCTGAGCAAAAAATTGTAAAAATTGCTTGAATTTAAACTCCTACAATTAAAGCACAGAGGACAGCTATACTCGTAACTCACAAAAGCAACGACTCTTAAAAATGAATTTCAAGGACAAAAATTATTTAGTGTATTTCAAAGTGATTCTACTATCCTTCCACGAACAGACAGCAATGGGCCTTGTCATTTTCTTCTATTGACAATATAACCATATAGTAGAAAATAATTCTATGTATAAAAAAAAAACAATAGTCTGCAGAACATAAGCGTTGCTAAAGCTAAACAGGTTGCAGTTTATTTTTTGGAATTTTAAAAAGTCTGCTTCCAAGCAATCGATTTCGAAGTTTAATTATCCAAAGTTGTAAGTCGGACCAGGCTTTTCAGGTCGGGTTCGGGCCTAAAGTTGACACAATTTCGAGCCTGATATGTGCTTTTTGTCTTAGATGCATAAAAACATAATCAAAATAACTTGGCAACATTGCTAAATTTTTAGACCTAACTTAACTATCGGTTTTTTTCGGGCATGATTTGGGCTTTAAATTAGTTTTCGGGTTCGGGCTTATATTTTCGGGTTCGGACCTGAACTACTTGGACCATTTACAACGCTGCAATTACCTTCAATCAGCCATTAACATTTGGAAACAATTCTGCATAAAGAGAATAAAAAAGTGCCAAAAAAATCAAAGTTTTAAAACAGTTATAGGTCAGTAGTAACTGAACGAAATCAATCAACATTCAATTAGTAAAAAACAGCTGCAAGCATGTCACTGATCGACTTTGTCAAAGCTTCTATGGAGGTGTTTGATCTTGCGCTAGGTCAGTTCTGGTGTAGATTGTTCTAAACGGTGACATCACAGCTTCTTCCCAGTGGATTATCTCAGATTTAACTGGTTCACGAAATGTTTTTGAGTTTTCTTCCCATATTTTGGCTAAAAATGAAATGTACTGCAATATTATAACGAAGTAAAACGCAAACAGTTTTTTTTGGAGAGACAGAGCAATCATTCCACGAGCTGCAGCATTATAAACCATTAGGACGAGTCTAACTAATCAAGCAAATAAGCTTTAAACGAAACAAACATTTAACAAGTCGGCAGCATAGCCGAGAAGGTAAAGGCGTTGTTCTTACAACAACCCTGATTGCATGATCTGGGTTCAAACCGCACCCTGGTCACGCTTTTCGTCCTTGAATTAGACACTTTACGATGATTATCTCTGCTTGGAGGCTGCTTTGAACAAGCAGCAAATTCTGTGGACAAAAATTTGAAGAAATCCACAGGATCATTGGATCACTGAAAACTTCTAAGCCGGTGCGGATTCCTCCAAGCACGACGTATACTTATTGCAATAAAATGTGTGCGAATGCTGCAATATTTTAAGCGTCTGACGCGACGGCGTTGGGTGACACGAGGATAAATAATTAAATATACAGCTATATAACTGCTATAACATAGACATCATATCATTCAAAAAATCAAGAAAAAAAGAGTTTTAAAAAAAAAAAAAATTAATTCCGCCAATTAATATTGACGTATTATTTTCTAATTAACCCTATTTTACACGGTGGGGAGGGGGAGTATTTTTTCTCTCTCGATTTTTTTTGTGATAAATCCCTTCAAAAACAAGATTTTTTCTTCAAACCAACTTGACTTTAAGTCAAATTGCATTACAAATAACTCCTAAAAATTTAAAGTTGCTAAGGTAACGGAAAGTTTCCCGATTTTTAGGTTTGCCGAAGTCACTTTCCAAAATCTGAGCATTTTTTGGCCGATATTTGACTTAAATGACGTCATAAGACGTTTTTGTAATGTAACTACTTTGACTTAGCATTTTGTGATTCTGTTTCAAGAAAAACCTATGTACAAAATCTGAACTGTTTATGACGTCTTCGCAAAAATGACGTGGCCGTGACGTCACAATACTGATGTCATCAACTCATTCCCAACTTTTCTTAAAAAGTTTGGTAAACACCAACCCGCATGCCCAATTTGATGTTTCCATGACGTTTTTTTAGGAGTTAGATCCGGAGGCATTTTTGCCCCCTTCCACCCCGCGTAAAATAAAGGTTAATTGATGTTTAAGTTTACTGGTTGGTTTTACAAACCCATTTGGTCCGTGGTAGCCAGTTTCACAAGCAGCTGCAAACCAATTTCAAAACCGCTCAAAAACAATAATTAATCAAAACAATAACAATAATTAACCGTCCAAAACCAATTTCTACTGTATGGTGACGAGATTTTTTTGGTACTGAAATACTTTAGTTCAGGTGAGTATAATTTCTACTCAAGAATAATAGCGCAGTTTGTATTTTTGCATAGGACAATCATTGTCTACTCTAGAAATGAAAATCAACTAAATCTGTATGAAAGAAATAAAAAGCGCGAGTTTAATTTAGAGCTGTTACTTTAAAGCAATTTGTTGTTGGTTCTGAAATAATATTGTTCCCACATAAATGCATATTTAATCGTTTTGCAATTAAATTAAATGCATTTCGTGTTGTTAAAACATCACAATTAAATTAAATGCATATTGTTATAATAATTCGTGTAGTTGACCGATATTAAATTATTATAGACAAAAATTTGCTGACTCCCGGCATGGCTTTTAATTATCGTAAAATCAAATCAAATTATTCACTATGCAGTGTATTTTTATTAGCGTTTCCGTAATATTCGTCCAAACGTAGGCTGAAAAGCACGATACTGTTATCTAACATAAAATTTATAGGATGATAATGTTAAAGTTTTATTTGTTTGAAGTGCTGTTGTCATATATATCCGCGTAGTCTAAAACCTAAATAATAAATATTTTTAAAAAATACAGAACAATTTTTTGATAAATAATTGCTACCTTGCTTTCCAGCCATTGTTATGTTTCCGACGACAATTTTTTCGTCATCATTTTTAGCAGTGACAAGGATGCGAATATACGACATTTGCAAGTCTTCTACTGTGTATTCTCTCAGAGCGAAGACATGGTTCCACCTAAAAATGATTATCTCAAAAAAAACCAACGTATTGCAATAGTATCGTCCTCTAGAGTTGTAAGTCGGGCCGGACTTTTTGGGTCGGGTTCGGGTCGGGTTCGGGCCTAAAGTTGACAAAAATTTCGGGCTTAAGTCGGGCCTGAGATGTTCTTTTTGTCTTTAGGTGCACAAAAATATAATCAAAATATTTGGCAACATTGCTATAATTTTCAGACCTAACTTAACTTTCGTTTTTTGGGGGGGCATGATTTGGGCTTCAAATTAGTTTTCGGGTTTTGGCTGGGTTCGGGCCTGAACTAGTCGGCCCGTTTACAACTCTGTCGTCCTCTAAGTGCAATGACTGCGCAGTGCGCATACGTACTAGTAGCCTACAAAACCATATAATTATACAATCTGTATTTACGAAGATGCCTCCGCAAGAAAATAACAAAGCGATCTGGTGGTATTTGATTTAAACTCTATCCGGTACCCACGTTACAGATGATTTATCTAGCTACATTTTACATATGACTGTTGGCATTTTTTTTCCAAAATCAGAAAATGCGGATTTTAAATTATTCAATTCTAATTACAGTACGAATGTTAAAATTGTTGAAATTTAATGAAAGTTACGGTCAGTTTTTGTTTTTCTCTTTTCCATTCTATGTTTCTTTATTTTCCTGCCCATCATGCTGTAGACCACCTTACATAAATTGATCAATAAACACTCAGCTGGATTGCTTTATTTAGCCCAGCTTAAGTCTGGCGAAAAACCGCGATGTTTAATAGATTTTCAGTAATCGCAGCCCGTTTTTTAGATGCTAGAATTTGAGTAAACCGATAATTATCGTTTTTTTGCACGTGTAAACAGCTTCAGTCTAAATATGTTATAAATAATATGTCCAACAGAAAAATTAAACTATTGGCTGAACTTATTCTAGTCGGAAAAAAAAGCATTATGATCTCGTGCTTGACATTTGTCGCGTGACAGCTTCAATGAAAACTGCTGTTTTTTAGCTCTTCATTGTGAACCGTGTTTGACCACAACAAATTCAATCAATTGTTTTCGTCTAAAGTTTTTGAGTTGAGGCAAAAATTTTGAACGCATATTTAACCAGATAGTACACTTACAGGGCTTTTCCTGACTTTGATATTGGAATTTTGTGGCTCTTCATAACATGTGCTGGCTTGCTATCACCGGCGTAAATAAAGCATTTCAACTTGCATTTATCAAATTTTCGGCAGTCTTGAGAGGGAACGCAACTGAGTAATTGCTTTCCTTTTACTACAGTGATATGAAACTCATCATTGACAGGGTCATCGTCAACTAAGGCCACAAGTTTGTCGAAAAGGTTGAAAGACGCCTCTTCCTTCTTTTTGCACATTTCGTGAATCGAATAGTTTTCATAAAGTCTGAAAATACAAGTGGTTACAGCTGCTGTATACCGGTATTTACCGAATAGTCGTGTTTCGGTAGACCGCGATTTTTTAAACTCAAGTTTCCACCTATGCCCACATCTCCAGATTACAGGGTCGAGGTTTCACATGCTCCCTTTTACTAGTAAACTTCAAGCAGGGAATCGAACTCGTTAGCAAACGCTTTGTCCTCTAGATCACAAGTTAGTTGAAGTGTCTCTTGCGACATAAAGCGCATTAGTAACGAAAAAAAAAAATAAAGCTTATTTTGGAAATTACCCAGTGGACCAAACGTTTGTTGCAATTTTGGGCTGAATAACTAACAATATGGTGGCCATAATTAACAGAAGTCAACTTAGACTTTTTATTCAAATTTGGAAAATGTGCACTGCCTACTGTTCCGAAGTAAATTGAATATACTGGGGCAATGTCTTTTCTACATGTCAAGACTTCACAAAATCGAGCAACTCACTTTTCGCAAGGTGTTATCTTCACGTCTGTTTTGGTTTCTTTGGTGGTTTGATATTTTAACTGAAACACGATATGCGGTTCCTGCAACAATACTAAGCTTAATTAAGGTAAGTCCAAGTTCGAAAAGTTTGTAAATTATGACCAATAGTCACAGAACATTATCTATTCATGTTAACCAGACACCCGGCAGTTGGTTAAGCAGTCACGCGTTTGTCTCTGGAGCGGGAGGTCTGAGGTTCAAATCTCGGGTCGGTTAAATCGGACATGACCAACGGTTCGCCGCCGCTGCAACATTTCTTCGAAAAAAGCTGTATTGTTCAGGCGCAATGACGCGGAGATTGGGCCACCGCAAACTTGTTACACACTTTGGCGTATTATACCGAGTATAACGAAAGATCTGATGGATTTGACCGATTTAAATCAGAAACAGAACACACTAAGACAGAATGGAGAGTAAAAATTTAATAGCATTGCAATATAAAAACCAAAAAGGTTAGAAATTGAATTAGTTTATTATTGAAATTAACTGCAATATTTCAAGTACTAATTTTTGCTGTCAAAAAAATTTTAACCGAAATGCAATTTTTTGAATAAAGCTTCTATAGACTTAATTGCAATAATTGCTATGGTTCCGTAGCATTAGTATTTTTAATATCTAACTACAGCATGATTTTAAGATTTTGTTCGTTATTGGCTAACAGGAAAGAGGTTTTTATAAAACAACTGTTATCAAACGTGTTAGAAACACTTGATATCACGATCGACTTTTTGTTAGCGCAATCATAACTAACTAGCAGAGCTTAAATTTTATTTCTCACTAACCTATACTCTAAAAAATGTCTATTTGCGTGAAAACAAATTAGGAGCTTATAGTTTCACCAACTATGAACATGTTGTAAGCTGAAAGATTTTTTATTGATTTTTGAAAGAGTCTAATGAATGCAATGCACCGGCCGTGCTGACGAGCTTGGGATTTAAGCAAAACTCGAATTGCAACCTTCGAGAGAATCCTTCGGAAAAACTCAAAAATATTATTTTGATTTGTCTGATGGGTTCAAATTTGCTTAGTCTCTGGTCATGGTTGGGGGGGAGGGGGCTGCTCTTAGTGTTAGATTGTGCACCATTGAGGAGCTTTAGACTTTTGTCACTTCTTTAATAAAGTCCAAAACTCGAGCCATCTATAATATAACTCCATACTTTTAACAAAAATCGTTCGGAAAAAGACACTATGCAGTACAACAATAACCGATCACTGGCCCATAGTGAATAGAGCGTCTGCAATTTAAACGGCAGACTCGGGTTCAATTCCTGATAAGATCAAACCAAAGACTATAAGTATTGAAATTCACAGCTCTCCTGCTTGACGTTCAGCAAAAAAAAGGCACAATATAGCCTAAAGCCTTCACCGAGTGCGGTAGACAGGTGGGCTGATGGCAGTTTGACTCGAAGATTGAAAAGTTCCTTCGCTGTCTCCTGGCGAAGGCAAATTGGTGAATAAAGATTTGATTAGAATTACGTCATCAACTCCAAATTAGCTTTTCTAAAGAGAGTTACGTAAAAGCTTCTACATTCTACAAGGAACAAAAATGTAATCAGATAACTACAAAAATAGTTGCTGCTGGCATCACCAGAAAAGAGTTCAATGTTCCTATAAGACTCAGAGCAATTTATTTATTTAATCAAATCAAATCTTTCATTATACTCGCTGTATTATGCCGAAGCGTGTAAGGAGTTGGCGGGGCCCGTCTCCGCGTCATTGCCCCCGGAAACACAGCACCTTTCGAAGAAATGTCGCAGCGGTGGCGAGACGTTGGCAACACTGTGTCCGATTTGACCGGCCCGAGATTTGAACCTGAGACCTCCCACTCCAGAGATGAACGCGTTACGGCTCGACCAACTGGCCGCAAATGGCTATTTTATAAAATATTACCGTTTTCTTTTTTTCTTGAGCAAGTTGATCCTGTCTTTTGTAATACCAATCAAGAAACATGTTTAACTTTTTGGAAAACTCTGATTCCACCTCATGAAACAGTTCTTGTCTTTCTCTATCCCGTTTAGCCCATCGCTCAGGCATTAACCTTTGGTAGAGTTTCGAAAGTTCAAGTAAGGTTTTCTTTTTCACAATCAAGCTCTTCTTTGTTTTTCTGCTTAGTAATTTGGAAATTTTGGACATGCCGCTTGTGCTTGGAACTTCTTTTGTTGAATTTGCTTTTGAATCTTCCGATTTATCCGCGACCTCTTCATTTTCACAGTCATCCTGTTTTGCTTGTTTTTCTTCGCGATGTAAAACCTTTTTAGTTTCCAGTAAAGCCTTTGTAGCTACCGGCAATTGCTTTGACTTTTGGTTTTCTGTTGAAGAATGAACAGTAACTTCCCCATTTCCTTCTTTCATTCCGGCGTATTCGTTCGAATATATTGAAGCAGAAGAATACCACGAATGAGAATTTGACAACAGTTCTAGCAAACTCATTTACTTACATTTATTGCTTTAAACAGTGCGTTTAAAATGTATTTTTTGAGAAGTTTGGCGTGAAAAAAAATCCATGATTTGAATATGACGTCCGCTAATTTGACTTCAAAATGAAGTTTGCAGAAAATAATATTGAAATTTTGCACCACCTCAAACTTATCAAAAAATTATTGACATTGAAATCGAACTTCAGTACTAAGTAAGTATCAACCATTATGCAGTCATGTTAATTTTATACTTGGAAAAATGCTTGGTGTTGGGAACTCGCAGTCATAGTGAGGAATTCTGATTGAACAAGACTGCATGATGATGGCTCGATTTGGGGCCGAAATCGATTTCTTTTCATCTTATTTTATTTTTGGCTGATTATTGGAATTTAAAATATAAATCTTGTTTTGAATCTAAAATGATTTCTCAAAAAAACTTCACATCTAGTTTAGATTCTCCGAAGAACTAAGTTTACGATATTTTCAAGGTTTACTTTAAGTGCACTAATCTACCATTGACGCCTGTTGGAGTTCATTTGCTCAAAGCATTCTAACTGCAATTCAGAAAGCAACGTTTATGTATTAAAATGCTCAAAACCGCTACTGAATTTGCCGATCATGTACCATAAGAAAATTCGTGGTAGGTTTATAAAGAAAATAAAACAGATCAACATTATAAAGATTTTTTGACTTCTTTCACATTTTAGCTTAACTTACACTGTAATCTGTCTTTTGCGAAACCATACTGAATATGTTCTGTTGGTAGAATAAAAACTGACACAAAGCACTGACATATAAAACTGTTTTAGATTTGTGCAATATCTTGCAGAAAAGCTACTTTGTTCTCATGCTTCTTACCAAATTTATTCATTAATTTATTATTATTGTGGATATAGGTGCTTTATACACCATAAAGAATCGAATGAAAAACACAGATATATGAATGAAATGCTATGGATTTTAAAATGTTGGTTTAACTTAAAAAAAAAGCCTGTGAATTTTCACGATTAAACGATGGAGACTGACAGAATCTGTCAACAGCAAAAGCAATTTAATGCACTTATGAAAAAGTTTCAAATGCTTTCAAAGTGACTGGCTGTTAGAATATCTAGTTTATAGCAAGGCACGATGCTTTGAATTTTGTTGTGGTTTTTGCTGATTTCAACAAAATGTATTGGTTTTATCCTGCTAAAGATGACTTCTGATCAAACGTTAGTAATTTAGTAAGTTTTTTTTCAGGTCTTGCATTCTTCATAAAGCTGCTGCGCGAATCTTTTAATTTGGCAACTTTCATTACCATTCTGATGCATGAATTGCAGCTAAGCTGATCACTGTGCGTGTCATATTTGAAACAATAAAAGAAATGCATTGATCGGAAATGCTACAACGTACATCACATGCTCGAAGTGATAAATGTAACGCCGCTGTCTAGCATTATGATGGATGGCATGCCCTGCATTGATAGTCGCATGCCCAGAGATCACACTTGGCAGAATTCTTTTTACGTCCAAAACGATCTGCTAGCTGTATTGCACAGTGATGAATTAAACTCAAACTAAATGGTTCCAAAGTCTGGGCAGCTCAATCTGAGTAGTCAGAAGTATCTACAGTTAGTGATCAAAAATGGCTGTTGGGTCCTGCTTCGACTTCCGAACTAACAGTGCGTTGTTATGTTCTGAGGAAAGGTACTCGACTTTTTTCCCGTGTTCTTCCGTCGTGATGTCTAACTTGACAAAAGGCTTGAAAATTATGGTCAACAGCAGGGGCGCTGAGAGCCAAACGTGGGCCCGGGACCAGCTCAAATATTAGGCGTCTCCGGTTTTGTGTACTTCAAAACAGGAGTGGAAAATGTCGCAGTTGTCTCGGGATTTTGATGTGAACTCGAAAAAAAAGGTCTTCAAGGTAAAAAGCCACAGTTTTCTCCGGATTTTTCCCATGATGGGCCCCCCCGAAGCCCATGAGCCCCCTGAAGTCCATGGGCCCCGGGGTCATTGTGCCCCCTTGCCCCCCCTCTCGGTGGCCTTGGTCAGCAGGACCGAAAAAGGATGGTCCAAAAGATGCAAAAGTTTCTGGTTTACACGTTGGAATTAGGTCAATCCGCTTAATTACGTGATGCTAATTTTTTCTTTTAAAGTGTTTGCATGTACAAAACAAGTTCACGAGAAAGTGATTGAGATTTTTTATTTCACCGCAAAATTTCATCTAGTTTACTAATACTAAATCTAAAACAAAAACTAACTCTAAACCTAATGGTCGAAAACCACAAGAGCCCGGCAGAGCGCCCAAGCCTTGCTATGCTTTCTAAAAAACTGCGCTCCTTGGTATGCTTGATTCAGAAAACATTCGTCAAGGATGCAGTCGTCCTGTTTTATTCAGTTTCAATTACAGTATAAGTATGGCAGATAAAATCTTGACTTAAACTAAAATTACTGAATATCCAAAGTATAAAAAAAACAATCGCTAATTTAACCGAGTTTCTCTCCTGTGTTTGTGAAAAATCAATACCGGTTCTTCTTCAAAAGCAAAATGACCAAACTGATTGAGCTCAAAATATTTCTAAAACGCAACGAATGATTTTGTGCGAAAGGGCAGCTGAAAAGAGCAGCTGTTTGAATTAATTGCTTTTTGCAGCTGCAACTGAAACAAATCAAGCGATAATAAAATAATGTGAACAAAGGATAAGAGTTGGCATCTAGCTTAACACAAACATAAATAACGATTTAATCTGAAACTAGAGAGAAACTTTTTAAGCCGATGCTGGAACACCTAGCTCAAACACTTTTTCAATCTCAATTGTTTGAAAATGCAAATGAAAACCTCTGTAATGTAAAAATAAATACACTGTACAGTTATCAATTTTTGATTATTTTTTTAATAAGTTTCTGATAATGCTGTCAAATTGAAAGTAAACATAAACAAACTGAAAACGCGTAAACCAGAACAACAGTAGCCTATTGACTAAATGTAGCCACTGATTCCGTTACGTTGTCATCTTTCGCCTCCACGGAGAGCAAAGAAGCCTCTTTATTGCTTTCCTTTCCTAGATGTATATAATAAAAAAAATTAGCAAATTAAACATAAAAATTGGATTAAGCTTAATGTTATGCTCAGTCATCTCCACAATGCATATAAGTTACCAGCAAATATTAAATAACTGAATAGTGAATTGATCATCAAAGAAATGCTAATTTTGATATAATTGTTGGAGATTTTTGTTATTTTTTGACATCTTTAATTTTTTGACTTGTTTGACTTTTTTAGGTTCCAAGCTAGTTAAAATCTATTTTAAAAGTTTATACTTTATAGTTTGGCCTTTGCATTCCTAACTCTACACAAAAATAAAAAGATGATTATTTCAGATTTTAAATTGACAGAATTTTGGCTTTGCGTTGAAATAAGAAACGAAAAAAATTTTGCATTTTTGTTAGATGAATGAAAATAATAAATTTTTGTTACATAATTACGCAATTTTGTTGAAAATAACAAACTTACTACCAAACGCTTTCATCACGTCTCAACAGTTTAAAAGTTTAAACTTCTTTAATGTCAGACTATAGAATGTAGCATTTTGCAGCAGTAGACTACCTTTAAAACTTTGTTTCCATACTAATCGTAATTGTCATTGGCTGGTGGACAGTGGACGGACATGTATTATGCTCACTCATGAATGCAGTATTCTCGTTGCACTTAGAGCTTTTACCTTTGATTGAAGAAGGTTGAATATTTATAGTTACGTCAATAGGACGTCCCGAATTTTCAAGCGCATTTACCCATTCTTTCGTTTCATCTTCCGTAGGAGATCTTTTCTGATTTTTATCAAGTTGGATTTGAGCTAGCAAAACACGACAGTAAAACAACTATCAAAAAAAGATAAAAATTATGTAAACCTTCACATCGATGAGTCAGTGGCTACGCTTTTGTGGTTGCAAAATAAAAACTTTGTATCATGATATAACCAAAGTCAAGAAAATGGGCCTTGATAGACGTCACGGTCCTTGAAAAATCTACCCGCAAAAGTTGATCTGAGCATTGGGTTTAAATTATAATTAGAACACATTGCAATTTATTATTTATACTGTAAATCAGAAGTAGTTGTAGTTTGAGAAAATTTAAAATGTGGAGTAGATATAGCGCGTTGGATCGTTTTTTTTTGTTTTTGTTTTTTTTTTCATGTCATTTACCTATTTATTTAACATAAGCGAGTTACTTATGAAACAAAAGCGTACTTGGTATTTTTCAGGTCTGGGGCAGAGTTGTAAATGGGCTAACTATGTCAAGTTCGAACCCGGCCCAAACTTGAAAATATAAGCCCGAACCCGGTCCGAACCCGAAAACTAATTTGAAGCCCAAATCATGCCCGAAAAACCTTAAATGAAGTCTTTATTCAGAAATGTTGCCAAGTTATTTTGATTATATTTTTGTGCACCAAAGACAAAAAGCACGTCTCAGGCCCGAATCAAGCCCGAAACTTTTGTCAACTTAAGGCCCGAACCCGGCCCGAACCTGACCCGAAAAGCCCGGCCCGACTTACAACTCTAGTCTGGGGCGCGCTTGAAAAAATTATATTTTGTTTTATTAGAAAACAAATACTGTAATATCTTCAATAATTCATTTAGTCAAGTGGCCAATTGTCCAACCATAAATCATTCATCTCTGGAGGGGGAGATCTGAGGTTCAAATCTTAGGCCGTTACAATCGGACCAACTTTTGACAACTGCTAGCAACTACTGCACTATAATATTTTTTAGAAGTGTTGCCCTGGTGCAAATGGCGCTTTGATGGACCCTACAAACACATCACAAGTTCCAAGGAAATTTAGTGAAGCTGTAAAATGAAAATTTGATTTTTTTTTGGTTTGATCATTAATTCAAGTGGTCGTTGCAAGACTTAGCCGTAATGTTAAAAAAAATGAAAATGTCATTGAAATGCTATGATGTAAAATAGGACCTGTTAGGCTACTATTGGTAAATCTACCTTACCGACCAGTTGGTCGAGAAGTAACGCGTTCGTCTCTGGAGCTCAGGGTCTGAGGTTCAAATCTCGGGCCAGTCAAATTGGACACAGTGTTGCCAACGGCTCGCCACCGCTGCAACATTTCTTCCAAAGGAGCTGTGATGCTCGGGCCAATGAATGACGCGGATACGGGCCCCGCCAACTAGTTACGCGCTTTGGCGTAATACAGCTAATATAATGAAAGTTTTGATTTGATTAGAATGTAATTTCAATTAGCCTTATTTTATACAGTATAGTGGTAACATTTTTGCCACCCTTCTCGGTTCTTTCGTGATAAATTTCTAAAACAAAAAAAATTTTATTTCAAATCAACTTGGTTTTGATTCAAATATCATCACAAATAATTCCTGAAAATTTAAAGCTGCTGACGTAACGAGAAGTTTTCTAATTTTGAAGTTTGCCGAAGTCACTTTCTCAAATCTGAGTATTTTTTGGCCAATTTTTTACTTAAATAACGCCGCAAGATGTTTTTGTGATGATAACTACTTTGACTTGAGCATTTTGTAATTCAGAAAATGTAACTGTGACGTCACAATGATGACGTCATCAAATCAAAACCAATTTTTCTTAAACATTTTGCTGAACACCAATCTGTACGCCAAATTTGATGTTCTCATGACGTTTGGATTAGCAGTTAGATTGGGTACATTTTTGCCCCCCTCCCACTCCCCGCCGTATAAAATGCATTGGTCAAATACTCCATGTAAAGAAGGGTCAATATTATTGAATTACGAAATATTTTACAGTATTTTAGTATAACAGTGCGTTATCGACCTTGTTTTCCTGCGAGTAAAATATGCCCAATAAATAATTTCTTCTTTTGTTCTTTCCATCCGTTTACTTTGATAAGCAAATAAAGTTCTTGCAGCTCTTCCTTTGTAAATCCTCGTAAGATAAACCGGAATTTACACCTTAACAAATTATTTTTTGATAGCATTTTCTTATCTAATTTTCAGTGCAGTTATTGAATTTAATAGAAGCAAAGAATCCAGTATTATTTTTGTTTTGTGTGTCAAAACAGATTTGCCATCCACAAGGTTCTTAACTTTTCTTGTCGTTCTGGTATTAAACAGGGAAGAAAAATAAACAACAATGAGGTAGGCCGTAACTCTAAGGTCAACCAAGAGTTGAATTGGATTAAGAATTTATCTTTTTCAAGTATTCACAAAATTAGAACTAATATCAGAAATATTAAGCAATTGAAAATAAATTTGTCACGGAAATGAAATGCACTTCGTGTGAAAGTATAAGGTAGTACATTGCACTTACAGTTGTGTGACAGGTGTCAACAATTGGTGTAGATAACACGCTATCAGATGCTCACAACCATAGAGAACTGCTTTATATCAACATCTGTGGTATAACAGTATATCGCAAAACTTACGTTACTAATCCTTTAATAGTACATAATTTGACATCTGATTTAATTTTTTTTGGCTTCTTGTTATTGTTTAAAAATATCAAGCAAATCAATTGACATCTTCGTAGAGTGGACATTTCATGAAAGACCGCATTGTTTAGTTGTTGAGCACCCAGTACTGTTATTATGAAGTCATTGAGTACTGCATCTGTTTCTGCTTCACTTGAAATGCAACGCCAGCCATCCAATAAACTTTCGTTTTTTTTGATGATCAATTTGCGTTTGCAAATATCCCTGCAATGTAAAACTTGCAATAGTTTTCTCAATAATCAAAATATTTTCAAGATTTGGTAAAAATCGTAGTCAAAAAATTAAAGCGTTGTTTTTGGTCAATCATGATGGCATAGTCTCTTTTTATTCACACCCCTACCGCGGTCATGTGACAGCGTAATTTAAAAAGCGGTTTGCAGTGATTGTTTCTGCTTGTTGGAATCAAACAAGCGAAAAATTTAACTGGAATAACTGAGATGTCGAAAAACCAGGGGCACATTTCGAACATTGAAAACTCTTCTAGGCAAATTATTTTTCCAAAATATGAAAAATTAAGTAGCTTTTTCGGTACTGGAAAATTTGAGTCAATTAATTAGTCCAAATTACATTTGAATATGCGACAAACATCCTTGAGGCTCCAGATATTATTTATTTAAATCCAAATTCACTTTTCTTACAATATAGTTCATTGTTGTAGGTTAGTGTTATTATTAAACAACATTTATCATGCGAGCTATAGTTGAATTGCTAAGTTCATCTTTAAGTTGTTAAGTTATCACAGAAGACTTTGCGGTGAATATATCTCTACAAAAAACCAATCTTAATTTTATGCGCACTTTTGGTTTTGATGTCATTATCGATATTAGTTATCTTTTATAATATAATTTCAACTTTCCTAATCTAAGTCGGCAGCGTGGCTGAGAGGGTAAAGGCGTCGATTTAACGACGACCCTGATCGCATGATCTGAGTTCAACCCCCATCCTATGCACGTTGTTGCGTTCTTGGATAAGACCAGGGCTGCCCAGCCTTTTTAATGGTACGGGCCACATTTACGGGAAAAAAGTTATTGCGGGCCAAATGCATTTTCACCAAGATTAAACTCCATATAATTGCAAGTTTGTTGTACAAAATCGGTGCTCACTTTGGCCAGTATTTCGGGTATCTGTCCTCAAAAGTAAGTGAAGACCAAAAAAAAAAGGTCTTCACCGCAAATCGGTGCTGATTTCCGTCAGTATTTTGGATATCTGTCCCCAAAACTAAGTGCAGACCAAAAAAAAGGTCTTTGCAGCAAATCGGTGCTGATTTCCGTCAGTTCTGATTTCAGGAAAACCAAACAGAAGAAGGTTTTGATTTAGAGCTTTTTATTTACCAGAAAATGCTAAGTAAGCCTTTCCATGAGAACAACCCCGCAAAAAAACTTGCGGGCCACACAAAACAGCTTCGCTGGCCACGGGTTGGGCAGCCCTAAATAAGACCTTTACGATGATTATCTCTGCTTGGTGAGAACGAATTATTAACATAAAAAGAGATCAAAATACCTCTGTTCGCATTGCTCGAAGTTAGTTTTTTTGGAATCTGCATCACCCAAATGTTCCAGCAACAAGTGAAGACTGGCAGGCTTTGAATGATGCAAAAAAATTAAAACAAATATGATTATTTAGAATGAAATGAAATTGAATGCAACATTTAGCAAAAGGATTACGCTTGTACTCGTGGTCTGAGCTATAAGTAACACTTTCAATTTTTTTTCTCCTGTACTGTGGAGCCTAAAAGAATTATTATTCAACAGTATACAGGCATCTTAATATTGTAGCATCCTTCAAAACAATTAAATAAGCTACTTCGCTTTTAGGCAATTTCAATTGCTTTCATATGGTAATTGAAAATAGCTATATTCGACTTTTGAACAAAAATTTGCCATGTTATACAGAACTTTCTGTTTTAAAGTATACAACATGCCAATCGTTCAATTTTTTTTATTTTGTTTCTGTTGTCGACGTAATTTGAATAGGCTTAACCTTGCATAACATTTTACACTTACGTTTTTAGCTTTTAAGTCTCGTATGTGTTTCAATTCTTCCATTTCGTTGTAATACCCCTGGATGTACGAAAGCCGATCTGTTTCCTGTTGGGATATTTCTCCACTTTCCTCACACACTTCATCCTGACGTTCTTGCCACTCTTTTGGGTGTTTACGCCTATAATGGAGCGCCTGCTCTAAAAGTGGTATTCGTTTAACTTTTGTGATGCTGGGAAGCCACCTTTTCGACATTGACAACAGCTTTGACTGTAACTTTTTGACTAGCCACAAACTATGAAGAAACTGTCTGAACAAAAGATAGTAAACCTTTAAAATCCATTTAACAGTTTATTTTGAAATATTATTTATTAGCATGAATTTTAGTCGACTTTTCATAACTTTCCCAATTTGTTGCTAATTATATCATGAATTTGACATTGCATTTGCGCAATACCGTAAATAATTAATTCACTGCACAATGAAACGTGTTACTGGTCGCCATTACAGTTTTAGGTTCTAGTTTGATTGATTAATTTAAGCGATACCGGCCAGTTGGTCGAGCGGTAACGCGTTCGTCTCTGGAACGGGAGGTCTGAGGTTCAAATCCCGGACCGGTCAAATCGGACACAGTGTTGCCAACGGCTCGCCACCGCTGCAGCATTTCTTCAAAAGGAAATGAGCTGGCCGGGCGCAATAACGGGGAGACGGGCCCCGCCAACTCGTTACACGCTTCAGCGTATTACAGCGAGTATAATGAAAGATTTGATTGGATTTAATTTGAGCGATTTTTGTGGTTGTTGTATTCATGTTTGATCCTCCCGTAACCGGCCAATGTCAGATTTTAACTATAGGATGATGTGCACACTTTTCATTGCGGTAACAACTTCCAGCTTGGAGAAGTCCGCTCCTGCATAACAGTTTCCAGTGATCCAATGTACCTGTGGATTATTTCGAATTCTTGTCCACTGAATTCTGTGCTTGTTCGAAGCCACCAAGCAGAGATAATCATTGTAAAGCGTCTTATCTCAAGCAGCAACAACTTGTCCAAGGTGCGAGTTAAACCCAGATCATTAAGTATAACATTGCACAAAAATGCTTTTGATTTACAATCAGACATTTGGTTATGTATAACACCTGGAGTAGGTCACTGCAGAGATATAAAAGCGCTGTACAGTTTGAAAGACTTAATAAAAAAGAGACATTTTCAAGAAAAATTTTCTGACTTTACCAAACTTTTTTTCTTCCGTGTTATACAAAAAATGTCCTATACAGTACCAGTAAATCACAGCATAAAGTTTGATAATTTCATTGGCACTGCACAAATGATGTTTGCTGACGTTTAGATATTTTGGCTCCGTTTTCATTGTTGAAGCTTTTGAGTCCAAGAATCCTAGTACTAATTAAATTTTAGAGACAATGTAGGGTAGTTCTAAAGGTATCAATCATTCGAAGTCCATAAAATTTAAAATTTACTAACAATTCAGCCTACATAGAGCTTGTTTCGTGCCAGTGGTGAAAGTAAGCAGGAGCAGTTTGGAGCAGCGCCTAAACAATGAAAAAAATTCAACAAGTCAAATAAAAAAAACAAAAAAACTCAAAAATGAGTCTCACATTGATTACTTAAACTTTATTTTTGCTTTAAATTGATTTTTGACCAAACGTCATCTTCAGTTATCTCAATTAAAAAGTATCTACAACTACAAGTTGCAGATAGTGCAAGCCTTGTTTGTAACAACTATTAGTAGCAGGCCTTCATTACATATGTTTAAAAATTAGTCTTTCTTCGTTCTTGTCTGTAAAGTTTATCCCCGTTTTTTATTTAACTTGCTGAGAAATTTCCACGCAAAGTTTTGGCAAAATCAAAAAAGGGTTCAGCGCCATGAACAATATGTCAATATTATTATTGATGTTAATAATGTGATCACAACCAACAATGCTGAAAAGCAGCTCTGAATTCCATTTCACGCACGGAGGTCTCACAGTGGAGGAAATGGTATCAGTAGCCATACGTAAGAGTTTGGCTCGAAAAGAGAAAAAGAGCAGCTCACTCAACAAGTAACACGACTCAAAAAAACTTGAAAAATGATGATTACTATGAACCTTTATGGAAAGTTTTTAATAATTGAGTGTTTGAGTTGGTAATGTTGTTTATCTGCTTGTTCGGACTTTATGTTTGTGACAACAATATTGAGCCAAAAGTAGATTTCGTGTTCCGCCTCGTCCCGGTAAGAAAATGATTTACTTTCACCACTGATTTCGTCTGTCGACTCTTCATATGGGTTCTTTATTCAAATAGTGACTATTTCTTTTCTTTCCTTTTTGTGGTGAATATTTTTCTTGTTTTGCCGAAATTATCTTTATCTTATTTTACGTAAAACTAATTTATGAAGGATTTAAATCAATTTTATTCCAAATACATAATTTTTTGAAAGATATTTTTATACTGATTTTTTATTGAATTAACGATCAGCCAAGTTTACGTTTTGATGGGCGCCATATTGAATGCTAAAGGTTTTTAATCCAAACACATTCATGCGTGCACTGTAAATTGTTTTGTGCTTATCTTCTATTGCAGTTTGATTGAGCAGACACTATTTTGTTAAGATTTAGGAGATTATTAAACAGCAAATTGTATCCTCCGTAAAATTTATGAATTTTCATCAACGGAAAAATTGTTCTTAATGCTAAGTAAATCAAGCACTAAAATTACTAAACGTTTATTGTTTATTATCTATTCAAAAAACAGCACAAATCTTGAAATAAATAAAATAAACATTATATGCTAAAAAATCAAAAAGTATGCTAACAAAGATGACAAACTGCTGAGGCTTTATAGTCAGATAAAAAAAAAATCAAAAAATGCAAATCATGAACCAAATACAGAAGTGTAAAAATACGTAGATCATTGAAATACAAAACTAAAAAACACTATATAATAGAAGCTTGCATCGAAACTTGTTATATTCGATATAGTTTTTTTAATTGTTCGAAGCAAATTTGCTAACAGACAGCGACAATTAAGATTTTCAATATAATAAAAGTAGAAATAATAGGACAAAATTAGCAAACGCTAAATTTACAGTGCTTAAGTTAAAAAAACGCTCCTAAATACAAACACTTAAAAAAATACATATCGCAAAAAATTTTGCTGGATTTTGCTGCCAGCAAAATCAAGAATAGATTTAACTTGAATTACGTTGAAAATGTTTTTATATTTTAAATGTTTTTTTTATCTTGGCTATGCTTTTTGGTGTCAAATTGTCTTCACCATCAGCAATAAATTATTAAGACGTTATTCCAATACAAACAATTAAACTGCGTCATAAATTCTCTACCAGCAGCAATTTATCTTTTTAGCTTTTGAAAACCAATAAAATCACCAACTGAAGTGTGGTCTTTGGAGGTTGAGGCTTCATTGCCCAGTAACATAGTGAGAGCATCTCCGAAACCTGAAAAATAATCCCGAAACGTAGCTTTGAAATTATAGCTCTGTGCTATTATATTTTGCATAAATTTTAAGAACCTGAAGAAAACTCCCAAATACTGCTCAACGTACATGATCGGATAACTTTGATAAAGCTACTACTTCAATGCTTGGTTTAACGCCTGCTTGTATCGAAGAACTAATCCTGCAACTTCGAACCAAAGGTTTGTCTCTGGTTGTTGCGCCTTGTGAGCATAGATTCGAATTCCATTCGTCGACTTTTTTCTGACGACTAGGGGCTGATCCAAGTTTATCTCGTTACGTATTTTTCCTTGCTTTAAGAAAACATGGAGATCAGCAAAAATTTGTTTGAGCATGCAAATCAAATCTTTCATTATCCTCGCTGTGTCACACGAAGCGTGTAACGAGTTAGTGGGGTCCATATCCACGTTATTGCACATGCGAGCAACACAGCCCCTTTCGAAAAAATGCCGCAGCAGCGCCGAGCCTTGGAAACACTGTGTCCGATTTGACCGGCCCAAGATTTGAATCTCAGACCTCCTACTTCAGAAACGAACGCGTTACGGCTCGACCAACCAACAAAACAATATACCGCATGAAAAACTTACCGTGTTTGACAGGTCTCTCTATCTTTCGCGACACACAAATAGTTTTTCCCGGTTTGCAGCTGGCCTCCTGCCACGATTTGCTCTCGATTTCGGTTGAAAAACGTCCAGACTCTCCAGTGTTTTCAGTTATCAGAGCTACCAAAACAGAAATATCGGAAACTTTTTTACAGTTGAACTCAATCACTTGCCAAAATGACTGCCATCAGTCTTTTCGTAGTAACAAAAATTATTTTAGTTACGACATGAGTAAAATATTGATTCGATTAACAGTTTCAGTGAAACACAAACAAAATAAACAAAAATCTTTTAATTGGAAAATATTTTTATGAGCTAAGCTATGCTTATTACTGAACACAGCTACAGCTCGATACTCGTAGCTCTAGTAGCTAATCAATTGCAAAAACCAAAACGTTCTGATCTTACCATTTTTTCCGGACAAAATAGTTCTTCCAAGTTCAATTTTTCCGTTTTCATTTTTTGCGACAACTTCCATTACAAGATATGCATGAGCAAGATCATTGGCACTGTAGCCTTTAATTACAAAGATGTGATTCCATCTAAAAATAGTGATAGTATGAAAAGAGATATGCTCCGCTCAGTGGCGTAAGTAGGATTTTGTGATTAGAAGCCCTTTCTACCACCGAAATTAAT
The DNA here is from genome assembly GCA_963965965.1 of Trididemnum nubilum. Lineage (NCBI taxonomy): Eukaryota > Metazoa > Chordata > Ascidiacea > Aplousobranchia > Didemnidae > Trididemnum > Trididemnum nubilum. Next base: position 30,587,854 of record OZ014475.1, on the reverse strand, counting down.
CTGAAGACCTGACAGAAAAAGAAATATCCCCATCAAACAAACCGCTATTTCACCATATTAAAAAAGAAGGTTTTCACATCAGAGATAACACAATTTTCACCGGTTTTGCGTCGCATTCAGGTTCCGCTCGTTTGCACCGCAAGCTTAGTCAGACGGTCTGCTTCCAGAATGGGTAATGGGAAATGATAATTATTAGTGGCAAACTAGATACAATATGGGTTTCTCATTTCAAAGGGGGGGGGGGGCAGCACTGCACAATGCCGCCTCTTGTCTTCGCTAATGGCGCCGCTATGCGGGCCTGCTGGTTTCATGTTTCAGGCTTCAATAAAACACTTACGTAGAATGATCCTTAATCACGTATTTTAAAGAAAATCACGAATCATTGGTGTCATATTCGATTGGTGTCATATGCAATCCAACCCGAAATATTTTGAAAAAAATTTTCGATTATTTTCGGTCAGCTTTTGTTTGACATTGTATTTTGTAATATGTAGCTTAAGTATGGAATATTTACAGCGCTACTATACAAAAAAAGTTGCCAAAAGCTGGATCAGCAAAAGAGTTATGATTTTGACACGCAACAACATTGTCCGTACTTCAATATGTTATTCGGTAGCACAAAAAAACTTACTGTGAAGTGCCATGGACGTCGCAAAATTCATATTGAGTTTTTCGTTCATGGATCCTTGCCTTGCCTTGTTGGTTAAAGTAAAGTTTGCACCTGACTTTACTCTTCAAAAGTCGAGGGATGCCCATTCCAAGGGCTCTGCTCAAATTCCTCCCTTTTGTTATCCGGACGAAAAGTTGAACTTGATCAGAGCGTGTTGAAGAATGAATATTAAAATGGCAATTCTTTTTTTCGAAAACGAGTAAACGATTCTCGTCTTTCGCCCTAAAAATAATATTTCAGCGTAGGCGAGGTGTTCTGCCTTGCGATAACGACGTAATAACATAAGCCTATTATGACGTGAAATGTCAAAGAGTTGCTAGTAAAAACGTAGTGCTATTAGTAATGTTTTTTTGAAGGATATTTTCACAAAATCGCCTTCTAAATTCATTTTAAAAAACTGAGATTTGATTAAATTGTCATATTTTTGATAATATTGGCATGACCTAAAGACTGTATAAATTAAAATGATAGACATAAAAATAGTTTTGGTGTTGCAGGAAAATTGCTGGTGCTGTAATGCTTAAGCAATAGTAAAATTTTTCTGAACTTACTGCACATTTTCCTGGAAAAGCATTTCTTCTTTCCTGGAAGTTTTTTCGGAAAAAGCGTATTTCAGTTGGATCATCAACGTGGGAGGCTACAAAAATCACATAAATGATTGTCGATTGTTGGCTCGAAGTTATAGTGATGATGTCCTTTAGGGGCGTATTTAGGGGGGGCATTGGGCCATGGCCCCCCTCTTTGGGTCGCCAGGATAGTATAATTAGCATAGAAAGTATGTAAAATTGCGTCAAGGCCCACCCTTTTTTCAGTTGGGCAGAAGCTTTAAGCACACAAAGGGTTGGCGAATACGTTTGTTTTTAGCCTGCACGCAAGTTTGGGCGAATAATGGAAGTTAAATTTGAGCGAAGACCTTTTTTTTGCTCTTCACAAAAGTTTGGGCAAAAAATCAGACTGATTTTGGGTGGAGCAAGTTTAAATTCTGATCTTTGTTCATCTTAAATTTTCTGAAGTTTCTGGCCCCCCTTTTTCAAAATCCTGCGTACGCTACTGATGCCCATTCCCTACTGATGCTTCACGAAAAATAAGATATTGGCAACAAATTGGCATTATACTTCCAGCTTGAATTTATGGAATGATTTTTGCTAAAGCGCCAAATATAGTTGATAAAGCAAAATGAAATCATAAATCAACTTCATTGATTAAATTTATTTTAAGATGGTTGGAAAACAGCAGCTTCTCCGTCTCAAGCAAAATAAGAATATACAAAATTGCTTTCTGTTACAGTGAACATGTTTTTGTGTTTGTAATAATTCATGTACAAAACCAGCATTGCTTACCTTACATGAGAATTTTGAAAGAATATCAATTTTAAACGTTGCTTCATAAAGCTTACCTCTTGTTTGATTAGATTTTGCACAAACTTCTTTGCTTGTAATGCTTCATCAGCTTTGGCGTAGAAGCGCTCAATAAATGAGTGGTTTTTTGTGGTTTTATTTGCCTTGGAAAGAAATTTTTCACTCTCTTCCTGGCGGATTTTCCAGTCTTCCGGATTCTTATGCCTGTACAGCATGGCTTTTTGAAGAAGAGTTTCCTTTTGGTCTCCGCCCAACATCCAATAATATTCTTTTGCAGCAAAATCTCCAAAATCATCAACAAACTCATCTTCAAAATCAGCCACGGATTTTTCCTCGGTATCAAAATCATTCTCCATCTCATAAATGTAAGATATTCTGGAGCCTTTCATTTTTTCAAAAGTGAAAATCTCAGTAGAAAAGAAAATGTCAACTTTTTTAAGCTATCAGTTACAGCGTTAGTTAACCGTTGAATTAAACGAACTTAAATCCACAAAAAGGGAAGCCATTTTATATTTCAGACAAACAGAAATGACATATAAAACACGCATGTAAACAGACAAAAACGGTATTAATTACATTGCAAAAATAGCATCGTAGCAAAATCATCACTACGTGACTGTTTATATTTTCATCAAAGAAAATTTCTCCATTCCCTAATTTGGTTTAAAATCAATTAAACCTTAGTTAGTTTTTAATGTTTGTTAACCTCTATTTAGCCTTCTCTAAAACGATCAATGAAAACTTTTTCTGTGATAGAAATACCCCCGTCTATTCATAAAACTGCACAATCACCCCGACGCTTGATGATGCAATTTTAACATGAAAAAGTTACCTGGTAAACACGGTCAATAAAATATAGTGTGTCACACAATATCTGAAACTTACTGAAACGAAAAACAGAAATACTAACAGAGCGCATTAGTTAAAATAAAAGATAATAGAAAGCATGGTCGAGAGGTAACGCGTTCGTTTCTGGAGCAGGAGGTCTGAGGTTTAAATCTCGGGCCGGTTAAATCGGACACGGCTAACGAATCGCCACCGCTGCAACATTTCTTCTAAATGAACAGTGTAACCCGGGCGTAATGACGAGGAGAGGAGGCCCGCAAAGTGGCTACACGCTTTGACATAGTACAGTGAGTGTAACGAAAGAGTTGATAAAGATTTTACGAGTTATAGCTATTCTTTCATATTATTACTCCAAGCTTAAAAGGACTACATTGACAAATAACAATTTAGTTCAGCAAGGATTTGGTCAAAATTAAATATTTCGACTCGGAAATTTTGCTGCTCGGATGTCTCAAAAGTTTTGAAGTCAAAATTAACTTTACCAAATTTAAGCTTCTCTGCGAACTTTATTCCGCTTTAAAGACAAAACGGCATATATTTAAAGTTATTTTCCTTTAAGAAATTTTCCCGTTTTTTTTCTTTTGACAATAAGAATAAAAATGACAAAAACCAAAACAGACCAAAATTCAAAAAGTTACTGCATGTTTGACACTCTCATTCTGTAAACATCGGGAGTCGTGACTGCGTTTTTATCAAATAAAAGGCCTACTATAGATCATTGTAGGAATTTGGGGTTGGTGAACCCCAGTCCTAACGTAAATTTCTATAATATGTGAGTTCGTTCTTTTCTTCAAATTAGCACCACAACTTAAAAACTTCCTCGTTGTTTAATGGAAGCAAAAATAAAAAAAACTTCTTAAAATCACTGCTGTCCTTACTGGACAACGGCAAAACCAGAAAGAGAATTCCTGTTGTAATTTACATGACACACTGCGTGAGAACAGGCTCGCGTGACTTCACAATGTTTCCTAAAATGGCATGATAATCGCTAGACCGCTAGTTTTAATCAAACCAGCGTTCAGCGCGCGTTTTAAAAACTATTGTTGCGCACTGAAACAGACTCTTGAGCAAAACACAAATGACTGTGGTTCAATACAGCGCAGCGTCACTACAATCAGTATTAGTAACCTACTGTAGGTCTGCGGGTACCAATAGCTGAAGCCTAATTTTTAGATTTGGTTAATGGTTATAAGCTATACTTACTGTTATTGCTACCAGTTGGTAACCGCGTTTCTTAGCTGGCGAAAATTTTTTGCAAAATTATGTCTTTTGTGAAATCTCAAAATTGCGAAATGCAGCATTGCCAATGGAACAGAGTCAAACGGGTTAAATCGTATTTTCACGAATAAGAGGAACGGTAAAAAAGGTCTGGGGCAGCTCTTTATTACCACAAGTAGTTCTCACTTCTTCAATAAAACCGATTTCGAGCAGTACCTCTTCAATTACATGCACCCACAAAAGAAAAAAAACAAAACAATATTGCGGCTATCAGTGCGTTAATTCCATAAACAAGGCACAAAGTTCACAGCAACGTAAACAGGGCAAAAGCAAAAGAAAAAAGAACCAAAAGACATATTTGATGAGCTCTGTCAATATCAGGCGCGTAGCCAGAAATTCGCAATGGGGGGGACTGTTTTATGGGTCTGGGGGCAGAGCCTCAAGCCACCTGAGGCACGGGGGAGCCCACAGCGAACGAAAATTTTGCATTTTTTTGCAAAAATAACTTAATTTAAAGGCGGTGAATCATCCAGCCAATTACGGTGGTTTACAATAGCTAAAATTGATCTATAAGTTTTGATACTTTTTGTTTTAATTTTGGGACTGCAGTTGCAAAGATATTCAACTAATACAAAAAGATATCCCCCAAAAAATTTTTGGAAACTCTGAGTTTTGTTCTTCCCGCCAAAACCACAGTAGGCCTAATAGTTTAGAGAACTGTGGTTTAGGCGGGAAGAACAAAACTCAGAGTTTCCAAAAACTTTTTTCGGGGGATATCTTTTTGTATTTGTTGAATACCTTTGCATCCGCAGTTCAAAAACAAAAAATATCAAAAATTATAGTTCATTTTTAGCCATTGTAAACCACCGGAATTGGCTGAATGATTCACCGCCTTTAAGACTATTTTGATTTTTAAAAATGATTTTAAAATGTGGCATTAAAATTGGAAGTGCAAACATGTTTAAACTGGTTGCACAAATGGGCTATTTGGGAGGTGGCTAATGGCAACATTTTAAACCTCGTATTTATATGCTGGTAAATTATAAAATCGTAGAGTTCAATAAAACTCACATGGAGTAATTTATTTCGTCCACAGCTTGTAGAGAAAAATAATCGCGGGGTGCTAATGAAAGGCGATTTGAGAGGAATGATTGGCAATTAACTAATACCGAATAGCCTTCTCCACATATTCCTAATTAAGTTTATAGTATATTTCTTGATTACACCAATGTTTAGCATTCATACACTATAGCGATCAAATTTGATTGCTTATTTTTGGCCACTTTTGAAAGTTTTCATGTATCTGTGAGTTTTATTTTTGACAAATTAGCCCCCCCTGAATATATGTTTCAAAAGATGTTTTAAATCAGTATTTAATTCATTCCAGTGCATAAAACAAGTAGAAGCTAGTTATGCAAAAGTCACGTAGGCAGCTGTATTGAAGCGTAACCCTGTATTGCCTTTTTCTCATGCATTTGGTTTAAATATGACGTTTTGTCATTGCATGGTTGCAAGTAGCACAGCGTAGTGGTTATCGTGTTCAGCTTCCAACCATCGTACTCGGGTTTGATTCGCACTGGGGTTGCGATTGCGTGGAATGGAAGAATATGGAGTATATGGAACAGGAAAAAAATACACGGAGCAGTCTTTTTTTTGCTTCAAAACCTTGCATTACAGTTAGGGTTGGGGCAGCAATGCTAGCCTGAGGGATAGCAATTACATGCCCGCAGCTTTTTTGCTTACGCAAGCGATGTACCGTCACGCTTTAGTGCGGCTCCCTGCACAAGTTTTGAACAACTAGCTCATCGTCATTAAACAAGTAGAAGCTAGTCGTTCAAAAGTCACGTAGGCAGCCGCATTGAAGCGTAACCCTGTATTGCCTTTTTCTCACGCATATGGTTTAAATTTCTACATTTTGTCATTGCATTGTTGCAAGCAGTACGGTGTAGTGATTATCGTGCTCAGCTCACCTGAGGAATAGCAATCACATGCCAACAGCTTTTTCGCTTACGCAAGCGACCTACTGTTACGCTTTAGTGTGGCTACCTGCGTAAGTTTTGAATGACTCGCTCCTCGTCATAAATCAGTCTCAAAAGAGCTAAAAGCGTAGTATTTGTCTTATTCTGCATTTTGGTCAACATGCCGTTGGAGGGGACTGTAGCCCCTCCGCCCCCTGGCTCCGTTACTGGTCAATATACTTGAAATTAAACACATTAAACTGATAATGTGATAATGTTACAAAAATATAATTAATTTTTTCTAAGCCACACTCCTTTCAAACCAGAACAAATCTTTAAAATATCAACGGTATGACAACCCTAGCAATGGCATAGGCGAGTTTCCACCAAATAAGTTTATTCGATTTTGCTTATATTTTTGATTTTATTGTAGCATAACTGTGATTACATTTTACTCACCACGTTGGCTTAGCCAGTAGACCGCAAAAAGACCTTTCTGTCTTCGTGTCAAGCTGTCACATGCCCACCTGTTTACCACACACGGTGGACGCTTCACACTCTTCCTTTAATAGCTGAACGTCAAACAGGGCAAATTTTTGCATCATCCAATACCGAGGTAGCGTCTGACGGTGACGCTTTCCGGTGAGAGAAGGTTATACCTGTATGAAAATGCAACCACAACAATAACAACAACTTCAAATAGGCCTAAGTAGCCTACTTGCACCAGTCCTTCTCAGACTCAATAAAACAATTTTATGGCGAATTGACCAACGACTATGATTTGACCGTTGGTGGATTTTTTTAAAGCGATAACGCTACGATTAAATTAAATAATAAACAATAATGGAATTAACGTTATGGTTAAAGTTGGGCCTGATTTCTTCACTGGTAGCAATGGTAGGCCTGCGCCTTGCCGACTTTAAATTTGCTGTTTCTGTATCAGAATTGCTTGTTTTGTACCAAATATTTATGATTTCCTGGTCAGTTTTTTTCAGTGTTGGGAATACTCGAGTCCGAGTCCGGACTCGAGTCGGACTCGAGGCCACTTTTTAAGGACTCGGACTCGTACTCGGACTCGTGCCCTTGGGACTCGGACTCAGACTCGGACACATGGAATTTGAGAGGACTCAGACTCGGACTCGTGATTTTTGTTGCATGTCTTATTGTAATGTCTTATTACAGAGCTACTATATATCCACAAAATATAAATGTGACAAGCAATGCATCATCTTTGGCGGGGAGAGATTTCTTACCCAAATCAAAATGAAACTAATTAAATTTAGTTTTATATTTTGGCAACCGCATTTTTTCAGCGTTTTGGTGTCATTGGTTTGATCACGTTTGTTTCGATGATGCCGGTAGGTAAAATGTGCTCAAGATATCGCATGGCTGAAAAGTTCTTGAAAGGTATTCACTATTCAAGTATTCGCAGGTAGTGGAGGGAGATAATAAGTTTTGTCTGTGTTAAGTTATGTTAAATTTTACACCTGATTCTTTAATGTTACAATGGAGAATGAAAACCTAAAAAGAATTAGCTTGCATTCAAAAAATTGCTGATAAGACTGACAAAAATTACCGTATCCAGATGATAAAGCATGAAGTGTTTTTTCTATTACTCTGCAGAGCATGGCTGGTTAACTTGTTCTGTGTATGGGCTTTGGTTAGGCCTGAATTTTCTAAGGTTTTTGCAAAAAAAAATTCTTTCTGTTGGTGAGTTAGTTGGTTAAAACATGAACAGGTATATACAGCCAATTCAGCAAAAACTTATTCTTTCATTTTTCAAATTATTTGTAAACCATAAAAACAAAAATTGCATAATGCATTCACTAAATTATGTACAGATAATGACAAATGTATTTAAAACTGAGGTTCTTCTTCTGAAATAAAAATAACAATTCTAGTTTATTAGTTATGAAACGACAAAAGATACTAAACCATGGCGACAAGTGGCGCAATCAGGAGGGGCTAAAGGGCTTTCAGCCCCCTTCGCAAAATCACTTAGAAATATAATCCCAAAATTCAAGGGTTTATATAACCCAACAAATCCAAAGCTCCCCAGCAAAATCTAGTTGCGCGCTTGATCGCGAACTTAATGATCCTCAACCTTTGTCCGTAAACTGATGAAAATTATGAAGGTCCTTCTATTTTTTAGCTTCAGCTGGTCGACTTTTGGCTTTAGGTTACTTCCAAAAGTAGTTAAACTACTGAAAAAATGTTCATAAACTTGGTTCACTCAGTATTAATTGAATGCAATACTACACCACCAGTCTGCCCAGTTTCCGAAAAGATGATACTTTTTGCACGCTTTTGTCCTTTAACTGATTAATACGCAACTTAAAAGTTCTAATAAAGCTCTATTTTTTATTGGACGCTGTGACAAATCTACTGAAATAAGCTCTTTTGCTGGTTGAGCGGTAACGCGTTCATCTCTGGAGCGGGAGGTCCGAGGTTTAAATATTGGGCCAGTGAAATCGGACAAACTGTTGCCAACGACTCGCCGCCGTTACGACATTTTTTTGAAAGGAGCTGTGTTGCCCAGGCCGTATGATGTGGACATGGGCAGTGCCAACTCTTTGCACACTTCGGCGTAATATAACGAATATAAAACAAAAATTGAAAAGAGAACTATGAGTATAATGAAAGATTTGATTTGTTTAAAATTATTTTCTTAATCTGATATCCCGAAAAGTAATTAACTGCTGTGAAAAACTAGATGGGAGCTTTCTGAGTAGCAACCCCTTTGAGCGACCGACGCAAGAATCTACAGATTTCAAAAAAACAAGCACCCTAGATTAAGCCATTCAAAAAAATTAATTTTTGGGGGTACCCAGAAGTGGCACCCCCAAATTATGTCAAAGTATTTGTCTGTTAAGTAGCTGCTGATATCATAAAAAAACTAGCACCCTAGCTTGAGCTGTTCAGAAACTTCATTTTTGGAGGGTCTATTTGGGGGAGTCCCTCAGGAGACTGGTAGCCCCAAACTACGTCAAGTATTTGTGTGTTAAATATCTACTGATATCAAAAAGCACTGTCACCCTCAGTTAAGCTGTTCAAACAATTGATTTTGGGGGTCCATTTTTGGGGGGTCCCCGTAGGGGTGGCACCCCCCAAAGTATGTCAAAATACTTGTCTGTTAAGTATCTGCTGATATCAAAGAAACTAGCGCCCTAGTTATAGCGGTTTTCATTTTGTTCATTTTCAAAAAATTCAATTTTTGGGTCCGATTTTGGGATGGTTCCCAGTGGAGCGGCCCCAAAATATTTCGAAAGACAGAATTGCGTTTGCAACTCAATAACTTTACAAAAAAATTAGATTTCGATGTTTTGTAGTTTAGAAGAAGAGCGTACAAGATTTAGGAAGAAAAAAAAAGAAGAACAAAGGAAAAAAAAAGAAAAAAACCTCATTGCGGCCAAAAGTGAGTTAGTTGGGATGAAAAGGTAGCTTAAGACATATAACCGTGTGAAATATTTTTTGTCGTACTTAAGCCGTTTTTGAATGAGACCGCTTTTTACGCCAAACTTGCGAGGTGGTTTTTGGTTCCTAAAACCAAAATCACGTAACCAATTGCCTCAAAATTTGATACGAACATGCAAATCAATAGTCTCAAACTGCTGTCAAAATTTCATGTAGCTACACCTAACCGCTCTTGAGTTATAAGCAAAAGTCCGAAATTTCGCACTCATTAGTTTGAAAATGGCTAAGTAAAAACAAAATAGCACTCGACGCGAGCGTCGGTCGTTTCAATAACTTATAAAATTCTTTACAAATTCAAACAACAATGTAAGAATGTTTCATGCGACGTCACTTGCATACTTTTACTGAAAAAACTTTGTTAAAACTGAACTGGCAAAACAAAGTATACTGGTATAAAAGAAGGAAAACCTCGAATTTTGACTTTCTCGGCTATGAGGAGTTTTGCAAACTCGGGTGTAAATTAAGGCTGAAGTAGACGACTAAATTTTATCTACAAGAGCTCTTGCAAAAGCGTTAATGCAACTTTTTTTTGTGTGTAAAGGGCCTAGTTAGAAGATTGTGCAACGCTTGCAGAAACGTTGCGCAAACGTCTTCTTGCAGAATCTTCGAAAGCGTTTGTCCATACTGAAATAGCTTTGGCCAAATTTTAAATTTCACATTCCGGTTAAATTTTCGAACTTTTCGAACTCGTGATCTTCAGTTTTGGCGGACTCGGACTCGCACTCGGACTCGTGGCATTCGGACTCGGACTCGCACTCGGACTCGTGATTTTGAGTTTTGGTGGACTCAGACTCGGACTCGGACTCGTAGCTTAAGGACTCGCACTCGGACTCGGACTCGTGAAAGTGGCAATAGTCCCAACACTGGTTTTTTTGCGGCTCAACATGCGAACTTTTCAATCTGCTATGTTGCTTCCTTAATCCTTGTCCTACCAGCGTAGGTAGGCACAAATTCCTTAATCGTTCATAGCGAAGCTAACTTTTTTATTAACTAGTTAATTCGTTAAAAAGTTTTTTTTTTTTGTGCAAACGGACTAAATTAACTTGCGTTGAGTTTCGTTAACTTACGTTAAGGTTTTCATCGTTAATTTCTTGCGTTACCGTATTCATTCATCTTACCCGTAGAAGTCAGTTTGAACTGGCAACATTTGTTGCATATCAGCACGAGTTTTACAGAAAAAACGAGAAAAGGAGCGCTTTATTGCGGCAAATAATAAGCTGAAGCCTCATAGGTGTGTTAATTATTGCTGTTAGCAACTTCCAAAGATTTTCCAAGCGCAGCTTCTTTAGTGCATATGAACCTACTGTATTTTTATCTTGAAATTAGGTTTGACTGTAAAATGTAACTTCCAAAACACAAAAAGACCACCATAGCAATAAATTTTTCCTTACAATCAGCTCAACAGTGTCATTACGTGTTCTAGAAGTGAGTGAATAAAAAAAAATGTGAATTACATTCAAAATGTAAACCAATTAATGGACTTCATTAACTTCCAATAATTAAAGCTGAAAATAACGAGTTAACTTTAATGGAGGTATGAAGTTTGCAAACGGACTAGTTCTAACGAAGCTAACGTTTTGCATTAATTTGCCAACCTATGACAAGCAGTAATAACATTACCCAGGGCCTCCGAGAGGGGGGCAGGGGGGACAATGACCCCGGGGCCCATGGTGTTTAGGGGGCCCATGAGGGGGCCCATGAGTTCGAGAGGGGGCCCATCGAAATTGCATTGAGTAATAAAAGGAATTATTTGATTTCGGCCGGGAAAACAGTCGAAATTTCGGTGAAAACCTTTTTTTTTTTGAGATCACTTGACTTCGGCCAGGGGCCCATCCAATTTGAGGGGGCCCATCACATCATACTTGAGTTCGAGAGGGGGCCCATCCAATTTGAGAGTGCCAATCCATGTTTGAGCTGTCCCCGGGCCCACGCTCGGCTCTCGGCGCCCCTGACATTACCATTTATTTATTTTTTTCATCAAGCACAGCGACTGAATTATACGCATTACACTAGCAGTAATACAGTTTCGAGATAAATTATGCATGTAAAGTTCTTGATGAGGTGATGGCGATGGACTAAATGTCATCGAGACAACCATCACCTGCACTTCCGTCTCAAAATATGGGTCTGGTATCGTTACTGTTATGATCTAGATTGGCCAATTCCTGAAAAGCAGTAGGGTTGGGTCTTTTGTTGGATCAATTAAGAAACTTGAAATACGACTTAAAAAAAAAAAAAAAATTCGATGTGAAATGTAACTTAAATTTAATATTAGCGATATTGAATTTCGGAATTCGTACCGTAGTTTTTTGTACGGAAGATTTTCAAACTTGCAAAGCTTTGAATTTGATCAACCCTACTAAAAATACAAGCATACACTAAAAAAAAAGAAAAAAAATATGTACGCTAAATACACTATTTACAGTTCAAAGATGCAGCAGCTATACTCGTATAGTAGAAGATCATGACTATGTTACTAGTAAAAGCGATGAGGGATATACATTGCCTGATCCTATTCTAATGTAACGTATGTGTCAAAAGGATGCATCCCAATGCGATCGACCGGCTCGGTTGAACAACCTATCGAGCTGCTCTTCGGGTTGACTTATTAATCTATACATCCAGTTTCACGTTTACTTATGGCTACATTGGAGCTGACGCTACATCATCCCCTCCCTTTATGCTGGCGACGGCACTCCATCGTCTCCAACCAATGCAAGGGATAGCGTCCACCACTCCAACGTCCTGGCGTGCTCGCCATTGTAACCCCCGTGTCAAAAGGACGCGTCCCAATGCGGTCGACCGGCTTGGTTGAACAACCTATCGAGCTGCTCTTCGGGTTGACTTATTAATCTATACATCCAGTTTCACTTTTACTTATGGCTACATTGGAGCTGACGCTACATCATCCCCTCCCTTTATGCTGGCGACGGCACTCCATCGTCTCCAACCAATGCAAGGGAGAGTGTCCACCACTCCAACGTCCTGGCGCATTCGCCATTGTAACGTTTATGTCAAAGGGACGCGTCCTTTTGACAAAACGTTACAATGGCGAGCTCTCCAGGACGTTGGAGTGGTGGATGCTATCCCTTGCGCTTGTTGGAGACGATGGAGTGTCGTCGCCAGCGTAAAGGGAGGAGGATGATGTAGCGTCAGCTCCAACGTAGCCACAAGTAAACGTGAAACTGGATGTACAGATTAATAAGTCAACCCGGAGAGTAGCTCGATAGGTTGTTCAACCGAGCCGGTCGATCGCATTGGAATGCGTCCTTTTGACACATACGTTACACTAACAAGGTCATGGAGTCTGTTACAAAACCAAACATAAATGGAAAATATTATGAAACAGTACAATAACGATTTCAACAAATACCACGTACAGTTCAAGGATCTATAATATAACAGAATGTCGTAAAAAATGGCTGGCGTTTTATGCACAATAAAAAATGAAAAAAGAATAGCGATGACAGAAATGCAAAGCTTAATCCTATTCAAGCAAAGACAGTGGCGCTTGAAGGAAAACAAAGAAACTGTTACAAAGGTATGAATTCCCACTTTTATACAGAGTAGTTAAAAAATATTTCAAAATAAACCATATAGTAAGAATCTGGCAGCCATCAAAACTGTTTGGAAGATACGGTATTGCAAAATGTTGCCATTTTGCATAGTTGTCAGCAATATCAGGTTGTAAAATGGTACTTAGAAATTAATTGAATTTTTAAAGTTTTCTTAAATGTTCGAAATGATAATTCCTTAAGCTGTTTGTTAATGCCATTCCATATTTTTGTTCCAGAAAAAATTGTCATATTTTGACCTAATTTAGTTCTAACTCGAGGTAAGCAATAATTTCGGTTGTTTCTCAATCGTGTTCCGTGATCATGACATTGGCTAATTAACTGAAAATCGTTGGCTTTGGTTGAAGATATCATGTTATTGCTTATTCTACACATTAACTTTGCCATTTCTAGCTTATAAATGTCATTTAATTTTAAGCATTGTAACTGATGGAACAAAGGTTCAGCGAGTGCTCTATATTTAGTTCCTGTTATTAATCTGATACTTCTTTTTTGAATTATTTTCAGAGGATGTAACATAGTTTCTGAAGCACTACCCCAGCTATTCATACAATATTGAAGGTGAGAATATACTAGACTGTAGTACACCATTTTCATTGTCTGTTTATCGACGTAGTTTCTAATGTGATATAGAGCCAATGAACCTCTTGCAATTTTTGAGAAATTTGTTTTACTTGATGTTTCCAATTTAGTTTGTCGTCTATCAATATACCTAAATATTTCACGACTGATTTTTGCTTTATTTTATTATCCTCTATAACTACTTCAAATTTATGTTTGAATTGTTTCTTTGTTATTATCATGAATTCTGATTTACTGTAATTTATTGAGAGTTTGTTAATTCTCATCCAGTTAATTACTTTTTGCATGTTTTCGTTCACTTTTTGTTGCAACATTTTAGGTTGGAAATGCGTCAATGTGAGATCAGTGTCATCGGCAAACAATGCACTTTGAAATCAGAAGCCAGAGGTAAATCATTAATGTAAATTGTGAATAGCAGTTGGCCTAGGGTGGATCCCTGAGGAATACCGCAAAGCACTTTATCAACAATAACAACTCATCTTGTCCTCAGACGACAAGACAAAGAAACATTAAATTTAGGCCTGCATTAATGCAGAAAAAAACTTAAATAGTTTTGATTCATAATTCACAGGTAGACTAGATTTGGACAGTAGCATATGTACCGTCACCGAGCACTATTAGACAGGTTGCAGCTTGGGCCAGCACGCAGAATCATGAAATCGGGCGCCAGCGCACATAATCATGAAATATTGGCCAGTTTGGCGCAGAAAATGCAAATTTGGCTTTGGGCAGCGCAATCACTAAGCTAGGCTGCTGAAATCAGAAATAGGCTACTGTAGGCTGGCCACAGTGTAACTATGATATGATTTTATGCTGTGGCTTAGCAAAGGTGCGAGTAACGTAACGATAATACCATGCACTAAAGCATGTATTCTGTGGAAGCGTTAGGGACTTTGAACTTGAGTGTAGATCAGATATTCAATTAGATAGCCTACTGTACAGTACAGTACCGTAGATCTTGCAAAATAAATTTTTCATACCTGAGGCCACCCAAGTTTCTCGTTTTTTCACTGTCTAATAATATAAAATTTTTCTTCCGGAATTGTCACTGGTAAAGCGTGGTAACCAGGTAGCGGTGGCCTACCTGTACCTATACCACCCTGCACCGGTCGGTTTCTAACACTGACAGACCTTCCATGTACAAGTACAGTATTCATTAACCTACAATACTAGGCTAATTACCATGGTGGGCGCTAGTAACATATCAAAAGCGCAGCACAAAGCACAACAATCTTTTCAACCAGTAGAAGTGCAGCGCAAAGTGCGCAATTAATTAAATCTTTTTGATTTCTCAAATGCAGCACAACTTTCACAATAGGCTATACTTTTGAATTAGTTGAAGTGCAACGCAAGTGAGTAATGGCATTTTGATACCAAGTTAAAGCGCAACCTAACTTCTGCAATTGAAATTTCACAACACCCTGCAAATAGGCCTAGGCTACTGAAAATACTGTGCAGCATTTTTTTTAGTTGTTTGACAAAAAAAGAGCAAATAATTTGCTGAAGAAGGCTGACATTTTGTCAATATCACAATCAAAATATAACAGAATGAAGTTCAGTGTACTGTATAGAATGGCGCTATTAACTGTAAAAATTTTTGAAAGTGCAGCGCAATTAAAGCACAACTCATTTTAAAGAATGTGCAGTAGGCCTCAATGCAACTTCCGTGAATGCAAAAGTTGCACTTTGCTAATTGCTGTGAATACAACCAACCCTGGGTGGCAGCCACCCTGACTGTGAAACCAATAAAACTATAGGCCAAAACTGTAAAAATTAGGTTGCCCCATTTTTTGCAGAAACCCAATTTTTCTTTGTTATTCTGTTAATGGTTTTGTTAGATCAAAATTCAAAGGTTCCCATTTTCCAGTAGGCCAATTGAGTAATGTGACCTCTCCTGTTTTGGAATGACTACCAACAACCAAAGGCTTTTTTTAACTCTAAATAGTCACAAACACAATGTATACTTTGGACACCAGTTCTAACTTTGAATTGCGCCCCTAGTGGTTGTTTTTAAGTTTTTTAATTTTTCTTTTATGGAAGGGCTCAATGAGTTACCAAAAAAACCCTTCAAAAAAAGCCTAAATATTGGTATGCTTATATGTACTGAACTAAAACACAACACCAACCACTATGGGAGCTGTCCAAATTTGGACTGTGTTTTCCAAAGTTTAGTCGTTTTATGGTAGCCTACTCAGGACCATGTTTTTTGTTTGTTTACCTGGCCTATCGGTATAAAATGTACAAAAATCAGTTGTGTATCTAAGCTTTACAGTTTAAATTCATTTGATACTGTATCCAGCATATTCATAGATTCACTCATAATTAGATTGAGTCTGAAAACTTGGCTGCTTCATTTTGTGGTTAAACTTGTAAAATGTTGTGTACTCTTAAGAATTGAGCAATTTATGCTTTTCAACCGGGGAAAAAGCTTTAGGCTTATTATCATTTAAAATTGTTTAATTCAAAAGTATCAGGAATTATACTGTAAAGTAAGCTAACAGCTGAATGGTCCTAAATGCTACAGTTTGAATGTAACTCTTTTAAATTTTGCAAGTAAGCCCATGTCAGATGTTAGGAGATTAAACTGAATTATTGATGATTGTTGGGTCTGCAACTTTTTAATATGAGAAATTTGGATATGGTCTATTTCAGATTTTCCATGCTAACAGGGCATTCATTGAACCACTTAAACCCTAACCCCAACTGCTAAAATGTTGATAAGACTTTATTATTTGGTAGTTTCTGCTGCACCGGTCCGATGTCTGACATCAAATCGCTAGTGCACCGGCAGCCTTTATGTATGTTGCTTTTTTCTCTTTGATTCGATTTAAATACAGCACTTTGATTGACGTATGTGATGCGAAGTTCTGGTGGTGTAATGGTAAGCGTGCTCGCCTGCTGAACCAAGGGTTCGGGTATCGATTCGCGCTGGACACTCCTGGCAAATATAGCGCTAGAGAGCAATTTCAGTTCATAGTTCTTTTTTTTCTCTAGAACCTTTTGATTTGAGTTAAGGTTCGAGCAGTGATGGCAGCTTGAGAGATAGTAAATTGAACTGCAGAATAAAACAACCGCTGTCGCCGGTGCAGCAGCGATTAGATGTAGGAAACCGTGCCGGTGCAGCAGACACTGCCTTATTATTTTTCATAAAATTTTATCCAGTAGGAAATGGCTATTTTGCCTCTAGATGCAAAATAGTTTTTTCCCACTGTTTGGGTTAGGGTTAGGATTAGGGTTGGGGTTAGGGCTTGGGTTAGGCATAGGGTTAAGGTTAAGGCTAGAATAAAGGTTGAGGTTAGGGTTTGTGTTAGGTTTAGGGCTATTTTGGCACTGGAGGCAAAATAGCGTTTTGGAAATTTTGCCTCCAAATGGTAAAATAACATGAGGATATTTTGCCTCTAGAGGCAAAACAGCCATTGTCTTTTTGTTAATTCGGACATGAATGTAGTCCTAACCACAGCCTAAACCTAAAGCCAAATTCTTCTAAAAGTAACTCCAAACTAACCCAAACTCAAATCTTGACAATTAAAAGAGCAAATGAAAAATGCACAACTAGATTCTCATTTCTGTTTTGCTTTTGCCATCCCAAACCCTAGAATTTTATGGTGAAATACTGGTAGTCACTTTAAAGATGTTTTGTTTCGAAATTCTATTCCTGATTCTTAGCTTTAGCCTTAACCTAACTCTTCTTTTACTACATCAAAACCCTTTTTAGTCAAACCAGTTGCATCAAAATGTACTGGCTTGTTGAATGTGCCCGATAATTTGGCACACTTAGATTTAGTTGCTTGAAATAAAGCAGCAATTTGGCCTCTCAGTTTTTTTGTTTTTTTTTTATATAATGCTTGGTATTCTAGTAATATCAGATATTGCAAGCTGTAATATATGCTCTATGCCTGTCTTAGGCGCTAGGTAGCATAACAACTTTTTTGGGCTCAGTCAATATTGTAGTATATTATCACATTATTCTGTTAATATACAAGAGTTCTATTTTTGGTAAAAATGTTGCGGCTTTGTGAATTCAGATTTTTTAGCATTCATGAATTAAGCTAATTTGCATATTAGTTGTTTTAGGCTTGCAACTAGATTTGAGATGTTGGTTTGAAGTATCCAACATGCCTGGAAGAAGAAATATCACTAGACCCGCTTCATTGAGATCTCGTCCCACAATTCCAAACCGCACACAAACAACTGGAAATGAGTATGCGCATCAATCTTCTTATCTTGACAATCAGCAACTACAAAATGATGATTCAAATCCGTTTCAAGCTATGGCAAATCCACCAAAACTCTCTTCTATGAGTGGCATAGTTTTTGAGATATTTTTTCTTTGTTATTTGTTAGTGGCAATGCTGGCACAATATATCTATATTTTCAAAACAGTTTGGTGGTACCCAAGTACGTTGCCTCCTAGCAACAATACCATTAATTTTCATTTAATCGATAAAAATCTAACCACCTTTCTGATTTTCTTATTTTCTCACAGGCTACTGTGGACTCTTTTGTGGGATTACTTGAAGCCATCATCAGAAAACCTTCTTTACTTTATTTTGTGGATTGTGTCATGCTCTGTTGTTTTTGGAGTGTGGATTATACAACTATGTAGTTATGCCTTAATATTGCTAGATCACATCAAATTTTACAAGTTACTGTTTTTGCTCTATCCCTTACTACTATGGATTCCCTATAATTTGTTTATAGAAGAAGGTTATTTAAAATCATTTCCTAGCCTGTTTCGGAAGAAGCCTACAAAGCAACGGATTTTACCTGCTCTGAAACTGGCATCAATGTTGAATAGTAACCGAGAAGCCAAGAGAGATTTTGATCCTGACCAAGTGCGGGAGGATGTTCGCGAACTTTGCAAAGACTTCAATTCACGATTTGCGGAGATAGTTTTTTATTCGTTGGCATACTCCTATTATGCTGGTCTTGTCCCTATGTTCTTCACCAAATCATATCATTCCTACGACTTGAGGTGGTCTATTCAACACACGGTTTTGCTTCTTGCAAATACATTTTTAATGTTAGCTTCCTTTTTATTGCCATCACAGTATCTTCAAACATTAAGCAAATCTGCTATGCTTTTGGGAGGTTACAAGCAAGTATACGACCCAGTTAAGGTTCTTAATTCAGACACTCCTGTTCATGACTGGTCTCCATTAATTGTATTTCCGAAAGGCACCTATGTAAAATACCAGAGCAAAACTTACGAAGCCTGTGGCAAGCATAATACTGCATTTCCAGATGACAAAACACATGCAAAATTTTTCATGTTATTTCATGAACCATTGAAAATGATTAATTGGCAACTGGCGACTTTACTGGTTGTGATTGTTGGTCAAATTCACATTATTGTGTGGTCAAGTCAATGGGACCACATAATTGCACCCGCTATTTTACAATTCTTCAGTTATTATATTCTTAAGACAATTTTAAGAGACCGAATTATCTTAAGCACATTTTACAACCTCAAGCGCGATGTATAGATGTTATTAAGGAGGAAATATAGGTACACGACAACTGACTGCCAAGTAACCCTAATGTTGGCTGCCAGTTGGTTCACATCAGTTTGCGGTAATTATTTGGCTTCGTTCAGTGATTATAGCAACACATTGTGTGTGTTTTCTAGTAAATGTAATGGAATGTGAGAAACCACCGCTCTAGCGTATCAATATTAAACAAGTCGTGTTATGCTTTAACTGTGTTATCCCATGAAAACTTAGCTATGAAAAAGATCCATAGTGCTTGTGCTTATATTCATTATTTTAGTCATTTTGCCTGGCACCGTTAGGTTGTGGGAATTTTAACCCAAAAATAACTTGATCATTATCAGGATTATCCTCGAAATAATGCATGTGTTGTTCATCTCAATCCGACTGGTTTACTTAGCCTTGTTTCAGGGAGTATAGAATAATTCACAGCATGCTGTATTGCACAGTGTTTTGCTGAACTGGATATAATATCTACTGTTAATCAAGAAACACTGTATCGGTACACGTTTTTCACGTAGTTAATTTTTTTGCCGGATGGCCGTCTACACTTGGTGTGGAATTGTTTATATTTTTTGTTTATTTTAATTAATATTCAACACGTCCAGTGAATCGATTTACCAGCGTACCACCTTGACAAAGAACGAAGGAACCTGCCCTTTTGGTATATGAAGAAGAGTTGAAAAACTTTGTTGAAATAAGCAAATGGTACGCTCGTACGCTTAGGACAGCATGTCAAGGGTAGAGTAGACCCACAATCTATTCTTTTGGTTTTTCGATTTAATTACTATTTTTACGAATTGCGAGATCGTTTCTCTGACGTGAGGGTAAAATGCTAGAATTAGATGCTCTTTGCATTTTTTTTTTTCTACAGAAGGTTGCATTCGAATTAGGTTACGGGCAGTATCATTAGCTTTGGAGATAGCAAAACAATTAGGTGAAAAAAAGGGTTAATATGGCAAATGCGTTAGTATCGTCATTGTGCTTTTTAATTAAACTTGTGGTCGAAGCTACATAACTAGAACTTAATTTGATTGAAAATGAATCTCATTATGGTGTTAAATTTGTGAAAGATGTTATGTTTTGGAGCACGCTGGCGAAACAAACCTATCGTCCTACTCTCCAAAATATATTTTGCTAAAATTGATTTTATTTTTTAACGACAAAGTTTTATTCTTATTTTAGTAATAATACTGTTGAATATTATAGCTTCCATGATCTGTAAAAAATTCAACTGAAGCTATTTTCATCTATTTTGGCTTTGCTGTACTGTGTTCTGAGTTATTAGGCAAAAATTAACTTCAGTAAGCGATAGACTAAGCCGCCGAGAACCTCCACAAAATCGGAAACATGTTTAATTTTGGATAAGCATATCTTAAACTTATATTAAGTTCTCAAAAGTTATCTGCGTTAATCTCATTTCAAAGATTTGTTGAAGTGTGATGAACCTTGCACATTTTTTTGATTTTGTCCACCCATTTTGAGGTGTTCCTTTTCAATGGTTTATTGCATTACTGCTGACTATATTTTGTACTTTGAATCAGAACTTAGACTGTAAGATTTTGCAAGCGGGGACGCTTACGACGCAGCCGTGACCAAGCATTCGGAATGCGAATGAAATTTAGTGGAAATTATGTTTAAGATTAAATTCTGTCCCCTAAATCGAGTGAAGACCAAAAAAAAAAGGTCTTAACCACAATTTGGTACTATTTCGGCCGGAATTTGGGTTTTATTTGTGCTGACAGCCTTATTTTCGTCTGATCATTCAAACGCTTACTCTCATTGGAGAGAGCGCCGAGATCTCGTTGGGAGGGACGCTGAAATCTCGATGGGGGGACGCTAAATTTCGATAGGGGGACGCTTCCCCGCAAAATTTCAGTAGTGCTTTTAACTATTCGCTTGTGTCTGTGTTCTGTGTATACTATACTTTTGAGTCCCAAATTTTTTTCTCTCGAACAATTTGAGCCAGATACTCTGTCTCTCTAACACCTCCATGACACCTCACTTTGAGTTTTATTTGCGGTTGTTTTGCCAGGCAACAGGCGGTCGATTGCTTGGCGCTCACAGGAAACAAGCGTTAAAAATAATAAAAACAAAATAGTAGAATCCAACATATTCAAGACTTTTTGACTTATAATTTATCTGTAACGGTACAGCATTATATGATTCTATTTGACAAGTGATTGATAAAGTTAATTGCAAGATAAGTCGAGAGTTCGTCTCTAGCAGTAGGCTAATTCGAATACTATACTGTACTACTGATACGTTTAAAGAACTTTTGCTAAACTTGCCATTATCACTATTTTGGTTTTTGCTTAAATGACAATTTTGTGTGTAGTGTAAACATAAACGTGAATATAGCAGCAGTTTTTGCTTCAATTGTTTATTTGTTTAATTTTTTTTATATTTAGTTTAATGGCGTGCTGTATGTTGTGACTTGGCAGTAAATATTTCCAAAATATATGAAAAAATCTGCATTTCTGTTTTTAAAAATCAGTAGGTTACAGTTTAAATGCATTCTGGTGATTGCAACACATTTACGCTGAATATCTCTGCTTGGTGCTTTCGAAAAAACAGCAAATTTAGTGGACAAGAATTCGAAGAAATCCACAGGAACATTGGATCACTGGAAGCTCCTAAGCAGATCCGAATTCTTCGCAAAGTAATTACGGCAATAAAAAGTGTGCGGATCATCCAGCAGTTAGGATCTTACGCTGTTTGGTGATAGGAGGATAAATATGCACCACAAATAGCAGAGGTGGGCAAAGCGCAACCTCCGCAATTACGGAAGTTGCGTTGCGCGTTAATTTTTTATTTTGAAATATTGCGTAAGTTGCGTTGCGGATTAAAGTCTTTAAAATTTGTTGCGCTGCGCTTTCAAAATGTTTTTCGGTTAATAGCACAAGGGTGTACATTAAACTTAATTTTGCCTAATTTCAATCGTGGTACTGATACATGCCGCCCTTCTTTAGCAAATTATTTACTCTTTTGTCTAAAATCGAAAAAAATGCGGTATTTGCCTTCTGTTGTGAAATTTCAGTTGCGGTGGTTAGGTTGCACTTTAACTTAGTTCGAAAATGCGGTTACGGAATTGCGTTGCGCTGCAAATGAATGAAAAAGCTCATTACAAAAGTAGCGCTGCGCTTCAGAAATAAAAAAAATTAAATTGCGTATTTTGCGCTGCGTTTTTACTGGTTGAAAAGATCGTTGCGCTGCGTTTTTACTGGTTGAAAAGATCGTTACGCTTTGTTGCGCTGCGGTTTTGATAGCCTATAAAGTTATTCGTGCCCACCTCTGACAAATAGCAATAGTTTGCAAGCTGATTGTATTGCCTTAAGTTGACTCCTTCATATTCTCAAACTCGGGTAAATGCTTTGCCTATAAAGCTCTTTTATCATTAAGTTAGAAGGCTGTGATTTGTTGTACCTGCTGAAAGAAAGTTAGTTTGGCTCCACTGTAGACTTTGAATTCAGAAAAATTGTGGTCGTACATCTATCAATAAATTAAACCTGCAAACATAATATTAAACCATCAAAAGATTTGCGAAATTATATCCTTGCAGGCTGCAATGCATATTGGCAAGAGACCTCTCTCGCTCAAATTTAGTTGGGACCACAGGCCCAAATCATTGTTTGGTTGACCAACGTATTTTGCAAACAGAATGGATGTCATCTATCTAAGTCCGTAACCCGAAAGTCATGGGAGTACGAAAATCGGCAAGGAGTGGGCGAAACACGAAATTTTGAGTTGATGACACTACGGCCTCATTTTGAAAAAAATGACATCCTAAGTTCAACTTTTGCACGCAAGGTTAAATTTTTAAACTAAATCATAAAATGCCTAAGACAAAGTTTTTACATCACAAAACATGTTTTGTCGTTTAAATTAAATACGAGCGCAGATGCTCGAATTTTAAAGGCAAATTTCAAAATAGTTCTTGAATTTGGCAAACTTTCAAATTAGGAAATGTAATTCCTTCCTCCACCCATCTTCGCAAAATTTACGTTTTAATAGAAATTAAGCAAATATTCGACTCAAAGTCAAGTCAAATAAATTTTTTGCTTATCTTTCTGGTATAAAATAAAAAACGAGAGGGGGCATTCCACTCCTCCCTTTTGTGTAAAATAAGGTTAAGCCACCACTGCGATGAGTTCGCTGTCGATTGATTGTATTCTTTTCAGAGAAACAACTTAAATTGGAAAAACAACTTTAAACCATAAAACATACCTTCAATTAAAAAAGAGATCTAATATTGAGAAGACTACTCAAAACACTCAAACAAAGAGAAAGCCGACAAAAGGATAAGGCAAAACAATAGAGATTTACAGGACTATTGTGGGTGGCAGAGCTTGATAAAATGGTTAAGTCATCGTAGTAAATGTTTTAGGTTACGTTGGAATAAGTGGGATTTCCTCAATCGAAAGGAAGCTTTCGCGTGGGTTATCTTGTCTATACTCGTATAATTATAAGATTAAACTAGCTTTATCAAAAACAAAATCGCACAACTATAACCTATTATAGGACTTAAAAGAATTTGGCCAGTTGGTCCAGGGGTAACGCGTTCGTCTTTGCGCGGTAAGTCTGACCGTCTGAGGTTTAATACTCGGGCCGGTCGAATTGGACACAGATTTGTTAACGGCTCGTCACCTTTGCAACATTGCTTTGAAAGAAGTTGTGTTGCCGGTCCGCAATGACGCGAGATGGGTCCGTTAATTCGTTACACGCTTCGGCGTAAAACAGCGAGTATAATGAAAGACTTGAATTGATGTTTTGTACTTGAACATCAAGGTTGGCGAAGATGTGTCAAAAATAGCATTTCATTTTTGGAAATAAATTTCCTGCGTGGGCTTGCTTTGTACTAGCTGTAACTATATACTGTACTCTTCAAAATGAATATTACGCGAAAGCAACGACCAGTGAGAACAGGCGCGTAGCAAGAAATCTGCAATGGGAGATTGGCTGTTTCGTCCGACGGAGTTCATAAGGCGTCTGGGGATGAAGATCCAGCGCTCAAAAGTTTTGTATTTTTTTGGAAAATAACTTAAAGCTAGGCCTATTTTGATAAAAATTAATGAATGCTTTTAAAACGTGGCATACAAATTAGCAGTGCAAAAACGTGATCAGGCTGGTTGCATAAATAGGCTATGCCAGAGATGGAACCGGTCAGGATTTTCCCGACCCGACCGGTAAATTTTAAAATCATCGCCGGTCGACCGGTTTTTTGCAGGATTTTGTTCACTGTTCAATGTATCCAACAAAAAATTTTTAAAAGGGGGGGCATGGGTGAGGTGTTAAAATTTGTGACTTTGGACGGGGGTCTCGGGAAAAAAATGACCCAATTTTAAGACCTTTTTAGGTTAAATTTTGGTTTGAAAAACCTGTTTTGAGCAGCGCAAAATGTGCACAAAATACTCATAAAAAGAACTGAAGGACACAAGCTAAATTATTAGACGTTATTTCTAATGATGTTATGCGAAAGGCCAAAAAAAGAAGTTACAATTTTTTAGCTATTGGTGACAGATAATTTGCAATTTGCCGAGCAGCTAACACTAAACCGTTATGACATAGGCTAGAAAATATTCGAAATATAATGTGCCCAGCAGTTTGTAGAAATGCTGCTACTTCAGAACTAGCCGTGGTTAGTTAGATACACAAAAATAAGAGCTATATCTTTCTTGCCCAGTGCAGAGTGTGGTAAATTTAAGTTGTAAAAAGCTTTTCAAAGCGACAAGATTTTAGCATGTACAAAAAATCTGAAATCTGCGCCACTTCTACTCTTAAGCTGATTAAAATGATGCTAAAATGCCAGGTAGCTTAAGCCTCTTCCCATAGGTGGGCAAGTTAATGCAAAACGTTAGCTTCGTTAACAACTAGTTCGTTAACAAACTTTACATCTCCGTTAACGTTAAACCGTTATTTTCAGCTTTAGATAACGGAAGTTAATAAAGTCCGTTAATTCGTTAATATTTTGCGTGAAATTTACAGTTTTTTTATTCACTCGCTTCTAGAACATGTATTGACGCTGTTGAGCTGATTGCTGTGCCGTCGCTATAGGGGGGGGGGGAGGGGGCTGGGGGTGCGTGCCCCCCCTAACGGCTGCTTGTGCCCCCCACTTTGCTTTATTCAAAATACGGTTTTGGAAGATCACATAATGACAAAACAACAGACAATGATGTAAAAAGGAATTATTACGTTTAAACATAATTCTCCTTTGACGTTTTCTCTATTCTTTGCGAAATTGCTGGCAACCAACTGCTGTACACAAATCTAACGCAGTCACCCGTCTTATTAACACGCTTTTACGGATGTGTCGCGGAAGAGAGAAGTAAGCCTGCAAAATCGTTGGCGGTACTTGGTCGTGATTATGACATGATCAATACGTAAAAACACTTTTCAAAGACCAGTTGTTTTGATATATAGAGCACACGTCAGGTTTTGAGGTCCCAGTCAGTGGCGCAACCAAGGTGAAGGGGCTTAAGCCCTTTAGCCAAGTTACTTAGAAAATTTAACCTCAAAATACGAGCGTTTAAACGTACTTTAAACTTGACTCGAAGTAAGGAAGGGGAGGGGCTAAGCAATTTAATTCTTTGAAATGACGTCTAAGTTTTGGCAAGTTAGTCATTCATATGGCTCAAAAAAAGGTGAAATGTAATTAAAATGGCGTTAAAATCGCTATTTTTTGCTGCAAAATCACAAAATTTGCCCAGCGGCTGGGGGCTCTGCTCTCAGGCCCCTGTCCACAGTCACTAAATATTCAGAGACTATGCCCCGTTTGCGATACACTTGAGCTGCATCAATTCGTTCAGCACGGGGGATAAATCAGGCAATTTTGGGGCAAAAAAAAACAACTTTTGGTTCACACCTTCTTAGCAAAATCATGGTTGTACGTCTGGCAGGCCCGGCGCCAGGATAGCGTGACTGGGGGGGGCAGAAATAAATTTTTGGGGGGCACGAGAAATTTATTCGAGTGTGGATCAAACGAAAAAAGGTGAAGACCAAAAAAAAGGTCTTCAGTACAAAAATTTCTGCAAATTCTGGTTATCGTCTCGAAATTCTTGCGATTTTTCCCGAATTCTTAAATGAAGACCAAAAAAAAGAAGCAAAAAAAAGGTCTTCGTTCCAAAAGTTTTATGAAATTCGGTGTGAGTCCACAAAAATTATGAAAACACGGGCGGTAAACACCAAATTTGCACTCCAGTAGCCCCGAGTCTGTTAATTTCTTCGGGGCACAGTCCTCGGTTGGTTTGGGGGGCACAATTTTCGTTTGGGGGGCACGGTAATTTGGGGGGCACGGCCCAAAATGCCCCTCCGTGGCGCCGGGCTTGACGTCTGGTAGCATTCACTGCTGCAGATAAATTTTTCAACTTGATTATGGGCCGAAGACGAAATGAGCTAAGAAACGCTACCGGCCTTGTTTAAAAATTGCGTATATTTGTAGCAGTACAAGATCTGATTATCAGTGTTTATACGCAAAAAGTTCAGTTTATTTTAGTGCCCCCCCCCCCCCCCTTTTGGCTAGAGCCTCCTCACTTCGTTTGCTGTGGCGACGGCACTAGCTGATTGTAAGGAAATATTTATTGCTATGGTGGTCTTTTTGTGTTGATTTTGCAGTCTAATATAATTTCAAGAAAAAAATAGGTTCAAATGCACTGACAAAGCTGCGATCGAAAAATCTCTGGAAATTGCTAGCAACGATAATTAGTAGACTTATAAGGCTGCAGCTTATTATTTGCCACAAAAAAGAGCTTCTGTCTTCGCTTTCTTTTATAAAACTCGTGCTAATATGCAACAAGTGTTAGCAGTGCAAACTGGTTTGTACCGGTACGATAAATGATTAATTAAATGCAAGATATTAACGATAAAAACCTTAACGGAAAATAACAGAACTTAACGGGTTAATTTAGCTCGTTAACATGAAAAAACTTTTTAACGGATTAATGAGTTAATGAAAATGTTAGCTTCGTTATTAACGGATTAACGAACTTGTGCCCGACCTATGCCTCTTCCACATGCATGCTTTAGAATCTGATTACGCGACTGTAACGTATATTTTGCACTTTTTTGCTTTGTGCCCTGGCCCAAAGGGGGAAGGGGGCATGGCACAATGCCCCCTCCCTTAAACACGTCCCTGGATGTGCATGTCTTAATGGTCACAGCATATTAGTCACAGCTTGAAACCATTCAACAAGTGTTTTCAAAAGGTGTGGTTTGTAAATTTTGTTTTTTTATAAAAAGTTTTATTTATGATAAAATATATAAGTGTATTTCGGTTGGTGCTTAGATTTCTTTTAGTTGCAAGAAAGGACAATTTGACCGGTATTTCAACCGGCTTGACCGACCGGTCGAAGAATCTCGACCCGACCGGCAACCAGACCGGCCGGTCGACCCGACCGGTTTCCATCTCTGGGCTATGCGGTAGGTGGTTAATGATAAAATTTCATACTTTCTCTTATTTAAAGCTGGTAAATCATAAAATCCTATCGTTCAATAAAACTCGCAAGGAATAATCTATTTCGTCTAAGTTATATTTTGCAGAGAAAGATGATAATATTGAGGGGAGGCTAATTAACTTATACTGATTATCCCCCCTCCCTCTTTATTCCTAAGCTTATGTATATTTTTTGATGAAACCTATGTTCAGCATACTTCAACAAGCGATCAAATTTGATTGCATATTTCTGCCCATTTTTGAAAGTTGTTACTGATTTGTGAGTTTTATTTTTGACAATTAAAGTAGCCTCCTTAAATAAATATTTCAAAAGATGTTTTAAACCATTTTTGAGTCTATTCCAGTGCAAAAGACAGTCTCGAAGTGCTAAAACGTGGAATTTTTCCTATTTTGAATTTTAAGTTCAATCAATTAATCAATCAATTTGTTCTCAAACGCCAATTGCGCTGATGGAAGCACGCGAAAGACCATGTCGGTCGTCTAGTCTACAGCTCCCAACATAAAGCACACGAAAGAAAAAAAAAAAACACTCATACACACACACAAATAATACCAACTAAGCTGGGCACATCTATATACATCAGTTTCAGAATATTAAAGCAAGTATCCGGGCAGCCTATAGCAGCCTAAATTGAGCAATCCTTGCTTGTTGCTTGTCCCAATACCAGCACATATCTTTAGATTTACCCGGCTCTACATCAAATTTCATCATCAGTAGTGTACCGTGCTTAACATAACAGCAATTTTTATTGTAGAACTTCTTGGGATGCAAAAATTTATGGTATTACACTCCAGAAAACAAGTTTATCTGTGAAAGTAATATCCAAATCAAATACAAAATATTAAGGAAGATTACAGTTCTCACAAAAAATTACAGTTCTTACAGAAAGTTTCATCCTCAGTAGCTAAAGCCCCTTGCGCCCTTCCTCTCCTCTTGGCGACACGACAAAACGGGAAAACCCAGTTAGCAAAGTTGCGAACCAGTAAACAGTTTTGTTAGTTGTCGTATTTCAATGAAATTTTGTTGCAAAAATTTTCATATCATACATAGAGTTAACGAGTCACTTTTTAAAGTCTTTTTAACAGAAAGTGACGCAAGTCGAGTCATTTTCGGAAAATGAGAAAAGGACCCAAGTCAACCTTCAGAGAGTGGCTCGATTCGAGGGACGAGTCAGTTGTAAAAATCAAATTTAAAAAAATACCATTAGAAACAGTGACTTCAGCCCTCCTTTAGCCACGTCAGTCAAAGATTCATCTTCAAAATGCAAGCGCTTAAGTATATTTTCGACTTGACCTGTATGCAGCTGTATTTAACTATTCAACTGGCCGCTAAATCTTAGCAGATTCGTTCTTTTAACTTTTTTTCACAGTTCTTTAGTTCAATTTCCACATCAAATGGGTCTGGAAACGTGCTAAATATGATCCAAAAGGCGTCAAAATAGCTATATGTTAAAAAAAAATCAAAAAATTCTTTAAGCGGACTCCTCCTCCAAACTCCTCCGCTAGTGATATTCTTGAGTTGCACGGGTTTGCTCACTGCACCGCCCAGTTGAAACATTTTTCCAACTAAAATATCTTTACTTTGGTTTGAAGCTTCTAAGCAAAGCAAAATTCTCTACTAAGCAAAATCCTGGTAGCGCCCATCGTTGGAAACAAATTTAAAATGACAATTTTGGCAAGTTCTGTTGCTATGGGAATCTGTGTTTTTTCTAATGTTATCACTGCAGATGTTTACCTTTATCAAATATCAATACACCAGTACCAAAGTCAATAAGCTTTAATCTTGATGATTTGAGCTGAGAAGCCTCGTTTTGTGTGAGGATATGAGAAAATTTATTTGAAGCTATAATTCTTCATATTTCAGCAACAAACACATTTAAATTGAAGGATTGGTAATTGAAACAAAAATGGAGTTAAATGAAGAAATAAAAATGGAGTTAAATTGCAGAAATTAAACTTGAAAAGACATTTGGGACCCAGTATTTTAACAGCTATTTACTCAACAGCACGGTTAAGTCCAGCATGTCAAATTTTTTGCTGCCATAAAAATTGTCCTACCCAGAATCAAAAATGCTAAACAACAGACTGATTATATGAGCTTTATCTCTTAGTTTATACTCAGCAAATAACGCTTTAGTCAAAAAACTTTCTCTTCGTTTGTGCCGTGAAATAAAAATCGGAAAAAAAAATGTTGCAATCACCAATCGTTTTAGAAGAGCATAGCAGTGTGCAATACTGTACTTATTATTTGGATCATGTTCATGATCAAAAAATACATTAAGACAAAAATGTTTGTATATGCAACAGCAGGCGCGTAAGCAGAAGTTTGGAAGCCTGGAGTAAAGCCGGAGGCAAATGGATCTGGGGGCACAGGGGTGCCGATCTTTGTTGAGCATTGGGGGGATAATTTGCAATTTAACTCCAACTTTACCCTATTTTCAACATTGGGGGGATGAACCTCGACCACGTTTTTGTTCAGGTGAGGAAATTAAGTGAAGACCAAAAAAAAAGCAAATGGAACACTTTTTTTCCCACATTCAAGTGAAGACCAAAAAAAATAAAAAAAAAGGTCTTTATCAAAAATAGAACACTTTTTTCCCCAAATTCAGGTGAAGACCAAAAAAAAAGGTCTTCACCAAGAATAGAACACTTTTTTCCCCAAATTTAAGTGGCCACCTATGCTCAGATGAACATCGATTCAAATTATTGGGGGAATGCAGATGTGGACCATTCTAAAACTATTGGGGGGATACAGCCAAATTATTGAGGAGGATATATCCCCCATCCCCCCTTGTTTCGGCACCCCTGTGGGGGCAGAGCCCCCAGCGCTAAAAGATTTTGTATTTTTTTTTTGGAATAACTAACTCAAATTTAGTCCTATTTTGATTAAATTAATGGTATTAAAACATAGAAAGATAGAAATGGCATAGAAATTAGCAATGCAAAAACATGATTATACTAGTTGCATGAATGGGCTATGTGGGAGGTAGCTATAGCTAGAATTTCAGTTCGCTTGGTTTTTACAAGCTGGTAAGTCATAAAATTCTATACTGGTAGTTCAATAAAACTCTCAAAAAATATTCTATTTTGTATATATAATTAGGGGGCTAATAGAAGGAAGTTTGGGAGAAGTGATTGGTAATTAACTAATTTATACCAAATAGCTCCCCCCCCCCATCCTCTATTCCTAAGCTCATATATAGCTTGATGAAACCTACGTTAAACATTTTTCAATAGGGATTAAATTTGAATACCAATTTTTGGCCATATTTCAAAGTCTTTTCTGATTTTTGAGCTTTATCTTTGAGAAATCAGCCCCCTAAACAAACCTTTCAAAACATGCTTTAAATCATTTTTTGAGTCTATTCCAGAGCGAAAGACAGTCGCAGAGTGCTAAAACGTGGTAGCTTCCTTGTTCTGGATTTTGGTCTGCAGGTCAATGGGGGGATACCCCCCCTGTCTACGCTACTGGCAATAGCAATTTAAGCAGCGTAATTGTCGGGGTATTTCAATTTTTTGCAGCGAGTACCAAAAATGCTTTTGCGCTAGCTGTCTTACTTGTTGCAAATGAGAAGTAATATTATTGGCACTAACTAATTACAAAAACTCTTCTCATTCCTTGGTTTTAGGGACGTATAGTACCACAAGAAGAAGCAATAAGAATGGCTACTAAATTAGCTTACACCCTGCTAATTGGAACAACCGACGCTCGCATCGTGTGTTTCTTTGTTTTTACTCGGCCATTTTCCAACTAAGGAGTGCGAAGTTTCAGACTTTTGCTTATAACTTGAGAACAATTAAGTCTAGTTACATGAAATTTTGACAGCAGTTTGAGATTAATGAGTTGTATGTTTGTACCAAATTTATAGGCAATTGGTCACGTGACTTTGGTTTTAGGACCCGAAAATCGCCCCGCAAGTTTGGCGTAAAAAGCGGTCTCAGTCAAAAATGGATAAGTACGGCAGAAATATTTCATAGGGTTGTATGTCTTAAGCATAGGTGGGCACTAGTCCGTTAATCGTTAATCCGTTAATAACGAAGCTAATTTTTTCATTAACTCGTTAACCCGTTAAAAAGTTTTTTCATGTTAACGGACTAAATTAACTTCCGTTAAGTTCTGTTAACGGACTAAAGTAACTTCCGTTTAGTTCTGTTAACTTCCGTTAAGGTTTTTATCGTTAATACCTTGCACCATTTATTTATCGTACCGGTACAAACCAGTTTGCACTGGTAGCACTTGTTGCGTATTAGCACGAGTTTTATAGAAGAAAGCGAAGAAAGGAGCTCTTTTTTGTGGCAAATAATAACCTGCAGCTTCATAAGTCTAATTATTGCTGTTCACAATTTCGAAAGATTTTCCGATCGCAGCTTCGTTAGTGCATTTGAACTTATTTTTATCTTGAAAGTAGATTAGACTGTAAAATGTAACTTCCAAAACACAAAAAGACCACCATAGCAATAGATATTTCCTTACAATCAGCTCAACAGCGTCAATACGTGTTCTAGAAGCGAGTGAATAATAAGAAATGTGAATTACACACAAAATGTTAACGGATTAACGGACTTTATTAACTTCCGTTATCTAAAGCTAAAAATAACGGATTAACGTTAGCGGAGGTGTGAAGTTTGTTAACGGACTAGTGGTTAACGAAGCTAACGTTTTGCATTAACTTGCCCACCTATGGTCTTAAGATACCCTTTCATCCCAACCAACCCACTTTTGGCCGCGATGCGGTTCATTTCTTTTTTTTTCCTTTTTTCTTTCCATTTTTTTTCTTCCTAAGTTTTGTACGCTCTTCTTCTTGTAAACCACGAAACATCGACATCTAATTTTTGTGCAAAGTTGTTGAGCTGCAAGGGCAACTATTTCTCTCGAAATTTTTTTGGGCGAATCCCCTGGGAACCCCCCAACATGGAACCCCCAAAATTCAATTTGTTTAAAGGCTCAAGCTAAAGCGCTTGTTTTTCTTTATATCAGCGGATATTTAACAGACAAATATTTTGACATAGTTTGGAGGTGCCACCCCCTTGGGACCCTCCCAAATGGCCCAACCAAAAATCACTTTTTTGAACGCTTTTATTTCGGGTGCCACTGTTGTTTAAAATCTGTAAATATTTAGGAGACGAATGTTTTGACATAGTTTGGGGGTGCCACCCCCCCGGAGACCTGCCCAAATGGACTTCCCACAAATCAATCTTTTGAACGGCTTAACTTCAGGTGCCAGTGTTTTATGATATCAGCAGATATTTAACAGACGAATATTTTGATATAGTTTGGGGGTGCCACCCCCCCCCCCCCCCCCCCGGAGACTTGCCCAAATGGACCCCCCAAAAATCAATCTTTTGAACGGCTTAACTTCAGGTACCAGTGTAGTTTGATATCAGCAGATGTTTAACAGAAAAAACATTTTGACATAGTTTGGGGGTACCTCTCCAAGAACTCCCCTTCCCTAAATAGACCCCCCAAAATTCAATTTTTCGAATGGCTAAAGCTGGAAAGCTAACTGTTTTTAATATTAAATATTAAAGAAATATTTTGACATAGTTTAAGGGTACCACTTCCTTGGGAAACCGAGAATTGGACTACTCCGAAATCAATTTCTTTAAATCACTTGTAACAGAGCTAATTGTTTTTAATATTAAGTCTCTAAACAATAAATATTTTGGCATGGTTAAGAGGTGACACCCCTCCCCGGGAACCCCCAAATACATAGATTCCTCAAATCTTTACTTTTCATTTAAGCTAAAACCGTTTTTTCGTAGATATTTGTAGGACAAAGAATTAAAAATACAAATAATCGTCTGTTCGAGATAGAAG
The DNA here is from genome assembly GCA_963965965.1 of Trididemnum nubilum. Taxonomy (NCBI): domain Eukaryota; kingdom Metazoa; phylum Chordata; class Ascidiacea; order Aplousobranchia; family Didemnidae; genus Trididemnum; species Trididemnum nubilum. The sequence continues at coordinate 30,554,417 of OZ014475.1, read as the reverse complement.
TTTAGAATTGTTGTTATTTAGAATACAAATTTTTAGTTGTTGTTATTTAGAATGTTATTAGAAAGTTTAGAATACAAAAGGCAAAAACATAGGTCTGGGACCAATACATTGCAGAGTGTCTTATGTAAATAAATAATGTGCACTAGACATTACACGATAGCTTTGTAAGCGTTTTGAATTTACGATTTATGTATTTATAGTACTGATGATAGAAGCTTTAACCACGGACTTCTCAATATTAGACAAGTTGTTGTTAACCACTTAAGATGTTGGTTTAGCACGTAATTTGATATGATAGAATTTTCATTATGCTATTAAGATTTTTGTATTTACTCAACGTACAATGTTGCTGACAGAAACTTGTTTAACTATGTGTACCGTACAATTGGATAATCAGATATTTTTGAGTAATTGCTGATTTTACGGTGGACGAATAGTACTTTTGAGCATCACAGCATTAGCGACGCGTCGGTCATTCACTGGGTTTGCTGGCAAACTACCATCTAGTTGTTTGTGCTTTAGTTTTTAAAATTGGAAACTCCTATGGAAAAAACACTTTTGCGTTGTGCTTGTTTAGCTTCGTTCTGTAATTAAAGCAAACATGCAAATCAACAAAGTTAGGTTTGTTTATGAGACAGATAAGTAGAAAAGATTTTAGTAGGTTCAGGAATAATGTTTGAGTTTCGGCAATAATTGCTTGCCTGGGCTTGCTCTATACAGGGAATAATAGTTATACGTTTTAAAATGATTTGTTGCGCAAATACCAAAGAGCAATTGTCACTGCATTACTTGGAGAACAGGCAAAAAAATTACATCAAATCTAGTGAGTTGAAAAAATACGTATATAGATACAACCAGTTTAGTCGAAAATTAGGTGAAGCAAAAGTATTGCAGTTGAAAGGCATTCAATAAATTCAAATAAAATTCAAAAAGTTGAAAGTCATTGCACCTAGGCAACATACCCTCATTCGAAGAAATTTTGCTTCGGGGACATGCCGTTGGCAACACTATGCTCGATTTGACCGGCCCGAGATTTGAACCTTTAACTTTCCGCTCCAGAGGCGATTGCGTTTACCTATTGCTCGACCAACCATAGAATTTAAATTTTGGTTGATAACTTTTATTTGCGTATTACATCAAGTAGCAATTTACTGACCGAGAGTTAATTATACCGACATGCGAGACAGTTACATTTTCATTTTTATCAAAAAATGGAAAACAGGATCAATTTTAAAGAGGATGAAGCATCTATTTAAAACTTTGTGCAAAAAATAAAAATTAAGCCTAATCAAAAATAAGCAGTAGGCCTATATCTTCACTGGGCGATTTTTTGTAATTTTTTTAAAACTTGCTGCTTTAACCCTATTTGTACCGGGGGGGTTTGTTTTTTTAATATTTTAATATAGCTCCTAAACGAAAGCAAAGTTTTGCTTTGATGCATCCTGACTTTGAATCAAATTTAATAACACACATTTTCAGAAACTTTCGGATCAGCCGGACAACCGGAAGTGACGTCATTTTTGCCTTTGTTAGAGGCACCTAAGGAGTTTTAGGCAGTTTTGAGCACTATTCATGCTTATCAGTGCGCATATTCTATTCATTGTACTGCGTATTCATTGTCAATGCTAATCTTCTGCTGGAATAAAATATTTTATTTACTGATAAATGCATTGCATCATCATTACGTCATTGATGACGTCATAATTCAAAAATATTGATTTTTCTGCTGTTTCTCGAAATAAACTGCGTTTGCAGAAAAAAATATTCATTTTCATCAGCTGTTGAATGAAAAAATGAAACTTATACGGCAGTATTTTATAATTTTGTGAAATATACTATATTTCAGTCACAAAAAGTTAAAAAGAATAATCAACACAATATATTAACGATGATGTCATCTTGCAAGTGAAGTCATTATGCATGATGACGTCATCATTTGCAGTAACTTTATCAGAGATGTCTTTGAAATAACAAAAGTCCAAACTAAAACTAATATTTCGCAACATTTAGGCAAATTTGCATGCTGTTATAAGGATTTTCTGGTTTTAATGACGTCATCATCGCTTTCGTGACGTCACAACCTCAAAAATTTTATTTTTAAAAATTTAACAAAAAATAGCATCAGCAAGCAAAAAATCTCGATTCTATCACTTACCAATCGGTTTTTAGATAGGGGGCAAATTTGCCCCCCCCCAGTACAAATAGGGTGTAAAAATAGCCCGGTATATATAGGGTTAATGCCATTGCATCAAATCGCAGGTGTTCAGAGCAATTAGAAAAAATTAGATTTTTAACATTTGAAAGCCAATTGAAAAAATTAAATTGTTCAATTCTTCTTATAGTTACAATTTAACCCTATTTGTACCGGGGGGGGGGGCAAATTTGCCCCCCTTCTCAGTTATTTTAATATAGCGAAAGCAAAGTTTTGCTTTGATGCACCCTGACTTTGAATCAAATTTAATAACACACATTTTCAGAAACTTTCGGATCAGCCGGACAACCGGAAGTGACGTCATTTTTGCCTTTGTTAGAGGCACCTAAGGAGTTTTAGGCAGTTTTGAGCACTATTCATGCTTATCAATGCGCATATTCTATTCATTGTACTGCATATTCATTGTCAATGCTAATCTTCTGCTGGAATAAAATATTTTATTTACTGATAAATGCATTGCATCATCATTACGTCATTGATGACGTCATAATTCAAAAATATTGATTTTTCTGCTGTTTCTCGAAATAAACTGCGTTTGCAGAAAAAAATATTCATTTTCATCAGCTGTTGATTGATAAAATAAAAATTATACTGCAGTATTTTATAATTTTGTGAAATATGCTATATTTCAGTCACAAAAAGTTAAAAAGAATAATCGACACAATATATTAACGATGATGTCATCTTGCATGTGACGTCATCATGCATGATGACGTCATCATTTGTGGTAACTTTATCAGAGACGTCTTTGAAATAACAAAAGTCCAAACTGAAAATAATATTTCGCAACATTTAGGCAAATTTGCATGCTGTTATAAGGATTTTCTGGTTTTGATGACGTCATCAACGTTTTCGTGACGTCACAACCTCAAAAATTTTATTTTTAAAAATTTAACAAAAAATAGCATCAGCAAGCAAAAAATCTCGATTCTATCACTTACCAATCGGTTTTTAGATAGGGGGGCAAATTTGCCCCCCCCAGTACAAATAGGGTGTAAAAATACCTCGGTATATATAGGGTTAAGTTCAAAACACGTTTAAAACGTTGCTTTTTGGGTTTAAATTTTCTAAGTTATTAGGCCCTGGTAGGGGAAAGTAGGGTACATTGCCTTGTGCAATATTTTAGGAGTAAATAATAATCCAGTCAACGATTTTCCTAAAAGATTTTGTGTTTTGTCATAAAAATAACCAGTTGTAGAAGTACATGTACGACCAGGGAGCTCAGGCTCCCTCAATTCAAATTCAATAGTTTGTTCAATGACCATTTCTCCCAGCTAATGTGTTTTTCAAAAGTATTTTGTCGCATAAAAACTGACGAAGTGGAAGTGAATTGTAATTTAAAAATGGTATAATAGATGGTTGCGCTTACTAACCATGTTATCGCCCGGGCTGGATTTATATTGCGCGTGGCCTTTTACACTTCGGAGATTTTGCAACATCTTTCTGCCGAATACAGTTGAGGACCAAAAAAATGAAAAAAATCTCACTATCTAAGTGCTCTATCTAAGTATCCCTGGCACTGTGCCATACTATGGTAAACCAGGCCCTAGTTATAGCATTACGTCCACAAAAGGGTTAAGTGAGGGTCCGAGATCGCAAATTTAAATTTCTCTTTGGTTATAGCCTACTAATTAAATGGTTGGCAAAAATTGATTTGAGGGGGACTGGGGCCGCTGATTGTCAACATTATTCGCAGGATGCTAAAAGAAAGCGTTATACGCAAAAACTGCTAAAAGAAACTGAAACAATAGACTTTTTGTCACAATTTTGTCATAGGTGACATTTCAGTTGGGGGGGGGGGGCGGGCATCTTGATTAGATAATAATAATTTTGTGATTTAGATAATAATTTTTAAGCTCAGAAAGTGATTCTGTAACAAAATAATGCTTGAAATTGATGCTGCAGTAGTAAGCGAACCAATGTCTATGACGGAAGAACCAACGGTAATTGAAATTGAAAAAGAAACAAAAAAGTTAACTCTTGCCGTTAAGTGCAAAACATTTGAAAACTTGGAGCAACAGAGAATGGAAGAAGAGTTTTGCGATGTGGTATTGCAAGTTGAAGACAAGGAATTCCCTGCTCATAGATGTGTGCTTGCGGCTTCCAGTGATTATTTCATGAAAATGTTTACAATTGACATGAAAGAGAAACACAGTAAAAATGTCCCAATTAAAACTATAACAGCAACAGCAATGCGTGAGATTTTGAGGTCACTTTATACGAATGAAATCATCTTTACTCTGGAAAATCTTGGTGAAATTATTCACGCTGCATCGTTGATGCAACTTGAGGGAGTTATCAACACAGCGACCAGTTACACGGAGAAAGTCATTGACACCACAAATTGCTTCTGGTTTCGGGATTTGATGTCAAAGCAACCTTGTAAAGACATTGAAGAAGAGATAAGTTGCTATTTCCTACAAAACATGGAGCGTATTTCAGCTCTACCAGAGTATAACGAACTGAGTTTCAATGAACTTGATATGTTATTTTCATCTGATGACCTAAATGTGAAAAACGAAAAAATCGTGTTTGAACTGCTTTTAAAATGGATAAACGAGGATCAAGAGTCTAGAAAGGAGCACTTTCCTGCCTTGTTCAAACACGTTCGACTTTCGTTTATTCCCATTGACGGTATATTGAAAAACGTTATGACTAGCAACTTGGTCAAACAGTTTCACGAATGTCGTGACTTGGTAGACGCAGCTATGGAATATCACATCAAGCCAACGTACAATGCTGCACCACGATTTCGCAAGTGTTTCATTCCAGCCCCTGACACGCTCATGCTGCTTCCTTACAGACGAAGTTACCAAGCAATGTATAATGTTCTAAACCCGTCATGGCAAAAATTTAGGTTTGAGGGGTTGTCCAATGGTACTGTTTGGCAAGGTTGTGCCGTAGCAAACAAGCATCCGGTATCTATTTTATGCGGTGGTAAAGATAATTCTTCTCGTTGCACCAATTTAGTTTATCGATTTGATGGCATTCGTTGGTTGAGCTTGCCATCTATCAATGAATGTAGGTGTGGGGCTGCAGCTGTGCTTTTCAACAAAGATGTGTTTATATTTGGAGGAGAAAAACGATATGTGGATCACATCGATCGTAACAGCACTCTTGAAAATTCTGGTTTTTGTCAATCTTATGAGAAGTTAGCTGAAGGATCTTTAAGCTGGGAAATCGGTGAAAACTTGCACGCTTGCCGTTCGTATTTTGCAGCTCAAACAGTTGGAGAAAAGATCTATCTCATTGGTGGCTATCAGTACCAGCAATCTTCCCAAAATTTTAGCTTCTTTTACAAACCAGTGACTGGCAGCACAGTAATTTTTTCTCCCTCCGAAAACAAATGGAATGTTGCTGCGTCGTTGAATGATGCCAGGGCAGAATTCGGCTGCACAGTCGTTCGTTCAAAAATTTACGTGTTTGGCGGACAGGACATGAATATGGATCCTATCAGCAGCGTTGAAATTCTCAACATCGATGAAAACCTCTGGACTCGTGTAGGCTCTGTTTCACTATCTGGTCCCATGTCGGCTTGTTGCATTGACGAACGTACATACTTGTTGTGTGCTTCAAAGAAACAAATACTTCTATACAAAGATGCTAAAAAAGGAAAGCAATGCAGTTCTTCCGCCATAGACAGCAACATCCCAGAAGGAAATACTTTGCTGCCATTTGCACAACAGTTCTATATCAACCCAGTAATGAAGATCCATAGCGTATTATTTATTAAAAGAGAAGCAAGTTGAATTATACTTACTGTAACTTAACCAGTAATGAAGAATAATTTTCTCGAAGTATCGGAATCAGTAATTTTCAAAATTATGCCATGTAGTTTACAGCAATTCTTTTCTAAAGCACAAGTTTAGTTAGTGACGATCGGTGAGGGGCATCAGGGTATTCTTTGAATACCCAAACAAAATCATCTCATGTGTATTTATAAAAGTAATATATCTTTTAAATAGTATTTTATACTTTGGTTATTTTTGCTTTCATGGCTAGTTGGCCACAAGCATAGCGTATTCTGCGTAGCAATTGGCGAAACTTAGTGGCAGGCAGTCAATTATTTGAGTTTTGGCATTGTGGCGCTAAACGTTGGTATGCAGTCGCTGTAGCTTGAATGCGCTGAAAGGTATCAAAGCGAAGTTGTGAAAACCCAAAATGGCGTGGTAAAGTGAAACCATGTAACGCCCCGCCTCTGTATTAACCAATCAAATTTGGTCAAGTGAAGAAACGTCACGATTGACGTCATCGTGGGTTTTCAGATAGCGAGCGTGATTACCTTGCCTTCAACTGCCTGCGCTTGCGGTTGCGCGATCGACCGTTACAGACCTGTCAATTAAATTAACTACCCTGAAACATAATAATACTTTCTCCGTATCAAACAATTGACAGTAAAAGACTTGCAAGGTTTTTTAGCAAAAATAACCTAATAAGAGGAAAACTTAAAATTCGTCAAAGTAAATTACAACAGCAATATAACACAAAGAATGCTGTGGATAGTTTATAGGGATGTTCCTTCACTCAAAAAACTTTTGAAGAAAAAAACAGCAGTCGTTGCTGCTGGTAGACCCAAATCCGTTGAAAGATCGTTTTCTGCCTTAAAACGTATCAAATCATTTTCTCAAAATAAAATGGAACAAGACAGACTTTCAGATTTAGGCCTTACATACATCGAGTCACAATCACTGACAGGAGTCATGGAAACCAAATCTTTTCAGGATTCAGTAATAACAGAATTTGCTTCAGCGGAAAAGCGAATGGAATTTACTTTCAAATGACTTTCTTGCATCTGCAGTAATTCTGAAACTTTGCCGATTTTAGTGTTTTGCCTTTTGTAGTAAACAGTTTTGTTTGAATAGCTAATCAAATGGCCAAAGCTGTTTCAGCTTGTACTATTTCTTTGCTTTTTGCAGGCAACTGATCATTGGATGAGGTAAAGGCGTGTTAAAACTTTTAATCAATTGCTTGAATTGAGTGTAGAAGTTATAGTTTATCTTTTTCATATTTCTACGCCTTCACTATACTCATTTCACTCAACAGCTGAAGCGAGACGAGAAAAATTAACTTCAGCTACGCTACCCTCAATTTGAGCCAAAACTTTTTACTCCCAAACGTGTTTTTGCTACTAACCCCAGTCAAACTTTGTCTTTCAATTTTGTTTTTAAATGGTACAGTACAAAAACAGTATAAATATCAAATGCCATCTATACGTATGGACATAATTCCATATGCGCAGACCGGATGCGTAATTACTTCATGTACGAAAATAAACGACGCAATAAATTTGTAATTGAATACCCAAAACTTTTTGCCACCGATCGTCACTGAGTTTAGTTGTAGGTCTAGTATCACTTAATTTGTGTACTGTATATTGCGTATAACCGTGCTAAAAATGAGAACAATTTTCTGCAGCGTGTTATTTGCTAAATGCATGTACTACAAACTGTTTTATTGCTTAATTTCCGTTAGTGCATATTGCACGTCGCAACATCCAAATATTATCGCTTTTACTATTTTTATTGTTAAAAACATGCTTTTTAGCATGTTAAAATTAGTTATCTCAATAAATTGTCCGCCAACAACCTACGCGCTCATTTTGTGCAGCAATCATGGGAACAAAAGAGGAACTATTCGATTCTCACTTAAACTAGTGATGCAGAAACGCAGCTTTTTTTTTTATCTTTGAGACGCCACAAAAACTCTAGATATTTCGTCATGAAATGAATGCGCTTTATATCGTAAAAAGTGGGACTCCATTCATTTTTTTTTCATTCAATTAACTTAAAACGTTATTTTTTTGATTTTAAGAAAGTCGTAAATCGCCTTGACAGTAGCCTGCTTGCCGATGCCAATGCTCGCCATGCGAGTGACGAACACGTAATCTAGTAATCTGTTCGACGCGACGACGCCTGCATGAGTTGCAACTAACGTCCCGATTCGCTATCACTGCATCTGAAAAAAAAAAAAAAAAAATGAAACGAATTTATGCTAAGTAAATTCTTGTTTTGGTTAAAAATTCGCAGAAAATGTGCTTGTGAGTGCGAATGCTAAAATAGATTGTATATGGTGTGATTACACTTATTTGTATATAAGAACAGTTTTATAAGAACACGATGCTATTTTTACTCAAAATTTAAGAACAAATTAAGAACAATGCCAGTCTCAGCAACAAAAAATAATATTAAGATCAATCGAAACAGAAGAATTTCAAATCAAAAACGAATCTAGATTTTATACTGATTCAAAACGATGAAATTTGAGTGATTTCGTGACATTTAAAAGCAAAATTGCTACTATTCTGAAATTGTTACAGTAAGTGCTGTTTTGCGCATTGCGCAGGCAACTAAAGTTTTTTTGGTTTTCGTTTAACTAAAAATGCTCGCTTTTTCGCTTTTGAAATTTGACCATGTTGCAAAAACAGCAAAAAAAGCGTTTACTCAAGCAGACGGAGCATTGAAATAAAACAGATTTACAAACATTGTCGCCCAAGTTGACATTCATGCTCGCTAATTTCAAGAACAAATGAGGCTAAAATTCGCAAAATTTAACAGCCAGCCTCAAATCAAAATTTTCTGGTTCTTAAAAAACATGAAGTCCATCACGTGAAATGTTTCAGTCTAATGATTGTGTTCTGTACTTTTATAAATAATTAGTCAAGGTTTTCTTGTTGGCCTAAAGTTTGGTTTTATTTTGCAGTTTATATTCTTACTGCACCCTGCTTAATTAGTGCCATTTCTGTATGCTTGGTAGATGCTCAATTTTTGGCTCAGCTGTTCGTGTGTCAACCGCTTCACTACTATTTCATAATGTTGGAAAAGTGATCAAATAATCACAAGTTTAATTCAAGCAATTTTCATATATTGTATATTGTATTTTTGCAATGTAGTAGCGAATTTGCAGCCGAGTACTATAATTTTGTTTGTTCTTCAATATTCCATTGACATACAACTGCTTTACGTCATAATGTGTGGAAAATTGGTCATTTTCGTCAAGTTGTTTACCTACTCATTTAGATCACCAAAGACAATGAGATAAGTTAATTCTCGATTACAACGGTATTGACCCTTCTCTTTATATACAGCGAGTTATTATAATTTATAATTATATAAAAAATTTTCAATGGTATGACCCTTTTTTTTATATACTGTGAGTTATTATGATTTATAATTATATGAAAAATTTTCAATGATTAATCAATCAAATAAAATATTTTACGCAGCATGATATATAGGCTTGCATTAAGCCGGTAAAGCACTTGAGAGTTTGAAGTTCGATTGCCACTTAAAGCGTTCATGATTTAAACAAAAATGGCATTACGTAGTATTGCCATAGGTGGGCAAGTTAATGCAAAACGTTAGCTTCGTTAACCACTAGTCCGTTAACAAACTTCACACCTCCGCTAACGTTAATTCGTTATTTTTAGGTTTAATTAACGGAAGTTAATAAAGTCCGTTAATCCGTTAATATTTTGCGTGTAATTCACATTTCTTTTTATTCACTCGCTTCTAGAACACGTATTGACGCTGTTGAGCTGATTGTAAGGAAATATCTATTGCTATGGTGGTTTTTTGGGTTTTGGATTACGTTTTACAGTCTAATCTACTTTCAAGATAAAAATAAGTTCAAATGCACTAACGAAGCTGCGATCGGAAAATCTTTCGAAATTGTGAACAGCGATAATTACTCTGAGACTGCAGGTTATTATTTGTCACAAAAAAGAGCTCCTTTCTTCGCTTTCTTCTATAAAACTCGTGCTAATACGCAACAAGTGCTACCAGTGCAAACTGGTTTGTACCGGTACGATGAATGAATTGTGCAAGATATTAACAACAAAACTTTAACGGAAGTTAACAGAACATAACGGAAGTTACTTTAGTCCGTTAACAGAACTTAACGGAGGTTACTTTAGTCCGTTAACAGAACTTAACGGAAGTTAATTTAGTCCGTTAACATGAAAAAACTTTTTAACGGATTAACGATCTCAAGAAAAAGTTAGCTTCGTTATTGACGGATTAACGATTAACGGACTTGTGCCCACCTATGAGCATTGGTATATTTTTGAAGCATAAAATCTGGACAAAGTGAAAAGAAAAAAGAAAAGGACTCCATTTCAGAAAAACTGCATTTCTCGGCAAATTTAAGATGAAGACCATAAAACGGTTTTAGCACCTCGGGAATACTGCACTGTAAAACGAAGGAAAATCGCCTCTTTTTCCATTATAATATGCAGTTTGTACATTAGTCAAAGTATAGACCGCTCCAGCGTAATGCTACAAACAGTATAAAGATAAAAATAACTTTCTATAATTACGGTGCAATCCTGGATTTGCTTTTGGGTCTGGGCGACCATTAAGTATAAAGTAATATATACTTTGCACCAGTACTTAAATTGTAGGGAGGACGCGAGGGGACGCATCCCCCATCGAGATTTAGCGCCATCCCATCGAGATTTAGGCGTCCTCCCATCGAGAGTTGAGCGCTGGATGACCAGAGGAAAAATAGCCAGCTAGGACTAAAAAATCGTACAAATTTCCTGCCAAATTGCGGCGAAGACCTTTTTTTTTTTTTGGTCTTCACTTGATTTCGGGGAAAAATGACTTCAATTTCCGGCAAAGGCTTTTTTTTGGTCTTCATTCAATTTCGGCGACAGAAATACATCATTTCCACTAACCTTTTTGTAAAGTTGGTTAAGGCTGCAAAAGCGTCTCCCCCATGCAAAATTGTACAACTTAAGTACTGCTTTGCACCCACCAACCTTTGATGCCCGGTTGGGGACCAGCTGACAAAAAAATCTGTTTTAAACTGTTTCACGGTACAAACAAAAAGATTGCCGAACTCTGATTAAGATAATTATCATGGTAAGAAAGCTGCGCGATTCGAAGCCATGCAGATGCGTTGTTATGGCGAAACTCAACATAATTCAAGCAGTACAGAATAATATTGCTTTTGCACATTAATCTATTTTATTGCGTTGTGCAGCTTACATTGCCACTGAGTAAAACTTTCACAAGCTCGGCTCAATCCAGATTCAACCCCACCTAACCTCACTTTATGGTTACTGCCTTACATGAAACATGAAAAATACAAATCAATGATGAATAAGAAAGTACGTAGCTGAAAGGGTCCATGACAATGATGTAGAATTACAACTCAAATGGGTGAAATAACAAGTTACGGTATTGTTTGTGCTTTTGCTTGAAAGAGTGAAAGAGATTCAAACAAGCCGCAAATTCAGTGGACAAGGATTCGACGAAATATACAAGAACATTAAATCACTGGAAACTCCAAAGCAGGTGCGGATTTCTCCAACCACGAAGTAGTCATTGCACTAAAAAGTGGGCTGACCGTCCACTGTCGTCCGGTGACAAGAAGATAAACATGCGCTGCAAAAACAACAAATTGTGTTTCATTTGTTGCAATCTCTTGGCTGAGACTGCTCTAGTTATATGGCAGACTTCTTAAAATAATTTAATGCGCAGCAAGGACCAGAAAGCAGCAGTGTCTCTTATAGTAGGGTGGGGTAAAAAGTCCAGTGGGGTAAGAAGCCTTTGGCCATTATTTGCTCACTTACTGAGCGTAACAGTGTCATACTACCACACTATTACTGTGTTTATCTAACTATGTTTTAGACCATATTTGGAGTGAAGGAAAAAGAAGCGGGTTAATGTTACGATTAAAAACAACATTTTTACTCTTTTTATGTAAGCATAACTGGTTAATTGATGAGCTATTTGATCGCCTTCAAGGCTTCCAATTAATTTGTTTCTTTTCAGTGAGAGGGAAAACCATAATTGATTTAAGATTCGGTTATTATTTTTGATCAATTGCCTCAACCTTTAAAATAAATTCAGCATAATCAAAAATGGCTACTGGTGGGGTAAAACGCCTCCAAATATGTGGGGTATAACGCCTCCAGTAGGCGTTTTATCCCATTGATATATTTCGTCCTTACTTCAAAAAAAAATCAAATCTAAGTGCATAAAAATTCTTTGAAATAATAGTGAGTAACATGAAATTCGACGCCAAAGCGCATTTTATATTAAATAGACGGTAGCATTACCGGGGAGCGCCTCTAGTGGGAGCGAAGATTTCCAATTTTTAACGCAAAAGCATTAGTGTTCTCCGCACTAAAGCTGGTAATGCCCATGGTATTACAATAAGTAGGCAAAGGTTATAAAGCCAAATGAGGCCAAAAAAGAGGAAAATTGTATTGGCAAACCAGCACCATACAGCGCATTTTTTTTCTGTTTGAAGATAGCAAGCAGTACGTGGTATCAAACGTCAATTATCATAAAGAATAATAGGGAGCACTTATTTTTCAAAACCAATCATTTTCGGGTGCAGACGGGGGTTGTTCATATGTTTTTGCAAATTGTGCATTTCATTCGGCCTTAATTTGTTACAATATACATTGCTATTTGCTAGACAGGTGGGCAGGTGGCAGCTTGGCTCGAAGACCGAAAGGTCCCTTTGTTGTGTCCTGGCCCAGGCAACTTGGTGAATAAAATGTAATTATAATTATTATAAAATTGAAATATTATTATGCTAATTTGCTTGAATAATAACGGCAATCTGCGATTTTCTCCAATGGCCTAAGTGAAAAACGCGCTTTTTTGTATACGCTGTTGCATCGTGAAATAAAATAAAATCGTGAAACCACTTTAATTCTATTCCTTATCATTTATTTCTTTTTTTATGTGTCTGCTGCAAGAATGACGGCAGCGCTTCAACCTGTTATCACTAAACCTTTGTACAGTAGTTTGATCCAAATTGCCTCAATAAAAACTTTCCGATTTGCGTATGCTTTAGTCATAGCAAAAAATTTTGTTCCTCTCCTTTTTTTATTTCTGGCTGCGCCGATGGTAGTAGCCAAGCAGATGAAATTGAACCTCCCGATATGGACAGGGGTGCCGAAACCCGGGGGTAGTACTTAAATTGTAAAATTTTGCATGGTGGGACGCTTTTTCAGCGTCGACTAAATCTTAGTAAAGAACAGGCACGTAGCCAGGATTTTTTGGGAGTTTGTTCCGTGAACGAACTTGACCCAAATTTTCGTTGTTCCTGAATTGGATTCGTGCGATTATTCTGCGCAAATTAGCTGATCTCAAAAAAAAAAAAAAACAGGTCTTCGCCGAAATCGGAAACTTTTTTCTGGCCGAAATCGCGAATTTAAGCGGTTTTTCCGGCCAAAAACGGTAACTTTTTCCTCCCATAATCCAGCGCTCAATTCTCGATGGGGGGGACGCCTAGATCTCGATGGGGGACGCTCAGTCTCGATGGGGGACGCGTCCCCCCCGTCCCCCCTTCAAGTTAAGTACTGCCTGGGGGGGGGGATGAGGGAATATATCCTCCCAATAATTTGACTGCATCCCCCCCAATAATTTGGCTATGGTCTACATCTGCATCCCCCTCAATAATTTGAGTATGGTCTGCATCTTAGCGCTGGATGATGTTTGGACCTTTTTCTGGTCTTCACCACAAAACGCTTCAATTTCCGGTGATGACTTTTTTTGTTCTTCACTTATTGTGTTTACGTGAATAAAATTGTGCTCGAGCTTCATCCACCCCAATGTTGAGAATGAGGCAAAAGTGGGCTAAAATTGCAAATTATCCCCCCCAATGCTCATCAAAAATCGGCACCACTGAATATGGGGTTAAAACAAAATAATGCATTTTGCAGTTAGAACAAGAAAATCTATGAATGTTTATTGAAAAGCTACCTCGCGCAGTTGGAGTTAATCTGCAATTTTAGTTTAAGATGCAAGTATTAGCAAAGATAAAAAAATGATTAAGGCGGCAAAATGTCAAATATTAGCTCGGTTATTATAAAATAATTAAATAAGTTTTGTTCAGATGTTATTCAACAATCGTGGTTGATTGAATAAGTTTTTGATCAGTTATTATTTTAGAGTAATTAAATAAGTTTGTTCAAATGTTATTCTAATTGATTAGATAAGTTTAGTTCAAATGCCAGGCCTATTCTCGAATAGATTTAGTATCACAGATTGCAGAGGTATGCTAAGATACTGTGGTATTACAAGATTCGCATAGGCTAGGAAAAACGTTTGGTGGATAATCGGTACCGGCAAAGTCCAAAGCATAACAATTTTGTTAAGTCATAGCGCTCAGTCAATTTCTTGACCGAACTACCACCAAGCAAAACAGTCGTGCGAAAAAAAAAAAATCTTCTCTGAAGCAAAAAGAAATTTGAGAGTAAAATAACCCTCCATGCAATGCTCAGGATAGCGCTATTTCGGTCAATACCAAACCTCGTCAGCTGAGCTGGCATGAATCGAAATGAGTAAAAAACTAAAATTTTTCTCACTATTATAGAATTTCCAGTCGCCGAAAACAGGCCAAGCCATAAAAAAATATAGAGGTTCTATTAATAGTGAGAAAAATTTTAGTTTTTTACTCATTTCGATTCATGCCAGCTCAGCTGACGAGGTTTGGTATTGACCGAAATAGCGCTATCCTGAGCATTGCATGGAGGGTTATTTTACTCTCAAATTTCTTTTTGCTTCAGAGAAGATTTTTTTTTTTTCGCACGACTGTTTTGCTTGGTGGTAGTTCGGTCAAGAAATTGACTGAGCGCTATGACTAAACAAAATTGTTATGCTTTGGACTTTGCCGGTACCGATTATCCACCAAACGTTTTTCCTAGCCTATGCGAATCTTGTAATTATGATGGCTAAATAGTGATCCTCGGTTAGCAGTAATGCGACTGAGCAGATTAGTGCCACCCAGGTCTTTTCGACGGAATTGATGTTTGTGATCCCCTATTTTGTGGCTGATCCCATCTTTTCTTGATGAATTTTTAGATCTATCCACTAATACTGTGGTATTTTGCGGAAGATAATAATATTGTTAGACATTGAAAAAGAGTAGAAATTTAGTTCTTATCGGATACATCGTGCTCGGGACATTTCGTATTAATTTACACATAATTACGCTAGTTATTAATTTTTTTAGAACCATTGCATATAGGAGGACGATGCAAGTCCTCGGCCAAGGACTCGAAGATGCCTGTGAACCTCGAAATGATCCTGATATTCTCAAAGTATTGCAATGTTTCGTGTGGTCAAAGACTCTTTTTCTAATCTACAATCAAAACTTTTGACAGATGACGTCATCAAAGCGTTTGTGACATCATCACTTTGATTTAAGCAATTTTCGGTTTGGAGCCAAAAAGCTAACACTCATTTACAATTTGAGCCATCAATACAAAATACGTCATATTTCCAAATCTTAAAATTTGGTAATGACATCACCAACAATGACGTCATCAATTTTTAAATGAATTTGTTTATACCTGCACTTGTAAATCAATTACAATTCAAAGTTTGGCTCTTCTATAACTTTTGGATTGATTGTTGGACGGTAAAGACTCTTTGACACTAGATGGCAGACTTTTACGGCTGAAAAAGAGGGAAGTCTTCTGTAGTTTTTGCAAAAAGTTTTCCGAAAAAGTCTCATGTCCAAAACATAAGGATTTTTTTTTTGGTGGCTCAGGACATGGTCCTGAGTCATCGCGCCAAATTTCAGCTCATAAATTTTTTTCGGGTTTCAATGTATTTTGTCGTATTTCTACCGGACTATATAGCAGCGAATAACATGTTGCTCTTGCAATAGAATATGCCATTACTGCGTACGTATCTCCTCCAAGTTCTTAAACACCAGTTCTTAACCGCTCGATCTGCTTTTTCATCAAAGTTGGATGAAATCACCGCAGGGATGTTAATCACCTACCATTTCTACAAAATTTCCAGAAATGTTTGTAACTCGGTCGATTGATAAATTTTCCTGTCGTATCTTTACAGAAGGGAATTATTTTAGTGGTTTAGGGCCGAGCGTGTGTGATAAAAACACTGAATACTTCAGAGCTATAAGAGCCAAGACAGAAGTGTACAGAAACTGAATATTGTATGCCATCGTGTTAAAACCTTACCTTATTTAAGTGATTTAAACTATTTCTTATTGCCTGTTATTTGTGTAAAAAATGCGACGAGGAATTCAACTTCCTAGAGTAACTTCCAAGGGTATAACTTCTTAAAGTAGTTTCTAAAGCGCTGGTTTGACCAACCAGCGCTCTAAAATGCTTTTTTTTTTAGGGGAGCAGGCCAACAACCAATTGAATTTTGAATTGCTTACTTGTTTACCGTTTAAGCCTGCTGGTGCCGATTGTAACCAGTACCAATACTTTAAAAGCTTGAATAGTAACTTTCGCAAATAAAGCTGAATTAAATTTCATTATTGGGTACCGTATTCAAATGCCATCGTTCTTTTTGCTAGATATTTTTCTAAAGTAGCGGCAGCGACAAGCAGCAGCGACAAGCGGCAGCGGCCGCTATTTTGTATGCAAGTAGCGGCAGCGGCGCTACTTTTTTATTTAAGTAGCGACAAGCGGCAGCGCCGCTGCTTTTTTTTGCCAAACAGCGGCAGCGGCACTACTTTTCAAGTAGCGGGTGCCCAGATCTGCTTAAACATCAAGGTATGCATATGTCAAAAACAGCATTTCATTTTTGCAAACAAGTTTCTTATTTGGGCATGCTTTGTCCTGTAGCTATAGCTATATACTGTGCTCGTCGAAATGAATATTGTGCGAAAGCAACGACCAGTGAGAATAGGCACGTAGCAAGACATCTGCAATGAGAGATGAGCTGTTTCGGCTGCTGGAGGTCATTTGGGGTTTGGAGGCGAAGCTCCAGCGCTAGAACGCTTTAACTTTTTTGTAAAAGAACTTAAGTTTAGGTGTATTTTGATAAAAGTTTATGAATGCTTTTAAAGCGTTGCACAGAAATTATCAGCGCAAAAACATGATTAAGCTAGTTGCATAAATAGGCTATGTGGGAGGTGGCTGAAGAAAAAAATGTATATTTTCTCTTATTCAAAGCTGGTAAATCATAAAATTCTACGGTTCAACAAAATTCACTTGGAGTAATCTATTTTGTCTATAGTTGATAGAGAAAGATAATAATATTGAGGGGAGGGTAATTAAATATTATTGATTAATTCTCTTCCTTATTCCTGAGCTTGTATATATTTTTTGATGAAACTTAGCTTTAGCATTCTTCAACAAGCGATCAAATTTGATTGCATATTTTGGCTATTTTTGAAGGTTTTTACTGATTTGTGAGTTTTATTTTTTACAATTAAAGTAGCCCCATTGAATGCATGTTTTAAAAATGCGTTAAATCATTTTCGAGTCCATTATAGTGCAAAAGACAGTCTCAGCAGTGCTAAAAACGTAGTATTTTTCTAATTTTGAATTTTAAATGATAGGTTAATGAAAGTCTATGGACTCCTGCGCCTCCCGGCGACGCTTCTCACAGGGAAAATTCAGTTGGCAAAGTTGCGAACTACTTGGAGATAGTTTGGTTGTCGCATTTCAATAAAATTTTATGCAAAAATTTTCTTATCATACATAAAGGTTTACGAGTCACTTCTTATGTGACTCGAGTCGATTCACTTGAGTGTGGTGACTCGAGTAAAGTCTTTTAAACACAAAGTAACACGAGTCGAGTCATTTAAAAAATGACTGAAGTCGAGTCACGATCAGTCACAAAAAAACAATAAATTAAAAAACATATTTTTGGAAACATTGACCTTAACCAGAGGTGGAGTCCTCAAGAACGTTTTTGTCCTCGAAGACACATTTTAAAGTCCTTGGCCTTGGATTTGGCTTCAAAAGTCAAGTCCTTGGCCTCGAAGCCTCTAGTCTTCGAAAATTGCCCTGTACTCGGCTCGAGGACAGCACTATTTTTTGAACAGTTGAAAATTCTTTGAAAAACGCCAGAAACCTCGCGGAAAATTTGCGAACACCTTTTTTGTTTTTCCACCTGGTGTTAAAATCATTAAAAATAATCTGCCCTGCTTTCAACTAATCACTGAAAACCCAATTTTAAATCTTTGTTTGTGCATTTGTGTCTGGTTAATTATTGGATTTCGCAATCTTGTGACTTAAATCAAAAAGATTATTTGTCATTGCCTAATCGGTGTTTAAGTTAAATTAATGAGTAATTATTATCCTTTGTTAAAAATAAGCTGCTAATTAGCTCATCTTCAAAGGCGCATCTTTAAAGTCCTTCAAAGGCTAATTAGACCGTATTAAGAATTGTTGTGTTTAGAATGTTCTTTTTGTGCTTTATTGTGTAGACTGGCAGCTGACAACGTTTGTTTGTTAATTTCTGGCCTTTGATGGTCTGTGTTATTGTTAAATGCTGCTTAACTTGGGTAAATTTCGTTTTGCGATCCCTTACCCTTACCCCTTCCCTTCCTCTCCATCCTTGTTTATGGAGTTTACTATTGATTGTAAGGGAACAGAGTTGTATATTGGAAGAAAGGCCCTGAATTGGCCTTTACATCGTAATTTGAGACTACTTCGTTTTTTCTGTATTTTTCTTTATTCAATATAATAATAAATTCCATTAAAAATCAAGAAAATCAAGTGCTCAATTGTGAGAAGGAATAAGGGATTGGCAGAGTTTGGCATAGCTCTTCTACACGTTATTGAAGTTGGCTATAATACTCCGCATCGTCGCCATGCAGAAAACACAAAACGGTTCGGTTTGGCAAGTCTTGGCAGATATTCAAATTTAAGAATTAAGCTTTAACGAGAAACCATTTGGCAAACTGACACATATCGCAAGACCGGGTTAGAAAGACTTTATCGTTTGTAACAGTTGGAGCATAGGCGTCGCCAAAGGGGAAGGGGGAGACCATAAACCCCCTCCCACCAATTAAAATTTCCCAATGACAAAAATGTGCCGAAAAAGCGTACTGTTTCTTCAGTTTCAGTTTCTTTTTACCATTTTTCGCTTGCAACAGTAACTAACAACAATATGGAAGACCAGGGGCCCCGGGCTCTCCTCGATTCAATTTTTGCCAGTCAATTTAAGCGAATAACTTAGAAGAAATGGAGAGTTTCTGTTTTAAAAGTTGCTATCTCAGACCCTAATATAGCCTTTTTATGAACGTGATGCATTAACCTGGGCCAAATTTACTGTAATATGGGGCAGTACCAGCTAGGGGCCAGCGCTCAAACTGTTAGACTTTCTTTGGTGTTCACCTATATTTGGCAGGAAGATGTAGCAAAAATCTCCAAAGTGCCAGGGGCCCAGCGCGATGTAAATCCGGCCCGGCAATAACATGGTTAGTAGACCTACATAACTATCTATTGCGCCATTTTTCAATAACAATTTAGTAATTCACCTCCAACCTCGCCGGTTTTTACGCTCAAAATACTTTCTATAAAAATTAGCCATCGAAAATGCTGATTGAACAAATCTTTGAAGTTCATTTGAGGGGACGTGGGTCCCTGGCCGTACATGAACTCCTATAGTTTAAACCCTCTCCCTTTGCAAAAACCTGTTTAAGTGCCAAGAGGCAACGATTTCAGATCTTCCATCCTACGATATCTTTGTCCCACAAAAACTTTCTCGTTTGAAAATTTTGATGACGTCTTTGCGTGTGATTTGTGGTTTGCCCCC
This sequence comes from Trididemnum nubilum, assembly GCA_963965965.1. Classification (NCBI taxonomy): domain Eukaryota; kingdom Metazoa; phylum Chordata; class Ascidiacea; order Aplousobranchia; family Didemnidae; genus Trididemnum; species Trididemnum nubilum. Next base: position 30,534,713 of record OZ014475.1, on the reverse strand, counting down.
CTCCCCCCAATCAAAAATTGTGGTTACGCCTTTGAATTGGAGATTGCCTGAAAAACTTTTTTGAAGACCGTTTTTTTTGTTTTTTTTTGGAGAACACTTGCGGCTGTGTCCTTGGTCCTTGGCCTTGGCCTCGAGCATTCCTGTCCTGGGCCTCGAAAGCGTCTGTCCTCGGAAGGGCTGTCCTTGGCCTTGGCCTCCGATTTTTTATGTGTCCTTGGCCTTGGTCTCGAGCCTTGTGTCCTCGACTCCACATCTGGTAACTAACAACAATATTGAAGACCGGGAACGCCGGGTCCCCCTCAATTCAATTTTTGCCAGCCAGTTTAAACTTATAACCCGGAAGAAATAGAGAGTTTTTGCCCTAAAAGTTGCTATCTCAGGCCGACATCTAGCCTTTTTATGAACGTTATGCATTAACCTGGGTCGGATTTACCACAATATGACGCAGTACCAGCAAGGGCCCCGAGCTAAAATTGTAAGACTTTCTTTGGTGTTCACCTATATTTGGCAGGAAGATGTTGCAAAAATACCCAAAGTGCCAGGGGCCCAGCGCGATGTAAATCCGGCCCGGCAATAACATGGTTAGTAGACCTAACCATCTATTGTACCATTTTTCAATACCAATTTAGTAATTCACCTCCAACCTCGCCGGTTTTTACGCTCAAAATACTTTCTAAAAAAATTAGCCATTGAAAATGCTGATTGAACAAATCTTTGAAGTTCATTTAAGGGGACATGGGCCCCTGGCCGTACATGAACTCCTATAACTGGTTATTGTCATGAAAAAACAAAAATCTTGAACGAAAAATCCTCGAGTGGATTATTATTTACTGCCAAAATGTTGCAAGAGACAAAGCACCTTACTTCCCCTTATACCTGGACCAAATCACTTACAATCAAAATTTAACTTCAAAATGCAAGATGTTAAACGTGTTTTGGACTTAAATTGCAAGTAAAAGGAGGATTAAACAATCTAATTTTTTCAATTGGCTTTCAAATATCAAAAATCTAGTGCTTTCAAATGGCTTTGAACATTTGCGAAATGAGATTCAATGGCATTAAAATAGCTGTTTTTTCCAAAAAAATGCAAAAATTCGCCCAACGGGGCAGGGCTTCCTCCCCAAACCCCCGTCTGTGATACCTTTGAGTTACACTAGCTTTCTTAACACGTTTCCAAAGTAAGATGTTGGCATTTTTCAACTACTAGTTTAAGCCCTCTCCCTTTGCAAAATCCTGGTTACGTGCCAACAGGCAAAAGATTTCAGATCTTCATCTTACGTTATTTTTGTCCTACAAAAACTTTCTCTTTAAAAAACTTTGATGACGTCATTGCATGTGATTTGTGGTTTTGGTCTCCTCCAATCAAAACTTCTGGGTACGCCTAAGAATTGAAAATCGCCTAAAAAAGTATTTTTCAAAAAAAATTTTATTTTTCCAAAAGTTAGGTGAGAAGTTAGGTGTAATTTCAAAAAGTTAGGTGAGAAGCCTTGTTTTGCATGAGGGGATGAAGAGATTTATTTGAAGCTATAATTTTTTATATTTCATGACTATCATCTGACAAAACTAGTAAATAAGTCTTTATTAGTATTTGAACGGGAAGACATTATGTCATGTCTCTCCTTTTTTGGAGCCAAGGTACAATACCAAGCAGATTTAAATTAAAGTACTGGTAATTGAAATAAAAATGGAGTGAAATTACATTAATTGAACTTGAAAAGACATTTGGGACCTTGTATTTTAGCAGCTTTTCACGCAACTACACGATTAAGTCCAGCATGTCAAGTTTTTTGCTACCACAAAAATTGTCTGACCCAGAATCACAAATGTTAAACAACAGACTGATTTATACGGTCAATTTCGTAGTTGATATACCCAGCAAATAACGCTTTAGTCGAAAAAAAACTTTCTCTTCGTTTGTGCCGTGAAATAAAAACTGGAAAAAAAAGTTGCAGTCACCAAAGGTTTTAGGAGAGCATAGCATTGTGCAATACTGAACCTGTATTATCATTTGGATCATGATCATGACCAAAAAACATTAAGACAGATATATTTGTAAATGCATAGCCAGGCGCGTGGCCAGAAATTTGCAATAGTGGGGTTGTGTTCAGGGGTCTCTGGGCAAAGCCGGAGGCAAGGGGGTCTGAAAGCTGAGCCCACAGCGCTTAAAAATTTTGTATTTTTTTGAAATATATAACTTAATTTTACGCTTATTTTGATGAAATCTAAGGCTAGTAAAACATGGCATAGAAATTAGCAGTGCAAAAACATGATTGTATTAGTTGCATAAATTGGCTGTGTGGGAGGTAGCTACTGCTAAAATTTCAGTTCACTTGGTGTTTACAAGCTGGTGAATCTTAAAATCCTATACCGATAGTTCAATAAAACTCTCCAGGAATATTCAATTTTGTTTGTATTTCATAGAAAAATTATAATTAGGGGCGCTAATGGAGGGAAGTTTAAGATGAATGATTGGTAATTAATTAATACTGAATGCCCTCCCCAACTCTCTATTCCTAAGCTTATATATTTTTTTCATCAAACCTATGTTCAGCATGCTTCAATAAGGGATCAAATTGAACACCAATTTTTGGCCATTTTTCAAAGTTTTTTTTTTCTGATTTATGAGTTTTATTTTTGACAAACCTCCCCTAAACAAACGTTTTAAAATATGCTTCAAATCATTTTTGAGGCTATTCCAGTGCAGAAGACAATCGCAGAAGAGCTAAAACGTGGTATTTTCCTTATTCTGCATTTTGGCCGGCAGGCCTATGGGGGGCTGCAGTCCCCCTGCCTACGCTAGTGGCAATAGCAATTCAACCAACTTAATTGTCGGAGTATTTTATTTTTTTGCAGCCAATGCCAAAAATGCATTTGCACTAGCTGTCTTGTTTGCTGCAAATGAGAAGTAATATTATTGGCTCTAACTAGTAACAAAAACTTTTTTTATTCTTTGGTTTTAGGGACGAACTGTGTAGTACACAAGAAGAAACAATGGATGGCTGCTGAATTTGCTTACGCCCTCCTCATCGTTTTCTGCTTATTTCGTATGTTTTACACTGCTGTCTTCTAAACAGAAATTCGATCAAACTACAATCCCTCAAAATTGAATTATTTTTTGTTAAGAATAGTAGTAAAAATGTCTCAGCGCATTGGGCAAAGCTGCCTCTGCTTATTTTAACTCTGATTAAACAGTTTGTAAAATTAAACTTATTTAACATACATGAAATAAGCGTAGAATCGAGAGCGTTGGGAGTGAGAATTTTAAGTTGAAATGCAATTTCTATGAAATGCATAATCAAAGGCATTCTCAATATGAAAAGTAGCATTTTGGCTGCTATGTTGCAAAACACTGTGCGTCTGAACAACACCGCATTTTCTGCACGAAAAAAACAAGCTGTTTTGAACATAAAAAGATCTTTTTAAAATCAATTAATAATAATTGATGGTACAAAATTACACCTCGGCCGAGGCGAACAAACAATAAGTCATTGTTTGTGCTTTTGTTTTTGCAAACTCCTTTGGAAAAAAAAAACTTTTGTGTTGTGCTTGTGTTGTGTGTTCTGTAAATAAAGCAAACACGCGAATCAACAAAGTTAGGTTTGTTTGTGAGACAGAAAAGTAGAAAAGATTTCACGAGGATCAGGAATAGTGTTTGATTTTTGGCAATAATTGCTTGCCTGGGCTTGTTTAGTTGATGGCGTGTATAATAGGTGTACGTTTCCAAGTGATTTATTGCGCAAATGTCAAAGAGCATCTGTCACTGCATTACGTGGAGAACAAGCAAAAAAATTACATCAAACCTAGTGAGTTGAAAAAGTACATACAGAAAAGTACATGCAGAAAAAGTACAGCAAAGCATGAAAAATTTGCTAAGTCTAGCAGAAGGGTGCAGATCTTATGAAGTCGCTCTCTATTGGCAAAACATACGCAAGCCCATTCAATAGCAAAGTTCAGGAGTGTTTTCCCCCTTTTTGAAGGTTATGTTTAACGAAACTGGAACGCACAGCATAGCGATAAAGTGATTGCAGGAACAAAAGTTCAAAGTTGGATTTGGCAAGTAACTTCGAATTTGTAGAATTTGACGTCACTGCTCACCGCCATAGAGTTGTAAGTCGAGCCGGGTCTTTCGGGTCAGGTTCGGGCCGGGTTCAAGCTTAAAGTTGACAAAAATTTCTGGCTTAATTCGGGCCTGAGACGTGCTTTTTGTCTTAGGTGCACAAAAATATAACCAAAGTAATTAGGCAACATCGCTAATTTTTTCAGACCTAACTTAACTTTCGGTTTTTTTCGGGCATGATTTGCACTTCAAAATGATTTTCGGGTTCGGGCCGGGTTCGGGCATATATTTTCGGGTTCGGGCCGGGTTCAGGCCTGATCTAGTCGGCCAGTTTACAACTCTGCACCAGCAATCAATAAGATGTCCTACAAGAAGTGATACGCGTTGACAATACGGATGCCCAAGTGGTACGAGGTCGTGGAAAGGTTGAGAACCACTGGTTTAGATGCTAGAGCAAAGTCGGCACAAAAAAAAAATTATCGCGTTTTCAAAAAAAATCGGTGTTTTTTTGATGAAAAATTCTATTTGAAAATGACTTTCAACAAAGTCGACTACACGTAAAGCTTTTGCTATAAGCTTTTCGGAGAGAAATCTTTAGTAGCAATCTATGTCTGATTTGAAATGTGATGAGGAGAATCTTGAAAGACTTTTGCAAATTTAATGTTATTTTTTTAGTTCCGAAAAGCATATTGCGAAAGCTTATGTAACATAAAGTGGACATAGCTGATCATTAATTTTCAAATTTTTGCATCACCTCAAAATTGTTGAAATATGTTTCTTCTTTGGAGAAGGTTTTTCCCCGGAGTTTAAAGCAAATGCCCTCAATCAAGTCTCGACCACTACTGAAATATTCATTGGTTACTGTATTAAAGATGAATTTGTTTTGTTCGTGATTCAGGTAATAATGTTTAAAGCAGAAGGGATTTTGTTGCGAAACAATGACTGAATTTGAAATTGATGATGCAGCAATAATCGAATCAGTAGCAATGACGGAAGAACCAACGGTAATTGAGAGTGAAAACAAACCAAAACAATTAACTCTTGCCGTTGAATACAAAACATTGCAAAACTTGGAGCAACAGAGAGCAGAAGAAGAATTTTGCGATGTTGTATTACAAGTTGAGGACAAAGAATTCCCCGCTCATAGATGTGTGCTTGCCGCATCTTGTAATTATTTCATGAAAATGTTTACAATTGACATGAAAGAGAAGCAAAGCAAAAAAGTTCCAATTGAGACTATAACAGCAACAGCGATGCGTGAGATTTTAAGGTCAATTTATATCAACGAAATTATCCTAACTCTGGAAAATCTTGGCGAAATTCTTCACGCTGCTTCTTTGATGCAACTCGAGGGAGTTGTAAACACAGCGACCAGTTACTCGGAGAAAGTCATTGACACCACAAATTGCTTCTGGTTTCGGGATTTGATGTCGAAACAACCTTGCAAGAGCATTGAAGAAGTGATAAATTGCTATTTTCGGCAAAACATTGAGAAAGTTTCTGCATTACCAGAGTATACTAACCTGAGTTTTGGCGAACTCGATACGTATTTTTCATCTGATGACCTAAAAGTGGTGAACGAAAAAATTGTGTTTGAACTGCTTCTAAAATGGATAAACGAGGATCAAGAATCCAAAAAGGAGCACTTTCCAGGCTTGTTCAAACACGTTCGACTTCCGTTTATTCCCATTGACGATCTATTGAAAAATGTTATGACAAGTAATTTGGTCAAACAGTTTCACGAATGTCGTGACTTGGTCGAGGCGGCTTTGGAATATCACATCAAGCCAACGTACAATGCTGCACCAAGATTTCGCAAGCGTTTCATTCCTGCCCCTGACACGCTCATGCTTCTTCCTGACACACTATGTTACCAAGCAATGTATTGTTTTCGAAACCCGTATTGGCAACAGTTTAGGTTTGAGGGGTTGACCGATGGTACAGTTTGGCGAGATTGTGCCGTAGCAAACAAGCATCCTGTGACTGTGTTATGCGGTGGTATAGATAATTCATCTTGTTGCACCAATTTAGCGTATCGATTTGATGGCATTCGTTGGTTGAGCTTGCCATCTATGAATAACGTTAGGCGCGGAGCTGCAGCTGTGTTTTTCGACAGAGATTTATTTGTATTTGGAGGAGAAAAACGACATGTTGATTACATCAATCATGACGGCACTCTTGACACTTCTGGTTTTTGCCAAACTTATGAGAAGCTCGTTGAAGGATCTTGCAGCTGGGAAATTGGTGAAAACTTGCACGCATGCCGTTCGTATTTTGCAGCTCAAACAGTTGGAGAAAAGATCTATCTCATTGGTGGTTATCAGTACCAGCAATCTTCCCAAAACATTTTTTTCAATTACAAACCAGTGATTGGCAAAACAGTAATTTTTTCTCCCTCCGAAAACAAATGGAATGTTGCTGCGTCGTTGAATGATGCCAGAGCAGAATTCGGCAGCACAGTCTTCCATTCCAAAATTTACGTGTTTGGCGGAAAGGGCATGGGTAATTGTCCTATCAGCAGCGTTGAAACTCTCAACATCGATGAAAACCTCTGGACTCGTGTGGGATCTGTTTCGCTATCTGGTCCCATGTCCGCTCGTTGTATTGACGAACGTATATACTTGTTGTGTGCTTCAAAAAAACAAATACTTCTGTACAAAGATGCTAAAAAAGGAAAGGAATGCAGTTCGTCTGCCATAAGCAGCAACATCCCAGAAGGAAATATTTTGCTGCCATTTGCACAACAGTTTTACATCAACCCAATAATGAAGATCCAAAGCGCATAACGTATTATTAAAAGAGAAGCAAGTTGAATTATATTTACTGTAACTTGGGAATTTTCTCGAAGTATCGGATTCAGTAATTTTCAAAAATATGTCTCGTAGTTTACAGCAATTTTTTTCTAAAGCACAAGTTTAGTATCACTTAATTTGTGTACTGTATATTGCGTATAACCTTGCTAAAAAATGAGAACAATTTTCTGCAGCGTTTAATTTGATCAATGCATATACTACATACTGTTTTATTGCATAATTTCCATTAGTGCATATTGCACGTCGCAACATCCAAATATCATTGCTTAAACTACAGTATTTTTATTGCTAAAAAAATGCTTTTTAGCATGTTAAAATTAGTTATCTCAATAAATCATCAGCCAACAACTAACGCGCTCATTTTGTACAGCGATCATGGGAACAAAAGAGTAACTATACGATTCTCTCTTAAACCAGTGATGCAGAAACGCAGCCTGTTTTTTTTATCTTTGAAACGTCACGAAAACTCTAAATATATCGTCATGAAATGAATGCGCTTTATATCGTAAATAGTGGTTTTCCATTCATTATTTTGTGGACCCGAGATAACTATCTTGAAACGATATTTTTTTGCTTTGTGGATAGTCGTAAATCGCCTTGATAGTAGCCTGCTTGCCGATGCCGATGCTCGCAATGCGAGTGACGAACACGTAATCTGGTAATCTGTTCGACGCGACGACGCCTGCATGAGTCGCAACAAACGTCCCGATTCGCTGTCACTGCATCTGAAAAAAAAAGAAAAAAATGAAACGAATTTACGCTAAATTACTTCTTGTTTTGGTTGAAAATTCGCAGAAAATCTTCTAGTGAATACGAATGCTAAAATAAATTGTATGTAGTGTGATTACACTTATTTTTATATAAGAACAGTTTTATAAGAACACGATGCTATTTTTGCTCAAAATTTAAGAACAAATTAAGAACAATGCCAGTCTCAGCAACAAAAATAATATTAAGATCAATTGAAACAGAAGAATTTCAAATCAAAAACGAATCTAAATTTTATACTGATTCAAAACGATAGAATTTGAGTGATTTTATGGCATTTAAAAGCAAAATTGCTACAATTCTGAAACTGTTGCAGTAAGTGCTGTTTTGCGCATTGCGCAGGCAACTAAAGTTTTTTTGGTTTTCGTTTAACTGAAAATGCTCGCTTTTTCGCTTCTAAAATTTTACGATGTTGCAAAAAAAAGCGTTTACTCAAGCAGACGGAGCATAGGGAATAAAACAGATTTACAAACATTGTCGCCCAAGTTGACATTCATGCTCGCTAATTTCAAGAACAAATGAGGCTAAAATTGGCAAAAATTTAACAGCCAGCCTCAAATCAAAATTTACTGGTACTTAAAAAACAAAGAGTCCATCATGTGAAATGTTTCAGTCTAATGATTGTGTTTTATATTTTTGTAAATAATTAGTCAAGATTTTCTAGTTGGCCTAATGCTTGGTTTTATTTTGTAGTGTATATTCTTACTGCACCCTGCTTAATTAGTGCCATTTTTATATGCTTGGTAGATGCTCAATTTTTGGCTCAGCTGTTCTTGTGTCAACCGCTTCACTATTATTTCATAATGTTATAAAAGTGATCAAATAATCACAAGTTTAATTCAAGCAATTTTCATATATTGTATATTGTGTTTTTGCAATGTAGTAGCGAATTTGTCACCGAGTACAATAATTTTGTTTGTTTTTGAATATTCCATTGACAGTTGACACGCAACCGTTTTACGTCATAATGTGTGGAAAATTGGTCATTTTCGTCAAGTTGTTTACCCACTCATTTAGATCACCAAAGACAATGAGATAAGTTAATTCTCGATTACAGCGGTATTGACCCTTCTCTTTATATACTGTGAGTTATTTTGATTTATAACTATATAAAAAAAATTTTAATAATATTGACCCTACTCTATGTATACTGTGAGTTATTACGATTTGTAATTATATAAAAAATTTTTAATGATTAATCAATCAAATAAAATATTTTACGCTGCATAATATATAGGCTTGCATTAAACCGGTAAAGCACTTGAGAGTTTGAAGTTCGATTGCCATTTAAAGCGTTCATGATTTCAACAAAAATGCCATAACCTAGTGTTGCTATATTTTTGAAGCATAAAATCTGGACAAAGTGAAAAGAAAAAAGAAAAGGACTCCATTTCAGAAAAACTGCATTTCTCGGCAAATTTAAGATGAAGACTAAAAATGGTCTTTAACACCTCCGGAATACCGACAAAAAGAACAAAGAGCTTGCCTTTAAAAAGTCCTGTGCTGTGAAATATCAAACATTGCGAAACAAATTGGTCAACGGAGCGGGACATCGGGATGAGGCCTAAAAGACGCGACTGCCCGGAGACAACGGAACGTATGCATCGCAACCCTACACAAACCCTACAGTAACACCAGGATGGACAACACTGCACTGTAAAACGAAGGAAAACCGCTTCTTTTTTCATTATAATATACAGTTTGTACATTAGTGAAAGTATAGACTGCTCCAGCGTAGATAAAACAACTTTCTATAATTACGGTGCAATCCTGGATTTGCTTTTGGGTCTGGGCGACCATTAAGTATAAAGTAATATATACTTTGCACCAGTACTTAAATTGTAGGGGGACGCGAGGGGACGCGTCCCCCATTGAGAGTTAGCGTCCCCCCATCGAGATTTAGCGCCTCTCCCCCCACTGAGATTTAGACGTCCTCCCATCGACAGTTGAGCACTGGATGACCTGAGGAAAAATAGCCAGCCAGGATTAAAAGATCGTACAAATTTCCTGCCAAATTGCGGCGAAGACCTTTTTTTGTTTTCACTTGATTTCGGGGGAAAATGACTTCAATTTCCGGCGAAGACTTTTTTCTTGTTTTTGGTCTTTATTCAATTTCGGCGACGGAAATACATCATTTCCACTAAACTTTTTGTAAAGTTGGTTAAGGCTGCAAAAGCGTCCCCCCATGCAAAATTGCACAAATTAAGTACTGCTTTGCACCCACCAATCTTTGATTCCTGGTTGGGGACCATCAGAAAAAAAAGTCTGCTTTAAACTGTTTCACGGAACAAACAAAAAGATTGCCGAACCAGAGTTGTAAGTCGGGCCGGGCTTTTCGGGTCGGGCTCGGGTTCGGGGCGGGTTCGGGCCTAAAAAAAAATTTTGGGCTGAATTCGGGCGTGAGACGTACTTTTTGTCTTCGGTGCACAAAAATATAATAAAATAACTTGGCAAATTTGCTAAATTTTTCAGATCTAACTTAACTTTCGGATTTTTGCGGGCATGATTTGGGCTTCAAATTAGTTTTCGAGTTCGGACCGGGTTCGGGCCTGAACTTGTCGGCCCGTTTACAACTCTGTGCAGAACTCTGATTAAGATAATTAATACAGTAAAAAAGCTGCGCGGTTCGAAGCCATGCAGATGCGTTGTTACGGCGAAACTCAGCAGAATTCAAGCAGTACAGAATAATATTGTTCTTGCACATTAATCTGTTTTATTACGTTGTGCAGCTTACATTGCCACTGAGGAAAACTTTCACCCGCCCGGCTCAATCCAGATTCAACCCACCTAACCTCACTTTATGGTTACTGCGCTATATGAAACGCAATAAAAATATAAATCAATGATGAATAAGAAAATGCGTAGCTGAAGGGTCCATGACAGTGATGTAGAATTACAACTCAATGGGTGAAACAACAAGTTACGGTATTGTTTGTGCTTTGCTTGAAAGAGTGGAAATTCCTTTCGAAAAAGAAAGCTTTCGTGTTTTGTTGTACCTCAAATAAAGCAAATAAACCTATCAACAACGCCAGGTTTGTAGACTAGGCCGGTTGAAGAGATATCACGGATGCAGAATATGATGGTTTAATTATATTTTGAAACTCAGTAAGGCCAGGTCAACACGGTGCGTAAAATTAAGAGCGTACAATCGTGGTGAATTTTTAGTTTGTTTAAACCAACTGGCAGGTTGTACGCTGTAAAGGTGGTACGCTTTCCTGTTTAAAATAAACAAAAATTACCCTCGTACGCTCACGAACCTACATCCACTGTAGACTAGGCCTAAAGGTCGGCAGCGTGGCCGAAAGAGTAACGGTGTCGTTTTTACGACGACTCTGATCGCATGATCTGGGTTCAACCCGCACCCTCGTCACTTTGTTGCATTCTAGGATAAGACGCTTCATCATGATTATCTCTGCTTGATGGCTTCAAACAAGCCGCAAATTCAGTGGACAAGAATTTGAAGAAATTTACAGGAACATTAAATCACTGGAAACTCCAAAGCAAGTGAGGATTTCTAAAACCACGAAGTAGTCATTGCACTGAAAAGTGCGCTAATCGTCCACTATCCGGTGACCAGAAGATGAATACGCGCTACAACAACAACAAACTGTATTTAATTTGTTGCAATCTCTTGGCTGGGCCTGCTCTAGTTATATGGCAGACGTCTTAAAATGATTTAATGCGCAGTAAGAACCAGAAAGCAACAGTGTCTCTTAAGAATACGCAAAAGCTTTCAAAAACTATGTCCTTTCAATAAGGAAAACATAAATTTCACAACTAGTTTAGACTGAAATTTAGGTAAAGCAAGATTATGTGGCAGAACTATTACTAATAAGTCTTCTATTTCACCTTTAGTTGCAAACTAAGTTGCAGTGTTGCATCAGGTAGCAATTTACAAATCGAGAATTAACAGTAGTATTTTGATTTTTTTTGAAAAAAAAAAATCTAATGAGTTTTAAAGTGATCAGTACAGTATTTGAACTATTTTTGGAATAGAAGTGTATTTGTAGGGTTAGGGGGTGATTATCAAGATGTTTAGCTAGTTTGTCTTACTCTGTAAATATTTCCCCCATTACTTGCTTCTGGTATTGTATATTTTAATGTCGATAATAAAATAACAATGCAGAAATATTTTCTGCACTATAAATGCGACCTCGATGATTTATATTTCCGCCGTATTCAATAATATTCAGCGATCGCACGCAGAAGTATAAACGTTGGTCAATTTATGTGCTCGATAGTTGAAACAATATTGTACCGTCGTTGTTTTATTTCCTCACTGAGTTATCCCATTACAGGACCAGCTTAGTACAATACTTATGCTCTAGTGGATACATATCTTCACCCCAGATTTTTGAATTTAATGAACGAGGGTGGGGAGAGGACGTTGAATTTGAAAATTGTTAAAGCTCCGACGAAAATTCAGGGTCAAATATCATTCAAGTTGCAATGATGAAAATAGCAACGTATGTTAGGCGGGAATTACACGATCAAGTTTTTGCGCAATTCTCTTGCATCAATGTTTTTTGAGCTATCACATCTCTACACAATTTTCTTGCTCAGCTTCTTGCCAGACGGAAGCGTCTCGTTTGCTGCGAACAAATTGCCAAAGATATCACACGTATTTTTTTTTGCTGTAAAAGCATTTACGCAGTATTTAAGGGATTTCTTTGAAATTTGCCACGGCGATAGCAATATTATGCGCTTTATCGATTCATTGTTATTTCTCGTTTGCCAAAATCATGCAAGCACGTTCACAAAAGATTAAAAGCTGCAGCTATAGTATTAAATAGCTAATTGAGTCCAGCCGCAAATCGTGTGACCTACAATGAAATGAAATAGATGAATGAAAAATGTCAAAATACATTTGCTTGTGTGGAATTCTCCAGCGTACACCGTAGCTTTTTTTCTGCTATGTTATCTCTCACCAATAAATTTGCATAACATTGCATGATTGGGCCTGTTTATAATTGGATTTGGGATTTTATTTTTGGATTTTATCCTGGAATGTTTTGGAAGGATGAATGTCTTGGAAGGATGAACGCAGTAAAAATATAAATGAAAATAGCATACTTTGGATAATTGTTTTTGTAGTAATAGAGCTATAAACGCCTTTATTTTTTATTTTTGGATTTATCCAAAAATAAAATTTGACAAAGTCCAAAAATAAGCTTTTTTATAATTTTTGGACAAATCCGAAAATAAACAGGCCTGTGCATGATTGATCAAGTAATATTAAACTAGGTAAGTTCTTGCCAGTACTTGTGGTTTTAAAAAGCTCAATAATTGGATGTCAGGGTAACTTGTACCTTTATTATTTTCAAGTAAGAATAAGAGCGTTTTTGTTAGGTTTCTTACAAAATTAGAAATAGCTGAAAATTATCTACTAAAATTTATCTTAACTGCTTAAAAATGCAACAGGCTCTTTTGCCAATGAACGTGTCGAATTTTAACTCAAAGATTGTTAAAATCATCACAAATTCGGCACCAGCGAAAACTGGGCTGGAAACTTTAAAGAAACCGATCAGAAAGAAATTTGCTACACCTTGCTTAAAACCAGATCACACATTGAACGCTTATTGCAACTATTTGCAGAAGTTTGAGTAGCAAAACTTCTCATTCAAACATGTATAAAATTGCTCTTAAGGTTTCATTGGTTCTCAAATATCCAGAAAAATGGAAAAAAGAACTTTTGTTTGCTTTTAAAAAATTTTTTTTGATTGCATACAATTTTGACCTAACCCAAAATTTTGACTTCATTTTGACCTATAAAATCTACCTAAACCAACTCCAGAGCACCCGAAATCAATGTTGGTATACGTTTGATGATATAATAGAGCCCTGATAAAGGTTTGACTTTATTAACTTTTGCGGGCCCAAGTTATCATACGTCATTGTCGATTAAATCAAAAGCGGTAAAATTTTTTACGACATTTTTGCTTGATAATAGTGACGCATTCGTTCTTTGCGTTGACTTTGGCGGTATTTTTTTGTATTCTGCTGCTCGATATTTTCAAAGTCACGGCTAAAAACATAGTTTTCTTTGTTGAGAAAGGTGGCATTTAGAAAACTTGCTGGCAAAATAGAGCTCGATTTTATTTTCCCGCAAGAATTCAGCAAGACTTTCTAGAAACTGATTTTCATTCTCACTTTGCTGTGCGATAAAATTGCTGACGGGTGCCCGCAATAGTGAGTCATAAACTTGCGCGACTTTTCACACGATTGATGCTAGAAAATTGTTCAAAAAACTTGACCTTTTGATTCCGGCCTTAAGCGGTTTTAAAATACAGTACACTGCTTGACGTTCAGCTATTAATGGGACAATGTGAAGCCTCTACCTTGGATTTTAGACGGGTGGCCGCTTGACTTGAAGACCGAAAGATCCCTTTGCTGTCTCCAGGTCAAGATATCTTGGTAAATAAAATGTAATTATACAATTACACCACAGAAAAGAATGCAAAATACAGTAGTATAAGCCTACACTTAAAAGAAGTGAAGTAGCATTCAGCTAGGGTTATGAGCAAACCGAAAAAAGCCTATCTAAAACATGTCTTCTTTAAATTTCAGCACTCTATGACTTATTAATCAGAGATGGAGTCCTCGAGAACACATTTTGAAGTCCTTGGCCTTAAAGCTTCAAGTCCTCGAAAATTGCTCTGTTCTCGGCCGAGGACAGCACTATTTTTTGAACCGTTAAAATTTTGTTGGAAAACGCCAGAAATGTCGCAAAAACTTAGCAAGCACCTTTTTTTTGGAAAACACTTGCGCCTGTGTCCTTGGCCTCCAGCATTTTTGTCCTTGGCCTCGAGAGGGTTAGCCCTCGAAAAGTAGGTCCTTGGCCTTGGCCTCGAATTTTTTTGTGTTCTTGGCTTCGAGTCTTGTGTCCTCAACTCCACCTCTGTTATTAATCTTAGATATCACATCATGCAGTAGATCATAAGTGACAAAATGACATCGCTCGACTCTATCGGAAAGGCTCTCAACAATAACAGAGCTGAGAGTGACACAGAGATGTGATATCTGAGGTTGATGCCAAGAGTCACAACGTGAAGCTAATAATTATCATCTTCTCACGGTTCGTGATATCTTAATTCCAAGAAAATTAAATTATAAGTGGCAGCACTGCTTGGGCGATAAACTTTGAAATAAACTTTCTCAAAAACGATAGGTCTTAGAAAGCTGAAGATTGTTGAAGATTATATTTATGTTTGAGATGTTTTTTTATTTTTTGCATATAATCCTAGCTGGATGCTTTACCTTCTTTAGAGTAGATGTGAATTGCTTTCTTAAAGAAAAATTATGGAAAGCATTTTTCCCCATAGGTTTAGTTTGCTTTCGAGCAATCGGCATTATTATTTTTTTTCTCGCTTCTCACTCTTTTTATGACGTCACTTCGTCTGGTTATCTAATCTCTTTTTTGAAGCTCATGATTTGAAAAATAAAAGAAACCAGAGCTAAGCAATTACAAACTTTTCAGTGTATCGTCGTTTGCACCAGTCTTTGCAGTTTGAAGAAATTTGCCAAAAATTGAGGAAAAACGAAACTGGCAAAGCGTGAAGTGAAAAAGCAAAGAAAAAAAAAAAACTCAGTACAATGAAGACTGTTGATTATCATACCAGTATCGAATTATGAAAAAATAATCTTACACTCTTGCGTACTGGTTGCAAAGCTGGTGATAGTTCAGAACCACGATTTAAGTTAGTTACATCAGATCATTATACAATCATTTTAAAAACGCAAACTACTAATACGCGGATGTTTATTTTTTATAATTTTCTTTTTACTATCTTAATCTAAAAATTTTTGATAAAAGAGTCATTTCCTATGCTAATTGAC
Organism: Trididemnum nubilum; assembly: GCA_963965965.1. Classification (NCBI taxonomy): domain Eukaryota; kingdom Metazoa; phylum Chordata; class Ascidiacea; order Aplousobranchia; family Didemnidae; genus Trididemnum; species Trididemnum nubilum. The sequence goes on along the minus strand of OZ014475.1, from coordinate 30,519,239 downwards.
CTAAGCAAAGTCGACAAGAGTATGAGTTTTACGCTGAAAACACAAAAAGTTACGTACCGAATAGTAATGAAAGAATCGCGGTGCTGTGCTTCTGTAACAAATTTGAAACAGCACCGTCAGCATGGGTACTAAACAGGTACACGAGTATTTGTTTTTCAGTCAGTTCTGTTCGCCTTTGAGATACTGGATGTGATCTTTACCCAGGGGATATCTTCTCCGCTCTCCCTGTTTTTTCCTTGCTCCAAAATTAAATTTAATTGCTATAACGCTTGGAAGTATGCTATCAGTACCAAATCCATTTGTTTCTAGTTCTAAATAATGACAAGCAGGGGCGTCGCCAGCTTCGCGAGATCGGGGGGGGGGGGGGGGGCAAAGGTTTTCGCCGAAATGCGAAGGCTTTTTCTGGCCGAAATCACAAAAAGGTCTTCGCCGAAATCCGAAGGCTTTTTCTGGCCTAAATCGCAAATTTTAACGTTTTTTCCGCCCAAAAACACCAAGTTTTTCCTCCCAAAAAAATACCGTGGGATGGCAAGAAAAAAATCGGTGGGGGGGAGGGCAAAAACGAAATGCCCCCCTGCCCCCCCCCCCCCCCCCCCCGCTGGCGACGCGCCTGATGACAAGCTATCAGTTCCAATCCATTACAGCTTGAAAAAGCTGGAGCGAGATCCCATAAAAATTATTGCCTTTTCAAGAAGAATCAGAGCTTTTCAGAGATTGAAATATTGATTGGTGGGACGAGCTTGAGAATTACTTTAATCAGGATGTTCATTTCTTCAAAGATTTTCGTCTGACACTGGTCACGAAAAATGATCAGAATAGGACTGCGCAGAAAAAGAACGGCTGTTTACAGGAAAAAGCTGACAAAAAAAGCTTGAGTGCTCTGCAGTTTTGAGATTGCGCTCTGTAATGACGCACTCTCATTGATCTTCTCCCAACCAATCACGACTCGGCATTTGTCCGATAGAAAGCCGTTTTTTTTCTGCGCTCTCCATTACGACAATGACCATTCTAAACAGAGCAATTTGCAGTCAATGACTTCACAATAATATTTACCAGTATTTTACTCTTTTTGTCGAGAGGTGTTTTTAAAGTCTTGCAACGCTAATGTTTCGAATGCCCCCTTGACTCCTGGGATGGTTTGAACAACAGAAGAATTTGCTGTATTCTTGTTTTAGATGATAATTTTTTTGCTCAAGTGATTCTATTACAAAATAATAATTAACTCTGAAATTGATGCAGCATTTGTAAGTGAACCACTTACAATGACAGAAGAACCAATGGCGATTGCGTGCAAAACGAAACAAAAAAGTTAACTCCTGCCCTCAAGTACAAAACATTAAAAAACTTGGAGCAACAGAGAGCAGAAGAAGAGTTTTGCGATGTTGTATTACAAGGTGAAGACAAAGAATTCCCTGCTCATAGATGTGTGTTTGCAGCTTCCAGTGATTATTTCATGAAAATGGTTACGATTGACATGAAGAGAAACACACCAAAAATGTCCCAATTGAAACTATAACAATAACAGCAATGCGTAGATTTTGAGGTCAATTTACACAAACGAAATCATCCTTACTCTGGAAAATCTCGGCGAAATTATTCACCCTGCTTCTCTGATGCAACTGGAGGGAGTTATAAACACAGCGACCAGTTAAACGGAGAAAGTTATTGACACCACAAATTGCTTCTGGTTTCGGGATTTGATGTCAAAGCAACCTTGCAAGAGCATCAATGAAGTGATAAATTGCTTTTTTCTACAAAACATTGTGAAAGTTTCTGCATTACCAGAGTATACCAACCTGAGTTTTGGCGAACTCAATACGTATTTTTCATCTGATGACCTGAGGTGGCGAACGTAAAAATCGTGTTTGAACTGCTTCTGAATTGGACAAACGAGGATCAAGAATCCAAAAAGGAGCACTTTCCAGCTTTGTTCAAACACGTTCGACTTTCGTTTATTCTCATCGACGATATATTGAAAAACGTCATGACTAGCAACTTGGTCAAACAGTTTCACGAATGTCGTGACTTGGTAGGCGCAGCTTTGGAATATCACATATCAAGCCAAAATACATTGCTGCACCGAGATTTCGCAAGTGTTTCATTCCTGCCCCTGACACGCTCATGCTTCTTCCTTACAGACAATGTTGCCAAGCAATATATAATTTTCGATACGGGTCATCGCAAACACTTAGGTTTGATGGGTTGACCGATGGTACAGTGTGGATGTATTGTGCATAAGCAAACGAGCATCCGGTGTCTGTTTTATGCGGTGGAATAGATATTATTCCTTTCGTTGCACTGCTTTAGCAAATAGATTTGATGACATTCGTTGGTTGAGCTAGCCATATATCAATGAATGAATGAATGTAGGTGTGGAGCTGCAGCTGTGTTCTTCGACGAAAATTTGGTTGTATTTGGAGGAGAAAAACCATATATTCGTTCAATCAACCGTAGCAGCACTCTTGAAACTTTTGGTTTTTGCCTATCTTATGAGAAGTTAGCTGAGGGATCTTTAAGCTGGGAAATCGGTGAAAACTTGCACGCTTGTCGATCCTATTTTGCTGCCCAAAGAGTTGGAGAAAAGATCTATCTCATTGGTAGTTATCATTACCAATATTCCCCGAGCCAGTCTTACAAACCAGTGATTGGCAAAACAGTAATTTTTTCTCCCTCCGAAAACAAATGGAATGTTGCTGCGTCGTTGAATGATGCCAGAGCAGAATTCGGCTGCACAGTCGTTCGTTCTAACATTCACGTGTTTGGCGGAAAAGGCATGAGTAATTGTCATTGCAGCAGCGTTGAAATTCTCAACGTCGATGAAAACCTCTGGACTCGTGTACGTTCTGTTTCAATGTCTGGTCCCATGTCCGCTTGTTGCCTTGACGAACGCGTATACTTGTTGACAGGCGCGTAGCCAGGATTTCGAAAGGGGGGGGGGGCTTTTTTGAGAGGTGAAAACAACAGTAAACAAACTTGACCCAAATTTTTATCAGTTTTGAATTAGATTGAGGCGGTTTTTCCGGCCAAATTTGGGTGATCTCAAAAAAAAGGTCTTTACCAAAAAGTCCTGACCAACTAAACAAAAACTCCATTTTTCTGGTCCAAATAACATCAAGTCTTTCACAACTTCTGTTCCCCAATCCCGTTGGGGGGGACGACTGTTTTCATTTTTGGAACAAAAATCGGCCTCAAAAGCACTAAAAACGTGCTATTTTGCATACTTTTCAGGCCAATGGAAAGGGCTATAGCCCCCCCCCCCCTGGCTACGCTACTGCTTGTTGAATCCTTTAAACAAACATTTACTTCTATACAGAGATTCTAAAAAAGGCAAACAATGCAGTTCTTCTACCATAAGCTACAACATTTCAGAAGGAAATATCTTGCTGCCATTTGCAAGAGTACTACATCAACCCAGTAATGAAGATCCAAAAAGCATAGCGTAATTAAAAGAAGTGATATGATCTAATTTTAAAGTGATGGAAGGATTGATTTTCTCGAAGAGCAAAATTCAGTAACGCTCGTAAAATTTTTGTCTTGTTGCTTAAATCGTCAAAGAGTAGCGATTGCGATATCATCAGTAGCGTTGGTAGTCTAATACAATACAACCTTGCTAAAATGCGAACAGCTTTGATCTGGCGTGTAATATATGATTTAAACACTACACTTAGCATTCTTACATATCGTACAGCCCAGAGATGGAACCGGTCAGGATTTTCTCGACCTGACCCGACCGGTAAATTTCAAAATCTACGCCGGTCGACCGGTTTTTTTACAGGTTTTTGTTCACTGTTCAATGCATCTAATGAAAAATTTTCAAAAGGGGGTTATGGGTGAGGTAGATTGTAGAAGCTTCTTATTATCTTTTTGAGTGCAAAATTCAAGTGGGGAGTTGTCATTAGTTTAACCCCCCAACTAAGAATTAGAGCTCGACCGATATGATTTTATCCGGCCGATATCGATATTTTTGAAAATTTTAGGCCGATACCGATATATTAACTTATTAACTACGAAATTTTGTCACTATTTTTCAATTAACTTGATACTAAAAGCTACACTAATTCCTTTCCAAAGAAAGACTACTGCAAATACAAGTCACACTCCAGTATTGTTCGTAAACAACAAACCAATAAAACGATTTGGCAATCAATAGTCAAGAGCGGTCGTGCTTACTCTCAAAAACACATAGTTCAAGGTAATTGGGCTAAGCCGATATTTCATAGGTGGCAGATAGCCGATACGATATATCGGCTTGGCCCTAATATCGGCCGATACATCGGCCTAGCTCTACTCAGAATGGAAGTTTTTGTATGCCTATTGCATCAATTACAGGCCTTTAAACAGGCATTGCCTAAGTCAATGAAAATCCAACGAACTGCATAGATCTTTTAGAACTTTTATTACAGAATCGAGTTCAAATCATCGTAAACAGTGGGACAAAAATAGAGGTCATCTCCTATCGTCCACAAAACGAAGCAAAATGGAAAAAAAAAGCAAAAGCACACCAGTTTAGCTACAAGCAGAGTTAGTGCACCACAACGAAGCAAAACGAAAGAAAGCACACGAATGTAATTGCAAACAACACAAATGAATTCTTTTTACAAGATTTTAATGGATTACTTTTACTTTAGCTATTATACAAAAAACTTTTAAAATTCTAATTTACACATTGACTTTTTACTTCAATCAGAATTGCGGACAAATAGACCCCGTAAAACGACCCTAAAAAATCTTGTGCGGTATTAACCCGAATTAAAACTGAACTTTAACTTGTCCAATTCGAGTTTTAATTAGTGCTGATCAACACATTCAGTTATATCAATCGAGTGACAAAATTTTAATCTTAATTTCTTTTGTGTTTAATAAAATCTTTCAAATCCAAATTTACTGATAGCAAAATTAAACGAAAAACAAAAGCAGTTTTGCTAGAATTTTGCAGAAACAGTCACTAAAACAAAATTCTAGAGACAAGATAAACTACAAGCTGGTAAAGGCATCTTTTTTCCCACAGTCAATAAACAAACCGGGCTTCAAACAATGATAGTAGATATGAATACAACGGGTAAAATTTCCAAAACATAAAAAGAATTTATGTACAAAACATGCATAAAGTCAATTAACAAAAACCTTCGTAGCTAAAATACTAAAAACCTTCACAATGAATAAAGAATACACTCTTGTAAATGCCACAAGCTCTCGTAAAAAATGCAAAAGTTTCAGAATAATGGATTCACAATCGACTACATTCATAAAAGCACCAAATTAGTAAGGAATCAAAATCTAGAAATAAATACTGTGGTAGATTGTAGGACTAGGTGTACTTGCAACAAAAAACAACGTCAGCATCGCTCTATGACAATTGTAGATCAAGGTGCTTTTTCCTAAACTAGCATATAGAGCAAATAAAATTCCGGATAAACAACAGCACCCAATTGAAAAGTTTTTTTTTGTTTTTTTGTTTTTTTTCGGGAAAAAATCCTCTTATATTTAGACCTTGCGGGTTCGTCATTAAGACAACCTAGGTGCAAACATCACCTATGGTTAACGAACTTGTAACATCATTTCACTAGTTCAAAATTTAGAATTTCCAATAACTAACCTAGTCTAATACACTGCACAATATTGTGTAATAAATAGGCACCAAATATCACAAAATATCAAACTAAAGAATCAAATCATCAATAACTGTTCAAAGAAAACTTCCACCAATCTAATCTCCAACTTGGAAGTAAAATTTTGTTCATGGAAAAATTATAAATAAAAGCCATACTAATTTGACAACTTATTTGCCATACGTATAGGCTAACAATTATATGTGAACTACGCTGGAAAGAGTACAATAGGTAGCCAATGCTAGGTTGTGAATTGAAACCTGAAAGTATTGTATTGCAATTAGTCTAGAGCTTGTACTTTGGAGATATGTAGCAACGTGGAATTGACATGAAGATTGCTTCATTGCAGCTTTGAATAAAGCACTTCACATCAAGTAAACCAGCAAACTTAACTAAAATAAAGCAAAAAGGTGTGGCAATCGCTTTAACAAAGGTAAGCAATTAAAATATAAGCGTTTGTTCATCATTGCCAAGTTTGTTCGATGCCGTCAATTTGTCTACTATCTAGTCCTTCAATGGTATTGCGACTAACAGAAATAGGCTTAAATGGATAAAATCAACAACAACATACACTCTAAATAGGACGATATGGTTATTACGGATGCATTGAACATATCCATAAAATCTATATTATACTGCATGATTAACAACGCTAAAACGGGTACATGTGAGAAATAGCCTAACAAACAGGTGGCCATAATTTGGTCATGGATGTACGTAAAATTGTACAGGCAGTAATTAAGTTGACGTAAGCTGTAGAGCTGTACAAAGAGTTTTTGTGAAAAATGTAAAAATGATACGAGATTTGGTAAAAATGAGTGTGCCCAATGTTGAAATGGTATGGTAAGCGTTTTAGAGTTGAATATTACTCCTGAAAATTAAAAAAGCTATTTTAATTCCAGTGATTTAATATCTTTGCTTTGGAGTAGATTGGAGTTGTGAGATACTTTGAAACCGACTTCCTTAACATATTCTACTTTGGAAATTTCGCACAACTTTAAACATCCATTATCATCCTAAACGACTTATTTTTAGTCGAATTTCTCATATCTCACAGCAACATAATATGGTTTCAATAAAAAGCCAAAATTGATCCAATTGGATGACGTTATTGAAATAATAAAGCATTGATGAGAAACACATTCGCAAAATTTTAACAACCGTAGCTGTAAAGAAGATCAAAAATTAATTTTTTTTACAGACGTAAAAACGTGATAATAGCGCGGTTTAAGGCACACTGCGACTGTATATGAACCAAACTCAAAGATGCTTTATGCTTCATAATAGCAGCATTCGATATTGCAAGCAGATTAAAATTCATTTAGCTCTTGCAAAGCATAGAAACTCCATACTACAGTACTGTAATCATATGACTAATACGGCACTAAAGTAATAGCCGCATAGCAAGTGGTGATTTTACACAAGAACCCAGGTACCAAAAAACTAGCACATGTTATTTAGAGCAAAAAGGAGCTGCACCGAACCTTAACCGTAGGTCATGCTTACTAGAAATCTTGTGCACAGAGCTTGGGGGAAATTTGTTGAAGAGTTAAAAAACATGGTGACAAAAAAGATCTTATGTCAGTTAACTTTCCAACTTTTTTAAGAACTCTAGGACTGTAGGCACAGATTGAACTATCGCACGAACGAATAGGTTCAAAATGCCACATAAACAGAAAAAATGTCTTTCTAAAAGAGCTTTAAAAGACATATTCTACGGCCTTACAGAAATGCGCTTCAAGATTTATGGGAGAGTAATTTTTCAAAATGTCTAACTGCAATAATGAATGTAGTTTTGACTCGGTAGGTAACAGCAAAAGTTTGTTGTTAGCAATGCTATAAATCTAAAAACGACACTTGTCTTCAGCTGTTACTGCAGTAGGTACATTGGTGCATATTCGAGCAACGACCAACAGGTTGAAACCGGTTTAGAGCGGGTTGTCGTTATCAATCCAAGCGGCTGGCACCCATTGAGGCTCAGTATCAAGTTTGTTGATTAAACGAAGTAGCTCTGCGTAAGATCGGTTGAGATCGATATTACGTATTGTCTCGTCGAAGTATTGTGAATATTTGCGTTCGATCGCGCGAGCATCTTCAATTATTCTACGAAGTTCATCCTCCTGTAGAGAGATATGAACCAATTAACATCACTCCATTTTTTGGTTGTGTCTCAGCCCATTTGGTAGATCGTCTGGTTAAGTGATTCTAAGTTAGGTTGGTGAATAGCGCGTGTGCTAGAAAAACGATCGACTAGGTTCGATTCCCGGTCGGTTCTAACCAAAGACTACAAAAATTGGAATTTACAGCTTTTCAACTTGGCGTTCAGCATTAAAAGGGGCACTGTAAAGCCTCCACCGTGTGTGGTAAACAAGTGGGCAGGCAGAAGCAAGTAAACAAGTCAATTTGGTGAATTCCAATTTCAATTTCCTCATGGCTCGATTCCCTGGACTGCAATGCGCCGTTGAAAGCAAATCGGTCTAAACCGCGGTAGTAGCAGGTTTTCTTGCAGTTACTGAAAGGATATAAGCCACTGATTTTTCTAGTTTGGTGCAAGTTTCAACTTCCTAGCTTCTCCCATTTTGAAATAATTCAAAAAGCTGTAAGGGCAAATCGAAATGACGTCACAAAGAACATGACGACATTTCTGAAATCACTGACTTACTTTGATTTGTTTTCCTTCTTTGATCATATTTTGTCTCAATCGTTCAAGAGGAGGAGGGCCGATGAAAACAATGTATGGCTTCAAGTCAGACGCACATAATGTGGAAAGTGACTGAAAAACATTGATTCGGGAAACAAAGAGTCAAAAATTGATCACTGAAACTAAATTTAAAAATTTGTTTGCCTTTTCCAAGTTTAAGTCTAGTCTAACATTAAAATTGTAAGCAATTCAGCAAATATTTCTTATCATGACCTACTTTTGACCAGCTTGCTTCTTCACGTTAGTTAAAACTACACAGCATGGGTAAAAAAAAACAAAAAAACAAAGCATCACAATGTGGGCCATGCAAAAGGCATGCATCAATATTGTTGATTCAAATCAAGCCATACTATATAACGTTAACAGGACCAACTTGGAGTTCAGTACTTTGCTAAATCCGTCGTAAGGCGATTTCAAGCCCGTTAAAACATACGAGCAAAAATAAGTTCCAGCTGTTTTTCTTGGAAGTTATTTATCGCTGCGACAAAATAATTTAACATTGAAAGTTAGTAGCAAAACTAACCAAAAGATTATGATACTGATGCGATAAAAAACATGGTTTTTAATCGACAAAACACTAAACACTTTTATTTTGTTACCTCAGCGTGAAGATTAAGGACGCATATTTTATGCTGTTCAATGACGTCTCTGACGGCAGCAATAGTAGTTCCATACAGTGTTTTTTGATACTGTCCAAATTCCACAAAACCATCCTCTTGCCGTATAGCTTGAAATTGCTCATCAGTGATGTAATGGTAATCTATGCCTTCTCTTTCCCCAGCTTGCTTTTCTCGAGTTGTCACTAAAGAAAAGATATTTATAAAACGAACTTTTTTGGTCTTCATCGACAACTTACGACCAGTAATGCGAATGGAAACAAAAGTCATTGGCCTTGAGTCCTTGACATTTCTCCTTTCATTGTGAAATGCTCGTGTTACTGCGCTTACTTTGCCTTCGAGTAGTCTTTTCGCCTTCAGGCATTGTAACAGAAAGCAAAACATTGGCCAATAAAAAACAGGCCTGTTTTGCAATAAAAATAATTCTACGACCAAGCTAAAAGGCAATTTCTAAGCATTTAGGTAGTTCAGTTCATAATTTTTAGTTATTGTTTAGTTCACACACGTTTTGTAGACAGATTTACCTTCGTTCTGGTAACTGTGATCCCTGACCAATTTAGCTATGATTGCTGTCATTGTATCTAAATCTAGAAAGAGTTTGTTTGTGATCGTACATTTACCAAGCAGCCAAGAAGCAGTCGCAGGGTAGATATTAACTGCTCATTTTGAAAATTCACAAAATTTGAACAAAAACAGTAGTATTTTCAGACTTCAGTACCTGGTACAGGGGTTCCGAATCTGTCTTTATCGTTGTCGACCAATCTCTGACGTAACTCGTGACGTCCGACGTTAGGCGGGCCAATCAGAACGATGGGACGCTTGCGTGTTTCCGGCTGATGGTACAAGGCCATTTCCTCGTAAGTCTGCACTGGTTCGTCTTCTGAAATTGTTTTTTTGGATTACATATACAAACAAATATGAGACAAGAGTCACAAATAGTCAAAATATGAACCCTTTTAACGGTGTTTCATTGAAATGAAGCTTTGGTATTGCAAATAAAAGGCCGTTGACTCTCCGCTACGAATTCCAGACTTGACTAGTGTAATTGTTTTCTCGAAAAGACACGAAAGCGCTTTTTTCCCACTGGGACCATGTTGGAGTGACCTAGTGTGACGAAACCCCTGCAAACGATGCCCAAACTTTCCCGATAACAACATCTTCTCTACAAAGACTGTATCAAAATATCAAAATGCAAAATGATTATAACACACTTGAACCTTATGCAAGGAAAGACCATCAATTTACCTCACTACGTCATTTTGAAAAAGGTTGTGGTGACTAAGATAGATGAATCAGAGTTCAAAATGCTTGTTAGACTTATTGTGCTCGAATGGTAAACAACGTAACTTCATATTCAATACCGCATACCGTCGTTTTGGTCGTATAAAGTATGAGCTCTTTTTTTGTTTTTCTTTTTTCTGACACACAATAAAGACTTTTTCTTCTCAGGTAAATCGTTTTCTTTTGCCATCGCCATCCTTAGCGCTTCACGCCTGAATAAATACAGAAAAAAGGAAATGTGACGTCAGAGTTGTAGAAAATAGTGAAAATGTCATCAAAATAGCAATAAATATTATTGCAAAAAGAACCTTCTTGACAATGATTTTGAAGTAGGCACTGACTTCTCAATTTTAAGTCGCCTAAATTTTACGTTGCTCATTTGTTACTTGCTCATAGCATGCTGTTAAACAAAGATTTACAGCACCAAACCATTGCTCCTAAAATTCAGTCCTCATAACATTTATGCCGAACTAACCAAATACTCTTAGTTAAGGGAAACAGCGACACGCACTCAATAAGAGTAACGAGTTGCCCAGACCAGAAGACAGCGAAGGTATCTTGTGGTCATCAAATCAAGCTGCCACCTGCCAGTCTCTCTACCACACACGGTGGAGACTTCACAATGTCATTATAATGCTGGACATCAAGCAGGGAAGATATGGATACCAATTTTTAGTCTTTGGCTTGATCCGACTGGGAATAAAACCAGAAAAGAGGTAAACCCAAAGCTTGGTAAATTTGCACTGCTATAGTGGACAATCCAAACTCGAAAAAGAACCGGAATGCGTTTCTCGCAGACAGCTAGTCTGATTTCAAAAAGGATATTCAAGACTATGACTAACTTGTGTTGAAATTCTTGGGACGGAATCAACCCAGCAAGTGTAAGATGTGTGTCATCATCTTCGTCACGGTACGCTTGCCACCAATCAGGATCGTCGGTCGACATGATTCGTAATACGTCACCTTTCTGGAAGGACAACCCTAATTCCCGGCATGGTATGTATGGATCATCGAACGCGTCGAAATCATACAAAGCTCGAACGTGTTTCTAAACATTTTGAGTTGTGAAAAAACAAGTTTGAAGTAATTTCTAACAACTAACGCAAGATTTCTGTTTGAGCATTTGTCTAAACCAGAAGTGCCCAAAGTGCGACCCCCGCAACAATTTTGTGCGGCCCGTGAGTTAAAACACGGCGGATTCGGGTTGGTTTCGGGGAAATTTTGCAAGGAACCAAACCATCAAAGACCTGTACCTCTGGCCACCACCTGAAATCCAGCGAAAGACTTTTTTACTGGTATTCACTTAAAACTACGGCAAAAAAAAACAAATCAAAATGTGGCGAAGACCTTTTTTATTTTTTTGGTCTTCACCTGAAAAGTTCGCTGCGGCACGTTCTTTCATAAAAATTAAGCCAATGCGGCCCACTCTTTAAGTTCAGGCACCCCTACCTAAACACTGGCGATTGGACTAAAAGCAAATTTTGCAAAAACTGTTTTTTCAGAAATTATTAAACGAGGAAAATTAGTGGAATGAGCTTATCTCGACTTATGTCAATGGACAAAAACCTGGCGAACATCTAGCAGCATTGGGGTGCTTCTGAACCTTTATCAAGTTGCCTTTTTTTTTGCAACCGACTTCATGAACAGCTTCACATACCTACTTTTGTGAAGTAGAAAAATAATAATCTTGTTAAGAATTTGGATTAATAGGATTATTAAAGAAGCTTTCGGCTTCTTAGCGTCATTTCTTTCACATGAAATCATAACAACCATTCCCGACAAAAAAACTATGAGGCCACAAACTGAGGTCCACGACAACTGACCGCCAACCAACCAATAACCCTTATGATGGCGGTCAGTTAGTTCGCAGTCAGTTAACTTGTTTCGCACAAACTGTGGGGGTTAGCATCTGCTAATCTTAACTCAAAATGGGCACAAGTATTGTTCTGTAAAAGGCAAAATATATATCAGCAAATATTTAACCTTGCAAAGCAAAACTATCATCTTAAAGTTTACTAAGCCTAAAACACAAAATGTATTCTACGTTTTGCCTAAGGCAGAACGATTTGCAATATTCAGCAATTAAACGAAACTCTAGTTTCTACCTACCAATTCATAACCAAAAAAAAGCGATTGCTACATTCGTCTCAATCGCGAAAACCAACGTTTCGATTCACATTGAGATCGCCAAAACCTTGGCTTATTTTTTTCTAATTTTTTTTAGGCCAAAATAAGTTAAAAGAGAATATACTCCAATATTGGTATTTAATCACGAAGAATTGACAGATTTGCTATCTTTTCGTGACATTTAATAATGGTGTAGCACCAAAGCAGTCGTAGATTCACGCGGTTTCGCGTACAAGTATGATTGTGAGTTAAATTTAGATTCATGTCCAAGACTTTCGGTCACTGGACTAAATAAATTATTTAATTAATTTGACCCAAAATAATGACAAAAATTATCTTAAATTTGCCGTAGAATTTGAAATAAGTCTACAATGTGCGGAATCAAGACCTTAAATACTGGAACAAGCCAGAAAATGCGACTCAACAAATACTAAAAACAAAGGAATCAAATGATTCTTTCTCCTTCTATAAGTAGCTACAATGTACTCAATTGGTACTCACCACAACTTCGTAAGGTTGATTTCCAAAACCGTTGACTTGTTTGTTTGGAGAAGCTAGAACAAAGACGATAGTTCCGTCCATGGCACAGATCGCATCTCCGACTTCATTCACATCCAGACCCCTCATTGATTTACCGTTCACTTCGATCAATTCATCACCTTCTCGGAACAGGTTACTCCTCTCCGCCACTCCACCGCTGATGATGCGATTGATCATCACTCGGCCATCATCCTCAGTTCGCACGGTAGCACCCTGCAACAATATCCTCAAACCTCAATGACAAATAGCCTAAACATCAGTAGTCGAGTGGATAGAGCGTCTGCTAATGAAACGGTAGACGCAGGTTCGATTCTTGGTCGGGTCACACTAACAGCTAGAGAAATTGGTATTTAATACTTTTAAAGCTTCCCAGCTTGACGTTCAGCGTTAAAAGGGACAGAAAAGTCTCCACCGTGTGTTGCACAGTTGGGCAGGTGGCAGCTTGACTCGAAGATCGAAAAAGTACAACGCTGTCGCCTGGCTGAAGTAACTTGGTGAATAAAAATGAAATTACAATTACAAAAAATATGCGGGGGTCTGGGGGAGTAATGGTGTGCTCCGACAAGATCTGGCGTTGGAAATTTTGTAAGGATGTGGAAATCTGTCGGATGTGCTTATAACCTTTACAAGAAACTCTTGGTGGCAAAAACGTAGTCGAGCAACGAAATAAATTCCTTAAAATGGTATTAGACAGCAAATTTACAAAGACCCAAATACTGTTGCAGCACGACTATTGTGACGAACTGAACACTTTTCCACTTATAACCAAAGTCGCATTTGCGTTCATTTGGTATCTACGAGGTCATAAAACTGCAGACCGTGACTAAACCAAAACAAGACCACCTAAAATCCTGACTATACAGTACACCGTAAGCGGTATTGTTACAATTGTGATCAAACTTCTACATATAAAAACACTAGCAATGCCTTGCTTTAGCGCGACAATTAAATTGTTTACGAACCTTTAAACAACTAAGCAATAGCCAGACTACAAAATCTAAACAATGACGACATAACTACGTCCTATCTAACACAGTAGCTATTAGCTAGCGGTACGCAGGGCATAGAATAGCTTTCAATAGTCAAGTGACTTCGGCACAAAAACTCAAATCGTTATCCATTTCATAAATAGCTATTGTAGTAGCAACTGCAAATTCAGATAAAAACAATTAGACTAAAAATTAAAAGCAGCTAGTTTTCGTAAAACATGGGAATTTTATTTACATAGCTGCAATAATTACTGCAAACTTATTCTATTAGAATTACTAGTCTATTAGAATAAGTAAGTGTGCCTATCCATATGAGCCAAGCGGCAAAACGTCCCTTCAAGATTTAAATCAGTTAACTTATTTGACTGCAAATTTCGCTGTTCGTATCAAAGTGAAATGGAAAGTTTCTATTTATAGAATATGTGTCACACATTGTCTGAAGGGTGTGTCGAACGAGGTTTAATAAAGCTTGCTGAAACACTGTAGAATGACGGCAAGTAAAATCTTGGTAGTAAAATAGTGTTTTGTGCTGCACCAATTTATGTGAATGAATTTTAAGAAATGCAACTTTCCATTTTTGAAACAGCTACTTTGAAAAGTGATTATTAAGAACAACTAAAGCTTGTCAAATAACAGCTTCACAATCATATAATTGACATTTTATGACAAAATTTGTTGGACGTGAACCTTGATTACTTTGGCAGCTAACTTTAAATAAAACATACACGTCAAAAACACCAATATAGGCTGTTTTAACCTCTGAATTACATCACCCTCCGCTGGTGTTCAACTGTATCGCCATTCTGTCACGGCTACAAATCAATATCGGTCGTGCTTTAAACCTTTAACGGCCTGCGGGTCCAGTTATGTATTTTTAAAATGCAATGCATAGCAGTTCAATTTGCAAACAGAAAGTAAAGTAGCAAACGATTTGGATTTTAGCAGACAAGGCACAGAAACTTTAGCGACAGCGACTCAAACCTAAACAGTTTTCACTTCGGCAGTTAAATGACGAAGTAGGAGAAAGGGCCTAAAACCACGTCATCTGCACATACTTGAAATACTATCGGAGCAATCTAAACAAGCAAACTGCGACGAGATCAAACGGTACTTTCAACTTTCAAGCATATCTGCAATACCGTAAGTGCAGCAAAAAGTGCTGTTTATAGCTTTTAGAATTTTAAATGCAACCGGTAAAAGAATCGTTCTTATTTCGTTTTTAGAGTTTTTTTTCAGAACCATCATTTTGCTTATAGGAATGCATTTGTCCTTTTGCCTTTTTCTACAAGCATAGTACATCGAAAAAGCAGACCCCTCGAAAAATTGAAAAAAACCTATAATTCCACTTTAAACAGCTCAAAATGTGTCTCAAAGTAAGCCAAAGAATTCCACAGAGCATAAAGTTGTTAAGAATGCCACCTTGCCCATGCTGATTTTGATCGTGGCGAATAGGCAATAAAATAAGCATAGTAAAATTCAATTTTATAGCATGTGTTACTTTTTCGCGGGCTAAAAATAAACAGGAAAGATAAAAAAAGTAAACCATTGCCTATCAGATGCACTTTAAGCACAAAAATAAGTCGCACTGTTAAGCCTCAAAGTAAGCTTAACAGTTTTTTTTATGAAACCGCAGTTGCCAATAAATCTTCTTGAACCTGACACAAGTTATAACTTATACCGTATTTGCTATTTGAACTTGGCCAACTATAGAGCTTGACTACTTCAATAAAGTTATCAAAACAGACAGTAATATACAGTGTATCTGACGTAATACACCCAGTGCGACACACATTCAATGGAAAATTTGAGGCAGATTAAATATAATGACCATCGTAAGAGTTATGCATACCAATCTAGTCTATACAACTAGAAGCCCTAAAAAGCTGTTTGGGAAAATGTCGCCCCTGGTCTGTTGGTTAGTGCTTCCGGATCCCTTTCGAGAAGCGGGGGAGCAGAGGAATTCTGTAAAGACACACCGGTCCAGGCACACCCCAAGGCCTGGACCGAAAACTCAAGATGAGCCTCCTGAGCGGTTCAGAGAAGCAAGGCAACCGAGGAAACGTCGTCCAAAACCAAAATGCTGGCACGAAACTTTCCAAAGGTGTTAAAAAAAAATTCGAAACTCTCGAATATCACCCCCATTCCCTGCACTCTACAGTTAAGCTGGATGGGAAATCGAAATGTCTTGGATAAGTTTGAAATAGGTTCACAGAACTAGTCAAGGCCACTGTTGTTATTGTGATAACATCGCAGGTTTTTATCGTACTTAAATCTGTACAAATTCTTTGATTGCAGTGTCAGCATTCGCTATTGAAGGCTTAGGTTTTAATCTGATTAATACACAATCACATTGAGCTTATGACAAAGACGAAGCGAACATTAATCACGTGAGCGTTTTTACCGAAGTTGAGGAAAGTTTAAACACAAAAGCAAGAAACGCATTTTTGCAAACAATTTCTAAACGTCTGGGCATCAAATTCTACTCAAACGAGTTCAAAATCCAACCAAAAAAGAACATTTTCTAAGCTTTCAACTCCTTTCTCAACTATTCAAAGCCCCTTGCGAATCATTTTTCAAATCTAAGACGAATACGAAACGGTAGCAAGTTGAAACTTACAGATCAAAAATTCAGTTTTACTTACCAACGCCTCCGTGGTTCTTTTTATACGGACAACACGGACTTGTTTATCGGTGTAGAGTTTCACCCTACGAATAATTTCTTCGTCTTCAGCGTTGTGTACATTGATGTTCGCATATGGGTTACTGCTAGACGGGGGTTCAAGAAGCGTGGCAGAACCATCGTGAGCAACAAACAACCCCTAAATAACAACAAAAATAAATTCAATTTACAGTTACTCAGGAAAGCATATACACCGATCCTCTTAAATGGAAGACAAAACTCACCTGTTGAGTGCTAGGATTTATCTCAACTATTCCCGTAATAATAGCAATAACCTAAGAACACAACGGTTGATACAGACAACCCATTCAACAACCCATTTTTGCCTCCAAAAAGGAAACGATCGTAATGCATTGTCCTCCCACAGAATCCTGTGAGAAAACAACTTTCTCGCATTGTTCGTTTTAAGTAGTCGCCATTCTAGAGGCTCTTCCTTAGGCTTTCGAGCCGATAGCTTTTAGACCACAAACCATGCAAACGATGAAACATTGAAGCTCTGGACCGCGCACGTCAAAGGCATTTGTACTGCTGTATAATGTGTACAACTATACATACACGCCTAATGATACTACAGCAAAAGCAAGGGCAATGCTATTATTCTCGTACCTTAAAATGAGGTTTGGACAAGATGTTTTTGAGCTCATTGCTATGTGAGTGTTGATTTTCTATTAATTGCTCTCGAACCTGCAAATACGTCAACATCGTTATGTTAATGCTTCGAAAACAGTTTGGAGAAACTGCGAAAAATACAGACATTTAATTTGAACCAAATTTTTCAAAAGGTACCAGTATATTTGCTTTTGTTAAAAGCTCCGTATTTAAAGCAACGTAGAAAACAAACAAGTCAGTGGGAATAAGTTTGCAAATTTTAGCAACATTGGTTTGACCTGATACTTTTTAATAACTGCATTGATATCGTGGCACTGGCTAGCAACTCAAGGTCCATGGCACCGAAAACACCCACGCCTAACCTCTGCATCTTAGCCCAAGACTCTAGTAAATCTTGGTGCTAAAGAACGGACCAAAAGTTTAAGCGTGGGATGTTTTGCAAAAAAAGTTTATGCAAACGGACGAAAAGCGCCAAGTCTACGCCATGCCAAAAACCTTCAGGCACTAGCGACAATAACAAACCAATAAAAATTTACAGTATACACAGTTAGTTTATATCTAAAAATTACTTTTCCTATTATTTAGTGCCGGTACTTTTAAATTGTAGACGGCTAACTACATTAAGTATTAACTAGTTAGAACTGTCTAAATCTTGAAAATAATCGCCTGGTATTGTCATAGATCAATTAGTCAAGTGATGCATGCACAATCGCAAAGTCAGTTATTGCAGAAAATCAGAAATACTTGCTCAACTAACCATGAAACAATTTAAAAGTGGGGCGGCAGTGAAAAAGTTGCAATAGCTTAATACTACAGCTTACATCAGTGGCGACGTTTTGCAGGTCTTGAACAACAGGCTGAGAAGGTTTGGCAGATGAAGACGTTGTACTGGCAGAGATGGTATTGTGAAGTTCTATAGCTTCCTGCGCAAAGAAGACCAGTAATGGTTTTTCGTTGTTTCAATACCAAAAGGGCATTAAACAATATGTATCGGTACATACAATGTCAAAAGCCGTTAATCAAAAATAAAACATAGACTGTATCATAATAAAGCTACTGGCAAAGCGTGCTGTCTTAAGACAAAAACAAAACTACCAAATTCTTTTCTGAAAAACACGAACAAAAAAGTATCATACATTTTTGCAAATCGTCCGACAAAATAAGTGAAATCGCAAGGTAACCTTGCTTGTTTGGTTTATCCTACTGTAGCGTCTATGCTGGCAAGGTAGCAATACAGAGTTTGCGTTGCGATTGCTTGAAGAAATCAAAAGTATGCTTTGGTGCAAAGTTTAAAAGTCAACTAGAACAGGACATAGCCAGTGCACAAAGTTTCCTGCCCCTTCCTTCGGCTTTAATTAAGAACTGTCAAATCAAACGACGAAATAACTACCTGAAAACTCTCATCTTGCATTAATTTCTTGAGAAAATTGACGTCATTTGACAACTCGTCATCGTCGATTTTTTGTCCAATTCGATTAATCGACAGAAACATTTGTTCAATATCTGAATACAATAAAGCCAAGGAAAATATGCAGCTTATGGGTTGTTATACGGAAGCAATGGTAAGTCCAGATTTTCAGCCCTCAAAATGGTAGACGGTAGCTTGTACTGGTTATTACTGTTCTGAGTACTTATGATTTTCTGCGTTGCAGTCAACAAAATTACTTTTTGATGTATTTTTCTATTTTTCCAACTCGGCTAAAAGGCAATCGTAATGTTATACTTAAAACAAGGCAGAGGATGCGAAGCTTGCTATGGTAGTTTTATTCATCGAGTAAAAAATGAGCATCGGGGACAACAAAAAATCGAAACAACGTAGGAATTAAATAACAGTTAGCTTGAAAATGACTGGGCCATCATTTTGAGAAAATTCAACAATCAAATGTACGTTGAAATTATTGACATTGTGATTACGTAATGTAAAGTACACAAATCGCTCAAGAAATGTTCATACGTAATGCACGCTGGTTAAAGCAACTTAATCATATTTTAATTTATTCAATGAAATTTGAAAGATAAAAGCCATATATAGCACCTCAGCAGAATTAGATCAAGAGTCTTAGCATTGTAAGTAGGTCAGATGAAGACAAACAGTCTGAAAGCAGCGCAATCCAATGTCCATCTCTGTCATCTGTGTGCACTTCATCTCAGAGCAAATTAATGTTCTGCAACTGATCGCACAAATTCCTGATGCAAGTGCATACATCAGAAGTTTAAAATTCATTTTAACAGCAACTGTGCAGCATGCCTTACCACCAGAACCAGCGCTATTACAATAGTGCCATGGTGCAAAAAAACAAAAAACTTACTCAGTATTGGTTCTCTGCTTGCACCTTCGCCGTTTTCGATGAAGCTATCCCTCACAAAAGTAGGGTTTTCAACTCCGATCTTTCGAGCTTGAGTTTCTTGCTCGGGAGTTAAGTGCTGTAAGCTGCGGTAAAAAGGTAAATCATTGTGATGCTTAGAAGTTATGATACGAGAAGAATATTACGAAATTCCATTACTGCAGGCAGAACCAATGACACTTCAAAATAATCATTTTTAGCGTCATTTGTTTCTAAATTTGATTGAAAAACAGAGTCTATAGCTTGGGTGAAAGTTGTCTTTTGGTATTGTTGTCTTTAAACAAATCAAAAATAGCAATACAAAAAAAGTTCATAAAAACTCTTCTGATGACTTACAAAGGCATTATACTGACTGGCGTTCTTAATTACATTTTCATGCCCGAGACTGGCTTGTTCTTAATTTTAACAGAGCATTCAGGTCGGAGATTTCTTTGCTCGATTTTTTCTCAAAAAAAAAAAAAAAATGACCGATCTAAAGACTAACTTCACCAAATATAAAATTTTCTACGTACGACCTTCCGTTCCTGAGATATGACAGATTATATTTCCCCTCAGAAAGTTTTTTTTTTCTTTCGAAATTTTGCCAGGGTTGCCAATTAGAAAAAAAATATTAAAAAGTTACAGCATGTTCTTGATTCTCAACTAATATTTTGCGGCAGAGTTATTCTAAAA
Organism: Trididemnum nubilum; assembly: GCA_963965965.1. NCBI lineage: Eukaryota > Metazoa > Chordata > Ascidiacea > Aplousobranchia > Didemnidae > Trididemnum > Trididemnum nubilum. Next base: position 30,499,069 of record OZ014475.1, on the reverse strand, counting down.
TGAAGAAATAGCTTAGAACTGTTAACTTATTGCTTTTCAAAAAATCTTAGAAGCTTTCCAAAAGTCAATCTTCTGTTACAATATTGACAAAATGGCAACACTGAAGTAAGAGAAAAACGAGTAATTTAGAACTGCAATATCTTAAAAACGGGAAGACGTAAAAAGTTCAAATTTGGTGAGAATGCATTTTAGGCTTGTCCTAACATTTTGGTGAAGAGTGAAAAACTTGACTTGCATACCCTTTCGAGCAAAAATGAGCATCACGTTCTTTTAAAAAAATGTAGACACAAACTTCAAGATACAAAAGGATTCTACCTCTGAATTTTCTTAGCTCCTTCACTTTCGGCCATTTGTTGGCGAATTTTCTGGTCCCGTTGTCGCAATTCCTTTTGGCGTTTTGCCGATTCTCGCATTCGGTTGATGCGAGTAAAATTCATTTCCGGTTGCGGAATCGTAGCTGCTTTTTCAGCAACGTTCTGGAAAAGAGTGTCGGTAGAAGAAAGATAAGCTTTTTGCTGCTTATTAAACTCAATCTTTGATTACTTCAATAATTTGGAAATTGATACAAAAATGGATATCAATACAGTAAAATTGCTTTCTTGGTTAGAAGCGAACCAGAGTGCCAATATTGAAGCCAGTAGTCGAGGACGCAAACAAGCAGTGCTGTGGCATTTGGCTACTTCTGAGCTTTTGTATTATATGCAATACACTCGTGATAGCTTTTCTTGCCAGTGACCACAGTAACACAACAGCCAAATCAGTAATTCAATTAAACTGCGTACAATTTGCTTGAGAATTACCGGAAGAGGTATTGCTTGTTCAATTCAAAATTGCTTCTTTTAGTTTTTCGAGGGTTGAATAGCACTTGTTTAAAAAACGCAGAGTCTACGGTCTATCGCTGTCCCTACCTACATATTTGAAGCATCTTCTTAACAACAAATATTTGCGTTTAAATCAACCAAAACTAACGCAAGCTAGATTTTCAAGAAAACTTACCTGTAAGTCTTTAGCAGTTTTTGTTTTCTGAGCTCCAACAAGGGAACCATCCATTGGAGTAGGAGGAGGAACATCGAGTGGAGTTGAACGTCCGGACAAAGGTGGATGGGCAGCCACATAGGAAGGTGGACAATCCACTGCCATTTCATGTGTGTTTTCGTCAGGAGGAAGGATCCCGCTATATCCATTGTTCATTTTATACCTCTGATGTGGAATCGGAGGTGCAGTAGCCATTTTATCCAATAGATTTGTAAGCTTCCAGTCAAATCTACCACTGTTGGTGAGTTTTGAACTCAATCTTCTAATGATCTTGTTGCTGGTTTTGAGCTTTGAATCACTGATGTGACAAAGACTTAAAGTGCTAAGGTCACGTGATGGTCTTCGAGCAGCGTTGCCAGAAGAATTTATTTCACTTTTTATAAAATCTGTCACATACAATGGGAGATCAATTAAAAGCTTCCGGACATCTTTGGGCATGTCATAATGCTGAATTTTTTCGACGTAACCGTTGTTATAAAGACGTTCTAAACGATTTTGACCAGATTCCTCAATACCAAATGCAACCGCTTGTCTCCAAATAGGAATGTTGGAAGAAACTAAACACAATAAAAACAAACTGTACTAACATATAGTTTTGAATTATGTGACATAATTGTCAAAACGTCATAATTTATGAAATGTCAAGCATGGTATTCACAGATCAAACAATTGATCCCCCTTCATGAGTGGTAAAATAGACACTCTTTAAAAGGCACAATAAATATGTTTGTTTTCCATTTAAGTGGCAAGAAATGCGTAAGTTGCTTCAGAAGTTAGTATGTGTTGGGTAACCAGTGTCTACATTACTACGATGAGAGGAATTTAAATAACTTAATTTCTATCTAGTTTGCAGCTCAAAATTGAACCAAGCTTATAACTAGGGCCATTTTTATTTTGACCTAAAAAACCTATTTTTGACTTCATTTTAGCTAATTTTGACTATATTGAGACTTAAACTGTTATGGCGAATTATTGTTTTACAAATTTTGATTAAAAGTGTTTAATATTTTGCAATTTACAACGTAAAGTTGAATTCAACCGATTCAAAATAGTGCTCTACAGCATAAGCTAAAACAATCAACATTTAAAACCCTACCAATTGTTTTTTCAGTAGTTGGAATCATCGAGGTTGTTTGCAAAAAGCAAAACCAGAATATATAATCAGAAACTATAAATTAAGATAAAATGTAAAATACAATAAATCATTCCGGTACCAGGGCAATGATAGACTCAAACGTGGGCCTAGACAAGTGGGATGGCCCAAGAGGATTGACTCACAGTCCCACCCCATTTATTAGGCTACCTATGAGTCGATCAAGATCACTGCACCGGAACAATCTTTCATATTTTACACTTTATTTCAAATTCTAACCCCTGATTCTAAATTTTGTTTTAACATTTGGCAAGGACCCTTGGTGATCCAGAATACAGATAAAACAACCTGTGAGGTTTTAAACTGTAATTTCTAAATGGCGACATGTACTGTTTTATTGGCAATTAGCCAAATGAGATGAGTTTGAAAAGATTGAAGTTTACCTCACTTTTTATCAACAGAAATCTCAATTATACTATAGTCAGTCTTGTGGCTAATGCCACTATAGCATGTGATGTACGAAAAAAATTGGAAACTGTACATATTTCCATGTCAATTGACATGCTCATTGCACGCTATTGTGACAATAGTGTTGTTATTTACTAAACTTTCAAAGCTTGAATCACAAGACTTCATCAAAGCGTAAGTAAAACTGCTCATAAAATTAGCATACGTTCTCAAAAATTCAGAAAAATGAAGGTACCGTAATTTGTTCACTTTTGTGAGGGAATTTTTCATAACAGACAATTTTGACTAAAATCAAACTTTTGACTTTATTTTGACCTATAAAATTTAACAAAACAGACTCCTGGGCACCCAAAACCAATCTAGAAAGATATTTGATGATGTAACATGGCCATGAAAAAATTTTGACTTCATTGGCTTTTGCAGGCCCTACTTATAGCACACACATCCAAGCAATTCTCTATGCAAACAATACCTTAATATTTCATGAGATGCAATAACAAGTCTACTATAATTATGCGTCTACGTAGAAAATATGATTATCACTAAAAGGGATGGATAACATCACACCAAAGTTTCTTGAGGTTTGAATTGCTCAGTAAATGAGTCAAGACCACCCCTAAAGCCTGTGGGCTATTTTTTACAGGTGAAAATTGCTGGTCTTACCTGAATAATAACAGCCTCTTTTCACACGAACTTTGAGAAGTTTAGTTGTTTTTATTGACTGAAAAAAACATTAACATTAAGCATGCAAAAAGAGACTAAAAATGTTTATGTTCATAAAGCATAAAAATATAATACTGATAGTGTAGATATGAAATGTTTTAACGATAGCATGGGTAAAGCAATTTTATCTTACTCAAAACTAGTATAAATTGTCCCTATCACACTGATGTTTTATAGTAACGGTGCCCAATTTTTTTGAAGAACTTTTTAAAGGTTGCATTGGCTCAAATGCATGAAGGGACAGGCAGCAATGGCCCAATTGCATGGGGGGACGGGCTGTAACTTACAATAATCAAAGGTTAAGACCAAACAAAAAGGAATCTTCGCTAGATCTTTAGTCCTTTATTGGCAGTTCTAAATGATCATGAAGACTAAAAAAAGGTCCTTACCAGAAATTGGTGTCATTCATGATGGTAATTAGGATTAAGTTAAAAAAAATACAGTTTTTGTCATTACAAATTCACCTCAAAATAACTCAAATTCCTGAGTCCACTCGTGAGCTGCACAAAACCGTTACCCAGGTCGCACTTTGGGCACCCCTGATTTATATTTTAAGCATTTTAGGTGCAGCATAAAGTGTCTTCAATGTTGGACGGCACATAAAATTTAGATAGGTACAAAATGTCACATTCAAGTAGAACCTTCTACCTCTTTCTCTTAAGTATCTGTGGCCAATGAAAAAGTTATTGAAAGTACGGGTACAAAAAATTGGCTAATACTTCCAAAACATTGATGATGCAAATTAGTAGAAACTTACTCAATAAAAAATAACAAAAAATAAAGTTTTGCTTGCACCATAAACTTAGGTTTCATTTCAGCTCAGCTAAAAATTTAAGCAAAATTAACATTAATCAAACCTCATCAATATGAGCAAGAATACGAAAAAATGATGGTGTTGAAAAGTGGGCACCGTTTACTTCAGATACCTCGTCAATTGCTTTCAAGTGATCACCTTTTACAAAGGGTGAACCTAAACATGAGTGAGTAAGCATTAAAGTCTTGCTTTGTTTAACTTGGAAAAACTTCTCACTGTGACTGGTATGCCAAAGTAGAACATATTACGTTAAGGGATGAGCAATCATGATATCAGTACTGTAAAATTGAAAACTAAGTTCTGAAAGTACTTGATGCAGAACAGCATAATTTGCATAGCTATGCCAAGTCAAGTTAAAATTATTCTTATGCTAATGCTGTTGAACTGCTTTAACCAATTATGTACGAGTCACGTTATTCCCAACATGTAAAAATAGAGGGTCTCAATAATTTAACATCTACTAAAAAGCATTGTTGGCTAACTGTAGCAGAAAAATTACACGCTTACCAAAGAGTCTAACATTGCTTTGAGCATCAATTACCATAAGCATTACATATCCGGTCAAATTGCTCATATCAAACTACTTTTATGCAATACTATTAAACACAAAGAGTTACACTGCACTTAGACTGCTGCCACTAAGATAACTGGGCATAAGTCACAATAACAGTGCAAAACCCATACCAACTTTTCAGAAAAATCCAAAAAAGCTGTTGGAAGATTGTATGGTTGATTAAGTTGCAATTCTCTTTTTAATGTACGAATGAGCATGAAAGAAGAACAATTTCACACATGAAAGATTTTCAATTAAAAATTTTACAAATAAAATGCTGAAGAACACAACCAATGAAAACACTTGTTAATGAACAATTGACAATGAAATAGTTGTAGTATGATGTTTTGTCATGTCAATTAATTTTCCAGTTGGATTACCTGTAATTGTAATACATCATAAAAACATTATTCTCAAAAACAAATTGTAAAATTTGCAGAGCCCAAGCTGGAAATACTCAATATCAATTTAAATGAATAAAATTAGGCCTAAATAAAACGACTGATAAAATATATAAGGAACTTGCAATTGGTTGCTCAAAACTCTTAAACCTACTAGCACATTTACAATTTTAAGCACAGCAATGTATAATTAAAAGGTTTATTTCCTGTAAATTTATGGGACTGATTGACTTCACTTGTTGGTTACTGAAGTTCAGCCAATTCAGTCAATATCACTAAAAACACTTAAAAAGTACACATACAAGCTATGCTTGCAGTAGGCCAAGTGAAACCAGAATCTGACCATTAAAATTTTGAACAGACTGAATTTTGTTGATGTTTCCTTTTTTCATTGGCCATTGACCAGATGGTCATATGGTATGCAACATTTTTTAGAAGCTGTGTTGGCCTGGACGTAGTGTAGCAAAGAGAGAAAGACGGGTGCTGTCAACTCATCACAAGCTTCAATGTAATTCAGGACCTATGATAAAGATCTGACTTTTTTTTGTATTTCCAAATTTAAATAATTGATAAAACTTTCAAGCCAAAACTCAACTTAAGCAGTTTAATGATCAAATCAAATCTTTTATTATACTACTGCACTACAATGAAGCTTGTAACAAGTTTGCAGGGCCCATTTCCACGTCATTGTGCCTGGGCAACACAGTAGGGCATACCAAAAACATAGCAAATTTTTCAAATTTAGTTTGGGGTTTCACAAAAGATGAGGCTTGACCTACTGACTTGAAATCAGTGTTCCTTCTAACTTTATGGCAAATCAGCAAGTGCCCAAACTTTCATGAAACAATTGTGCCCAAAGCTCTAAAAAGACGTTTACATGTGCCCTAAATTATGTGTCAATCCAGTATTAAAGTACACCAAAAGTCCTATTTTCACAAATTTCTCAAATTTTCTAAAGCTATTTTTACCATATTTCCAAAAACTATTTGGCATTGTTCCAACAAGTTGCTGATTCACTGAAAAAAATCGGCTTAGTGGGAACACTGCTAAAAAGGTATAAAAATTTTGAAAAAAATTATCGTTAGACGGTGTCCCCCAGCCTGTTTCCATGGAAACAAGCCTGATTTTAGCAAGTAGTCCTTATCTCGAAAACTATTGATGTTAGAGACCCGGTTTTAGGCTTAAAATAATAATGTAGAAGATGAGGTTTTTTATATGCTGTTAATGCAACAGGCTATTTTCTTCTAAAGTGACTAATTTTTGAGATAATTCAAAAAACTAATTTTCATTACAAAAATTATATAACTTTTTAATTTTCAAGAATTTTTGATGATCAAGCAAAGTTTGACTTTTTTGGAAATTTTTTATGAAAATATGCATAGACAAGAGTATATACAATGTAGTAAATTGTTCATCAAAATATTGCTTACATTATAACACACTGCCCAGTGCCCACAACACTAAAATATCATTTAACTAAATACCATGGATATTGCATACTTGACAAGAGTTCAACAAAATTAAGCTCATAGCAGGTAAGACAGACTGCATCATTTACGCTTTTGCTTTCTATAGTATACTAACAAACATTCAGCAAAATATTACCCAAATAACTTTAGATACCATTATATGCTTTGTTTTCTAAACAAATACACAGTACACACTCAACAAAAATTTCAGTTGGCTATTGGGTTTAGGCTTTGGTTGTTGGGTTTTGCCTATTGGATTCTTGCAACTAGTTTAACTTGTTGGTTATTGGGTTTGACAACTTACAAATGCACATTGCATTACTTAAAATAAGTGTATTCATTAATCAACCAAGCATTTTGCATTTGTCTAACTGCAGCTATGTAGAACACCTTTTTTGTTTCTGTTAGCAAGTTTTTTATCCGGTAGGGCCGCCACAGTGGGTAGACTGCAAGGCCCACAATGAGAAGTATGCATAAATTGTTTTTCCAAGAACACAATGATGCATTGCCAGTTTGGAAAGTGACCGGGAGTCCGCAACTTTCTGTCACTTTAAGCAAATAAACCGAAAAAACAACAGCATCTTAAAGATATTGTTTCTTACCAGCTTTTGTACGTCTTTCAACTAAAGTTGCTGTTTCTGCTTGCTGACTCTGCAACTTACAAACCAATCTGTACAGAAACTGTTTCTGAGTTGGGTTTGTTGTAATTTTAATGGTCTGTAGTGCTGAATTTTGTTAAGACCTAAAGCTCTTTTTCAATAAGCATCACTGACTCCCACTAGATTTTTCACTTTTTTTGCAGCTATTGATGTAGTCATTGTTTTTATCTCATGTTGCTGTAGATTTTTACAGCAAAATTTTTGATAAATGTAGCAATATTATAGGGTCCAGGAGTCTCACCGATCAATCTTTCAAATGTGTGGTTTTTGTATTCACTGGCATATTTTTATTAGGTTCCTAAGACAGTTTTTGCTTCAACAAAGGATTTTTTTTTCAGCTGCTACACTTACTTCACTGCTGAGCAACGACAAAACACTTAGTCTCTCTGAAAGATACTGATTGCATAAGTGATTGCCAAGCTCATTCGAGTATAGTTCAGCCAAGTGCTGAAAATTTATTGGAAGGCTTTGCATTGAAAAAAGTGTAGTCACTGGCAGTTTTTCTTTTAAACATTGAACGACAATACTCCTGGACCCTACTTCAGTTGCTACAGTTAGCAACAAATTTTCAAGAAAAATCTACAGCAACATGAGATAAAAACAATGACTACATCAATAGCTGCAAAAAAAGTGACAAATCTAGAGCGAGTCAACGATGCTTATCAAAAAAAGAGCAAGGTCTTTTAACCAAATTCAGCACTACAGACCATTAAAATTACAACAAACCCAACTCAGAAACAGTTTCTGTACAGATTGGTTAGTACGTTGCAGAGTCGGCAAGCAGAAACAGCAACTTCAGTTGAAAGACGTACAAAAGCCGGTAAGAAACAATATCTTTAAGATGCTGTTGTTTTTTCGGTTTATTTGCTTAAAGTGACAGAAAAGTTGCTGACTCCCGGTCACTTTCCAAACTGGCAATGCATCATTGTGTTCTTGGAAAAACAATTTATGCATACTTCTTATTGTGGGCCACGCAGTCTACCCACTGAGGCGGCCCTACCTGATAAAAAATTGCTAACAGAAACAAAAAAGGCATTTTACATAGCTGCAGTTAGACAAATGCAAAATGCTTGGTTGATTAATGAATACACTTATTTTAAGTAATGCAATGTGCATTTGTAAGTTGTCAAACCCAATAACCAACAAGTTAAACTAGTACAAACACCCAATAGGCAAAACCCAACAACCAAAGCCTAAACCCAATTGCCAACAACTTTTTAACTAAAAAGTTTGAGTGTGTACTCTGTATTTGTTTTAAAAAACAGCAGCATATAATGGTATCTAAAGTTATTTGGGTTATATTTTGCTGAATGTTTGTTAGCATACTATAGAAAGCAAAAGCGTAAATGATGCAGTCTGTCTTACCTGCTATGAGCTTAATTTTGTTGAATTCTTGTCCAGTATACAATATCCATGGTATTTAGTTAAATGATATAATATTAGTGCTGTGGGCACTGGGCAGTGAGATAACATGTAAGCACTATTTTGATAAGCAATTTAGTACGTTGTATATAATCTTGCCTATGCTTGTTTCAATAAAAAATTTCCTTCACAAAAGTTAAAGCGTGCTTGATCATCAAAAATTCTTGAAAATTACTAAAAGTTATATAATTTTTGTCATGAAAATAAGTTTTTCTGAATTATCTCTAAAATTAGTCACTTTAGAAGATATATGATACATTAACAGCGTATAAGAAACCACATCTTCTGCATTATTATTTTAAGCCTAAAACTGGGTCTCTAACATCAGTAGTTTTCTAGATATAAACTATTTGTTGAAATCAAGGCTTGTTTCCATGGAAACAGGCCGGGGGACACCATCAGTGTTCCGTTTGAGCAGATTTTTTCAGTGAATCAGCGATTTGTTGAAACAAGGGCACATAATTATTGGCAATATGTTAACCATAGCTTTAGAAAATTTGACAAATTTGTGGAAATATGACATTAGGTATACTTTAATAACAAATTGGTACAAAATTTAGGGCACATAAACATTCTTTTAGAGCATTGGGCACAATTGCTTCAAGAAAATTTAGGCACGCGTCGATTAGCCTAAAAGCTAGAGGGAACACTGCAGTCAAACGATATTTTTTTCAAAATTTTTATACATTTCAAGTCAATAGGTCAAGCCTCACCTTTTGCAAAACCCCAAACTAAATTTTAAAAAATTGCTATGTTTTTGGTACGACCCAAAATACAGCTTTTTTTAAAGAAATGTCGCAGCAGTGGCAAGCTGTTGGAAACTTCAAGCCCAATTTGACCAACTTGAGGTTTGAACCTCAGACCTCCCACTTTAGAGACAAATGCATTATCGCTCAACCAACTGGCTGGCGCAGTTTAATAATATAACACGAAATCAATACCATGAACCATTTTTGGTAGAGTTATGGGAGATACAGAAAGTTAAAAATGGGGCTTTGTTTTTCAATCATCCAGCACATCAGCCTAATTTATGGAGATTCAAGGTTGGAAAATAATCCTAGATCAGGAGCACAGATTTTTGTTTTCCAATTTGCGATTTGTATTTGAGTGCATTATATGTGTCTTCAGAAAAAAATTGATATGACACATCACAACACTAAATTTGATTTGTAAGATCATAGGCATAGCCAGAATTTTTGGTCAGGAGGGGGTCAAAATAGTACTTCTAAAATATACCGTATAAGACCACAAAGACAAAAAGGATGGCAAGATTAAAGCTTGGGTTTTTGCAATCCTTCTGCTCCTGTATGTTTTAGTAGAACCCAGCCAATTTGCAAATCACATGCAGTGATATAGGCAAGAAAGAATATAAAATACTTTGTAATAATCTTAGCTTACAAAATAACTTTATATATTATTCTTATGGGCAAAATTTCTAATGCAAGCAGAGATGATTTCACCAAAAATTTTCAAGCTAAAGGCAATAAAACAAAAACGAAAAATACTGAGAGGTGCATTTTTCATTTACAATATGTTTTTGAGGATCAAGATTAAACTCATAATTAGCCTAATCAAAAACGAGCCACATCAACTGACCGCGAACAAACTGATCGCGGGCGACGATTTTGTTACAGTGATTTTGTCACAGTAAGTTTGTCACAAAGTGAGGGTTTGGGCAAGATGGCTCTGGGGATAGTAAAAATATATTTAGGATTGCCCTTTTCAGCCAATCGGCGTTGTTTGCGGTCAGTTCTCATGGACCCAATCAAAAAGCAGATAAAATTTCTAGTGAAATAGTCTCTTCTAATTAAGATATTGAATATTTGTTCCACCCATAAATGGGATCTCATATACATAGTGATCTCATTGCAAAGTAAAAGTAGAATACTTTAATTCTTTTTTTTTTAAATAACCTTTATATAATTTCATGAAAAAGTATAATATGCAAATTTACTAGAATGTATAAAAGCACAATTATAAACAGCAATTATTTTAGAAACAATAATGATACCATTCACACTAAAATGAGATCTATTAACATTTTTAACAGACTTGGAATGGCTTAAGATCCAACTGAAAAGTCTTGGAAAAAATGCAATGAAAAAAGATATCCAGAATTATACAAAATGTTTACAAATGCAAATCATGTACAAACCAACAACTCATAAAAAAAACATCTCTTCCAAAGTAATACCGTTATCAATGGTTTCAAATATGCTCAGAACATTAACACATTAAATCAGAATATATACTCAGCCAATCTGACAATTGCTTACAATTTCAGTCTTCCCACAAACCCAAGTTTTGTCGGCCAACAAATCAGTGATTTAGTTGGATCATCAACAAATACTTTTTGGCAATATAAGATATGATATCATCACTATATACCAAACAATGCTTAACAAGAGTCGACAAACTTCTAGAAATATCAACTTTTTACACTTTGACACTGGATTAGAGCAAAAGGGCAGATATTGGCATATAAGTATTTTTACAGCTTTGGGCACTATTGTTTCGAGAAAAACTGGGAACTTGCAGATCACAGATCAGTCAAAAAGTCAGTTAAGGAAAACTGTTAACACACTGTCACAATAGAAAATAGTAGATTGAATCACACCAGTTTCACTATCCTGACTAATGTCTTTCACATTCTTAAATAATTGGAAGTCAAAACGACATTACAAAGCATTGGACGTTACCGTAAATCAATGTTTAATTCTTAACAGTGGGCATGTTTAAAGAATTTGATTGTAAAGTTAAAGCGTCTGTAGATAGCCTTGCGTAGCTGAAAACTACCAGGGTCAATTTAAGCAGCTTATATCAGATATAATTCAGCAGGTCTACAAAGCTATGCCTTTTTTGAAATATCATTGTCCATTGTTCCTGATATAATCCACTTTGCATGGTTTTTAGCTTTGGTTCACATCGTAAATATGGCCATATCCTAAAATACATAAAATTCTATGCCACAGCAAAACCACATTGCAGATTAACTTTTAATTTAAGCACTACTAATGAATAACATTTTACACTACCAGTTCAAGTCGAAATAGATGCAAATTAAGGCTCAATTAACATTACACCAAGGCTAGTTAAATCATTAGTTTAGAATTTAAATATCTCTACGAAACAATTCAATGAAAACAACCGCTTATGTGCTGTAAATCATTGCAACCATACTGGTAACCTGCTCATGACAACATCAAATCCAAAATATCACCATAGATCCTGCAAATACACTTTTAAAATCACAAAAGTTTTAAAATGCGCTAATTCACCATGAATAAAGGAGATAAAACAGTTCTGTTTCAGTGCCGTCAATAGTAAACCTTGAATTTGATAACCGAAGCTAGCTACCACAACGTATATTACATGATTCTCATGGGTTTCCAAACAGCAAGCTGAATTTATGTCACAGAAACAAGCAAACAAAAACCGAATACTCACTAATTAAAATCTTTTTTAGTTTTTACAGGCTTTTATCTAGTATTTAACTTTAATATAACTAAGAATCAACTGAGTAAGAGCCCGAAAATAAGCTCTATATCTTTACTATGAATGCATTTACATAGCATTGCTTTCACATAACATTGTATTTACATAGCATTTACCCAACATAGCATGCATTTACATAGCGCAGATCCGTGATTTTGACATCCAGTGGTTTGGCTAGCAACGCGATGATGTCACGTGCAATTCATCAATAGCACTCTTACCTGCCTACTCTGTAATGTTAGTGGTATCCACAGTCCTATTCAAGTTGGAGAGGGGCATACTTGACAGGCTAACCTTTGACATTTTAGCTCAATTACTACAGCTACCCTGTACCGGTACCCTGTGTTCCCAATAGGCCGATTTTTTTCAGCGATTAAGCGATTTGTTGAAAAAAGAGCAAATATTTTTTGGCAAATGGTAACCATAGCTTTAAAAAATTCGACAAATTTGTGTAAATATGACATTTGGTATTCTTCAACACCGAATTCGTACAAAATTTTGGGCACATAAAAGTCATTTTAAAGTTTTGGGCACAGTTGTTTCATGAAAATTAGAGCACTTGCCGATTAGCCAAAAAGTTAGAGGGAACACTGCCAGTACCGATACTAACAGTATTTTCCCAGAGTGAGCTGAGCTGTAAAGAAACAGGGTACCAGTAACTGCTAAATGAGCCAAAGAGTTTCCCAGACAAACAGCAAAGCCGATGAAGATGACTACAAGCCAAAGTTTCAACTTAAGTAAAATCCTAAACCATTCATTTTCCTACTTTTCATGAAAAATGGTCAAACCATTTGATCTTTTCCTATCAGAAAGAGAAACTCTCAGCTGAGTTCCAACATTAGATTGAAGGGATATAAGCCCAGAGCCAAATCCAATGCTTCTTTATATAATAAGACCAAATTTATCAATGAATTATCCATATATTTTTAAAAACTTTGAAACAAAAGTGAAAAATATTAACATAATTTATAATACAATCGTGGGACGTCGTTAAGTATGAGCTGTCCGCTTTTTTTCAGAATCTCTGCGACTCATGTATCAGCGTGCATGCACTCTCACTCCTCTCATATGTGCACTTGTTCAGCATTAGGGTTAGGGCTAGATTTGGGAAATACCGTACCTTAGATCGGGGAGGAGAGAGCGCAAGCGGGTTCATACACGAGTCGCAGAGCCGGCTCCAACTTAATGACACCCCAATCAGTTTGGAAACTGTTGCATCAACATGTGCATACCTTGAAAACCTACCCGATTAAAAAAACTACCCAGTAACTACCAATATTACAGATTAGGAAAACATTAAATGTTACCGAATGAGTTCATTTTTGGCATGTTTTATTGTTTGCTAAGCACCGGTAGCTACTCGACCAGCCGACTCTGGTATGTAGGCTACTCTGTACTTTAGGCCTAGTAGGCTTGGCCTAAGCTAAAATTGGCTCATTTTTCCATACCGTACAATTTTAAAACTAGCCTACACTGATACATATCATAAGCCTACTGACATAAGCTGTAGGCTATCGGATTTGCAGTGTACCGGTAGTTTGTTTTTTACGTTAATTTTCAGAGGTGGAGTCCTCAAGGACACCTTTTGAAGTCCTTGGTTTTGAAGCCTTTAACGTCTAAGTCCTAAAAAATACCATCCTCAATCAAGGACAGCCTTATTTTTTGATTACTATTAGGCTAGTTAAAAACCAAACAAGTCAAGGTCATGACCATTTTATTTTTTCGTTTTAAAAAACGCCAGTAACCTTGCAGTAAATTTACGAAGACCTTTTTTCTAGGAGAATACTTGCTTGTGTCCTTGGTCCTTGGCCTCGAGAGGTCTGTCCTCAGAAGGTCGAGCTTGGCCTTGACTTTTTTACCATGTAGCCTACCATCCTTGGCTTTGGTCTCAAGCCTTGTGTCCTCGACTCCACCTCTGTACATTTTTATTATATTTATAGGCTTACCTGTCACTTAGGCTATTGTGCAATGTCTGAATCGAATGTAGGCCTACAGAACATGAGCGCAGAAAAGTAGGCTAGGCTACATGCAATACCCCAATCAATCCGACAAAAACTAAACTTATAAAACCTTACCTTAACTAAAAGCAGTATATTGAAAGACTTCTAGCAGTTTTCATACACTTACCGTAGGCCAATGTCTTTGATGATTAATTATAGTCTTTTACATGCACATTACAACCAATGGTACATGATAACATCTGACACTCTAAACGCAACCCAACCAGCGCCAGAAAGTGTTTGATATTACGCCAAAGCGCCAAACATGAAAATTAAAGCGGCGCAAAAAGCAATTTTAGCACCGGCAACTCGGCATCGCACAAAGTAACAGTTTGTTTATTGATTCGGCAAAATTGCAAATATTGTTTGGGATCAGCACATAAATCTCACATAGTCACTTCACATTTTGTACTTGCTATGGTCACTGGGAGATCTTGGAAAAATTATGCAGTTATTAAGCCAAGTTGTTGCAAATACTAACCGAGCTCTGCAAGGTCGCAAATTTCCCAGTAAATGCGTGCTGATTTTCTTACATTTGCAACTGAAAACCTTTTAAGTAAAACTGTTTACGATGATTATCTTTGGTTAGTGGTAGAGATGTAGTGACCTGGTCACTACACGATCTTATCTGTGATGTGTTGTGTAATCCGTATAATTGACAACATAGTAATTATTTATTTTATTATTTATAACTGGCAACACTGATGTCTTCTTCTTGTTTTCTGTTTTCCAGAGTTAGGTCTAAAATATTTGCTGGTAAACTTAGCTTTGTTAATCTGTTGAATCAAGGAAAATGAAGGCAGGAAACAAAAAGGAAAAGTTGTAGGTGCTTAAAGCTTACGTACCTACCTACAATTTTTGGTGACCCCGAACTTTGATTGGACAATTGAGATTTAAGCCTAGCCTACATCAGTTACCGGTACTGCACATTACCGCAAGCCTATAGCTATTTTAATTTTCAGTCAGCATATGAGTTTTAGTTGGATTTTGAATGTTTATGCATTTTCAGCATCAGTATTTTCTGCGAAGCAAGCCATTACCGCCATTGCTGAGTCACTCTGGAGACAGGCCTACAACCGGTAGCCTAAGCGCAGTCAGCCACGTTTGATGTCACCATCGGATTTCCGATGTTCCAGTTCACCTGAAAGTAAGAACACTGAGGCATTAGGAATTGCTGAAACGCCATTGTCGTCTAGACTGCAAAATTGTGAAAGATCTCCTCTGCTCAGACTCACCCAACCAACTATTGGTACACCTTCATCATCCTCAATAACTGCTATTTCACCACCAGTTCCTCCCATTATTGTCCATACATCCCAGCGCTTATCCTTTGATACTGATAATGTTGAAGTGCTTTTTCACACCTCTGAGGCTCGTTACTTCAGTAAAAACCTCACTGATGAACAGCTCTATTATGAGCTGATGCAATGTTTCAATTCCAGGCAGGTGAGCAGATTATTCTCAGAGTTGAAGACCACTTCTCTGCACAGTTATGCAGTTCTTTGTGCTGCGCTGATAAAAATTTGAACTATGCCAATGCATCAAAAATTTCAGAAGTTGCGAGATGCTCCTGCTTTAGGTAATCACACCCCTTCCCAACTTTTAGCCGACTTGAGTTGCATTTTGGGAACCATTCACCAACTCAAAGATACCTCTACTTGGTTTTTAAAAACTGAGTTTCGGCAAAGATTACCAGCAAATGTGCGTGCCATTCTCTCGGCGTTCTACTCAATGCCTTTGATTGATTTAGCTGAAATGGCAATTCAATTATGCAGCATGAACGCCCTTCAACCTCTGCTCCTACTGCTCCAAATGATGTCTTTGCTGAGCTAGTAAAGGGGCTATCTGCTCTTCAGCATGATGTTGCTACTTTGCGTGACAGTGCATATGTACAGGCTGTTTCGGCTACATTGTCTAAGCCAGTGCTATCTAGCTCCGGTCCCTTAATTCATTCCCCCTGTTCCTGCAACAGCTGGAAGATCTAATCGCTTTCCAAGCTTTTCCCATCCACCACCCACCCAACGCCCAGCTACTCCTATTGCAACATTTCGTCAGCTCAATCACCCACCTAAGCTACGGTACATGGCCCAAACCTCACATTACCTGGTCGCAACGACTTACATGATGGCCAATGCTTTTATCATCTCAAGTATGCTGGTAATGCTAGGCATTGCATCCCCACCTGCAGACATTTTCACTCCTTTCGGCTACCTTTAAACTCCCGCGGCGGTGCATCGTTTTAAATACCCAACCTGTCATGTCCTTTAACGTCAGTGATGCATCGCCTATTCTATCTGACGTTTTTGTTACTCTACACCAGGGGCGTCCAACACGCGACCCGCGGGCCGCAAGTGGCCCGCCAAAGGTTTTAAAGTGGCCCGCCAAAGGTTTCTGCATTGGTTGGTTGATTGATGCTTCCGCGCTGACATTGTGAGTTGCAGAAACGAGTCCTTGAATTTCTTATGTACTTGTTTTTAGGAGAATCCCACAAAATCCATCGGAATGACCTTTTTTGTGTGTTAACTTGCGTTTTGGCAGAAAAAAAAATTAAAACCTAAGTGAAAACCTTTTATTTTAGTTTTATTTTTAGTTTTTGGTCTTCACTTGCTTTTTGGCAGAAAAAAACAATAAAATCTGAGTGAAGACCTTTTTTTTTATTGATATCACCACGAAAATCCATCGGAAGATTTTAGTTTGCGAAAAAGAAGATAAAGTAAGACTAAATTTTGGCCCGCGAAACTTTTGGAACAGCAAATTTGGCCTGCGACTGAAAAACGTTGGACGCCCCTGCTCTACACGATCATCACAACAACATCATGTTTATAGTTGATACAGCAAGCTCTTAATCTCTGCTTACTCTTGAGACTTTCGCTCATGAGTCTGTTTTTCCTTCCTCTGAGATGCTGATGACTGCAGATGGCCGCCCACTGCAACTGGAAGGATCTCTTGATCTCACCTTAGAGTTTTCTAATTTTCTCAACCGACATTTTACTCATGGATTCATTGTTGCCAGTGTTGCCCATCCCATTCTTGGCTTGGATTTTTTTCCAAATACCAGTTTTCCATTGATGTTGCCTAAAATCTGTCACCATTCTCCATTCTGATGATCAACATTCCACGCCTCCCTTGCAAAGTTTTGAGTATTCCACCACTTCTTATTCTGATATTATTGGTCTGTTTCCTGACCTGACTTCTTCCACTCTCACTTCACAAAAACGGCACTCCTGTGAACATATTCTTGAAGTAGAAGGTCCTCCAGTTGCTTTTCGTTTGCGCCGTTTGAGTTCAGAAAAAGCGAGGGTACTTGACACCATTTTGGATGACTTACTGGTACGGGGTATTATCCGGCCTTCTTTGAGTACTTGGGCATCACCTGTACACAGTGGTGGGCAAGTTACTTTCTAAAAGTAACTAGTTACAAGTTACAGTTACTTGGCAAAAAAAGTAACTAAGTTACAGTTACAGTTACAAATTTGAAAAAGTAACTAGTTACAGTTACAGTTACAGTTACTTTAGTGATTAAAAATTTGGACTAAAAACAGGCCTGACGGCTTTAACTTAAACTTTAACCAGCAACCACATGTATAGTCCAGTGAACACAGTGAAGAAAATATGGATAAAAGGTTATGGTTGATCAAACATGCGACTGTGCGTCCTATGTTGCCATTGTAATACAATAATTTTGAATGGAATTCATAAAAAATCTATAATTTGCCTCAAAGCATGTAGTAAAAAAAGTAACTGTAACTGTAACTTTTTTTAGGGCTCTAAACTGGTAACTAGTTACAAATATCGTTACATCTGAAAAAAAGTAACGAAGTTACAGTTACAGTTACTAAAAAAGTAACTAGTTACAGTAACTAGTTACAATTGTAACTAGTTACTGCCCACCACTGCCTGTACACTTACTATAGTTAAAAAGAAAAATGGCTCTTTTCGATTGGTCTATGACTACTGCCTTCTGAACACCCGCACCAAAAACCAGAATTATCCCTTGCCTCGAATCAGTGATCTCACTCAACAGATGCGTGGTGCGACTGTCTTTTCCTCTTTAGATCTAAAACATGCCTTTTGGCAGCTCGATGTCCGACCATCTGCCGAAAATACACAGCTTTTTGCACCAGTCGTGGCAATTTTGAATGCAATAAACTACCACTTGGATTGACTTGTTTTATCTGCAGCTTTCAAAAGTTCATTAACCACATCATGCGCGGCACTGAGGCGTTTTGCTTTTGTTACATTGATGATATCCTAGTATTTAGTGCAGATGAGCAGCAGCTCAAAATTCATTTGCATGAAGTTGCTAACCGTCTAAATGCTTATTGCTTGAAACTCAACATGGATAAGTGCTCTTTTGGAATGAAAGAAATTACCACACTCAGCTACACAGTCTCTGCTAAAGGTATTGCAGCCTCTCGTGAAAAGGTTAAGGCTATTCAAAACTTGCCGCAACCGGCCACTATCAAACAGCTTAAGCAAGTTCTTGATTTAATCAACTACCAGAGAAAGTTTATCTGCAATGCTGCAAGCATTCTGGCACCCTTGACTGCCTATCTCAAAGGCAAGGTGCAGAATGCACAACTATTCACCTTGTCTCCACAGGTCAAACAAGCTTTTGTCACAATCAAGCAGGCCTTAGCCAATGCTGCTTATCTTGCTCATCCTGCTGACAATGAAACTCTTTTTCTTCGCACAGATGCATCCTGCCATGCCTTTGGAGCCATACTGGAATAAACTGTCCAGGGAAACATGAAAGTGTTGGGTTACTTTTCCAAAACCACTACCGATGCTCAACGTCGCTACTATGCAAATGATCTTGAACTGCTCAGTATGTACTCTGCTGTAAAATATTTTGAATACTTACTCCTTGATAAGCCGTTCATTATCCATACGGATAACAAGTCTCTTGTCAACAGTTTTTCCAAACCCTTTGAGAATCACACTTCCAAACAGGTCCAAAAATTATCATACTTGCCTCAATTTGACTGCACTCTTCGACATCTTCCTGGTGTTGACAACGCAGCTGCTGACTACCTATCACGGGTGGTTACTTCTGTAAACCACATCTTTCCATTGGAAAAGGTGCCAGTCACCTTGCAGGAAATTGCACCCAAGCAAAAAAGCTTTGAAAAAAAAGATGCTTTTACCTTTCCGGAATCATCCTCCATCGTCATTCAGAAACAGTCCATCCCTTGCCTGAACACCCCTCTGCTTGTGGACATCAGCCTTTGTTCTCCGCGTGTCCTTCTTCCTCCACCTCTTGAACACAAAGTCATCCAGTACTACCACAATCTTAATCATTTAGGCATCAGGTCCACACGCAAATTGATTCGAACGCGTTTTTTTTTTCAAACACATGAACACCAAGATAAGAAATTTTGTTCGTTCTTGCACTAACTGCCAGTGAGGCAAAACAACCCGACACATTGTTTTGCCGATCGCTTCTTATATCAATGCCAAACAAACGTTTAGAGCGCGTAAACAATCATATAGCAGGACCCTTTCCTAGTTCTCATAGTAACTCTTTCATTCTGATTTGTGAGGATCCCTTCACCAGATGGATTGAAGCTTTTCTCATGCCAGACCAAACGACCTTGTCTGTTATCCATGCTTTCAATTACCAAGTTCAGTACTTTGGCTGTCCAACCGAAATTCACAGTGATGCAGGTTGCCAGTTTACATCTACCACTTTTAAAGAATACTGCAAATTTCTTGGTTCAAGTCATCGTATCAGCAGTGTGAGGTATCCTGCTTCAAATGGACTGGCTGAAAGAGCTGTCAAATCTATCAAAACGGCATTAATTGCAAAAGTGAACACTGCTGCTTGGGCATTCCAATTGTCTTTCATCATTTTGTCTCTCAATAGCCTACCATGTTTAAAAAAGACCTCAAAGGCAGTGCAGCATGTTTGGTCTTTGGCCAAACATTACGACTCCCTGGCGACATATTCATACGGCCCAAATCAACGCAAACATTGGCATCCACTGATTTAGTTCGCGACATGCGACAATTTGCGGCTTCATTGAGACCAACACTTACGAGAGTGCAGACATGTGCTGCTAAGCCTGCTGTTTTCATGCCAGACACTTTAGAAAAGTGCTATCACATTTTTGTTCGGGAAAGTCCAATTAAACCTAATTTGTCCTCGGCGTATTCTGGTCCTTACATCGACGTTTCTCGCAATGCTAAAGTCTTCACCATCTTAAAAGATACTAAAATTGCCATCAACAATGTAAAGCCTGGATTCGTTCCTAACAACGTCACTGCTGATTCCACTTCATTGACCTTACCTCCTCCACAACTCCCACCCGATGAACAAGGCATGTTTTCTACTACTTCTGACAATGAGCTTACATTGCCAATTGAAGCACACAACGAAGCAACATCCGTCTTCTCTCCTCATCCAACTTCCTCTCCAGCAACCAGTTCAACACGACGTTTTCCACGACGAAACATTGTTCTGCCTTCCCACCTTCAAGATTATGAACTTTAAGACTTGCAAAGAAATCCATGGTAATTTTGTCCACTGAACACTTCACTTTTTCTCTTTTTTTAAATTGGTTTTAAGTTCATGTTTGCGCTTTTGCTGTGTAACTGTACCGGTATTGTTATGTGTGTTTGTTTTTTTAAGCATCCACAGATGCTCAACTTAATTTTCATCAGTTAAGGCTATTTTATTTGTTTCCAGGCGTCCCAAGGTGTTAACCTTAATTTTAACGAGTGCTATTTTATTCCTTTTACATCAACAGATGCCCAGTTTTGTAGTGTCATCACTGGAATAACTAACCATTTCATGCTTACAAATGGCCTGTTACTGCTTGGCTCTTAATTTGTGTATTTTTGTGTATATATGTATGTGTATTTTTTTTTTGCTGCTTTTGTTGTTTGTACCAGTGTTATTTTGTTTCCATCATCATTTATAATGCAACACTCTTGAACTTCTCATTTTCTTTTATGGAACTCTTCTCTTCTAATCACTCTTCAGTGGCTTTATTACTATGTATACATTTGCATCATTCTCCATATTTAGCAATATTGTAAATCCCTTTGCCTTGCTCTTGCAAAATTGTTAGTTGTGCTCTTAACTAATATCAGCAGTGTCTTTTGTGTTTTTACACAAGGTAAATAATGGTTAACTCCTGCCGTTTGGACAAGTTATAGTAATGAATGGACCATTTTGCTACATGCTGTGTTTGTGAATAATAACCAAGCATAGGTTTTATCTAAAGATGGATGATGATTTCCTTCATGTGCATATTTCAGCATTAATTCTGCTATAATGCTCCCATGAATGCTCTAATGCTCTGAGCTACATGAAGTGCCTTCAAAAAGTACCTTGAGTGTTTTTCAACGACCGAATGAATCGAATGATGGTTAACTTTTACCAGATCGTCATGTTTACATCTTACCATCTGAACTTGTATAAATGTACATAGTTTTTCTGTACAAAAGCCTTGTGTTATTGCTTGCTTTTATTTCCAGGTGTTGCAACATAATTAATGCTTCCCTACCTATTTAAGTTTGCTGTTGGTGCTAAAAACTGTTGTCTGTATCATTCTGCACTACTGTTATGCCTTTGCCAACCAGTAAACGCTTACATTTTTCTTCAGGAGTGTAGCCTGTTGTACTGCTAACTGTTGTTTTAACTTTACTAACCACTTAAATTTTGCTCCGGGGGGAAGCCTGGTGTGACCTGGTCACTACACTATCTTATCTGTGATGTGTAATTCGCATAATTGGCAACATAGTAATGATCTACTTTATTATTGGAACGACCGACGCTCGCGTCGCATGTTCCTTTGTTTTTACTCGGCCATTTTCCAACTAACGAGTGCGAAATTTCAGACTTTTGCTTATAACTCGAGAACAGTTAAGTTTAGCTACATGAAATTTTGACAGCAGTTTGAGATTAATGAGTTATATGTTTGTACCAAATTTCGAGGCAATAGGTTACGTGACTTTGGTTTTAGAACCCGAAAACCGCCCCGCAAGTTTGGCGTAGAAAGCGGTCTCAGTCAAAAACGGCTTAAGTACGGTAAAAAATATTTCATATGGTTGCACGTCTTAAGATACCCTTTCATCCCAACCAACCCACTTTTGGCTGCGATGAGGTTTATTTCTTTTTTTTTTCCTTTTTTTTCCTTTTTTTCTTTTTTTTTCTTCCTAATTTTTGTACGCTCTTCTTCTCCTAAACCACAAAACATCGAAATCTAATTTTTGTGTAAAGTTGTTGAGCTGCAAACGCAATTTTTTCTCCCGAAATTTTTTGGGGCAACTCCACCGGGAACCCGCCCAAAATGGGGCCCCAAAAAACCCATTTTTTGAACGGCTTAAGCTAGTGTGCTACTTTTTTTTGCTATCAGTATATATTTAACAGACAAATATTTTGACATAGTTTGGGGGTGCCACTCCCCCAGGACCCCCCAAATAGATCCCCAAAAATCAATGTTTTGAACGGCTCAACTTAGAGTGTCAGTGTTTTATGATATCAGCAGATATTTAACAGACAAATATTTTGACATAGTTTGGGGGTGCCACCCCCCGGGGACCCCCCAACTGGACCCCCAAAAATCAAGTTTTTGAATGGCTCAACTAAGGGTGCCAGTTTATTTTGATATCAGCAGATATTTAACAGACAAATATTTTGAGATAGTTTGGGGGTGCCACCCCCCTGGAGACCCCCCAGATAGACCCCCCAAAAATCAATTTTTTGAATGGCTCAACTTAGGGTGCCAGTGTTTTATGATATCAGCAGATATTTAACATACAAATATTTTGAGATAGTTTGGGGGTGCCACCCCCCGGAAACCTCCCAGATGGACCCCCAAAAATCAATGTTTTGAATGGCTCAACAAAGAATGCCAGTCTGTTATGATATCAGGAGATATTTAACTGACAATAATTTTGACTCTACTTCTCTGGAGGTTCCATAATCAGATGTTTTTGAATCATTGCTGATTTTACGGTAGACAAAAAGAACTTTTGAGCGTCACAGCATTAGCTTTGCGTCGGTCGTTCACTGGGTTTGCTGGCAAACTCCCATCTAGTTTATAACTGGCAACACTGATGTCTTCTTCTTAGTTTTCCGTTTTCCAGAGTTAGGTCTAAATTATTTGCAGGTAAAGTTAGCTTTGTTAATCTGTTGAATCAAGGAAAATGAAGGCAGGAAACAAAAAGGAAAAGTTGTAAGTGCTTAAAGCTTAGGTACCTACAGAGGTGAGCGTATAAGCAGACCAAATACTTTATAATTATTTTGATCAAAAGCGAAACGACTTTTTCAACTACTAAAAGCACAGCGCGAGATTGTGCAATTTAAATTTATATTTTCTGAAATATTGCAACTTTGGCAGCATTTTTTTTTATTTGGTTGAAGCGCATCGCAACTCCACATTTGTGGAACGAGATTTTCATATCAAGCCGAAGCGTAACCAAACTTTTACAATCGAATTCACAAAAAACGATGCAAATTCCACATTTTTATGATTTTAGACTGTTAACCCTTTACAGTACTTCCTCGATTATCCGTACCTCGTTTATCCGGCATTCGATTATCCGTCCATTGGGTCAGATAATAATTTATGATATAACTAACACTTTTCCAGTTAATGTGGGGCAATAGATAGCCCTACTGTAATTTTAACGATCATGCAAATTTACATTGCTTTCAATAAAAAAGTACTGAGATCCCTCAATGCGGTACATTATTTGATGTTGAACTTCGTTTAAGTTTTGGTGCATTCGAATCTGCTTCTTGCTGCGTTGTTTTGGTTTAAATAAAGAAATTCAATTATGCGGTTTTTTTACTTATCCGTTCAGGTTTTGAAGAAATGCTGTCCCGACTAGACCGGATAATCGAGGAAGTACTGTATCGCCAAACTCAACAGATTTGGTAACGTTTCAAATTTACGCGTAGTACGTAATGATTTGAAATTCCCTCACAATTCTGCGAATTTCAGCGAATTTTTAACATTGCAAATAATTTTTTATTTGTGGTTCTTTTAGAAAATCGCTTTTCTTGGTTGTATCTTCAAGCATTTTACTGCCAGAATGAAAAGCAAAAACACAACTTTTTTTTTTTTAATGAAAATTATGGCAATAAAGGGTTAAAGACCAAGAATTTGTTTAAAAGGGGATTCATATCGAAAATTTTTTAACTTAGTTTTCTTTCAAAAATTTTTGACAGATCTTAAAACTTACTTCACCAAATTTGAGCTTTTTAAGATCTTCCTTTCCCAAGATATGACAGTTTTGATTTCTTGATAAAAATGTTGTCAGGGTTGCCAACTACAAACAAAATCTCAAGAAGTTACTGCATCTTTGTAACTCTCGATGTCTTTTCTGCAGTATTGTTGTCAAAACAAACTAAAGGGTCAGCATTGTAAACTAACTCCTTTTTAAGTTGGCCTAAATTCAAGCCAACTTTCCAAAAGTTAATCTTTTGCCACAATACTGGCAAAATAGCAACACTGAATTAAAAAGAAAATGGATAACTTTGAATTACAATATCTTCAAAACAGCTAGATCTGGAACGTTCAAATTTGGTGAGAATGCAATTTTAAGCTTTTTCCAATATTTTGGTCAAGAGTAAAAAATTTGACTTGATAGAAGAAGAAGAGCATTTGACAATTTTACGATCGAAATGACACAAAATTTAGTTTGAAGTACAAAATTCCGTTATCAACGAAAAACTAATATGAAGATGCGATATAACCCAATTAATCCACTGAAAATTTAAAAAACATTAGTCCCAAGTGCAACTTCAGCAATGTCTCAAAATAAAAAAATTAGAACGCAACCCAATTGAGGAGGTTGCGCTCTGAGCTTATAAATGAATTGCGCTTTGCCCACCTCTGGTTGGCGGCCGGAAAAATCTCCGTTTGGTGCTTGGCTAATTGGCTGCCCTGAAAAGTGCAGCTTAACTGGCTTGTAGCTTTCCTGTTTGTACTGTGTTGTAAAATATGAGCAGAGTCGATACTTCATGATTATTTTATTACTTGGGGCTTCAGGCTCACATACGCCTTGTATTTGCCTTTTGTTTTTATGGACGCCTTTATTTTTAGTTGGAATGACCAACTTGGCATCGAAATATGTATCTGCAGGCTTGTCTTTGGGAAATATTTTTCTGTCCCATCCCTTTCCCATTCCATAGCAGTTCATGCCTGTCCCATTCCATCAGAGGGGATAGGACTACACGTACAAAGAGAGAAACAAAGCGACAAACTTTATTGACTTTGTTAACTTTAAAGTTCAGAAGAGTTCACAATTCATTATCATTCTGGCGCTCATATTCCGAGTCACTGAGCTCATTCAGCAAATTTTCAATTTCCTGCTCATCAATTTCTATCCCATAGATCCTGTGGGAAAAGCAATGCGTGCTGTCCCATCCAATGGGACATTTCCCACGGGATTCTCATGGGAGTCCCATTCCCCTTGACAAGCCTGTGTATACGTGGTAGCAATAGGCTTAAAGTATACATGGTTTTCGCTTTCAATTTGGACTACTCCTAAAAGGTCCTCACTTGATTGGGCAGCTAGAAAATCTTCAGCATTTCCGGTTCGCTTATCCGGTACTACTATCCGCCGTTGTATGGAGCTCATACGCCATTGTAAGATGTTGAGTTTTTCTGTTATGTCTAAACTGATATCTTTTGCACTGATCTTTCACAGCATTACAGAATTTTTTTTTTGTCGCAGACATAAAATAACAATAAGTTTATTAATATTACAGTTTATCACAGACACGAAAACAAACACAATATTGCCCTTTAATAAAAAAATCTTTGTTCTTTTTATCGCAAGATGACGCTCTGAGTAACATTAATCAAGAATTTCCTCTTCGGTTTCTAAAGCAAACATAACAAGAGGTAATGCACTGCAGCATAAATTGGATCTTCAGTCATCATACCATAAATTTATTGAATTTATATAAAGTACAATTTTTGAATTTTTTTCTTCTCATTTTGGGACTGCGGTTGCAAAGACATATATTAAACAAATGCAAAGCGATATCCCCCCCTAAAAAGTTTTTGGAAATCCTGAGTGTGTTTTCACAGCCTAAACTTCCATAAAAAAAAGAAAAAAGAAATAATATTCACTCTTCTAGTAACATTTCATGCATAGGGGTAGCCAGGGGGGGCCCAGGGGGCCCACCCCCCCCCCAATTAAAAGACCACTAACGATAAAAATTATGACAACAAAGCCTAGCGATGTTTAGTTGCAGTTTTTTTTTCAGTAATTACGCACATAACAGTAATTAAGAATAATATTAATGACGACAAGAGAGTCCCGGGGCCCCTAACTAACAACCAAGGTGTCCCTTCTAACAACTAGGGGGACCTGGGGCCCCTAACTGACAGTCAGGGGGTCCTGGGACACCTAACTGAAAACCAGAGGCCCCATAACTGACAACTAAGGGGCCCAAGAGCCCCTAACTAACAACCAAGTGGCCCCAGAGCCCCTAACCAACAACCAGGGGGCCCTTAACTGACAACTACGGGACCCCGGGCCCCTAACTGACAACCAGGGGGGCCCTAATCAACAACCAGGGGGGCCCTAACCGACAAACAGGGGGCCTAGGGGCCATTAGCTGAATAAACAACCAGGAGGCCCCTGAGCCCCTAACCGACACCAAGGAGTCCACGGGGCCCCCAACCGACAAACAGGGCGCCCCGGGCCCCCCTGTAACTGACAACCAGAGGGCCCTGGAGCCTCTAAATAACGACCATGGGACCCTGTGGCCTTTAACCAAGAACCAAAGGCCCCGGAGACTTAACTGACGACCAGGGTGCCCCGGAGCCCTTAACTGACAATCAGGAGGCGCCAGCTCCCCCAACCGACAATCATGGGCCCAAACAGTACCCGCGTACAACAGTAATTAACAATAAATAATATTGACGACCAGGGGGCCGGACGCACCCCCTTAATTCAATTTTTCCTACCAATTTAAACGCATAACTAGGGTGAAATCAAAAGTTTTTGTCCTAAAAGTTGCTACCTCAGGCCCTCATCTAAACTTTTTATGAGCGTAATGCAATAACCAGGGCCGTATTTGCCATATGCCACAGTGCCAGGGCCCTGCCCTCAGATAGCAGGACTTTTTTTGGTCTTCACTTATATTTGGCCGGAAGATGTTGCAAAAATCCCCTACGTGCCACGGGCCGCGCGCAATGTAAATCCGGCCCGGGAATAACATGTTTAGTAAGCGTAACCATCTATTGTACCATTTTTCAATAACGAGTCAACTCCACCTCGCCAGTTTTTACGCTCAAAATACTTTTAAAAAAATAGCTAGGGAAAATGTTCATTGAACAAATTACTGAATTTCAATTGAAGGGGCCTGGGCCCCCTAACCATACCTGTACTGCTATAACTGGTAAACTTCATGGCTAAACAAAAATCTCCAAGAAAAATCTTCGAGTGGATTATTATTTACAGCTAAAATATTACAGGAGGCAATATGCCTTACTTCCCTCTATGGACCAAATCACTTACAATTAAAATTTTACACCATGATGCAAGATTCTAAACGTGCTTTGGGATTTAATTACAAAAGGAGAATTGAACAATCAAAATTTTTCGATTCGCTTAAAAATGTTAAAAATCTAGTTCTTTCAAATGGCTGTGAACTCGTGCGAAATGTGATCCAATGGGATTTAAATAGCTTTTTTTTCCAAAAACTTACAAAAATTGCCCAGCGGCCGGGGGCTTTGCTCCCAGACCCCCATAGTCACCTGCAGCTGGGGGCTCCGCCCCCAGACCCCGTCTGTGAAACGTTTGAGTACACTAGCTTACTCACACACGTCTCCTAAGTTAGACATTTGCACTTTTTAATTATTAGTTTTTGCCCTCTCCCTTTACCAAAATCCTGGTTAAGTGCCATCAGGCTACGGCTTCAGATCTTCCATTCTACGATATCTTTGCCCCACAAAAAATTCCTTTTTTGGAAATTTCTGATGACGTCATTGTATGTGATTTGTGGTTTGGGCCCCCCCCCCAATCAAAAATCCTGGCTACGCCTATGTTTTCATGACCATTCCAATTTTGGTAAAATTCTCCATTTTTCTAGAACTTCGGCAGGCTGAGAAAACATACTTTAGGTTTCCAAATGATTTTTAGCAAGATATATTTTTCTTACTTGTTAAATGTCGTCGCATTCGCGGCCCCAAAATAAGAACAAAAATTTCAAAAATTATATTTCGATTTAACTATTGTAAACTATCGGAATTGGCCGGATGCTTCACCCCCTTTAAGCGTCGACTGTAAATTAATATTAATGCGGTATATTAACTAACATAACTGATGCGGATTGCATGTGAAAAATGAAAATAATTTTTCGAAACAATCCTTTATTATTTGAACAATTTTATTAATCAACCTTTATTAATCAAACAATCCTTTATTAATATTAATCAAGCGTAGCAATTACCGGTAGTGACATAGGAGTAGGCAGGATTTTGATTGGGTGGGGGGGGCAAACCACAAATCACATGCAATGATGTAATCAAAAATTTTCAAAAGAGGGACTTTTTGTGGGGCAAAGATATCGTAGATGGAAGATTAGAAGCCGTGGCCTGTGTGCTGACACTTAAGCAGGATTTTGGTAAAGGTAAAAGGCTTAAACTAACACTTAAAATGTGAACATGTCTAACTTGGAAGAGGCATTGTTACTTCAGGCGTTGAGAGGCGTTGTCACTTCAGTATAATTGTCACTTGAGTAAACTAGTGTTACTCAAACACATCACAGATGAGGGTCTGAGGGAGAAGCCCCAGTCGCTGAAGGCTATGTGGGTCTGGAGGTGAAGTCCTTAGCCGCTAGCGATTTTTTATAGTTTTTTGAAAAAAAAGCTATTTTGATGCCTTTGAACTAAATTTTGCATTTGTTCAGAGTCATTCGAAAGAACTATAGATATTTAACAGTTGAAAGCCAATAGAAAAAAATTTAATCATTCAACCCTCTTTTTATTTGCAATTTAAGTCCAAAACAAGTTTAAAATGTTACAAATTTTCAAGTGATTAACCCCGTAGGAGGAAATATAGTACATTGCGTCCTGCAATATTTTAGCAGTAAATAATAATCAAACCTGAAGATTTTCCTTGGAGAATTTTGTTTTGTCATGAAATAAACCAGTTATAGGAGTACATGTAAGACAGGGCCCAGGCTCCCTCAATTCAAATTCGATAATTTGTTCAATAAGTATTAAGCATTTCCCCAAGCTTTTTTTTCCAAGTATATTTTTGAGTAAAAACTGGCGAAGTGGAAGTGGAATTCCATTGAAAAATGGCGCAATAGATGTTTACACAAATTAACCATGTTATTTCCGGACCGGATTTACATTGAGCGGGGGCCTTGGTACTTAAGGGATTATCGCAACATCTTCCTGCCAAATATATGTGAAGACCAAAAAAAGTCTTACCATATGAACGCGGGCCCCAAGCATTTTGCGATATGGTAAATCCTGCCTTGATTATTGCATTACGTTCATAAAAATGTTTGATGAGGGCATGAGGTAGCAAATTTTAAGACAAAACCCGTAATTTCACCCGGTTTATACATTTAAATTGGTTGGCAAAAATTGAAATGAAGGGGGCCCAGGCCCCTTGGTCGTCAATACGACAAGATTATTGATTATTACTGTTGTACGAGTGTATTGTTGTACGCAAAAATGCAAAAAGCAACGGAAACTGAAGAAACATGTCTTATTGGTCACATTTTTATCAATGGTGGCACTTCGATTGGGGAGCGGCAAGCTCCTGCTAACCAACTCCCCCCTGGCTACGCCGTTGGGTAATGAATAACATTGTAAATTTTAGTGAAAAAAACGTGCTTAAAAAAAAAGAGTGAAATCAACGAAGCAACCCAATCACTTTGCAAATAAATGTTGATAACAACTGATAATCGTTTTCATAACAAAAATTATAACTCTACAAACCTTTGCCGACAAAATTGCATGGATAAGAATCTGAAGAAGAAATCGAATTGAATGAAGAGTTAAATATGTTTGTAGACGATGGGTTGCATCTGTGATTTAAGGAAGAATCAAAAGAGTTATAAAGATGAAACAAAAGCGATTGCTGGTGAGAACCTGAAAAAAAATAGGCCGTTAGGTGGTCGTATTAGATTAGCTGAGTTTGGTTGGCCGAATTAAAAACAAAACAAAAAAAATACAAACAAAAATCAATGCCAATAAATATTTCGCTGTTGTATACAAAAACCCAACGAGTCCAAACAACAAAAAAACACCATTCCCGGTGCCGAAAACAAACATACAATTCATTTACTAAGGTAACTTTTGGTTC
Organism: Trididemnum nubilum; assembly: GCA_963965965.1. Taxonomy (NCBI): domain Eukaryota; kingdom Metazoa; phylum Chordata; class Ascidiacea; order Aplousobranchia; family Didemnidae; genus Trididemnum; species Trididemnum nubilum. The sequence continues at coordinate 30,468,641 of OZ014475.1, read as the reverse complement.
ATTCAAAAAAGATTTATTAGTTGTAATTAATTTAATAAACTAATGCAGTATAAAACGTTTTTTTCATGTTCTATTTTCTAACAACTTGGATTAATTAAAGAACCAGAAAACTGACGAGTCAAAAGGCCAAAAAGGTCCCACTTTGTGTTTAAACATACGTACCTGAAGCTGCAGAAATTTGATGATAATTACTTAAGTTTTGTACAAAAGGGTTCCAGAAAATTGGCTGGCTTGAAGTCCCACTTGTCTGCTTCGCAACGAAGTAATTTCTTGCTGCTTCAATAAAGCCTAAACCAGAGGCTGCTTGCCGCTTCCATTTTGTTCTAAGCAACAACAAAGTTTAAGAAAAAGTTAATCAGCAGATCAAAAAAAAAAGAAAAAAATTAGAAAAGCGTTATCCCTGGACAAGAAGAACAGTACGTTTACATGGAAGATCGATGTTGTGCAATATCAGCGGCAAAGGGCCTTATACTTTATTGTGCGTGGTTAGAAACTTAGAAATCTTGGTGACAAAATATTTTTTGTAACCTGGTGATAATTTATTAACATTGTTTATAAAGGATCTCAGAAAGTAAAAAAATTGAAGAGTTTCACAAAAGTTTTGCCTACTTTTCGAAAAGAAAGCCAATTCATTTTTATATCACGTTGGATAGCCCCAAGCAAAGAATGATATTATTGTTAGTGTTTTACGCAGAAGATCTCGTTCTTTAAAAATGCTCTTAACTGATCAACAGTCTTAATTAATGCGTATCATTGCGCTTCGCATTCTCTTAGGGCGAAATTTCGCATCATTTTAGGGAAATTTGTCGGTTTTCACAAGAAAAAATTATAGCAATTCATTTAGGCAGTCCATTTTGAAAACAAAACTCAAAGCCAGGAAATCCTTGAGGACGTTATTTTGTGAGTATGAATATCAGCATACTCGTAACAACTAACTTTTAGTGGCGCCTATGTGTCATAATCATGGCAATAATCGACATTAAGTTGAGTTAGACTAAATGCTTTTTGCTGTATCACGCCTACCTTCTAATTCTATGTAAACATTATTTCGTGTTTAACTCTCTTACGTTCTGCAACCAATCACAGTTAATTATTTGAGTATCAAGTTACATAAGTGTAAGTATTGCTTATTATCATAACAGTTTCAATTCATAAAAGATCTTAATTATTTGAGTATCAAGTTACATAAGCGTAAGTATTGCTTATAAACATAACAATTTCTATTTATAAAAGATCTTTCTGACGTTACATAGCATTTTTGAAAAAAGTTATTACGTTACATACTCAAGATGTTGCGCCCAGGTACGTCCTTTTTACTGACAAATAAAAGCAGTGCTGCCGTCAAAGGTAACCTACCAACTTTTATGCTTAGCCTCACATTACTATTTTAACTTATTATTAATTCCGGTTGGTCTTTACCACTGATTAATGGAAAAATGCAAAGATATTTTTGCGAAGATCTTGTTTTTTTGATCTTCACCTAAAATAAATGCAACGAAATTTTAGAAAAGATCCTATCATTTTTTAAACGCTTCGAATCAGATTTTGTCAATGCTACCAACTCATAGCCGTAGGAGGCGGTCGCCCCTCCACTTGGTTCAAAACGTCGAAAATTCGGGCAAATAGTTTCTTTTTTTGGGCACACCAGTGGCGAAAAAGCGTCTCAATTTCATAGAAGACCTTTTTTTTTGGAGAACACCTTAATTTGGACAGAAAAACCGTCTCAATTTCAGTGAAGACTTTTTTTTTGGAGACATCTCAATTTCGACAGAGAAATCGATTGATTTTTCGTGCAAAACTCAATGCATCAAGTCATTTTTCGGGCAAACGTTTGGTGCCCCCCAAATCATTTTGAGCTCATACGCCCATGTACCAACTGTATTGACTGAGCCTAAAGTCACTTATTTGTTTAGGACGGTTGCACTGAATCAAAGCTACGATGATATTTTTAGAACTTGAACTTTACCAGCGCTGTGTAAACGTTCCACTCCTCCACACAGGGGTGCCGAAACCCGGGGGGGGATGGGGAGGATATATACCCCCAATAATTTGACTGTATCCCCCCAATTTATTGATTATGGTCTACATCTGCATCCCCTCCAACAATTTGACTCTGGTGTGCATCTGAGCGCAAGTCTCCACCTAAATTCGGGTAAAAAAAGTGTTCCATTCAGCAGCGTAGCCAAGGGGGGGGGGGGCTATAACTCTTCCTTCATTGGCCTGTCAACCAAAATGCAGAATAAGAAAAATACTATGTTTTTATCTTTTCTGAGACTGTTGTTTGTACTGGAATGGACTAAAAAGTGATTTAAAGCATGTTTTGGGCTAATTTGTCAAAAACAAAAGTCACAAATCAATGAAAACTTCGAAAAATGCCCAAAACTAAGCAATCAGATTTGATCGCAAAATGTAAAAATGCCAAACATAAGTTTTATCAACAAATATATTATAAACTCAGAAATAAGGGGGAAGGGGGGGGGCTATTCAGTATTAGTTAATTACCCATCACTTCTCTCAAATATCTTTCCGTTAGCCAACCCAATTATTTTGCTTTATAAAATATAAACGAAATACATTACTCCGAGTGAGTTTTATTGATTAACAGAATTTTGTGATTTACCAGCATGTACACAAGAAAAGTAAAATGGTATCATTAGCCACCTCCCACATAGCCCATTAATGCAACCAGTTGAATCATGTTACGCTACCAATTTCTATGCTACCTTTTAAAAACATTATTTTTTATTAAAATAGCTCTAAAATTAAGTTATTTAAGCAAAAAAATGCAAAATTTTCGAGCGCTGGGAGCTCCGCCCCAAGAACCCCGTGCCTCCGGCGACTGGGGGCTTCGCTCCCCAGACCCCCAGCCTCCGACAGCTGGGGTCTTCGCCCCCAGCCCCCATTGCGAATTTTTGGCTACGCGCCTGGTTCCATTTTTGGTGAAGACCTTTTTTTTGCTCTTCACTTAATTTGCACACCAGAAAAAAATGGTGGTCGAGGTTCATACCCCCCAATGTTAAAAATAGGGCAAAATTGGGGTAAAATTGCAAATTATCCCTTCCAATGCTCAACAAAGATTTGCACCCCTGCCCCAACACCAGCGTGGTGAAAACAGGAATTGACTACTCTTTTCGAATTTAGGTTTGAAATGATAGACCAATCTTGTAACAGATAGTCCTAGCTTAGGATTAAAACTGTTTGCGCGGGATTAACTTGTAACAAGTTTCGTTTAATCGGGGCTTGGTATTAGCTGTCAATAAAAAAAAAACTTGACAGGTGGAATAAACTCAAAAATAAGGTATAATAATCTTGTATTTATATGTCTACCAAATTTTAGAAGTTACTTAAAACATCAACTTCAATTGAACTTCAGATTTCAACCTCTCTCGAATAAAAGTCACTTTGATCAGCCAGAAAAATAGTTTTCGCTGTTGCAGAAAGAAACAAAGTTGTTACTTTTAATTTCTATTTTTAGAGTTCCAAAAAACAAAAGTGAGGTTTATAATCAGAAAAACAACTTAGAATGTCTTTGCATTTTCATAAACCGCATGATTATTCCAAAAAAGTAAGGGAATATAGCATGTTTAGGTCATCGATATAATCAATTTTATACACTTTAGTCTTGTATTTGTTGTCACAGGTTTAACGTAAACTGATTTAGAGTATTTTGCTTTTATCATTTTGCGTGTAGCTAAGTTATTTGTTGGTGTGGTAGATTTTGAGGTGGTCTCATGCCCTTTGTGGTTTTAAAAGGAATGGTAAAATCGTAGAGTAGCGTATTGTAAATGTATTAAGATCATCAATCAAAAATGTTCCTCAAACATATATTTGCATCATAGGCGTAGCCAGGGGGGGGGCCCAGGGGGCCCGGGCCCCCCCCAATCAAAATTCCACTAACGACAAAAAGTTATGACAACATAGCCTGGCGATGCTTAGTTGCATTTTTTTTTTCAGTAATTACGAAAAATCACTCTCAATTTCGGTGAAGACCTTTTTTTTTTTTTTTTTTTTTTTTTTGGAGACCACCTGATTTTGGGCGGAAAAAACGTTCGAATTTCCGATTTCAGCCAAAAAATCACTCTCAATTTCGGTGAAGACATCCGAATTTTTGAGGGTTTGTGCTTAAAATCCCCCCCCACCAAAATTTTCCAGATCCGCCACTGGTATGGGCCCCCAATCAAAAATCCTGGCTACGCCTATGATTTGCATCATTTTCACTTTGAAGTGGAACTTTTAAATTTCGCATTATACAGACTCGAACAAAGTAAATGTACAGTGTAACACTAATAAACAGTTTGCCATAAACGATTACAAACGACATTCCACATGAAGCTCTATTCAGTACAAACCATTAAGTACTCTGAATAAAAATATAATCAAATTGTTCATGAACTGTGTAACAGTTTCTTAAATATCAACAGCTTTGCGTTAGTTACAACATACCTACTTTATTATTTAACTTATTCAAACAGAATACAGACAAAAATATGAATTAGCATACTTAGTCAAGCCCTACATTACAAACGATCTGCCAGTCCTCATCTAGTTCTACTGTACACATGCAAGTGCATTGCCAACCATCACGTGGTGTAGACTCTTAAACATATAAGCTAGTTACAGCAACAAAATGGAACTCCGTTTCTTGCTCGAATCACAACAACGAATGGCGTGTTAATTACGCAACAGCTAATAAACCAAAGGTCAAGGTCATAAGGTTTACGGTTCGAAACTAACACAAAGCTAGAACAAACTGCATACCTTCTATTTTGATACCACGTTTTCACTTGTGTATCGGACAAATTCAAACTTTTAGCAAGGTCTGTTCGTTCTTGCACCGACAAATATCTGAAAAACCTTTTTGTTGTAAAGCGATGACACATTGTAGACCTTTCTTTGTTTAATTGAACATTCATCCAACAGATGTTCGAAAGACAACTGTCCAATTTTTCCGCATCAAAATTTCTGTATGTTTCATTTGCTGGAAGTTCTTAACAAATCACACTTGTTCAAACTGTTTTCACGGCAAATTTGCTATAGTTTAACAAAAAGAATTTGTTCTTAATTGATCGTTTAATCGACAGCAACTGACAGAATGAAAAATGAAGAAAAAGTTTTTCGATTTTTTTATGAATTCAAGGCCGGAGCAGAATAGTTTCAAATGGATTTCGCTTCTGCAATGTTACTTGCACACGAAAACTCGCTCGTGCCGAAGTGCCAGTCGCCCATATAAGCGCGTGGGTGTTTTTTTCTCGGGTAACCCTTTTCTGCAGGTCAGTGAGTCGACCCAAGCAAATTTCAGAACTAAAATTTTTGGAGATGTCTTAGTCCAAAAATCGTGAAATTTCTCGATTTTTTCTAAAATTTATTCAAGTTTGTGATGACGAAAAGTTTGTTATCAAAATATTTATCGTTTAAATGCAATTAACAGTTCGTTGAACTCGACTTTGCGTTTTCAAGTAAATATCAGATATTCGAGCAGTAAAAATAAAATTTAAATGCCCCCGTACATCTAACACATCATTAATATGTACAGTAGCTTTTGTGACCAATTTAAAAGTTTCAGTTATTAAAAGATTCACATATTCTTTATTTTAAGCAGGCTTCGACACTACTGTGCACATTAAAAAAATACTCTGACCAAACAGATGACTTATCTCGGCGAAAACAAAGTTAAGACGTTGTTGTGGTTTGAAAATTCTGCAGTATTAAGCCGTGGTTTTATTGATTTTTACGGAATTTTTATAAGTTTTACCTTTTTTGACTGAAACTTTTTTCGAGTTGCATTAGCTGATTGTCGGTAAATGCAGTTCGGGTTTTTCTTTCTTTCTTGACCTTGTTTTTATTGATTCTGGTATTGTTTGAATCCACTTTCGTTTCGTTATGTGATTTTGGTCGTTTCATCAACAAAGTATTTGCTGAAACGTATGTTATACAATGTTGCGTACAGTATATGCAATAAAAATAGGTTAGTCCATAAACGATTATTGCCATGTTTGCCTAATCAAAAAGATTAAATAAGCAAACGTTGGCAAGAATTTTCGCTTAAATGTATTCATTTCATCGAAAATCAGCAGCTATTTTAAAATCATGAAGCTGCAAAGCGCGTAGCAAATTCCCCGCAAAGAATTATTTATTTGGAAACCAAGCGCTACTGCTTTAAAATTATGGAACCACGCATGACCCTGCTTTCCGCTTTTGGTTCAAAGCATGCTAAGACATAGCGTTTATTGCAAAAAGTGCCTTCCCTGGATTTTTTAAAGAAATTCGTTTGCTGATCATCTTGCTGAACGTAACAAAAAGAAATTCAATAAGGCAAACATTTTGAATTTATGCAGTGAAGACTCCTAGCTAGTTAACAAATATTATCTGACTGTTATTGACATCGAGTTCAAACTATAGTTCCTAATTTGAAGATTCAAAATCATTTTTCGCGCTATGTCGATTTCACTGCTTTTCACAATATGGAGGACATGAGACAATAATTTGCATTTTTCAATTTCTCGACTTCAAAGCACGCCCTCATGAGTTACAGTAGCGTCATTTCCCAAAATGGAAGCACATAAAAGAAACAAGAACTTGAGTTGCTGTAACTAAAGTTATTTTTATAGCACAAAATACATTAAGTAGACAAATGGCGTTGGAGAATGGGAAATGGCAGAGAGACCTAAACTCAAAGCTGCGCTGTACCTATAGAAGTCCGACGCTTCACTGTTGTATATCATCCCAAAGCCCTACATGCAAACTTTTTTCCTACTTTGTTTTTCTTGTCTAGCTTCGTTGCCGGTCCATTGACCAGATGAAGAAGCCTGAAATTTCTGAAAACTGGCTAATGAATAAAATGGCTTCTTTCCAAGAATGCAATTTTCCCATTCAGAAAATCTCACAAAAGGATTATTAAAATCATTCAAGCTGTTTTCTGAAAGTAAAAATAATAATTGTACATCAAACCTACTGTTCAAACAAAAAATGAAAAAAAAACAACAACAAATTCTTACTATCAGGAAATAGCGTTAGATTTATACATTAAATCGTTTTCGGTAGGCATATTTTTTATTTTTTTGATTACAAATTAAACAATCTTAAAAGCATAAAGTTATTACTATATTGTTTAATTTATGTTTTGCTGCTCATTTAATGAAACTTCTACTTAACTTAACCGATCAGTGGTCGAATGGATAGAGCGTCTGCTAATGAAGCGATAGACTTGGGTTCGATTCCCGGTCGGGTCAAACCAAAGACTATAAAAATTAGTATTCACAGCTTCCCTGCTTGACGTTCAGCAGTTAAAGGGGCAGTGTGAAGCCTCCGCCGTGTGTGGTGGACAGGTGGGCAGGTAGCAGCTTGACTCGAAGACCGAAAGGTCCCTTCGCTGTTTCCTGGCCAAGGCAACTTGGTGAATAAAATGCAATTACATTATATTACAATTACATTCTACATTACTATGTGACTCTAAACTGCTGTTTTCTTTTCTGCCCAGGATGAAAAAGTGCCGGAAACGTTTCTTTGGTTGAAACAAAGTCATACCTTTTTGCCAATATCATACAGTATAATAACTAATTATTAAGCGTTAATAACATTGTAATCTATCCACAAAAAATTGCTCCAAATTGATATAACATTGGTTGAGCCGTGCTGAATTCATTCATTACAAACTCGTAATCGCACCAAACTAAATCAATGTATTTCACCAAGTTTGCATTCATTCATATGAGCTGTGTTTGATTAGTATAGGGCAGAACTGCCCAAACTGTATTTTGGTGGCCGCATTCGGACTGCATAAGAAAATTTTGTGGCTCGAGATTAATGGCATCGAGATTAGTAGAAGTTTAATTTGGTCGTACTTTTATGAAAACCACAGTTATGAATCCCGATAAGGACTTATTTTGTTCGTTTGTTTTTTAGTCATCACCTAATTTTACGCCAAAAATCTTATCAAAATTCGGTGATGACTTTTTTGTCTTCACCTAACTTTACGCCAAAATCACATCAAATTTTGGCGATGACTTTTTTTTGTCTCGATCTAAATTTACGCCAAAAGTCACATCAAATTCCCATGATGATATTCTTTTGGTCTTCATCAAAACTTCCGCTACAATTTACATCAAACCTTTCTCAATCTTTTTACACGGGGCTTTGCAATGGTTTTCATAAAAACAAAAACAAAAAAAAACACCATGTTGTTATAGAAAATATCACGGTTGTCGTGAATACTTTTTATAATAATATTCGTGATACCAGCTTTTGTGATGACGAAATGTTGTTGAAATTTTTTATCGACACCATTTCAAAATCTTATGTAAAATGGTTAACTGAAAACTGATTTCTCCAACCAAAAACTACTCCATCTTGCGGCCCCGTTCACAGTGTAGTGAGGTCCGTTCCTCAAAAAGTTTAGGCACCCCTGGTACATAGGATTAATCTTTGAGGTAGTGATAAGCTAAATTAGGTTAAAAACCTTGATCTTGACGTCTTCCAGGGTAATCACCCAAACAAGTAGAAATCTATGGTACAGATGCCATTAAAAAATTTCGGTGGTCAAAGAAATTTGATTTTTTTTTCGAGTCGCAACCCCATCAATATAATTTCTATATTTCATGCTTACCTACCCTAAATGCCAAGCATGTCCAATGCATATAATTGAGGAAATATAACATTAGTTTACTAACCTAAATAGGACCGAGCTGAAATGACAGGTGTTTGAAAGAATAAATTGGGACGGGTTGAATCCGTTGGAAAAATATTGTTTAAGTGGTCATTGATTGTCATTTTGGTTTCTTGACAGCTCTTTTCTTCAAATTCTTTATTAGCGTCTCTCTCCAGTTTTTTGCTCGGCAGATTTTCTTCTACAATGTTGTTTGAGAAACTAGAAGATTGACTCGAAGCGCAGTTCAGGTTACTTTGGAATTTTGCTTTTGTTGCATTGAATTTAGCGTTTTCTTCGATTTCATCTCTTGTTGAAATTGGTGTAACTGAACGATATTGCTCTTCTGATTCATTGTTGAAATTTAAAATATCGGCAATGGAAAAACTACATCCATTTTTTGGAGTGTTGCAGATTTGTGGTTTTGTTGTCATTGCTGTTGTATTTTTTGGCTGCAAAATCATTTTTTTCAATTCTTCTTTCTTTTTTATCATGATAAGTGTAATATAATGGCTGAATCTGTGGAGCAAATAATAACTACAATTTTAGACAAGGGACTAAATCAAAAATAAGGCCGATATCAATTTCATAAACCAAAAAGTACAGCACGGAACCATGGCCGGATTTACAATTAGACACAGTGGCACAGTATGTTACAGGAGCCCTGCGCTTGGACGGTTATAGCAAGAGAAGATACTTTTTGGTCTTCTTGGTTGGTAAATGCAGCAAAAATTTAGCAAAGACCGTCTTTTTGTTTAATTTTTTGACTTTACCTTTAATTGGCAGGGTAGTGCAGCGAAAATCTTAGCGAAGAGCTTTTGGATTTGGAGTTTCCATCTATCCAGAGTCAAAAGTGTCAAGGGCTACGCGCTATGTAAATCCGGCTCTGTAGTGAACCTATCATCCTTGTATAACTAAAAACTGCTGATTGCTTAGGCCTTAAAGGATAACAGACAAAGCAGCGTCTGACCAACACCAATTAGTGAAGGGATTGTGATTTATGCTTAATGATGAAGTCTGATGCAACATGCTGAGATTTCCTCAATCACAATTCGCCTTAATTATCCAACCTGATATGTTGGAAAAAGCAGAGTGTCATTTGGGCTTGGACTAAAAATTCAAAAAAAATGTGTGACTGTCTAACTTTTATATTGCAATTTCATCTTTATTCACTAATTTACCTCAGCTTCAAGTCAAGCTGCCACCTGCCCATCTACCTACCGCACACGATACATTGTTCCAAGTTGCAGCTTTTATGCGGTAAGCAGTTTCGAAAATCTTAGTTTCAAGTCAAACATAGTCATCTACAGTTTTGTTTATAAGAAAATCAAATCTTGCATGTACTCGCTGTAACACGCTAAAGCGTGTAACAAGTTGGCGGGGCCCAGCTGAGCGTCATTGCGACCGGACAACACATCTCCTTTCGAAGAAATGTCGCAGGGGTGGCGAACCGTTGGCAACACTGTGTCCGATTTGACCGGCCTGAGATTTGAACTTCAGACCTTCCGCTCCGGAGACGAATGCGTTACCGCTCGACCAACTGGCCGGTAACAGAAATCGTTTAACGTAATTTTTATTATACTTTGTCATCCTCATGAAAGCGAAACTGAATGTTGTTTCCATCAAAACTTTAAGTTAAGTTTTAACTTGCAAACCTGCTTACGACCTGATTTTATTTTTAGCTGAAGAATGACAAAACATTATACCACAGATAATAAAGAGCAAAAATTGGATAAGGATACATTTCACTAAAAATGTTTTGATTTTTTCTGTAGTTCAAATGCAACTAGACCACAAGACTGCTGCTTCGAAGTACGCTGTTCTTAATTTAACCCAACTTGTGTTAAAAATACTCTACAAAAATTTTTTAGAGTAAAAAGAAATCAAGTCTAAAAACTTTGATATAACTTTCAAGAAGTACCATAAGAGTCGGAAATAATCAGATCCGGTATACTATAATGGTGATGACATTGAAAGGCTAAAAAAGTTCCAATAAACGTTTTTCGTTTTCTTTTTCCCATATGATTGAAATGCAAACTAAACGAAACTACCATACAACTTATGTTTCTCTATGTATTTTTATCCCAAGCATTAAAAGTTATTTATAGCAGCAGTTGAAATTTTTGTGTTATTTTTAAGAAAAAAAAACAGCTAAAGTATGCTAAACATATTCGCTTGTAAAGAATCTTTTGGTTTGAGTGTATTCATTATTAATCTTACTGGAATGAAAATCTGATTTTCAAATTTAAGTTCAATATTGTTTATTAGCACATTTACAATTTTTTGTGTCCACTTTGAATAATTTTCTAATCGCATTAAATTCTGTGAATATAATATCACACAGCATCGTAAACATTACGGAAAAGTCATTTACGAGTGTTAACACACTAATTTGAATTCACATTAAACATGTGTTTCACACAAAAATTCTCTGTTTATGCATAAAAGATCATTATGACATCAAATTTTTTTATGTGTCAAAATATGTATTGATGCGCTATGTAGTTATCAAAAGAGGTGTTTTTGGTAGGTTAGTGAAACAATAAACTGATATAATCCTTTATTAACTTTGGCAAATTTTAGACATACTATGTCTATTTTTGATGTTTTCTATGAAATTCAGATTTAACATCATAATAAAAAACTGCAAATCCTTATTTCTTTAAATACTATAACAGAAATCTTCATTGCTTATACCAAATTAATTTGAAATGCATAGGTTAGATATTATTGCAAAACATTGAAAGCTAAGTTTTTTACGATACGTATACTTCAAAAATCATTCATTATCCCCATAATATAAGATTAGTGCAAAGAATCTTTGTTTCTGTATGAGAATTTGCGCTTAATATCAAATTATTTGACCTTCATAAACCACCCAACAAGAGTTTTTAACTGTGTTATTATTTTTGTTAATGCGAAATAACATGAGAGTTTTAAGGACTATCAGTTGTACAAAAGCGTGTGGGCATTTGAAGGAGTTTCCGATAAAAAAAAAGGTATAATGTAAACTACGCAGAAAAACAAAATGCTGCGCAAAAAACCGCAACTTGCAATGTAGTTAGTAATTTTGATCACGTTATAAAAGCACTTTACGTTAACTAGCTGTATGCAATACAAAAAGAAAACAAAAATGATTTAATTTTTTTGCAAAAACCTCAAATCGCATTTAAAAGTGGTGTCAAATAGGTTACTTAGCTGAGTCATTAGCTAACGATAATCACAAAATATTTCCGATTTCAAGAAAGCACCGCCATTAAAAAAATATTTATCATTTTTCTGCTTATACACTTGCAAGAATTTTCAGTTACTTTCATCTTTTTCTGGATTCTGCTGCAACTTCACCTATTTCACTCCTTTTTGAAGGTCTTTCTTTTTTCGCTTGTCATTTAAATGACTCTTATTCATCTATTAATGCAAAAAGACAATGCAAAAGATTAATTTTATCAAATCTCACCTTTTGTGGAATTTTCTAATTAAAGTAATATTGTGAGTGGATTAAGCAAATGACAATTTCAGCAGTAATTTTTAATGCTCAAAACCCAAATCTCTACAACAGAAAACTGTGCTTTTGCTTTTATTTTCACTGGTTATCACATGTTTTTTTTATTTGCTTATTTTAGTTTTGTTACACGCAATAGCTTCAGATTTATTTAATGCATAAGATAAACAGATATACGAATGTTTTGAGCATTTTTGTGAAACAGGCTTCTTTAAAGTATTTCTCAAATATTTTGTACCGTAACCTTGTAAATTAGTTGCTTCTAAATTTTAAAACTTTGCTTCTAAAACATCTGACTTTTTTTTTTATTCAAACCTCTCTTCCACACAGTAGTCTTTGAGGATCTCTCATTTTTATAGCAACAAGAAAAACATTATCCTCCAAGAGGACGAACACTATAAAAAAATAGTCCATCTAAACAGCAGTGACATCCAAGCGCTAAATACATGCCAAATGTAACAAAAAAATGTGATTTTGTTTTGTAATCTGCTATTTCTCACGATAGATCCAAAAAAATTGTAAAGCCATCTATTAAGTTCCTAATGGTTTATTAATGCCTAATTCTAGCATCGCTTGAACGAAAGGAGGATTATGACGCTTTAAACGTGGAATTAAACACTGAATAGAATAATTGACTAAATTGAGCGATGAATGAACTTGTTCTTGAGACCACCCGCAACTAGACACCTCAAATGACATTGTTACACATTGTCATTTATACGACTAATATTTTAGGCCACTGTAGGCCAATTAAACGTTAGAAAATAAAAAGTAAGAAAATCCTATATCCCCAAGGTATTTCAAACTGTTATTATTATCTCTAAGCTCTCAATTACAGAAAAATTTGCGTTACAATAGCTCAAAATGTTCAATATATTAAGAATATTAAAAACACAATTAGGAGTCGAGTTTCTTCAGTGTGTTCTTGTAATCAATAGTTTACAATAATATCTAAAGGTTGAATACGCACTGACCTAACTAAATGAAGTCTAAAGCCACTGGAAAGTAATTTTAGTAATTTCAAAATTACTTTTTTCATATGCTTGATAGTGTCTATTTAGACACAATGATAATTATATAAATAGACATGTATGTTAATCGCAACAAAACGTCTTTAAACCATTTTTGAATAGGCATATTTTGAACAATATACTGTATTAGCCTAACTTTCAAAACAAAAATGAAAGAAATGTATTTAAAAAATTTGTAGTAAAGAGTAGTTTTGATGTAGGCAAATTTTTATTAAACATTTTACGCAAAATAAAATCTTTAAAAATTTAATTTGCAAAAGCGCCTGTTTTGCCGAATGTAGTTACTCAAGTGGTTAAATTATTATTCAAATAGAATTATTAACATCTCTATTGGGTTTTGTTGAGATCAAATTTCCTCACATGATTATGTAGAATTGTTCGGCTGTTTGTAATGTTTGAGCAAACCTTGTATATACCTTCAATTTATTCGATTTAAGGTAACGTAAATTCAAACACATAATTGCAAAGATATTGTAAAACTTGTCAGTGTTTAAACAACTAAGACTTTTGAAAACTTTTGTACTTACATTAATATTGGTTCCCTATTTGATTTTCGAACTGACAACATGTCTTTATTAAGAAAAACACTAAACTTTTATGTTTCGTAGCAACCAAGTAATCTGTTTTTCGGAGTGTCCCATTCTGAAATTGAAAAAATTAACCCAAAACGTTGGGCAATGCTCTGGTTAAAATAAACTACGAGAGACTTGAAAAAAACTACTCTGTCTTAATCCAAGTTTTAAATCCTTACATTCCATTTTTTCAACAGCTCTAACATTTAAATTAATTTTTTATTCGACAAGTTTGGGGCAACTTGCAGTTAGATCTGCTACAGTTGCATTTACAACATTATTATTTTGTTGCATTACGTGGCTACATATTTATTTCAAACAGATGATATTATCCACACTTGTCAGAAAAATTTCATAAAGATTCTTTTCAAAATTTCGCTATGCTGTATTTTTGGTAGTTTTGTTGATGCTGTTTAATTTGGGTCAAAGCTTGAAGCGATTGTTAAATTTTCTCTGAAATTTGAGACAAAAAATCATTATTTTTATTGCTTTGAACTGGGGAAATGAAGCCTTAACGCTGCTCACATGCAATTGATATTTTAATGACGCAAAAATTCAATGTTCAGTTTTTACAAAAACAAAAGTTAATGCAAACTTTTGTTTGATTGATAAATGTCGTGGGATATTTCGCGAAAATTTTCTGCAATTTTATCATATTTTGCTCTATCGCTGTGATATTCGGTTTTTCTCGTACTATTTCTCCGCAAGCGATGCGACCTTGTGTCAGGCTTTGTACTTCTAACTTTCTCCATTAACTATACATTATACTTATTACACTTTTGAGATTCCGTTTATTCTTTGAACTAACGTTGCCTCTTTTCCCGAGACTGCACGAAATATTGGCAGGTCATTACTAATGTTGAGAGAGCTTGTGCAAGTCCAAATTTTGAATATATTATCGTTTTCAACAAATTGCGATTACCTTGGAATAAGGTCTTTATCTATTTTACCGAATGAGCTAAATCTAATTCAAATATTATAATTTCAGGCAATAAACAAAATTGACTGCTTTTAAAATGTGTATTAAGCTTATTTTGCAATGCTAATGGAATCATGAGACGAAGCGAAATCATTTTGTCAAATCATTCTGTTTCTTATTTTTAAAGTGTTGATTCTGTTGTGGTTTCCACTAGCACTAGCAAAACTACTTTGAATCATGCCGGAGTTGTTTGCTGATGAAATTTGTTCCTCCGTATGAACCAGACACTCTGCGTTTGTCGAACCACATCAACGCAGAGCACCTTGTTTGAGGTTCTATTGGCAAGTTTTTTATCAAGCTGGACCACCACAACGGGTAGACTGTTTCGCCCCAAAATGGACAATAAGCGTAAAAGTATCTTTCCCACGGACACCACGGCTCATTGTCGATTCGGGAATCGAACAGGGAGTCAGAAACTTTTTGATCATTAACCTGATGATCTACCAACTAAACTATTGCGAAGCTCAGATTAAATTGATCGGTAAATGAGTCATTTAGTACCGTATTTAACGATTAACCTTTGTGTTTGTACATCTACACTGGCTATTATGCTGGGCCGCCAACCAGATCTCCGGCTTTCATTTGGGAAAATCTTCAAGTTGCATTCATCTCAAAGTTAACAAGTGAGCATTAGCGTTCGTGATCATGTATGCTCCGTGTTTTCTGACTGTTCATTTCCATAACATAACCATAATTACTGATTGAAATAATGCGAATACTAAATAACACGCACCGGTTTCAATGTTTCAATCTACAGTTTATGCTGTACAGTATATTGCCCATAGGCGTTATAGCCAGGATTTTGATTGGGAAGGGCACAAACCACAAACCACATGCAATGACGTCATCAGAAATTTTCTAAAGTGGAACTTTTTGTGAGGCAAAGATATCGTAGAAAAAAAGATCAGAAGTTTGGATTGGCACTTTAATCAAATTTGGCACTTACTCTGGATTTTGCTATACGGAGAGGGCTTAAACCAAAATTTACAAAGCGAAAATGTCTAATGTGCGAGACGTGTTGAGTAAATTAACGTAACTCAGACGTCTCACAGGCGGGGGTCTGGGGGCGGAGCCCTCAACCGCTAAAGACTATGGGGGTCTGGGGACGCAGGCCCCAACCGCTTAGCAAGTTTTTGCTATTTTTTGGAAAAAAAACTATTTTAATGCCACTGGATCACATTTCGCACAAGTTCAGAGACATTTGAAACAACAAAATTTTTAACATTTGAAAGCCAATTGAAAAAATTAAATTGTTCAATTCTCTTTTAACTTGCAATTTAAGCCCAAAACACGTTCAAAATCTTGCATTTGGTGTTAAATTTTGTAAGTGATTTGGAACAGGTAGGGGGAAGCAGAGTTGTAAGTTGGGCCGGGCTTTTGGGGTCGGGTTTAGGCCGGGTTCAGGCCTAAAGTTGACAAAAATTTCGAGCTTAGTTTGGGCCTGAGACGTACTTTTTGGCTTAGGTGCACAAAAATATAATACAAGCAACTTGGCAACATCGCTAAATTTTTCAGACCTAACTTAAATATCGGGGTTTTTCGGGCATGATTTGGGCTTCAAATAAGTTTTCGGGTTCGGCCCGTTTACAACTCTGGGGGGAAGTATTACATTGCTTCCTGCAATATTTTAGCAGTAAATAATAATCCACTCAAAGACTTTCCTTAAGAAATTTTTTATTTGTCATAAAAATAACCAGTTTAGGAGTACAAATGCAACCAGGGGGCACAGGCCCCCTCAAGTTAAATTCAATTATTTGATAAATGAGCATTTCCCCTAGCTAATTTTTTTCAAATATATTTTTTCGTGTAAAAACTGGCGAGGTTGAGGTGAATTGTTATTTAAAAATGGTACAATATATGGTTACGTCTACTAACCATATGTTTGTTACGCCTACCAACCTATTAACCTGGGCCGGATTTGCATTGCGCGGGGCCCCTCACTTGGGGAATTTTGCAACATCTTCCTGCCAATTATAGGTGAAGACCAAAAAAAGTCGTACCATCAGATCAAATCTCATTGTACCATATAGTAAATCCGCCCCTGGTTATTACATTACGTTCATAACAAGCTTACTTAAGGGCTTGAGATAGCAACGTTTAGAACAAAAACCCTTAATTTCACCCGGTTTATACATTTAAATTAATTGGCAAAAGTTGAATTGAGGGGACCCGGGCCCCCTGATCGTCAAATTGGTGTTAATTACTGTTGTACGCGAAAATGCTAAAGAAACTGTAAGTGAAGAAACAAAGGCTTTTTTGTCACATTTTAATTATTGCTGGCGTGTCAGTTGGGGAGCGGGCCCCTGGACCCTTTTGGCACTCCTAAGGGTGGAGATGAATTGTTATTGAAAAATGGTACAATAAATGGGTACGCTTACTAACCCTGTTACTGACCGAGCCGGATTTACATTGCGTGGGGCTCATGGCACTTTGGAGAGTTTCGCAAAATCTTCTTGCCAAATGTAGGTGAAGACCAAAAAAAGTCTTAGCATCTAAGAGCGGGGCCCCTGGCACTGTGCCCTATGGTAAATCCGCTCCTAGTCTTTGCATTACGTTCATAAAAAGGTTATATGAGGACCTGAGGTAGCAACGCGTACAACAAAAACCCTTAATTTCACCTAAATTTCACGTATAGATTAGCTGGCAAAAGTTGAATTGAGGGGGCCCAGGATTCCTGGTTGTCAATATTATTGTTAATTACTGTCGTACGCGTACATGTTATCAATATACATGAAAAATGCTAAAAGAAACTGAAACGGAAGACGCAATAGTTTTTTTTGTCACATTTTTATGTTGGTGGCATTTCAATTTGAGGGGGGGAGCCCAGGCCTGCTGTACCCCCTCCCCCGCTGGCTACGCCTATGATATGTTCTCATCAAAACGAAGAGTTCGGTAGCCTAAATTGAAGACAATCCAAGATAAAATCACTGAAATTACAGCATTTTGGTTTTAGGTTTTAATCTTAGTGATCTGGCAGTCTATTTCAATTTAGATTAGCTTTAATGAAAACGTTGTGCTTCCAGACGATTTTTTGGACGCATTAATTAACATTACAGCCATCATAGATTATCCTCTATGTCTCTTTAATTAGAAAATCAAAGAAATTATAATGTCGCAGGAAAGTTTGTGTAAACCGAAAAGTTGTTTGATGATAAAGAAATGATATTGCTTCAAAACCTGACGAAAGTACTCTACGTATGTTGTATTTATATATTACATTACACAATAGCACGTAAAACATAAAAAAAAAAGAAAGTCTCTGGACAATGGCGACTGTGTACAACTTCAGTGTATTATATTGCAACACCACAATATATTTATTTGTTGGAAAAAAAATTAAAAAGGCTTGTTTATGAGAACATATCCTATAGCTAAATAAATTTGTCCAAAATCAAAATTAATGTTGCTGTTAATTGGTTCGCGACTTAAATTCAAAAAAGTTTAATTTGGAATTTTTGTTTTAGTTTGTTGGAGTTGTACGAAAAAAGAAAAGGATAAAAACAATTTTCGTTATTGAAATATTGGCAAAAATTAATTTGAGAAGATAAAAAAGGAACCATGATTTTTCGTTGCTAAAAATTGAGTTTCTCAAAGTTTGACAACAAATATTGCGTCACAAGATCCCCAAGATTGTCGTCAGTTTGTTGTTTGATCTGAAAACACGACCCTTATGGCAAAGCTTTGTCAGTAGCATTACAAAAAGTTTATTAAACTAGTAAACTCACATTTTGTACACTATGTACAGAATATGTGCGTGTCAACAAAAATAACATGATTTCCAACGTAATAGTTTTGCATCATGACCTTGTTAAAAGGTTATGAAATCTTTACACAACACATTTTAGACGTTATTATTAGAATTTAACAAAGTTGTTTTAGTTAATTATTTTAGAACTAGTCGTTTCACACTAACTTGTTACTTTGTTGTCTCTTTCTTGTTTAACCTTTTGAAAAATTTAGCAAGCAAAAATAATTAACCAGTATAGAAGCATTTTGTGAGGTTTTTCCAAATGTAGCATAAAATTCTTGTAAAATATACATAGCTTGCTAGTTTTACTTGATGTTTTTGCCTTCTAAAGTACATTATGTTTCACCATATATGGAATAAAGTTTATGAAACAATTGTCGATACACAATAGTGCGTGTTGGATTATCCCTTTTCATAAGCCGTAAAATGTCAAAATGGAAAAGCAATGCCAGAAAAAAATGCGCAAATTGAATATGTAACGCCTCTTCCTAACGCTGTTTTACGTAAAAATAGAATCAGCCAATTGAGTTTGATTTAAAAGCATTATTACAAGCAAGCGATTGTTTGTTTTTTTTCAAAAGGATACGAAGCTGTTAGATATCACAAAGTCTATTGCAGTAGCGTATTTAAAAGGTGGGGACATTTGTACCATTCTTCGCCATTTATTTATGTCCATACCTCTGTCTGCAACAATATCAAGTGAAAATCAGTCATGCTTCTTTTTGTAGGTCTCCATCTTTTAACAGTGCAAATCATCTTTGCTTATTCATTTAAATATTTGTTTATATATTTATTTATTTATTTGCAGAACATCACTTTCCAGAATGAATTGGAGCTATTAACACCTCTTTCTTATCTTTCTTAGTCTGAAACCAGTTTTTAACTTAGAACATGGTCTGTTTAGGATGAAGAACTTTTTTTAGTAATCAACTTGCTTTCGAGAAAAAAGTCAATGCGCACAAAGCTAAACACTTTTTTGTTTTGGTCTCCCACATTTTGAAATTCCTACCCCACTCGTGTTCATGGTTTCTGAAGCAGCAATTTCAATTTTAACTACGATTTACATGCTTTGTTTTGGCCAGTTTTAATTGGAAATGTTTTGATGATGAGCTCAAATTCCATTTTTGGTTTCAGAAATACTTTTTTAAAGTATTAAAACCTAATAAAATTTCAGCTTTGCTATCACCTCATAATTGCTTTATAAAAGAGAGTTATTACTTGAAAAACAAATATAATGAAATGATATTGCAGGTTTAGCGATCAAATGCATTTGATTCAAAAGATTCCCATTACTTGGATTCACTTTTGAGATGATCCAAAAATTAAGTTTGAGGTGGAGATTTGGGGAAACTTTCCGCTATTCCATGCTTGACTTGAGATCATCGAAATACAAACAGCAAACCCTTACGTAAATTTCTTTGTCGTAATTGTCAAATATTAATCTCTTTCTATCGTGCTAAGGACTTTTTATTGCGTAGCCTGAAATTTCGGTGAATATTTCTGAAAGGGTACATCGTAGAAGCGTTTGTCATATACGGCTACTTTTTGAAAAAATTGCATATGACCAAATCGTAGTTTTGCGGCAACGTGAAAGTACTCATTTCACAAAACTTGAAATCATGTGATATTTCTACAAATATTCTATTGAAGTAGCTATTTGATTGCAATCGAATAACCTTTCTCTGTAAGGCAGATGACTCTCTTTCATACTAACTGTAAAAGAGCGCTTTCAAAGAGATTTCAGTTATTTAATCGAATTAAAAAATTAGACCTATTATAACCCCATTTTAAGCGAAAAATCGTTAAGAAAAAAAAAAACAACAAACTACTACAAAATAATGTGAATGCCCAATATCGGTTGCTTTTTCATTTTTACTGATTTTAATTCATAACCACGTAAGAGTGACCTGTATGTTGAATGACATTGATCAAGTTATTTGTGGTCAAATAATTGCAACCAGCCAGTAGATGTTAGTAAGTGTTGGAAATACCGTATGATCTGCCGATTTCCAAAAGGATAATTTGATAAGTAAACCCTAATGAGCACTATTGTAAAAAGCTTAGTGCCCAAAAAGCAAAGTTTTTTTGCGCAGCTTTATAAATCTTTACCATCTAATGCTTTAATTTTTGCCTATATCTCTCAGTTTAGTAAAACAAAAATAAAATTAACTAAATTTGCTGCTATAACGTAAACATGTAAATCATTCCAATGATTACCAAGTTGTTTACAAATTATTCATCATCAAGTTTCTTGAAATATAGGTAGGTGTGTTTTTCTATTAATTGCTTGATTTCATAAGGCTTTCCAGTCAAAAAAGGGTTATAACCTCATAATCATCGAAAACACAAACAATAATTCGAGACAAATTTTGCTGAGCCTTCGTGCATCGAATGGTTAAGTTACTACTCGTAACAGTCATGATAAGAAGATTACGTTATTTCGTAAATATAAACAAAGCAGATTAATATTTATCATTTTTATTATGATGCGGCCGCGATATAACGTAAATCGGTATCAAAAAGAAAAAAGCTGAAATCTTATAATTATTATCAGGGAATTTTCAAAAATTAAAATTTAATTTTTTCGATTCAAAAATATTATTTTCCAAATTTTTCGTCGACTTAAAAGAAACTTGGATTTGTGAAAAACGAAGCCGCTTAACAATTCAGTTAACGCAATTAGCCTGTAGTTCTGAGAAAAAAACTGTTTTACTTTGAACTACTGTAAAGTGCGTTTTTGTTTCAAAATTTTCAAGCCAAAACTACAAAAAAAGTGTTTTTGACAATGGCACAAAATATTCATAAAAGTAATTGTGTTTTCTTCTCTATTGTGCTTGAAAGCATTTGAAAAATTCAACCAAAATACAAAAGAGTCTTTTTCTAGAAGCCATCTTTTTTCTTTACAAAATGTAAGACCTCACTAAAAAAGTAAAAGTTAAAAATCGTCTGTTGTTCTCACGTATATTCTTTAGCCTGCTAGCTAAAATAAGATTGAAATTAATTTCGTTTGCTTTTCTTTTTCAAGAAAGTAATTTAATCCGACTTTAAGCGACCTATTTGACCTAAGCATTTTACACGGGAGGCAAAATGCTCTCTATCTAAGTCTCAAACCAAAATTCATGGGAGTACCAAATTTGGCATGCAAGTTGGTATTCACAAAAACTTAAAAAAAAATTGTTTTCAAGTTTTTGAGACGTCCATATGTTCGAAAAATGACGTCATTTTGCGATAACGTCAAAGGCGGTTTAAATTTTGTACATAGGTTTGTGTTTGATACTGATTCATAAAATGCCCAAGTCAATTTAGTTACGTCACAAAAACGTCTTGAGAAGTCATTTAAGATAAACATTGGATAAAAATTGCTCAGATATTGGAAAGTGATTTCGGAAAACCTCAAAAATTGGGAAACATCTTGTTACTTAAGCAACTTGACATTTTCAGGAGTTATTTGTTATAAATTTTGACTCAAAATCAAGTTAATTTGAAATGAAAATCTTGTTTTTGAAGAGATTTATCACAAAAAAAAAAAAAAAAACGAAAAGGGAGCAAAATGTCCCCAGCCCTCGTGTAAAATAGGGTTGATTTAATTTACTCATATTCAATAAATTTGAATTGATTTTGATCCCGAAAAGAAAGAAAAAAGTTCTGTTTTTTGAAAAAAAAAACGAATATTTGGGATAAATTATAGGACAACGCAGGAATTTTTTGAAGTAAAACACTGAACACCAAATCATTCTGAAATTGATTTTTTAAGCATTAATCAAATACCGTTTTGCGTAAGTTTACCTGAAACCTGTCAAGCTTGCGTGACTCTTAAGGACTTGTCGATGTTGACAAATCGTTATAATAGTGCTATGTTGCAGTATTTCGTAAACGGTATAATGTGGCAAAAGGTAGTCAAATGCGTGCTAAAAGCAACATCTTATATTTTCACAAAAATTCTACGAAAGCGGATGTTCATGAAGAGGTCCTCACGAAGAGGGAAATGATGATACAAAAAAAAACTAAATTTCGGACGAATTTACGTCTTTTAGAAAAGGAAAAAAGCCTTTAAAGTTTTGCTTAAACTACTCTAAAAAAGATGTAAGGTTATTCGTGTTGATTAAAACGTTGAAAAGTACCAACGCATAATAAAATTCGCATCATCTTCTATCATATAGAGATCCCATTATTGGAATCCAGGAGTAGTTAGCACGAATAAGCAAACACGCAAAATGTGAAAGGCTAATTAATTTGCGGCATATAAGTTTACTTTTAATGAATGAATTCATTATAGGTCTTGATCTTACAGGTAAAAAGTCAACTAGATTTGGCCGCATAGTATGAGGTAAAAGTGCTCATCAAAAATCGCATAAGATAAATTATTTCAACCTCAACCAGTATTTAATGTGTATTATTATATACTTAACAGATGGCTTAATACTTTAAACTAGAAAGCATTGGAATTTTTAAAGTGCAAAGGGATTTGTGTAAATTTAAGCACACTGGTCAATTGATTGTAGACCAGGGGTGCCCAAACTTTTTGAGAGGCGAACACCATTGCGCCTTTTCAGAGTTTTAGCGGGGCGCACAATTCTCACTAAAATGTTTGAATAAAATTTAACCCGAATACTACACAACGATCATACTATACCACTTTTGTATTGTCTTCACTAATTAAATAATTCTTAAACCGCGGAGTAATTCTTCAATAAAATTAAACATCGTTTTATGTTCGCCAAAAATAATAGTTTGTTCAAGTAGAGTACACAAAAAACGTTTTACAACACAACAAAAACAATCCTGTTTATGGTAAGCAGCACAGCACTATCGTATCCAGGGCTTTGCTAAGCTAGCATTTAGTGTTTTTACTAGCATTTTACTAACATTTTGTTTCTGAGACTCATTTGATCTGCTCATGCAAGAGCGAATGCAGCTAACGGCAATTCTTACTCTATATAGCTTTTTTATCACAAGTTCCCACTCAATCTAACTTACTTAGCTTCATGCATGACCCCTTTGTAATAGCATTGTATTAGTAATAACTTATAGGCTTTTTCTCAGTGGGTAGAGCGTCGTGTTAATGATCGAAAAGTTGCTGACTCTCGGTTCTATTCCCAAGCTGACAATGCGTCGTTGTGTCCTTGGGAAAGAAGTCCTTTATGGATAGTTTTCACTGGAGCCAAGCAGTCTACCCGTTGTGGTAGCCCAGCAGACTAACTTAAGACTGGCAAACAGTAGCCAAAAAGGATGCTTAACGTTTGGTATGGTTAGAAAGACGTAGAGTGCTTGGTTCATAATGTCGGCAGCGTGGCCGAGATGGTAAAGACGTTGTTTTTACAATGATCCTGTTCGCAAAATCTTATATTCAACCAGCATCCTGGTCAAGTTGTTACATCTTTAGATAAGACGCTTTACAATGATTATCTCTGCTTGGTTGTTTCGAACAAGCAGCGAATTTAGATGGGAAGAAGTCAAACGTCAATCGGAAAACTTGAAAAATGGTCAACTCCTAAGCAGGAGCGGATTCGCCCAAAGGATAGCGCCACCGTTGCTTTCTCGTGAAAGAAGAGCAAAGATGCATCAATCAATCATCAATCGAATGAAGTCATAGTAGTGAGTTGATACGTGGTTCGAGATAAAACCGTTGAGGGGGTCTTTCATGCTGGGCTCCAACTTTATTCGTATTTTGAAAAAGACTAATACTTAGTCAACCAGGATCTGAAGAAACCGTCTTGGCATAACTATAACAAGCAAACTTCACGAAGGCTTGTTGGTTGCTTCAAGAGTCATCACTTTGGATAAAGGCTATGGCTAAAATCCAGCTGACAAACTTAAGGTTACTTGTTTGTGGTAAATGCCAGCGGTTTTATCTGTTTGAATGCATTTTATCGAGATAAATAAACAGTTGACAAACCAATTGGGTTAGAAACTTACAATAATTCCGTTTGCGGCCTGCAGGAGACAAAATGAGTTATTTCCACACCCAGTTGTAAGCAGTATTTAAATTGTTAAATTTTGCGAGGGGGGGGGGACGCTTTTGCAGCCTTGACCAAACTTCAGTGGAAATTATGTAATTCCGTCCACGCAATTAAATGAAGAACAAAAAAAAAAAGGTCTTCACCGCAGTTTGGGCCTATATTCGACCGGAATTTGCAGGATTTATTCGTGTTGGCTGGCTCTTGATCGTTTCACCATCCAACGCTCAAATCTCGATGAGTAGACGTTTAAATCTCGATGGGGGACTCTAAGTCTCGATGGGGGGACGCTAACTCTCGATGGGGGAACGCGTTCCCCCTACAATTTAAGTAATGATATTAAGTCGGCCCAGGCTTTTGGGTTCGGGTTCGGGATAGGGCTCAAGATTGACAAAATGTCGGTCTTAATTCGTACTTGCCGAATATTTTAGCGTTTAGATGACATAAAAGCGTAATTACAATAGCTTTGCAGCACTAAATGTCTAAATGAGGGCTTCTTTTAAGCATCAATACGATTATAACAACCCAATTTTTATTATTACGTCGCAATTGATCAGCTGTTAGTAGTTTTATTTTAACTGCATAAGAGCAATAACCGTGCACATTTTTTCAGACCTAACTCAACTTTAGGGCTTTTTCTGGCCTGTATTTGGCTTCAAATCACTTTACGGGCTCAGGCCTGTGCTAGTCGGCCCGTTTACAATTCTTTTGCACTATATTATGTTTTTCTTTTAGCGTATTATCAAAAGAACAAAACTAAAACAGCGTCTCCCTCAGAGCCGTTGCTATGAGGTGGGGAGGGGGGTTAGGAAGGGCCTTGCCCTTCCTAACGACTGCTTGTGTCCCCCTCCCCCCATTTCGGTTTACTCAGAATACTTTTTTGAAGCATCACGGAACAACAAGACAACAGGCAATAATGGAAAAAGAATAATAACGTTCAAAGATAATTCTCTTTTGAAGTTTTCTCGATTCTTTGCAAATTTTCTGGCCACCAACTGGTGTACATTAACGTGACGCAATAATCTGTTTTATTAACGCGCCTTTACGGATGTGTCGCGGAAAAGCGATGTAAGCCTATAAAATCGTTACCGACACTTCGTTAGTGATTATGACGTGAAACAATATGTGAAAACATTTTTTTTAAAGACCAGATGTTTTTATTTTTTTAGAGCACACTCAAGATTTGTTTGGGTCGCAGTCAGTTGCGCAACCAGGGGAAACCAACCAGGTCATCATCCTTCTTTAGCCAAGCCATTTAGAAAATATCACCAAAAAAAAAAGCATTTAAACGTGTTTTGGGCTTGAGCTTTTACTCTATGGGCTGAAGGGGCTAGGTAATTTAATTCTTTCAATGACTTCTGAATTTCAGCAATTTACTGTAATTGCTCATATGGCTTCAAAAACTTGGGATATATGATCGAAATGTCGTTAAAATCGCTATTTTTTGACGCAAAATCGCAAAAATCACCCAGCGGCAGTGGGTTCTGCCCCCAGTCCGCTTCTGTGATACGTTTGAATTGCACCGGTTTGCTCAGCACGAGGTCTAAATTAGACAACTTTTGTGCACAAAAAATTTACTTTTGGTTCAAGACCCTTCTCTCTTATAATAATCCTGGTTGCGCTTCTGGTCGCAGCATTCACTTCTGCAGACAAATTTTTCAAGCGATTATACGGGCCGCATAAGAAACGAGCTAATAAATACTGCCGGGCTTATGCGTCTTTGTTTTCAAGCATGAATGCAAAATTTTTTAAATAGCGCTTAATTGTAGTCCTAAAATATCAGTTTTTATATGCAAAAGTTTAGTCGGCTAGTGCCCCCCCATTTCGTTTGCTCTGGCGACGGCCCTGATTTCCCTTCTACCATACTTTGTACTATGAGAATTAATATTGTATTTATCCCCATGAAAGGTTGGCACTGTTTATCTCCATTTTGGCATTGCCGGTTTTCGGACATTTGATTATCGTTTGCGTACTTTCTAGCCTACGTAGGCTACTAGCGTGGAAGGCTACAGAGTAGGGGAAAATCATCAGAAATGTAACAATTCAAAACAAGCAAGGCAAAAAAGTTGTACTCTCAAAGGATGTTTTACTTTGCTTATTTTATTGTAAGTAATCATCGTTCTGGTGGCTTTTCCTTGGCTTCCGCGATGTTTTCTTAGGCCAAAAAAACACGATAATGATTAAACATTAAAAAGCTCTAGCACCAGAGGTGGAGTCCTCAAAGACGTCCTTGGCCTCCAGGACGTCCTCGAGGACACATTTTGAAATCCTTGGCCTTGGCCTCGAAGCCTTAAGTCCTCGAAAATTGCCCTGTCCTCGGCTTGAGGACATCACTATTTTTTGAACCGTTGAAATATTGTTGGAAAGCGCCAGAAACCTCGCAGAAAATTTGCGAAGACCTTTTTTTGTTTTCCTGAAGTGGAAATTGCCTGAAAAAAAAATTTTGAAGACCTTTTTCCCCGAAAAAAATTTTTGAAAACCTTTTTTTTTTGAAATCGCTTGAAAAAAAATTTTGAAGACTTTCTTTTTTTTCGGAGAACACTTGCGCCTGTGTCCTTGGTCCTTGGCCTTGGCCTCGAGAGGGTCTGTCCTTGGCCTTGGCCTTGAAATTTTTTTGTGTTCTTGGCCTTAGCCTTGACCTCGAGCCTTGTGTCTTTGACTCTACCTCTGTCTAGCACGCAAATGGCAAAAACATTACAATAAAATTATTTTTATCTTCATGCATTGAACTTGCAAGGCTGTTTTTGAACTACATCTTAGGTCAACGAATTATTGCAGTTTTTTCATGCATGTTAAGTATGTAGTGTAAAATATCATAATCACTAATTACCACGAGCACGATACACGATATTTAATCATACTCAACTATCAATAACAGAAATGTTATATTTTTCAAGATGGTTTGTTTTATTGACGTCTTGGGTGCGTGTTACCCCAAGTTATTTTCTATTGAAAAATGGTATTTAAAATATCTCGAGTATAATACTTTAAAGACATCACCCTACCTCTTATACTTTGTTAAAATGCCACACATTTATCTATGTTCTTTTTTTGGAAGCGTTTTTTTGGAAGTTCTTTTTTTGGAAGTCATCTGGGTTCTACCAGCACCCTGGTCACGTTGTTGTGTCCCTTGGACAAGGCGCTCTACGATGATTATTGGTGGCTTTAAAAAAGCAGCAAATTTACGAGGAAAGAAGTCAAACGTAAACTGGAAAGCTTAAAATACGGTCAACTCCTAAGCGGGTGAAGACAATTTGTCCAAATTAAAAAGTCAATGTCGCTCCCTAGTGAATGGAAGAAAAACATGGAACAATGAAATGCCTCGTCCACAGAGTAAAGACACTACGACGACGACAAACTGTTTTCTTTATCGTAAGTTGGAGAAGGTAGCAGCTCCATCACTTAGTTTTTGCAAAATGCTGATTTGGAAGTAGTCTATGAAACAGTCACAAATCACAATCACGTTTCTGTATCCACACGATGCGAAGTAGGCATAAAAGGAAATTGCATCATCCAAAATTGCTAAAAATATCAGGCGTTAGAACAAAAGTTTGTCAAAAATGTTATAGTATTTTGTAGTGATCTGACTGACGTAGATGCTACGCTAGCTCCACTAATGTTTTGAATATTTTGTTAAAACGTTTGCTAACTGTTACATTTTGTAACAGTTTACATCGCTTAAAGGAGAGAGCAAAAATGCTGCGGTTAAAAGTATTTGAAAGCTACTGAGTTATGACAAAAATTTAGAGTTTTTCTACAATTTGGTCACTATGGTATTCTTGTGAGTCTAAAAAGATACAGATCCAGCATACTGCAGAGTACTAACTAAAACAGGCTTGTTTGGAAAATGTTTGAACTGTATCGTTGGTTGTTGGACTGAAGCCCTTGTGTTTATTATGTTTAGACGGAAAGCAATATATTACCAATCACAGTTGTAGTTTACTACTAAGAATAAGAAGCAAACAAAACTGTAAGACAAAAACAATGCAAAAAGCAGTAACAAAAATTATAAAATCTTACAAAAGTTTAACCTCAGTTCAACTCACCTGTAACAAAATCATGCTTGTGTTTTTATACACGGAAATACCACCAGTATGTACAGACTGATTGTACAGTCTGGGTATAGAGTTGAAAACTGCCAATTTTTGAGGTTCTTTTGGCCATTGTTATCGGATTTAGCTGGAATGACTTGAGTTAAAAATTGACAGTTTTTTAATGACAAAAACTTAAAGGTCATTTTCGTATCTATTTTGGTTCAATGTGAAAAACCGTATTGAAAACGTCAACGAAGAGCTTGTCGTGCAAAACTTTATGCCTTTTGGGATTGACCACGTCAGCGAAATGAAGACAATTATTTGCAGAGTAATTAACTGCTCAATATGGCATAAGTTTCTTAAGTAAAGTGACATGAGCTTTATTGTAAGTTTGATTAAAAATTCATGTTTTCCATTGAATTAATTGCAATCCATTCATAGCGCAGTCATTTGCCTGGACATGTAAAGATTTTAGCAGCTTTTTGAAAGGAATATCGACCTAATGCGACTTTTGAAAGATTACATTCTAGTTTTACCACGACAAACCATAAAATTCCTTTTAATTGCTTTCTTTCTGTCATTATTTTCTTTCTGTTCATTGATTGCTTTTGTGTGGATGACATTCTGAACGCGTGGGGTCATAATTTGAATTGAATTAAAGAAAATTTCGGCTGTTGTTGTTGATCCAATTACTGTGTTGAGATGTAATCACTTCTTGAATGTATTGAGATCAGACCAGACACCTAATCAAGATAAATTGGAACTAACAGCAAATGTTGGAGTACATTGATCATGATTACTTTGTTGAAGTGCGAAATAATTAGACATAGTCTGCATTCTCCCATGTAGTGCAACGTTAATGGTTAATTATTATTGGTTATTAAGCTTTATTTTCACCAAAAACTTCCTCACTAACATGTCATTTAGGCTTTTCTTCTTCAAAATTTATTTATTTGTCATCAAAAAATCGTACTTTGTAATCCTATTTAATGTTAAATCATTATGGTGATTAATTAATATGTCGTAATATAGTTTTGATTTGCATGGCTTTGTATTTCCGTGTATATAAAATAGTTCAATAAAATTAAGGTTGCATGTTTTCAGTAATGAGTTGCAAAAGTGATGCAATATTATTAATAGCATAAGTTATAATTAGCTTTTCAACGCGCATTTTGAAATTGTGTCGAAATGGGGCTTATCTAAATGTTAAAATTTCTGTTTCTATTATAAAGGCAAAAATTACGCAAACATTGCGGACATTATTTTATATTTAATTATCTTGTTCAAAGATAACATTTGGACAATGTTCCTACAATACTCACTGAAGTCGTCTTTTGTTTTGCAACACCGGTCAGGGAAGAGTTTTCTTAAGTTTTGTGCAAGCTTATGTAAGTTTTTTTTATTTTTCCAGCTTATATGTTTGGTTCCCATCTTCTTTTGGAGGTTGCAATAAAGATGTTTTTCAGCTTGTCGTGAAAATGTTTTGCATTAGTTGATAGCGCAAATGTCGTAATTTTTATGAAAAATATAGCAACGGTACAAAATTGTTTAATACAGATAGCGTGTCAATTTTGAGTAGCTTGAGCACGATCCTGATCAACGCACTCCAAATGCATCAAAAACGCAAAAAATCTATTAGGTGGAATAGGTGAAATGCTACTTTTTGCCACTACAACTGTACTGGCAGCAATTTGTTAATATTGCGTTGGTATTTGTGTCACGAAGTATGTACAGGAACCTGATCGAATATCAAAATAGTTAGGAATGATATATCATGAGTAAGGTTCTAACCCATTTGATTGGATTTTCGAAGCTCAACTATGCGTGAAAATGGAAAAATGACGTGTCGCAATTGCCTTGCTGATATCTTTCCAATTAAAGCCAAAAACAAGCTTTTAATATTACGACAAGGAAGTTTTTTTCTTAAAGTCCAATTTCTAAGAAACAAAGCTGAGCATTTGCATGGCTGCTATGTTTTTAACAAGCATTTAACCCAATTTGGAGAATCGTTATTTATACTCATTCAATAACAAGATCAACAAACTTAGAACTGGTAATAAAGGAATAACACTGGGGTTAATAAGATTTCAGACATGTTCATAGCAGAAAATCCTGATGATTATAGTTAATTTCAGATAAAAAATACAAGTTTTGTCAATGTGAACACAAAAAAGGGAACTGTTTCTGCCCTTAAATAAGACAAAGAGATCCTAATTTATGTATGTTAGCTATAAAAAGGGGTCAGATGAGCAAAATTTTAGCAGTGAAAACAGATTATGCTTGGAATTATTACCAGACGTTCCGTTTTGATAGTCAACGATATTACCAAATTAAGTTCTGAAAATGATTTTTATTTGTTAAAGCCATATTGTTTTTTAATTATCTAAGGCTATTTCAAAACAATATTGCTAATTTGATACAAGAAAATGAGACAACTATGTTTCAAATAATGTTTTATGCCTTTTTTAATCAGCATAAATCATATATTTGTATGCACAGAAAATTAAAGATTCATTAAGGAAGCTGTTGTTTTTGTCTGTTGAGTTCCATTAGTTGATTAGGTTTCGTAGAACGTCGAGTAAGTGGTAGAGAGGTTGCTGGCTGTCGGTTTAATTCCAGAACAAGCAACATGTCGTTGTGTGCGGGAAAACGAATTAAAGGCTATACTTCTCTTCAGAGCCAAGCAATGTATCGTAATGGTTGCCCAATTTATTTGCAAGCAAAACCCAAAAAGGTTAGACAGATGCAGATTACTTGGTTCATAAGCATGAAAAAATAATTTTTTGTCATTAGTTTTTGTTTTTGTTGTATAGATATTGACAGAAAGCTTTGCGAATTGAGCCAATAACGATTGAGTTTTAATTTAAAATTATTC
This sequence comes from Trididemnum nubilum, assembly GCA_963965965.1. Taxonomy (NCBI): domain Eukaryota; kingdom Metazoa; phylum Chordata; class Ascidiacea; order Aplousobranchia; family Didemnidae; genus Trididemnum; species Trididemnum nubilum. Next base: position 30,437,302 of record OZ014475.1, on the reverse strand, counting down.
GCTGTGTAGTTGGGACCGCATATATACTTTACATATTTTTGCGAACAAGATTAGTTACTTGGCATTTATTACTTGGCACAGTTTTAAGATGATCGTTTTTTTAATTTTTTCTAAAATAATTGTTGCTGTTTTTGGAAATTCAATTCATGACGCAAACAAGAACTTGCCTTACTTTAAAAGCAAGTTAAACTTAGAGTTTCTTCGAGTTGTAGCAAAATTGCATTTGCTCGAAACAATTTTTTAATTAGTAAAAAGAATGCAGTTTTTGTAACTACAGTTGTCACTACATGTTATCTGAAATAGCCTTGCCAAAAACGAAAACTTCGGCAGGTTATTTGGTGTCCTAAAAATGTTTTCTTGAGCTGGCTTCTTGAGTTAGAAATGTTTCAACATCATTCGACGCAAAACTTTCCATGTTTTATGAAAACCGAGACTTTTGTTGCTACAGTTTTGACGCGAAGAATTTTTTTTGCAGTTTAGCTGTGATTTTTGATGGAAAACCAAAAAATTTCTGACATTTTGAAGTTGCTTGTTCTTATTTTCTATCCCGAATTTGCACGACTTTTAGATCTGCAATCTGCCTACCATCTGATAAGCTTTAAAATATTAATATGTCTTAAGCCAGCTGGTACTGAATGCGTTCTTTCAAGTTTTGTACATATTTTTTGGTTTATTGAAGAGATAACCCAAAACGAAATTTTTCACGTCTCTACGAAGTAAAATTAAAACAAACAAAATTATCTTTTTGTACGCATAATAATTTTACACAAAAGAAATGTCAGGAAGTCTTCAAAACAAAGTTGTCAGTTTAGCTACAAACCTTCTGCCTAAATAATGTTAATGAAAATAATCGCACCACCAATCTAAAACAAACGTGGTTCTCGCCACAAGTCAAAATCAATTTAGATAATTACATTTTTTATGCATAACATTCAAGTTTACTTATTAATTATAATTGTCGAGGAATACTTTGAAAAATTGGTCTCAATCACTAAATTCTTTTTTCCGGACTTTATTTAAAATTGTTTTTGTTTTCAGTTTGAGCTCTAGAATAGTAAAATTTGAAGTTTAAACGTTCAAGTTTGTGCTAAATTTTAAAACCATAAAAATCTATATTTTTAAAAAACTTTTAGCCCACAAATACGTATAAATTGCTAATTTAGTCAACTTCAACAAAATAATAGCTTATAACCAATTCTTATTTATCTTTCAAGATGACAGGCCCTATAAGGTTATAACCCTGCAAATTGGTAAAGCATAAACTCTCGAAAAGAAGTTCAAAAAGGTTGTGGTGCAGTTTATGGGGGAGTTCATTTATTTTTTCGAATTCTTATTAAGTTCAACAAAAATGCAGGTTGTGGTAATTAAATTGCAATCAAAGCGGTATTTTTCGAAAGAGCTAACGGCGTTTTTTAAAGGCTTTGAAATTGCAATCGGCACTGATTGTAGATTACGATGATACATTGCCATTCGCCAGCACTAATAATGATGCATATGTTTTGTCAACTTTGATAAATTTCGAACATCGCTCGTGGTGTTAGTCAGTCATATATTTATTTGTCAGTAATTTTTAGTGTTTACTAACATTGTTAAGAAGCTATTTGTGTTATTGTCATTATCATACTTTTTATCTGCAGTAAATATTCAGTTATCAACCGGTAGGAGGTAGCACAATGTTTGGCAGACTTTATAATTGCTTTTACAAGCTGAAAATGATACAATTTAAAGTGATGTGATGTTTGTTGGTTTGTTGAAGGGGTAAATATAGCTAAATATTTTTTCTTAATTGCTAACTTCAATTTATCCGCAGCTTACAAGATTTTTTTATATTGTTACCTCCAAAAAATCAATCTTTCAGCGGAATTTTTGGGATTTGAAATGGTTTTCTGCTTTTGAATTGGCGCTACAGTAAGATAAACAATGAAGCCAAAAACGGAAGAAAAATTCTATTTTGAAGAATCAAAAGAAGTACAGCTACAATCACGTCAAGTATTTTTTTAATGCATAAAATTTTTGAAGCGTTTAAAGTGAAACAGCTGGCAGTTTCTCGCTGTTTGATTGAGTCACAACATATAATAATCATTTTAGCACGAAAAAAATGTAAAGTATCGAGTTCAATAGATGATGCTTTTAATGTGAGCAGAATTAATCAGAAATTAATCTTCGCTGGCCGATAAAACAAATCCCAAGCTTAAAGTGATCATGAAATGAATGAAATCGTGAGCCAATTTAATCTTATACTTTGAAAACCTAAGCTTCATACAGCTGGTATATGGCTTAATGGTTTTACATTATCAACATTTAGTGTATGACCGCTATTGTATATTTGGCAGCAGAGTAATGACTAATATCAAAAAAACAAAAACGGAATGATTCAAGACTTAGTCTATAATCAGTTCACGATTTCTCAGTTCAGCAAACTACTCGGCCAGCAATGATTTTGCTCAATTGTGAAAACAGCTAGTTAGAGATAAAAAGATTGCAACCACCCAACATTTAGATTTATTTAATTAACTAATGGGTTCACCTTTATCATTTGGAAAAAGACCACGTGACTAAGCTTCAATTTCAATATTCCACTGGAGAAAAACTATCTACTCGTCTTGGTAGTTCAGGTTGACGACACTTTCTAAAAAAAAGCGCCTTGGTCAAATGCACAAAAGAAGCAACCTCATCAATTTTACTGTAGCTTAGTAAATATACAATAGCACATTAATAATTATCATACGAGCATATTGTAACCTACAACTGAAATCATTCGTCCAAACACTGATTATTGCTGATTCGTCCAAGCACTTGCTCTATAATACTTATTCGAATGAAAATGTGTATATCTCCCAACAGTAAGCGTTTGACGTTGTCCTGAAACAGGAGAATATACATGCAACCGCAGCACAAAAACAACATTTAAATGAAAATATAAAATTGAAAACACGTAAGCGAAAAAGAAGCCCTAAGCACTTTTTTTCTTCAAAGTATGGTTCATAGGCTCTATAGAGCTCCTTTAAAGCGTTTTTCGATTAAACATTGTTTGCAAAACTGCTTAATTTTGCATCCGCGTTTTCGTCAACAGCTTATCAAAATTTTGCAACCACAAATTCAGCTCATCCCGAGAGAATGCAATCAAATGCAGAATGGCACTGCTTTCAATTATGCTTCTCTAGGACTTGAAACTTAGGGTGAAGTCGCAATAATAACCTTTTGAGATAGGTTTGAACATAATGCGTGGGGTGCACTCCAAGGTGACAAAGTTGTCGTTTTGCGTTTGAATTTTGGTTTATCAGGAGGGACAAGGTCTTAATATTTAGACAGGTTTGAGTGTACACCAACTACAATTCACTTTTATCACATGATCTCTACGTCACGAGTGATTTAACCTATGGATTGGTGCGGTTAATTTATTAAAATTTACTTGATCTAAAGATTTAGAAATTGCATAAGCGAAAGTTTGCTCGAAGCAATAGATTAGAAGGATAGAAATGGCACGAGGCGCTCAAAAGCAAATTTTAGTAAAGTTTTTAGTTTATTGTCAAAAACATGTAAGAGATGAAGCAGTAAAAAACCTTGGCAGTGCAACTGTTCAACTTTTTGAATAATTACAAAAATTACAGTCTTTTATTGTAAATAATAAGATTTATGATATGGCGGTGACGTTAAAAAGCCTTTGATTTGATAGTAGTTTGAAGGTAGCTATTACGGGTGTTTGTGTGGTTAACTACGATTAAAAAACGTTGAGCAAAAATAAAAAGAAATTGATATTTAATCTTCTAAACTAAGAGTTGGTTTTCAAATGATAGGCGATCGTTGAACAGCAAAGACTGTCATCTGGGCAAAAGATTTGGCTGCTGAAGAAGTTAGCAGTTTTTGACAAACAAATGTAAGAGAGTCAATTAAAACATTCAAATTTATAACAATCAGAAAAACTCAGAAAAATATTTACTATAGAAACGATATGTTTTAAAATGAAAATCATTTAAGTTAATATTACAAAGTAAGTTTAAAAAATTATCATATACTTGTTTTTCAGCAATTTTTAATAAATACATTTCCGGTATCTATTGCATCGCTTTACAATAGGAATAAAAAAAACTGCAGTAAAAAAACAGCCAGTTTATAGGGCAATATGCTGTTACAAGTGATATTTTGCACACACGACGGAGTATTTTGAGTGGTGCAGATAATCAGTTAAACAAATTATACCACGATAAACGTAAATTGAAACATTGCCTCTCGCAGAAATTCGGAAAATAATTATTTGCAGATTAATTAACGATTTGCGTGAAACAAAAAAAAAGTATCACGATTTCTATGCATACCAGCAATGTCACGTAATCTACATTGACTTGCAGCACTGGTTGTAATTTATCAAAATGGACCCGTGTTGGCGTCAAAATTTGCTGAAATCACTATTGTCAGAATGCTGGAGAATTTTCCGGAAAAAACCGTTTCCTGTAAATTAGGTATATCCTGTGTAATATTTTCACGGACCAAACGTTAATTTTGAATTTCGTTGCATGTAATTACCGGTGTTATCTGCGTCATTTGCTACGTATGGCTTGTTAGTACGCAAGATATAAATTGGTTTATTGGCATTCCAATTTGTAAGTAAAAATATATATATTGCAGCTTCTAAATGAGCGAAACAAAAAAAAACCAGCAATTTTGGCGGCAATGTAAACGTAAGACGTAACATTTAATGATTTTTACTTGAGTCGAATATTATCGTGTGCATTGCGAAAAATCAGTTCAGTTCTATTTTGCAGTAAGTTTGTGGTGGTTGATTGGTATCAGTACGAAAAGATTTTGAAAATGTGTCGCAGACCTAGTGCAGTTGTTTATGTTTTAGCTCTAAATTATTTAATATTTGACCAATGTCCTATTACGTTACTACGACTAAAATATTCTTTTTATAAAAAATGACGAAATAAAATTATCAAAGATCGTTTGAGGACAAAATTTTAATGATATGCAGTATATAGTAATGAACTATTCAAGAGTAATCATCAATTACTGTATATATCAAGTTTGATGCATTAATCAACCTCTGTAGTCTTACATTTGTAGTTTTTTTTGTGTGTCTGATCAAAAAAACATCACAAATGCGTTGTAATTGATTTCCTTTTTTCGTTAAATGCTTTAGCGCTTGTGGTCGTGTAATGTTTTTCATAATCCGAGAAAAGTTCTGGTGTGATAAGTATAGTAGGTAGTTGCTGCATCAGTATGAAGAGGTAATTGCTGCGAAAGCATAAAATCAAAGAAGTTTCCACTCTTGAAAAGTCGAGATAGCAGCACGAATCATCATAAAGAAGTGTAATTGTATTTATTGGACATAGATTTTAGAGCAATTCGGAAGAAATTATCAGTAATCCGTAGAGCTCTTTTCCTATTTCTGACCTTGAATTAGCCCGTTTTATACGGTTTTTAACCGAAAAACATCTTGTTACCAATAGGAACAAGTTGCTATCAAGTAAACAAAACCAAACGAGCATAAACAATCATAGTTGAGCTTTTTACTTTTTTTTTTTTCGAAAAAATATCAAAAGAAACTGATCAAAATACTTATGGTGATTTGTCATTTTTGCTTATTAGAAAAGAAATTAATAAAAAACCCCAGTAAACTAAAAAAATGAGGTCAGTATCAAAAAAAAAGCTTGCAGTATTGGCATCGAAGCAAGAACAAGTAGTATGAGCTAGTAATTGAAGCAGAAAGGGGATTCTGTGAAATAAACACAGTCTACAAATCAGGTTAAACTGTTTTAAAGATCATAACCAAACTTTCAACAATCAAGACTGGCAGCAAATGCCAAAAGTCGACTGAATTAAAAGAAAAAAAGCAATTATAATTAGCGTGTTTCAGTCGCTTTGCTATTGACAATGTCTGGTTTAAAAACGCAAGCAATATCCTTTCTGAAGTGCTTATAATGGAGGTTTTGCCAATTCTTTCACCAAATTATTCTTGGAGCATTTTCAAGCTAAATGACAATAATTTTGTTGCATCAAGAAAAGAAAAAAATATGCAACGTAAGTTTATGTAGTGGGAGGAGCTGGCTAAGATCTCAATCGAGTACTTAACATTATCTTCAAATTAGCATTTCAACATTTCCCGTGCTAGTAGGATACTTGACTGCAAAGGTTTAATTTTTGAAGTACAAGCAAATCTCTATATGCAATGTTTGCCATAGCAGTAAAATCAGCATTTGCGTCATTACGGCAAGGCAGCAGCAACTCGAACGAATTTTTCAACTTATTGCCAAAGAAAAAAGCGTACACTACAGTTCAAAGGCTAAAATAGTCATTTACCAATTAGGAGAGCATCAAACTCGCAGTCGCAGCCTATTCAAAAGTTATTCAAAGAACTAGGCATCAGAACGCCACGTGTGGCCCCAAAGATTTGTACTGTAGCTATAGCAGCGTGGACTTTAACAATTCAATAGGTGGGAGATTGTGACGAAAGATTGAAGAAACAACTACGACTCTTCTAGAATAATGCAGCTCAGCTAGTTAAAGCAGCAGTGTTAACTATTAATAATTGAATTATAGTAAATTCTGAATCCGATATATCCGAACATGTTTTGCGAAAACTTGGCGAAATGTTCACCTATTACAAGGGTCGGCAACTAACGGCCCGCCAAGCAATTTCATCCGGCCCACGTACTTTTATGCTCATCTGGCGCGAGACCTATTTTTTATGATTGAAAATCACCAACAACCCCGCCGAAATGTTGTTTCCTGTGATCACAGCCATTAAATCGGCTGTAAAATGCCTATTTTTCATGCAGAGATCTTTGTTTTTAGTCCGCTGGAATGATGGTGGCCTGCTGGAACCTTGCTGGGTCTGAATGTGGCCCACGGGATGAAAAGGTTGCCGACCCCTGATCTACAAGATCGAAAAGTCTAAGGCGTCTAGCGTAGTGGTGGTCCGCTGCGACATAAAGCTTCTAACAAAATAAAAAAAAGACCATAACTGCTGTCATACTCTGTAGAATTCAAAATAAAGTTGTTAAGTCTATTCGCTAACAATTTTCAAAAACCGGTAACCGTTTGTTGGAGAATTGTTGCGTGGTACCTCGTACAAAATTTTCCAATGACGCAAATCCACATGATCCATAACGCATCGATTGACAACGTTGGCATGAGCCACATTTGTCGTTAACATTCGCTCTAATTTTTTCCAAGATAATCAGCACAAAAAGCTTGTAAATCAGAATTTGCATCACCAAGTTTCCGCAACATTTGTTACAAAATATTTTGGTTGTGTTCGAAAATACTGTTGCTTTTTTTATCTTAGTTTCGAAACGTCTAATTTATCGATTGTGCAAATGCTTGAATGCTGATATTTATTCTAGTTTTGCGAAAAAATTTTGCATCAGTGTTAGAGCATTCAAAGTTGCTAAAAAAAAAAAAGTTTAAAGGTATTGAGTGAAATTGAGATTTGTCTATGTTCGTATAATTCAAGGATTTCTTTTCTGCTTTGCAGATTACAAACGAATTGATACATTGATAAAGTTGATCGCAGTTGCGTTTTTGTGTACAAGTTATATTTTTGCTTTCTACTTACATTTTTTAAAAACTATGAAGATTCAATTTCTGCTTTTCCTCTATTTTGTAACGTCACAATCTGCTAAATTGAGAAAGAAAAGAGACGACAATTTTATATTGAGTGGACCACTATCACCGAGTAATAACAAAGGTGATGAAAATGACGGTTTCATTTTGGTTGGGAATACTGATGACAACAAGAATAATGATAAAGATGATGAAGATGATTTCATTAGAGAAGGCAATCCAGATTCAGATAAATCGGATACTGTTGAGCTGCCTCCAGGAGTAGGCACGTTTTGGCATTTGACTGATGTGCATTGGGATCGCTATTATAATTGGAAGGCTGCCAGCAAATCGAGGGTTTGCCCTTCATCTAATGGAGCAGAAACCCTTGATGCTGGTCCTTTCGGAGATTACAGGTATTGAAATAATTTTTTTTAAGTTAATTTTGTATTATAACATATAATACTGTATGTTATTGGAGTTTATTTTTTTGATCGAAGAAACTTAATCGTTTAGTAAAAATAACAGAATTTTTAGAGATGATGGACCCCTAAATATGCGAATATTTGGCGCAAACAACTTTTAAATATTAGGTTTAGTTTCGGTTTTCAACCTTTGACTTTATCAACCCCTCAAGAGTAATAAAATTTTAGATTCGGGTTAAATTTTGCTTCTGGTCCAGTATCAGCTACCAAGGTTTAATGTTCAGATAAAGTTTTGTACTATGTATGATTCTAATCGTTTAGTACAACAGTTAATTTTAAACAAAAATTGGCTTTTTTACCAGCTGTTTGACAGTTGCTCGTGATAAGGGTCAGAACACGATTGCAATCGCTGAAAAAAATGTATAGAATTTAATTTCATATTTGGGAGTGCTGACAAGAACAAATTCTAAGTGCAGTATCCGGTGATATTTGCATTCAAAAGTTTTTTCAAACTTCTCTAACAAAACAAAATTTCAGCACTAATCGACTGTTTTGCGTAGAAGTTTCGCCTATAGGTGATTTTCAGCTTAAAGGACGTTTTGGCATTAACATTTCTTCTTCGCGATTGCTTTAGCTAGTTGATGTATGAATAGTAACTGAAAACACAATTGCAGATTAATAGTTTGACCAAGCACCACATACTGTTGTTCGAAAACACTTTAACGCTGTTATAACGAAAGGATAACGTGATACATCATTGCAGTTTTGGAAGAGGTTGCATAAAGTCACGTACAACCTATATAATTCAACTTTTCTATGTCAAGTTCACTGAATGTGTTAAAAAATCCCTTTTTCGCTGCACTTCGCTCGGTTGTTTTTATCTGCAGCTGCTAAATTGAGACATTGCATTGGTGTGGATTTGAATCCTCTTTTTTCGAGACGAAATGAAAACCATCAGTCAGAAGCATCACCGCAGTTATATGCAGTAGTTAGTCGATACATATTTGAATATTGTTTTTCAGATGTGATGCTCCATACAGCCTTATAAACGCGACCTTATACGAAATGCAAAGAATTGAGTCAAATCCAGATTTCATTATTTGGACTGGGTACGTATAATTTGTCTCTAGAAAAGTTCGGTCTATCAAAGACGCTGTTTTATCATCTTTTAAAATTCTCTGTTTTGTTTAGTGATTATAATCATGCTCCACTTAGGTTTTTGAAGTAGCATAATTGTAGTTAAGATGGGATTTTGAACTGGAGTCAAATTAACTTTAAATTGGGACTTGGGAGTAAATTTTGCAAGAGAAAATTTACTAATCCTTCACATACTCGGTACTGTACTATCCCTTTTAAGAGAAACTATGTTTTTGCTTAAAGTTGATGAGATTTAATTTGTTTTCACTATGAGCGATATAGTTTTTCCAAGTGAAGGAACTAAACTTGCTTAAAACACTTTTTGTTATCATTTTAGAGATGACACGTTACACACAAATTTGGAAAATGAATATCTTGACGAAACAATAGTTTTGGACACAATCAAAAACATCACCGAATTGATCAGAGAAGCGTTTCCCGGCATCGATGTTTATCCTGCCCTCGGTAACCACGACTACCATCCGAAAAATCAAATGCCTGTGGGAAGCAGCAAGTTGTTAACTGAAATTGCGGATGTATGGACTGGTGAAGGCTGGCTGGATACTGCAGAGAAAGTTGTTTTCGAAGATGGTAAGAGATACCGATTGTTGTTGGCAACTTCATTGTAACAAAAATCTTTAAGATTTTGAAAGCGATGACCCCGATGCAAACCTTTGAGTCAAAAAACTTTTGATAACGAATACTCACTCAAAAATGACGCAATAGACTTCGGTAAACAAAAATTTTTCATTAAAAATCAACCGTTTCCGTATTGAATCAGTTAACTTTCATCAGCTCCAACAAAAACTCATCAAAAAAATAATAAAAAGTTCTTCAAACCACATTAAAATTTGAACCGCTAGAATTTGCATCGGATAATAAAGAATTTATTATTATTTAAAATCAAGTTCGAGATAATTTCCGCCATGATGTAAAAATGATGTAAAAATGATGTAAAAAGTGATTTGTCATGATGTAAAAACTGATGCACCTCAACACCTCCTATCATGAGTGCTTGAATGTAAATAACATCACCTTCCTTGCACCAAACATGATCTGCCAAACACCTGTCATATCTTAAAATGTAAACAAGTATGAACTAACAAGATATTGCAAAACCAATCATGAAAACGTTTTCTTTGAAGCGTAAGCAGAAGTCACTTCGTTAAGCAAAATCAGTCTTCGCAAATCTTGCAAACTTTCTGCACAGTCAAAAGGCTTTCGTAACTTTGTTTTGGGAAAGCCCTAATTGTGTAATGTGATTACTTCTTACTATAAACAGTATACATCAAACACTTGGTGCTATTGCTTTTTTGATGGCAAAAAGTTTTAAATTTTTCAAAAACAACAGAAGTTTTTCAGTTGATAGTTTTTTCGCGGTAACCATTCACTAACCAAACCAGACCATCAGAGCTTCGTCGTAGAAGTAATCTTCATCGGAAATAACCCATTAAGTACTTCAATTGTATATTGCTGTTCACGTGTACCCTTTATTTTCGTGCAAACATGTTTTAAAGTTGCATAACAAGGCAATTGGATTATTTATAACTTCAAAATTCATTCAAACTTATTGCTTTTATTGACAAAATTCAAAAAGGCACAGGAAAAGCATTAAAATAAAACTTCAAGCGTAGAACAAAAAAATACACTGAACAAAAAATACATCAAATTAATGTTTTGTCATTACCAATAAGTAACAAATTCTTATTACATAAGCTTTGTTGGTTTTAATAATAAACCATCATTGCCATCTACGCTGGAAAACTTTCACTTTAAGCTTGACATACTTTAAATTTTCATTTCCCTAAACCTGAATAAGCAAAAGCGAGTTGACTGGGATGATTTTTACAAAATATTTTCAAACTTTTTACTTGGTTTCCTGGATTTACAACAATCAGTTTTGTTTTTCACTACATCTCTAAACTATTAGGCCTAATAGTTTAGAGATAGTTAGGCATAATTAGGTCTAAACTATTTAGAATATCTCTAAACTATTAGGCCTACCACAGTTCTGTAAACCATTAGGCCTACTGTGCTTTTGGCGGGAAGATCAAAACTCAGAGTTTCCAGCACTTTTTTCGGGGGGACATCTTTTTGTATTTGATGAATATCTTTGCAACTGCAGTCCCAAAATTAAAACAAAAAATATCAAAAATTATAGTTCAATTTTAGCTATTGTAAACCACTGGAATTGGCTGGATGATTCACCGCCTTTAACGTGCATGATGATTTTTCTGTGGTTTCACGTGCGATAACAGCAATACTTTAGGAATAGCAAAGTGTTTTTTCGGCCCACCTGCAGTACAGTATAAATGCATTACCGCGTGCAAAAACTTTTCAAGCAAGTAATCGCCTCAAGTTGCAAGATCAGACCTTTGATATTACACGCTTTAATGACATGATAACTAATGCTTTAGTTGCGCTAAGAAATGCAACCAAGTTACGGTTTCTACAGCAAAATTCAAAAGCTAATTTGATCAATGCTTTGCTTGGGTTACTTCGGATTTCATACCTTGATAAATATGATTTGTTTTGATTGATTTTTGATTATGTCTTTAAAGTTGAAACTCTAGCGCAAGCTTAGTTTTAAGTAAATTATGCTAAACAGCGCCTCTAAACTTTAAAAATCTAAAAAACCTATCTACAAGATTTGAGAATGACGCTATGTTTACGTTACCCAAATGTGTTTTCGAATCTATTGATTTTAATCTAAGCATTATATCACTTTGTAACGTAGTTTAGTAAATACAAACCGATTAGAATATGGAAGGGCTAATGTATAATCAATATGGAGCAGTTAAAACAGTGCCATTGACCCTATTTTGAATTTAATGACATAGCTGTTTTGGCCTTGCCTTAAGTTTCATTAAATTACACTACAGTAACTTGAATCAATTTCTAAAGTAAAAAAAAAACTTTGAATAAAATTCATTTAAGCAAATTTTAACTGAACCAGTCGCTATCGCATATAAATTATAACCTAATCAGGGATTTGGAGCCTGTTGCAAGACATAACAAACCATCAAGATTAATTAGAATACTTTTTTTAATTAAGCATCATTTGTTTTACTTCATACGTAGGTTTGTTATGCAAATTTTTGTACTCGCTGTGACTACAAATAGAATTTTACCGACATTTCCTTTAGCATCAACAAAACTATATTTTATCAGTAATGCCACAAAAGTTAGTGGAAAAGACAACAAAAAAAGCACAAAGAGAGTGATTTTTCAATAAAAATTCATAATATGTTTGGTTTCAGGCGGTTACTATACTATGGCTGACAGAAAAAAGAAAGATCTTCAGATTGTAGTTTTAAATACGAACCTCTGGTATTCTAGCAATAGAGAAATCAATGTGACGTATGATGAAGACCCCGCTGGCCAATTTGCTTTCCTTCAAAGCGTCTTGGAGCGTGCTGTGGATAATGACTTGAAGGTAGGTGATGCAATGAAAAGCGCGTCTGTTACTAAAATTGCTACTCGGTTTCGAATCCTGGTAGGGTCAAATCTAAGTCCATTCATAATTGGCATTCACAAATCTCTGCTTGACGTTCAGCATTGCAAGAAACACTTTGAAGCTTGCTCCGTATGTAGAAAATTTATGAGTAGCGCGTGGTTTGAATCGAAATTCGAAAGTCGTCTTCGTATCCTCGTGTTCAATAACTTAAAATTAAAGATGTAATCACAAATACCATTTAGATGAGCTTCTTGTAAATTAACTTTTGATCCAGGTTTCTTTTGAAGAACTGCAGCCTAGGTTTCTGCACTTGATCTGGTAATAACAGCTTTGCAGTATGTGGACTTTTTGCAGAAATAGTTTGGATTAATAAGTAAACTCAGTGAAAAGCGTTATTTGCCCTCAGATTTTATTTATTTTGTAAGCCCTAAACATACAACAGTTCAAACATTAATTGCTGAAATGGCATTTAATAATGCTAGCAGTAAATTAACTTGATTGGATTAAATTTTAATCAAAGCAATTTTCAAGTTCTGTACCACCAAACAACTTCTCAAACAATATTTAACAAAGCTAGTTGAAAATTGACTTGTTTGCTTTACCTTAGTATATACTGATATTACTGTGTCAGTTAAAATCTGCTAAAATATTTGTTATCAAAGAAAGTTTGGTCAGTTTTGCTTTTGGGATTAAACACAAAAAAATGCTTTTGCGTTGTTTTTAAATTGCTGCTGATTGTGAAAGTGACAGCTAACTCAGGTTTTTTTTAGGTTTATATCATTGGACACATTCCACCGGGATATTTTGAACTTGTCGACTACAAATACTGGCTCTACCCGCAATACAACAGCCGCTACGTCAAACTGATTCAACAGTATAATCACGTGATTTTTGGGCAATTTTTTGGACACCATCATACGGATAGTTTCCGTGTATTTGAGCACAATGGACGTTCGGTAAGCGTTAAATGAAATTGCTTATTCCACGTGATTAATTAACGTAGTGTACTTCTATCCTCGTTGATTTTAAAAGCGTTCATACTTGGTTTGGAGCCTAACACTTGCAAATATAATATTCTACGCTTGCCCAAAACTTACCCTAACTTATTATTGTTGTTTGAAAGGGCTTGCAATTGCTGTTTGGGCAATTGATGGACAATTTGGTAGTTTTAAATGAATTTTTATTATCTTTTTTGTACAATATTGATTTCTTTTATTTTTAGGTATCAACCGCATTTCTCGCTCCTGGAGTAAGTCCGTGGATGACCACTCTTCCAGGAGTTCAAAACGGCGCTAACAATCCTGGAGTGAGGCTGTTTGAGTACAGTACAGACTCTGCAGAACTTCTAGTAAGTGTGGTGATTGTAACTTGATCATGTACTTCAATTTTTCTCTAGTTTTTGGTAACGATAGAGTGGATATCTTTTGTATTTGAAAAGCAGTAATTTGTTTACAATAGGGTTACTTCCTACGTTAGTTGAATAGTTTTCTACCTTTTCTTTTACAGTCAAAAGTCTTTGACGTTAAATAATCGAAAAAACGACAAAAAAAATCAGCATCTAATACTGTAAGCAGTTTTTGGTAATATTTTTCTAACAGCTGTAAATTTTATTTCAGGATTACAGACAATACTATCTGAATTTGGAAAAAGCCAATGCTGATAACGAGGCAAAGTATGAGACGGAGTACAGAGCAACCTCTGCCTATGGAATATCCGATATTGGTACTGTCAGCATGGACAATCTGTACAAGAAAATCAAGGAATTAGATTGCCGTGATTGTGAAGACTTTGAAATTGTCGAAAAATATGTATTATATAATTCTGTATCTTATAACGAGGAAGAATGTGACGATTTTTGCCTCAGAAAACACGCCTGCGCCATCAGTCAGCTAGAACAAAAAGGTTATGAAGCTTGCATATTCAATGGAGCCTCAACAGTTGTCTTCAATCATTTCTGGGCGCTATTAACTTTATTAGCACTACTCGTGACCAACTGGTACTGCTAGAGTCATCGCATTAGTGCTCCATAAAAATGGCAGTAATCGCCTAGTAATTTGAAGATGGTCTAGTCTCGAATCTTTGTCGCTGCTACATGACTAAGAGTAAAAGCAATCAAAAAACTACTGTACTCGCAAAGACAATACTTAACGACAATTTATTGGTTGCGTAGAGGGGTGTTAATGATGCATTCAATTTATTGTTATTTTAATCTAGCTTAAAAAAATCATAGCATTACAGGCTTTGATTATACCATCAAGATTTTTTAGCAAAAGTGTTCGCAGCAATGTTGAATCAAGTTTTTTTTACGTGCAAATAATGTGTCTTAGCAAGAGTAAACATTTCTGCAAATGTTCTCGCAGAAATCTTGATCGCGCTATCTGGGCTCATTCTTGCTGCGCTGTAAAAATCAACAAAAGTTTGTTTCATGAAGACAAATTCATTTTTAAAAACTTTATAAACATACTGCAAAACTTCATCGTGACTGGAACACTTGAAGTTTTGAGTCTTGTTTTGAATTGAACCGATGCAGCCACCCAACAATAAATCAACATGTTTGACAGTTCTTAAAAAAATAATAATAATAAAACGGTTATACTGTATATTATCCGCTTCAAAATTATTTAATGTTCTGTATGTTCAAATTATATATTTATTTTTTAACATTGTTTTGCCTACTATTACTGTACTTTCTTATTTCCACAGCATATTACAATAGAATCTTTTATCAGCGGTTTTTTGATATGTTGCTATATTAAACAGCAAGATATTAAAAGGGGATTAGAAGGCTATTTAAAACGGGATCTACGAGACGTTTGCAACCACATTTGTTAATTTTTAAACTGGATGACTAAAACTTAACTTTTCAGATTGGAATTGTTAACAAACTTTTCTCTCAAAAATAAAAATAAAAAAGCTGTTTTTTTTGTTTTTTGGCCCGAAGCATTTAAATAAATTTTTGATCTCATACAATCACATTTAACTTTTCAAAATAAAATCTGTGAATAAAAAATTTTTGAAGAATATATTTTGTGCTGCAATTTACAGTAATTTCTTGCAAACTCTATCGTATACATAAATGCCATTTTCATCTTGTCCTTTAAACGGCACCGAAACTATTTAGTTGCTGCCAATTGGAAGGTTTCAGCGAGCAGTTTTTCCTTTTTGCTTCCATGGCTTAAAGCCTAATTCGTGCTACATTTGTGTTTGCTGATTATTTCGTTTATTCACTTTATTGTAAAGTTTTTTTTGTGTTATAAGAACTTTGCAAACAAAAACGCGTTTTCAAAAGTATTAGAAAATAGTAGATAAAATTTCGCCAGAAAGTACGTAGGTAAAAAAATTGGTATACTTTTTATTGTGGTAAAAACTAATTTTTTGCAAAATTTGGGTTTGCCGGTAATAAAATGTAGTCGCGGATTTGCCCGCGGTAAAATGTCATACAATGTTTGTTGTTTTTTTTTTGCTACATTCATGATTTCATTTTCATTTCATAATTTCACAAACTTGAACAATAAGTTTGTTTCCAGCGCGGCAAAAATACCGCAAGCAGGTAAAAACAAAATCACAAAGCTTGCTTCTATTCACTGGAAGGATTTTGATTCCGTTAAATGGTATCGGTGGAAAACGCCTGTTTGTTATTTTCGTGAAGGCGGTAAAGTTTTGTTTGATGTTCCGTTTAGCCACTGACATTAGTTACAATTATTATAAGCGCACTTGCGTACAGTTTGTTCCAGCTCTTCTTGCAAAAGTTAATTTTTTGTGACCAGACATTATCTGCTGCACTTTGGTGTTTATTAACTAATCAAAACAAGCAAAATTTCATTTAATGGGCATTTAATCTTGTAGTATTCAGTGCAAATCGTATCATTAGTCAATGCCTTACTGCATTTCTTTTTTGCTTTAATTATTAGTATTTTGTTGGTGTTTTTGTGTTTCGTTTTTAATTGGTTGTGATTAAAATATGCAATTTTTTAATAAAATTAACGATTTACATGATTTCTGTGTAAAGAGTGTTTCTTATCTCAACATACTACAAGGCTCGGGATCAAGCTAAAATCAGATTATGCAGATAGAATCTTTAAGTTGTACTGATCTAGAAAAGCTTACTATGAAGCGTAAAAGTGCTACCATCAAAGTTGAATTAACTGCGTATGGTGGTATCCAATCACCACCAAGCATTATGAGAGGTTTGTTTAAAAGATACAGTGCTTGGTGCAATGTGCAATGCAAACCAACCGCAATACTGATATCGACATTAAAAAAATAAATATATCAGGGAATGATTTTAAATAGTCATGATATATAAAGGCAAAGTAGCTTATATTAGAGCTCTTCACTAGAACTACTTTAAACAATGCTATACGGAAGTAAGATCGTGTTAAAACAAGCTTAAAAATCTAAGCACAATCGTACACAGCAATTCATTTACAAGCATAAATTCAAATTGCTTTTGTTGCTTTTGCAATGATTAATACTTTTTCTCATAATGTACTAAAGTTTTCATGCAATATCAGCAAGTGTCTCAGTCTCAAGGTATATTTTTCCTTGAAACTGCTTAATCCTCCAGGGGGGCCTATAATGTTTAGCAGGATTATATGGTCCTATCCTTAGATAGCTGTTTGTAGCCACGTTTGCGATTGAATTATCTTTTAACCATTTTGTACACAGCACGTCGATTTATGCCATTTCTTAGCCTAATAGCATTCAATTGATTCAAGCACACAAACCCAAGCCAAAGCCTTGCAGCATTGCCAATATACTAATACCAACATTGATGTTAGTGTTGGTGATTGTGCGACGTATTCAAATTCAATTGGCACTGTCTCCTAATTGTTACGAACACAGCATCATAGAATTCTCTGCAATCAATGATAATCACCAGCACTTGATGATTAGTGCAATTAGTACGCAATGCAGAGTTGTGATATTCAATTTTACTGCAATATAGGCAGTATTTTATGAGCGATAAACATATTTAGTTTGCTGTACTTTGTCTGTAATCGTAATGTTGTGTACGTATTGTTGCCTTTATTGATTTCTCTAATGCCATAGTATTGTCTTTTTTTTTACGTATTTGATATTTAATTACAAACAAATATCTTAAAATAGTGTTCTCAAAACTTTCAGGCAACTAAATTTATTTGAATATTCAGTTGTATTTTGAGGTAAACGACACCTTAAAAAACAACAAGTACTGTAAAACGAATGCAACTGACAAAAATACATTGCATTTAAATGAAACAAATTTGGCAGCCTGACTGCCAAAATGTTGCGTAAACAAGCTTTTTGCACGAGACATGTCTAGAAAACGTACTGGCAAAAACCAATACGTAGTGTTGCTTTGAAAAGTGCTTGTTCACGTCTAAGTTGCGAAAGTTGGTCTTTAAAACAGAAATATAACTGCCTAGAAAACAAATCAAGCCAACACCTAAACTTAAGTTCTAAATATAAATCTAAAGAAAGTTTACGGAATGGCTTGAACAATGCTTATAAAAATGCTAGATTTTATTTGGATTTTAGTCTTTCTTAATCCACCATAAAGATTCAGCATTATTTCATGCAAATATTTCCAAACATCAACAAACAATCACTTCTTTCATGAATTAAATTCAATTGGGGCTGATTTATTGTGATTTACTATTACTTTACTTATTTCTCATTAGGTGTATTCACTGATTTGCAAATCAGTTTTGTTTCGGTAGGATCACAGTTCTTCAAACCATTTCATGAAAAAATATGTGGTATACGGTATTTCTAGAAAAAGATATTCTACACTACACTTTCTAGATTTGAATTTCGTTGTTTAGTGTCTATTGCAACTTCAGTTTTTAACTTCATATGCTGCTATACTGTAGTCATCACTTTATTACGCAATTTTTAGTGGCATAGATACAAATCACTGATACAACTCGCATGCAGTTTGTACAAAGTCCATGTGGTTGATTTAAAATAGCTAAAAAAAAGCTGTAAATTTTCGTTTTCAAATTAAGCCGAAATCAAAAGTTTGACGTTTGATTAAAAGTTGTCAGGGTTGCCCTGATATAAAATATATACTTTTCAATTTTTCTGTTGGATTGGACGGTTTTTATTTGAATAAAAAGCGATTTACGGTCGAACCTAAAACTCAAATGGATTTTGTAGGGGCAAAACTTTGCATATGAAATATGAAAATGTGGCTAGATGATATTATCAACAGTTCAAATGACTTGGTCAAAAATTGTAAAAGACACCAACAGGTAAAACATTCCTCAACGATATTTTGCTAAGATTTTGCTGTCAAAATACAAAAACCCTGAACAACGTCGGCAATCATAATACCGCAAAGAGGATTAAGCATAACTGCATACGAATTATACGATATGAAAATAGAAAATATACAACGTGCATTACGACGTGTTTAACGCCATACTGCAATCATTTTCCAAAGCTAGCACTTCCGCTAATGCTGTGCAATATTGCCAATTAGTTTCGCAACGTGTGGCAGAGGGGTGCTAGATCTGTATGCTGACTAAAATGCGTAGTTGTTGTTGTGCATATTTACTCTCCTGTCACCGGACAGCGTCAGACGATTAATGTTGGATGGTCCGCACGCTTTTTATTGCAAATGCTACTAAGTGCTTGGTTGAATCAGCACCTGCTTAAGAGTTTTAAGTGATCCAATGTTCCTGTAGATTTCTTCCCATTCTTGTCCACTAAATTCGCTGCTTGTTCGAAGTTATCAAGCAGAGATACTCATTGTAAAGTGTTCTATCCAAAGACGCAACAACGTGACCAGGGTGAGGATTGAACCGAGATCATGCGATTTGTAAAAACGACGCCTTTGCCCTCTTGGTCATGCCGCCGACAAGTTGATTAATATTGATGATGCGAATTTTAATTCAAAGTTTATACCTCATTTGCCTATATGTTGACATGAGCATGTTTTGTGCACCGTTATGTTTTACGTTGTCCTCAAGAGAAAAATGAATTATTGCATGATGAGATACATCATTCTGCATTTATTTTAAGATTTCAGTTAAAAAAAGACTGTAGAGTACCGTATAAAAGTGTACAATCATTTCTTTATTGATTAACAAAATTATTGCTAAATGGTAGCTAGTACATTAGTACAGTATATCATAAAATATGCTGCTTTTGTACAAAATGATAATACATCATAAATCCTTTAATTTCAAACCAACATGCTACTTCGCTAGGCAGAAAGTGCAGCAAACGTAAAGCAGTAACAAAATTTGGTTCAATATTTTAACTGTAAACCTGGTTAAAAATGTTTTTAAAATTAGTTAGTTGAGTTATCCAATATTTATATTAAAACAAACACTTAATTTTGATACACAGTCAATTTCTCTTCCAAAAAAAAAAACAATAAAAATATCAACTTCAATCATAAATTTGTTTACACCAGGGCAAAAACCTTTTCTTAGCAATCAGCAATCAAATACGCGTTGGTGTTATTGTATACTGTTTGTCTTCATGGATAATTAATTTAATGGACAAGACTAAAGGAACTATAGAAAGTCAGTTTCTCTATCAATGTGTAAAATTCTACGTGCAATCAGCGCCTAAAACGGTCGTGTTTATAATTGCGGATAAACATGATAATAATTACACCTTATAAACAACTCAGCTATCAAGAGGCTAGATTTCTAGAGTGAAAAACAAACAACAAAATTTTCTAAAGCATAAAAATAGAAAGTTACGAGAAGAAAAACGCAGAATTCATAGGTGTACACTCACAGTAATATTGAATAATACGAACTTCCTTCAGAGTAACCAAACTCAAATGAACTAGCTGTAGGCACAGTATAAATATCATATAGTACTCTCACTCCATGCAAAAACTATTGTGACGTGTGTCCGCATTTTTTGAGAGGTAAAAGCAGAGCTGTTTTTTTTTTTGACGTCATGATAGTGACATCGTGAGCGGACGAGGATAACGCCAAAAAATAGGAATTGTTTTGAAATTTTACGTGTGTTTTCCTGGCTAGACGACGTTACCGTCTTCATCCTTTTTTGCGCCCCTAAACGTTAGAGGGCAGCATTTTTCCCCTCTGCATTAGTCCAGATACATCGCGATCTAGCTTCTTTTGTAGAGTTCGCACGGGATCAGAATTAGTCTCGATGGAACCGTCAAAGCTCGGGCTTCGACTGGCTATATTTTTGACGTCACTTTCTTGTGACGTCACAAAGTAATGCGTTTAAGAAGAAAAAAAATCGGAAATTTTCTGACATAAACAACCTTTAGTTACTTGGGGTTTTGCTCGCAGCCGGAGCTCAACATTAAAAGTTTGTCCACACTTGGTTCGTATCGTTAACTAACTATCCTGCAAATTTCGTTTTAATAGCTTAACGTATAACGAAAATATTCTTGATTGTTTGCTTTGTCGTTGTAAAATTCGTCTTGAATTGCAGTTATATCCAGTGATTGTGTTATTGCTTAGGCCTATCACCAAATAGACAGTGACATCATTCTGAAGTAGTAATCGTGAACCTCTAGAACTTTTGATCGAAAAAAAGCTTTCATAGACTGTATGAGTTATCGTTTATTGATGCAGGCGTTCAGTGTAATTCATGATAAAACTTTAATTTAGCAGCAATAATTTTGCCCAATCCTAGTTATTTTCTTCTAGTTGTAGAGGTATTGAACAAAATCATTTATTAATTGCATGTTTAAATGGGTTTGGTATTAGTCACTTTTTTGAAGTCTTGTCCCGCTTGAATAGTAGTTGGTCTTCATCCCAAATCCGCAAAAATTGTGATTTACATTTTACCTATGATGAAGATGTTGACCTTTTGTTAAATTTTTTTATTTAACTTCACCTCATACTCGAACGTAATTGCAATTTTTCTGAAGTGAATAAACATCGTTTTTTCTGAATTTTTTTTTTGACTCAAATTCAGGAGGAAATGCGGTTCTCTAACAACTCTGTTTTGCGTTTCTACTTCAAAAATATGGCAACCGTTCATTTGAGCAAAAATAGAGTGGCGCAGCGAGAATCTTGCTGAAGAAAACGGGGGATTGAACCCAAGTTTTAAAAAAATTTGATCAAAAACATGTCATTTAAGTGACGCCCTGAGTAAACTGGTGCAACTAAGCATGTCACATACAAGGGTCTGCGGGTAGGCAGCCGCCGCCCGAGGCCATGGGATCATTTTGTGCGATGTTAGTGATTTTTCCCAAAAAAAATAGCTATTTTAACGCCATTTGAATACAATTTCAGATTTTGCACGTTTTGGAATGATTTGAAAGAAAATAAAAATAAAAAAAGGTATTCACCAAATTTTAAGGTAGTTTTTGGCCGATTTGTAGTTGAGGACTCTAAGAATAAAAAAAGGTTTCGTCAAATGTTGGGGTAGTTTCAGAGCAGGATTTGGTTGCGAGGCCAACGACTTCCGGAAGTCACATAAGGGATCTCGGATGGATGTTTGAGATCGCGGGCCGGATACAGCCCAAGGGATATTAGTTGCCGACCCCTGTTCTAGTGGCGTACGCAGCATTTTCGAAAGGAGGGGCCAGGCGCGTAGCCAGAAACATGAAAAGGTAGATAAAAACCCGTTGAGAAACATGAAGACCAAAAAGATGAAAATAAAAAACAAAGGTTTTCACTCAGATTCAGCCCCTTCTTCTGTCTAGATTTAGGTGAAGACCAAAAAAAAAAAAAAAGAAAAAGGTCTTCACTCAGGTCATAGTCAGATTCAGTCCGTTTTTCTGCCCAGATCTTTGGCACAATGCCCCCCCCCTCCTAAATACGCCCCGCCCTCTTCAATGAAATAGTTAGCAACAGGTGCAGGCATAGTCAAGAATTTACAATGGAGTGTTGAACCGATATCAGAGATAATAATGATTCCCGCATGATCAGAGAGGCTAGCTCATTATAACCGTTGGAAGTCAATGGGGAAAATTAAAACTCACGTTAAGGGAGATATAATTAACTACCAAGCAGAATTGTAAACGGGCCGACTAGTTCAGGCCCAAACCCCTAAAATATAAGCCCCAACCCGAATACTAATTTGAAGCCCAATTCATGCCCGAAAAAACCCGAAAAGTTAAGGTTGATCTGAAAAATTTAGCAATGTCGTCAAGTTATTTTGATTATGTTTTTCTGCTCCTAAGACAAAAAGCACGTCTTAGACCCGAATTAAGCCCGAAATTTCGTCAACTTGAGGCCCGAACCCGACCTGAAAAGCCCGGCTCGACTTACAACTCTGCTGCCATGCAGTAATTAACTCTTTACGTCCATGGAACTTTTTTTAGATCGCTTGTTGTCATAAATATTTTTTAAGCGGGTTAGTCATACGGCTAACTAAAAACTTTCATAATGATGTCACAGTCTATTTGGTGATAGGCCTAAGCAATAACACAATCACTGCATATAACTGCAATTCAAGACGAATTTTACAACGACAAAGCAAACAATCAAGAATATTTTCGTTATACGTTAAGCTATTAAAACGAAATTTGCAGGATAGTTAGTTAACGATACGAACCAAGTGTGGACAAACTTTTAATGTTGAGCTCCGGCTGCGAGCAAAACCCCAAGTAACTAAAGGTTGTTTATGTCAGAAAATTTCCGATTTTTTTTCTTCTTAAACGCATTACTTTGTGACGTCACAAGAAAGTGACGTCAAAAATATAGCCAGTCGAAGCCCGAGCTTTGACGGTTCCATCGAGACTAATTCTGATCCCGTGCGAACTCTACAAAAGAAGCTAGATCGCGATGTATCTGGACTAATGCAGAGGGGAAAAATGCTGCCCTCTAACGTTTAGGGGCGCAAAAAAGGATGAAGACGGTAACGTCGTCTAGCCAGGAAAACACACGTAAAATTTCAAAACAATTCCTATTTTTTGGCGTTATCCTCGTCCGCTCACGATGTCACTATTATGACGTCAAAAAAGACCCAGCTCTGCTTTTACCTCTCAAAAAATGCGGACAAACGTCACAATTGAGTAAGATTACTGTATGATATTTATACTGTGCTGTAGGCCTACTGCGGAGTTGTTTGGTTACAGTATATGTTAAATCCAAAGTTAAATCCAGGCCTACTACAGATTCTATGTTAAAATCCAAAAATAGGATAATAAAATGAAGCTTTATTCAGGATTCACTAAAACAGCAAACGCAAAAATTCTTGTTGATAAAGTCAGGGAAGAGACACCATCGCGTGGTGCCATAATTCCTCCTCAGTTTTCCCAGCAATTCTCCATTCTCTGTCATTTGGGTCGTAACTTTCAATAGTCTTCACAACTGTGCCGCTTCTGTTCAACCTTCATAAAAATTTCAATTTGAGGAGAATAATGATCAAAGCATCAAAATGTATGAAACACAAAATCAAAACAACGGAAACCTTACTCAACGCTTCTTGAAACTGCTTTTTACAATGTGAGAAATAGTTTGATGAAAAGTCAAGTAATGCTACCATTTCCGGTTGCTTTGTCTTCGTATTTTATATTACGCACATTGAAAATGGAACACTTTGTTTAAACATTTTGATTGCAAGATGACAAACGATAAACATCTATAACAGCTTCTTATAATGATGCATTGTGGAATAGGCCGGTTTTACAATATGGTACAATGCCAAGGGCCTCCAGAACGCTCTGGGGCCCAGCACTTGGGTCTTGGATGGTAATTGCAACGAAAACCTGGTGAAAACATTTTTTCTTTTTTTGTGTGGTCTTCACTTTCATTTGGCAGGCAATGCAACAAAAGTTAGGAGAAGACCTTTGAGCTCTACAACGAGTCAAAAGTGCCAAGGGCACCGAGCAACGCAAATCCGGCCCTGACTGTGGAGACGTTGGTTCTTCGCTGGTATTAGTGGAGAATTACTGTTGTCCGTCGACAACAGAAACATCCGCAAAAACTTATAGCTATGTCACCAGTAAAGAGACCAACAATGTTAGTAATGCATTTCTAGGGTATGAGGTGCAATACCGACTGTCTGCATGCTTGCAATCTACATTAGATTGAAATGTCACAAACAAAAAAGATAAAATGACGTAGAAGATTTGTGATCGACATCGTAAAAGGTGTGGTTGTCAATCCACGCCTACACCCCATAAAATATTGCAAACCCTTAGTGAAAAATACAGGGTTCATATTATAGATGAAATGATAATCTGATATGTTTGACAGTCCAGGAAACAAAAGATAGAGCATGCCGTGTAAGATTGCATCTTTATATGTTTATTAATTTATGCCGCAAATAAACATAATACTCAAGCTGTACCGTCGTAAAAAGAGTTGGTTTCATTCAATTAATTATGTAAAGTGATTTGGCCAAAAGTTCAAACAATGCTCTATTTTGATTATGTTGCCATTGTGTAAGAAGATACAGAACCTTTGTGCACTAAACTAGTATGTCGTCATAAGTCATGACTCTAAACGGTAGGCTTCTGACAAATAATTTTGGGCTCAATACGTGCTGCTGTACGTTAGTGACAAACAATTAATTATCAACGGAGAAATCACAAGAAACTCTGGTTTACTTTTGAAAAGGAAAAGTATTTCGTTCTATACGATGTATCTATGATTTTATATAAGGAATAATGATAATCATGCAAGTTTTGTTCGTTACTATGAACCAGGCACTGTGCTTTTGCCAAACCACACCAACGCAGAGCATTTTGGGGGGTTCTGTTTGCAAGTCTTTGGTCAAGCTGGGCCAACATAACAGATAGACAACTTGGCCCCCATGGGAAATAAGCGTAAAGTGCTTTTCCCGATAACAAAACCATGCATCATTGACAGTTCGAGAATTGAACCAGGGTTCAGCAACCTTTTAATCATTAGCCCGATATTAGCTATCGCCGCCGCCTCATGCTAGTAAACAAAGCATTTACATATGCAAGTAACTGATGCTCTTTCAAATTCATGTATGTATGTTCGTTGTTGAAATAGATTTTATTGGAGCTAATGTTAAACAATGAATGACTAATATCGTTCCTGCTTTTTTGAGCGATTGTGCTGACCTTGTTACTCGAGAATCAATTTACGTTATTAGTAAATCTTATTCATTATTTGAAAAAAAATGGTGAACTGGCAGTGATATCAGGGTGTTGGAATGGGGATCGAAAAGTTGCTGACTCACGGTTCGAAGACAATTTAACACTTTTTTCCCATTGGGGCATAGCAGTTTGTGGTGACCTAGCCCAACAAAATTTGCAAACAGAACCCAAAATAAGGCACTCTGCGTTGGTGTGGTTAGACAGACGCAGAGTACCTCGTTTACGCCTGAAAGAACCTTATCCTTCTGAAATGTAGATTTACGCATGAATGAACCTACCCTCCTGATACGTAGATTCTTCCTTGCATAACGCAAGCAGAACAGGCAGCTCTTTCTGTGTTCAAGTCGCCAACGAACCTCCATGTGTCGTTAGTGATGTCATAGGCCTCTACACTTTTAAGAATGGTTTTGTTGTCTCGTTCTGGTTGACCTCCTATAAAATAATCCCTCGTTATTTGTAAATAAATGCCATTAAAAGAGCATTTAAATGACAATTAAAGTGTTTTTCTAGCGAACAAAGTTATCATGCTGCCATCCAAATGTAAATTACTACCGGTAACCAAACAACAGTTTTCTTTTTTTTTCATCGGCTAGTCCTTTAATCCTGTCAAATTTTTGACTTCTAAATTCCAAGATTTTTCTGCTAACAGGCTTTTAGAAATGTTGAATCGCTCGTGGTAAGCTATTCGCACGGCAAAAAAAGCTTTTTTGCATGGTGCTGCTGCAGTCAATTTTGTTATGGTCATTATGGTTAATCAACATTGAAACATGAATTTGTCTGTGATTGCAATATTGTCTATGAAATACGTATTACAAAGTAAATTAACTGCCAACTGCTTTCATCTAATAATATTTTTTCATTGATTCTTGGTTAAATGCAAACAGATGTCTGAAGTCTTGGATAATTGTATGTTTTGGATAATTGTGTGTTCTAAAACAAATGTCATTTTATCAATTAAGTGTTGTTTTGCATGTGGCTGTTAACCAAAACACTTTGTCATTTTATTTTTCAAGTAGAATCTTATGCATATAGTAAGCATAATGCACTTGTACGACTTAATAATTTATTTTTATCTAGACCTATTCAAGTAATCCAGACCATTGAAAAGATGGCATGCCGCTTTCTAGTTCATTATTACTTTTGAGTTATTGGAAAATTTTAGCATAATTAATTATTGCGGATAGTTTTTTTCAATTAAAATAGCTGAATCAAAGGAAAACATTCTACTTGCTTCCAGACAACGTTTATAAGCTGTTTTCCTTAATAGCAGATTTTAGTCATAAGTTTCGACAAAGTTTTTCAATTTACGCAGATTCAACGTAAAAAAAATGACTTTTGGCACCTTTCTGTCTCTCAAATTTAATCGACTCACCAATGACATAAATGACGTCATTCAAAACTACTGCTGCCAGCCACCGCCGAGCAACTTGCATCGAGGCAATGTCACTCCATTCGTTCGTGTGCACATTGAACCTTTCAACCTTGTTGAGATAAATTTCGTTCCCGAATCCACCAATTGCGTACACGTAGCCTGCATTCACATCACGTGACTATAGATTGGAGTCTGACGCTTCCAAATAGAATTTTATCAGAGCTACAACGTCATAAGATTGGAAAGTTTTCATAACCAAACCAGTTAAATTGTTTATTGATGAAAAAACATGTATAAACAAAATGAAAAACATAAACATTTTGATAAGAGATAAAAAATGCAAGCTACATCAAAAGGTAACGTAAGCAAGCTTGGTTTTCTCGCCGTTATATGACCTCAGCTGAGATATCGCTTTTGTCATAACAAAGTGATTCAAGTGATTGCCCAAACTCTTTGCTCATGAAAATGAATGCGACAACCAGTAACGAACAAAGATGTAATAAAATTACTAAAGCCACTTAGCAACTCGGTCAGGGTCAAGTTTCCATTAGAAAAAAAAGGACAATATCGGGAGAACTTGTCCAACAAACCGTCTTAGCCTGCCTAACTGAGGAGACTTTAAATTAGTCGAAACGGATCTGTCTTAGGCATATATTTATAAACTGTCCGTTATGGGATTAAGTTGCTTGTTTTATTCATTCTCGGTTGCAGTGGTGGTGTTTTTCTTTGGAAATATTTGTTTGAACTAACTCTTGTTTGCATTATCACAATAAACTCTAACAAATTCATGAGCTGAAACAAGCGAAAGTGCCGAAATTCCGTTTCAACATTAAATCAACATGGCACAAGCTATTTGTTCAAACTATTTTACATGGAGTGGAGTCGAAATTGCCCTCTCCTAAAGACTAAAAGCATCAAATCTAAAATCATAGGCGCATTGCTGGGCACCAATTTTTTTGGCCAATGGATGATAATTTTCAGCAAAATTTTAAAAAATCATATTGAGCTAATAACATGTTTATGCGCGAAGTCACGGCCAATTTTTAGCAAAAAACACCTCATGCTATTTTAGTGACGTCATAGGCGGTTTAGATCTTGCCAAAAATTTTTGTTTACTATAAATTATAAAATCCATCAGTCAAATGAACGTCTTGGACGTCATTTTAAGTAAAATATGGAACAAAAAGGTCCAGATTTTCCTGCGTTAATTTAGCCTTGGATAAATTATAAAGTCGGGCACTTTTTCTTATCCCACCAACAAATTTTTAAAAGCTATTTGTAAACACAGTAGAATCGAACTCACGTTAATTAAAGCATTTTGTTTAAGAGTTATCACATAAAAACCGAAAGAGGTTACGCATAAATTACCACTCTCCATCTGCTTTGTAATCAAATTTTAGGCAATTTGTTTAGATTTTGACCTCAATATTATTAAATTGTTAATAATGTTATTACACCTTACCAATTTTAACAATGTCTTCATTTTGATTTTTGATGACACGAAAAGAGGCTCAAATTTTGTGTCATAAAAAATCCATTTTCTTTTAGTCTAAAGTAATGACGTTGATACTTTGATGACGTCATCTAACCACAAAAAAGTAGATTAGCTTTATTTTTTGTCACCTCTGCATGCGACCACAGCACTCCCTGTTCGAGGTCTCTTCAGTGGAGCAATCTTCCTCCAGTCCACAAGTTTTGGGGAAAAATATTCACCTGAAGACAGCCTGCATCCGGACTCGTCTGTGCCGCCGATCACGAAAATATTTCCTAAAATAAATTCTTGTATGAAAAATTGCATTTTTATTCACCACGTTACCTTAGCCAGAAGACAGTAAAGGAACCTATTGGTCTTCGAGTCAAGCTTCCGCCTGCCCACCTGTCTACCACACACAAAGGAGGTCATAGGCGTAGCCAAGGGGAGGGCCCAGGGGGCCCGGGCCCCCCCAATTAAAAGTCCACCAATGATAAAAAGTTATGAAAACATAGCCTAGCAATGTTTAGTTGCAGTTTTTTTCAGTAATTACGCACATAACAGTAATTAACAATAATATTAATGACAATGAGGGAGTCCCGGGGCCCCTAAATACCAACAAGGGGGCCCCTAACCAACAACCAGGGGGCCTCGGGGCCCCTTGCCGACAACCAGGGGGCCCCGGGGCTCCTAACTCTCCAGGGCCTCTAACTGACAACCAGGGGGCCCCGGGGCCCCGGGGCCCCTAATTGACGACCAGGAGGCCCCTGGGCTTCTGACTAACGATAGAGGGCCCCAGGGCTCCTAACTGACAATCAGGGAGCCCCAGGGCCACTAACTCCCTAGGGCTTTTAACTGACAACCAGGGGGCCCCTAAATAACAACCAGGGGACCCAAGGGCTCCTAACTAACAACCAGGGGGCCCGGGGACCCTAATCGACAACCTGGGGGCCCCTAATTGACGACCAGGGAGTCCCTAACTGATGACCAGGGGACCCCTAACTGACGACTAGGGGGCTACAAAGCTTCTAACTAACAACCAGTGGGCCTCGGATCCCCTAACCAACTATCAGAGGCCCCGGGGCCCCTAACTGACAACCAGGGGGGCCCTAAATAACAACCAGGGGGCCCCGGGGCTCCTAACTAACGAACAGGGGGCCCCAGAGCGCCTAACCAACAACCAGGGATCCCCGGGGACCGTAATCGACAACCAGGGAGCCCAGGGCTCCTAACTGACAACCAGGGGGCCCCGGGTCCCCTTACTGACGACCAAGGGTTCCGGGCCAGAGGTCCCTTAATTCAAATTTTTAACAATTTATATGCAAAACCTGTGAGAAATCTAAGAGTTTTATCCTAAAAGTTGCAACCCTAGGCCCTTGTTAAACGTTATTATTGAACTTGATGCTATAACACAGGCGGTAATGCAAACCCCCCAATTGAAATACTACCAATGATAAACATAATGAGAGCATAGCGGTATGCTGTCCTTGTCCGGAATGGCAGTTTCTTTAATTTAGGATTTACGCGTACAAAAGTAAGGATTAATGATGACGACAACGTGTTCACGTCATAATAATGTCTTGTAATTCTTGGAAGTTTCAAAAAACTGTCAAGTGACTTGACTCGAGTCCTCCAGATTTTGGAAAAAAGTAATTTCAATTTTGCTTTGAATGTTTTTTTTTATGAAAGAACTTAAGGGTGCGATCTTATCTCAAAATCATAGGCATAGTCAGGGGGTGGCCCAGGGGGCCCGGGCTCCTCAATCGAAATGCCACCAATGACAAAAATTTGACAAAAAAGCCTTGTTTCTTCATTTTCAGTTTCTTTTAGCATTTTTGCGTACAAGTACAGTACACGCATACAGCAGTAAATAACAATAAACTATATTGACGAACAGGGGGCCCGGCGCACCCCCTTAATTTATTTTTTTCCAACCAATTTAAACGCATAACCAGGGTGAAATCAAAGGTTTTTGTCCTAAAAGTTGCTACCTCAGGGCCTCATTTAAATTTTTATGAACGTAATACAATAACCAGCGTCGTGTTTGCAATATGGCACAGTGCCAGGGCCCCGCACTCAGATAGTAGGAGTTTTATTGGTCTTCACCTATATTTGGCCGGAAGATGTGGCAAAAATCCTCAAAGTGCAAAGGGCCCCGCGCAATGTAATTCCGGCCCGGGAATAACATGTTTAGCAAGCGTAATTATCTATAGTACCATTTTTCAATAACCATTCACCTTCACTTTGCCAGTTTTTACGTGCAAAATACTTTTGAAAGAAAAGTTAGGGAAAATGCTTATTTAACAAAATATTGAATTACAGTTGAAGGGGCCTGGGCCTCCTGGCCGTACATGTACTCCTATAGCTAATTAACTTCATGATAAAACAAAAATCTCTTAGCAAAATCTTCCGAGTGGATTATTATTTACTGCTAAAATATTGCAGGAGGAAATGTGCCTTACTTCCCCCTACATGGACCAAATCACTTGCAATTAAAATTTTACACTTTAATGATGCAAGATTTTAAACGTGTTTTGGACTTTAATTGCAAGTAAAAAGAGGATTGAACAATTAAATTTTTTCGATTGGCTTTCAAATGTTAACCATCTAGTTCTTTCAAATGGCTCTGAACATGTACGAAACGTGATCCAATGGGATTAAAAGAGCTTTTTTCCAAAAACTTATAAAAGTCGCCCAGCGGCTGGGGGCTTTGCCCCCAGACCCCCAGAGCAACCGGAGGCTGGGGGCTCCGCCCCCAGACCCCCGCCTATGATAAGTTTGAGTAGCCTACACTAGCTTACTCAACACGTCTCCTAAGTTAGACATTAGCGCTTTTTAATTGTTAGTTCTCGCCCTCTCCCTTTACCAAAATCCTGGTTAAGTGCCAACAGGCCACGGCTTTAAGTCTTCCGATCTGCGATATCTTTGCCCAACAAGAAGTTTCTTTTTTGAAAATTTCTGATGACGTCATTACATGTGATTTGTGGTTTGGGCCCCCCCCCTCCAATCAAAAATCCTGGCAACGCCTATGGTGGAGGTTAACATCAAGCAGGAAAAGTGTGAATACCACTTTTTATAGCTTTTGGTTAGACCCAACCGGGAATCGAGCCTGTGTCTACTGTTTCAGTCGCAGACGCTCTACCCACTTGGCAACTGATCGGTTGTGGAAAAATGAACTTAAGCGATCAGAGGATTAACAAAATCAATAATATCGAAAAGTTTCTTAATTACTCTGCTAATTAGTACGGGACAAAATTTTTCGATTTCGTTTTAAAAATTAATAATATTTTGGTGAACTTTCTTTCTTAATTTGACTACCAGGCTCTGCGATTGAGAAGCAGAAATATTACGGATCTTTGCTGTCAGAAAAAAGAAAGTTTCGTTGCTTGCGGTGTGCAGTAACAAAGAAATGAGAAGCATACCGTGCAAAACTGTAGCACCCATAACATATCGTTTCTTGCCCGTAGGAGTAACTTTTTCCCAGTGACGATCTTTGGATTTCAAATCCATTCTGTAAACATGGTTTGTCGACATTTCATTTTTCAACGGAATTGTTTGACCACCAATGCAGTACAAATAATCGTTCAGAACAACAGCACAGAGAGATGACACACCTTGCGGTAGGTTCTGAATTGAAAATTAGGCAATCGTTATAGTTTATACAAGATTTAAAGACCACATAACATACAAACATGAAACAAGTGCTGTGTTTAATCATCACATTTATTGATATAACATATTCTTACAAATTCTTCAACTTACAGGGTAAAAAGTTTTTTCGCCATAGTTCAGATTGTAGATTTCCGCAACTTTGGACAGAGTTCTGTGACCTCCCAGACTCACTAAGTGCTTGCGGTTGTCTGTTTATTGACACAAAAATACGATTGTTACAAGTGGAATTTTAAGATTGTTTTACTAATATCGTAATCAATTAAATAGCTTTTGATAAATGTAACTGTAATTCAAAACTAAATGTAACTTTCAGTTTTTTTAAGATGTTTTTTTAAGAAGCATAAAAATGTTTTTTAACTAACTTAAACCTGCATAGGCTACTTACAAAAAAATTAAACCAGCATACTTACAATTGATTTTCAAACATTTGGATATTTACCTATGCCATCTTCAGTGAACCATCGTGCTACAAATGATATAGGCTAGAATAACCAGTACAAGGATAGTCGAGAGTTACCGGTATACGTATTAAGTTTCACTGAAGATGGTAAAAGTTAATACGGGAAGGCAGTGGCGTCGCTAATGGGAGTGGCCGGCCCCGGGTGACTCGATTTTGGAGTGACATCATATTGGGTGACACCATATCATGGTGTGAAACCATAACTCAACTGATTTGTGGTGAAGAGCTTGCTTTTTCATTTTGTTTGATCTCCAACCTTATTCGGACCGAAAACCCACTAATTTTACGGCGAAGACCTGTTTTTTCTTGGTCTTCACCTATTTTTTTTACTAAAAATGGGTAACACCATAAAATCCCGCCCCGGGTGCCACCATCCTTAACAACGCCATTGCCGAAAGGTTTGAAAAATGACTGAGAATATCTGGCTCTAATCTTTTTACTAAAGTTAGTTCTAGCATTAATGTACTTCAAACTGCCTCGACGTTTCGCCCATACTCTGCTGGAGAGTAATCAGAATGAAGAAAATTAGCTTCTACTCGACAGTGTTTCTGCTTCTAAGCAGGGGCGCCCGCAGGGGGGGCAAGGAGGGGCACTTACCCCCCCAGAAATTAAGATGCCAAGTATTTTTTATGGTTAAATTTGCAAAAAAGGTCGAAATATATCTATCTTAAATACAAAAAAAAAACCTTTGTGAGCTTTTTTTATCTTGTTTGCTTTGGTGTAGAGAGCGAGGGCAGGAGGAACAGGATTGCCCATTTTACGTGAATATAGCATTTTCTTAAAAGCTAGCAAATGCAATACTCCAAGATTAAGCATTAAACTGTTTGATTAAATAATCAATATCAAACGTTTATCACACGTTTCAGCGTCTTCATTGAGTTCTTATCAGGATTTAAATACAATACAGCGTTTAATATTTCAAATTTACGCTGTGCTAAAATAAACAGTAAAATATCAATTACTCCGCCATTAAATTAATTTTGCTCAGAAACCAAAATCAAAAGCAAACTTGTAATCAATAGCGCAACCAAGGGGGCTATGCCCCCTACATTGGCCTGTAGATCAAAGTGCCCGATCAGAAAAATGCCAAAATTTTTGCCCTTCTGAGGCAGTCGTTTGCTGTAATATGGCCTCGAAAGTGGTTCGAAGCCACTTTCATAACATTTATTATTATTATTATTATTATTATATTTATTTATTTTTTTGTTGGGGGGGGATTTTTCAAAAATAGAGCTTACAAAGTAATTGATAAAAACTCTAAAACAGACAGACAGACAGACAGACAGAATTAATTTATTCGTCAAGTTGCAGAAAACCAAATATGTATGAATAATCAAAACAAAACAACAAATAAACACTTAACAAAAACATGGCTAAAATAAGCGGTCAAAAAAGATCGCTTAATGCAAAATGCCTAACGTAAGCTTCATAGAAAAGGAGTATGGGGGGCTATTCAGCATTTAATTTATTTAATTTCAACGAGTTTTGGACTTGACCTATGAGTAACATGGGGATTTGAAGGGGCTGAGCTATTCTATTCTTTCATGCCTTTCAAATTGCGTCAATTTAGTTTTTTTTAATGGCTTTAAAAAGATGCAAAGTTTGATTTGAATAGCATTAAAATGGCAATTTTTTTCTAAAATATCACAAAAATTGCCAAGCAGCTGAAGTTTTGCCGTAAGACCAGGTCTGTGATATGCTTTACTTGCACCTGTTATCACCGTTCGCAGCCCAATTGAGGCATTTTGCAAAAAAATCAAATCTTCAGATTATTCAAGCCCCCTCACCCCACTTAACAAAATTCAGTTTGCAGTCAGTGGCGCAACCAAGGAGACTAGGGGAGCTTAGCCTTTCCTTTTCCAAGTCACTAGAAAAACTTAACTCACATGCAGTAGCGTAAAAAAGGGGTTCGGAGGTGGGCTAGAGCCCCCCCCCCCCCCATTGGCCAGTCGACCAAAATGCAGAATAAGGAAACTACCACGTTTTTAGCACTTCGGACTCTGTATTTTGCACTGGAATGAACTAAAGAGTGATTTGAAGCATCTTTTGAAACATATATTCAGGGGAGCTAATTTGTCAAAAATAAAACTCACAAATCAATGAAAACAAAAAATGCCCAAAAATAAGCAATCAGATTTGATCGCTAGTGTAAAATTGCTGAACATTGGCTCATTAACGAATATAAACCCAGGAATAGGGGTAGGGGGGCTATTCAGCATTAGTTAATTACCAATCGCTTTTATCAAATTCTTTCCATTAGCCCTCCTTTCCCCAATTATTTTGCTCCATATAATATAGATCAAATAGATCACTCCGTGTGAGGTTTATTAAGCTATAGGATGCTATGATTTACCTGCATGTAAACAAGAGAACTAAAATTTTCCCATTAGCCACCTCCCACATAGCCCATTCACGCAATTAGTTTAATCATGCTTGCACTGCCAATTTCTATGCCACGTTTCAAAAGAATTACTTTTTATCAAAATAGCCCCAAAATCAAGTCACTTTTGCAAAAAAATGCAAAATTGTCGAGCGCTGGGAGCTTTGCCCCAGACCCCCGCGCCTTCTGCAACTGGAGGCTTTGCGCCCAGATTCCCAGCCTCCGGGGGGTGGGGGCTTCGCTCCTAGACATCCAATCGTTTCCTGCGGATGGGAGCTCCGCTTTCAGACCCCAAAACACCCTCCCACTGCGAATTTCTGGCTACGCACCTACTCACATATGCGAATATTAAAACATGGTTTGAATTTAATCTACAAATAAAGAGGACTGAAAGAGCTGAGCAATTTAAAAATTTCAAGTAGATTCTTAATCTCAGCGGCTTTGTTCTTTCCAATGGCCTTAAAAAAACGCTCGAAATGTGATCCAAATGACGTTAAAGTGGTTGTTTTTTTAAGAAATTGCAATAATCGCCCAGCGACTGTGGGCTTTGCCCCCAGACTCCCGTCTATAGTACTCTTGAATTGCATCAGTTTGCTCAACATGCCGCACGAATTGCAACATTTTTTGAACATGATCATTTTAGCTATTGGTTGAAACCCTTTAGCGAAATCCTGGTTCCAGCTGTAAGGTTTTATTTCATCCAGTAGGTAATGGATACTTCGCTTGCCCCCCTGAAAAAAATTCTTCGGGCGCCTCTGCTTCTAGGTGAAGGTGTTAGCTTACGTTTTGACCCAACTTTCTTACCATTTTACAATAGAACTTTTTTAACTTGGTTTGAATTCAATTTTGAAAAAAATTTTTTTTTTCTTTTTGAGTCAGACAAGCATGTTGCTGAAATAAATGGGCAGTGTTAAGCAACATCTAAAATGATATCCCTTCAACATATCACCAAATATTGTACCTACCAAACTTTCAGAGTTTGTTTTATGTTTTCAACATATAATGTAAAAGATTTCACTAGCGAAAAACAACTATTTTCTAACTTCCATTTCCACCCGGCAATGGCGCCATTACGTAGTACACATTGTTGGCTTTTTTGGAACATTATCAAGACCAACTTCTAAATAAAGTTTTATTGCAGTCATTATTTTAAGCTGATGTTGGACCAATAAATTATATACTCTATCAAAATTGGTTTTTGCTCCATCAACTTTGATGGCGTAACCAAGGTGGATTTAGGGGGCTTCATCCACTTACAAAATTTGAATGACTTAGAAAGTTAGAAAGCAAGTCACTTAGAAAATTTAACCCAAATTTACATGCTTTTAAACGTGTGTCGAACTTGGCTAGAAGATAAGAGGGGTCTGAAGGGGCGAAGTAGTTTGATTCTGTCATAACACTACCAAATCTTAGCAAGCACAGTATTGCAACTTCTTTAAAGTGGCTGAACAATCGTGCAAAATGTCATTCAAATGGAATCAAAACGGCTTTCTTTTCCGAAAAATCAGAAAAATCGCCCCTCTCCAAACCCTTGTAACTTCCGGCGGCTGGGGACTTTGCCTCTGTGAGACGCATGCATACTTTAGCTTTGTGCTCAACCCCCCTAAGCAAAATCCTGAATACGCGTCTGGTGTATAGTACATCGAGTAAAAAATTATCAAGATGGCCAGGATACAACAATGGGTTTCACCAATCTTCAAGTTGAGTGCCATTTGACCGGCCAGTTGGTCGAGCGGTAACGCGTTCGTCTCTGGAGCGGTAGGTCAAAGGTTCAATTCTCGGCCGGTTAAATTCGACAATGTTGCCAACGGCTTGCCACCGCTGGAACATTTCTTCGAAATGAGCTATATTACCCAAGCGCAATGACGCAAAGATGGGCCGCGCCAATTCGTTACACGCTTCGGCATAATACAGCAAGCATATTGAAAGATTGGATTTGATTTTGATTTGAGTACCATTCGTCAACCACGCGCGATAACGGCTCTTTATTCTTTTTCGTGCCAAATGTAAAACAACCAAATTGGAAATAGCTAATTTAATTTTGAAATCTCCACTTGAGAAAATCAATTTCATGTTCAAAAAGTAAGACAATTTTGAGCACGATTTAATATTTTGCATTTTTCGAGGTCAACTTCGCGCTTAAGTTCGCAGAAACAGATTAAATCCATCGATGCAGTTGTACAATGCAAATTCGCAAAGTTTTACAAAAATTGATAGTTTTAAGAGCAATATGCGGTTTCCATATTTAATTCTTTTTGATTGCTAAAGTTACAAGTCTTTTTGCATGACGTCTTTACTCAATGAGCTTATGACGTAATAATGACGTATTTCTTCACATAATCGTTTCGATTGTTGCGAATAGTGTAGTCAAGTGCATTGTTTTTTAAACGCTATGTGTTTATACATATTTAGCATCCAACTGCAATTGAAAGATGCACCTCAGTTCATTCATTTGTACATATGAATCAACCAAGCATTTATTCTGGGACTGCCTGATCTCACCAATACAAAACACCCTGTTTTGGGTTCGGTTTGCAATCTTCGTCAAGCTGGGCCTTCAAAACAGGTAAACTGCTTGGCTGCAATGGAAAATAATCGTAAAGTGTTTTTACCAAGAACACAACGATGTATTGTTAGTTCGGGAATCGAACAGCGATCCAGCAGCCTTCCAATCGCTAGCCGACGCTCAATCAATTGAGCTATCGCTGCTTCTCATTAAGCAATGATTAATTCGTTATGTTAATTGACCAAATGCTCGAAATCAAGCTTGTAGTTAAATGCCGTCTTTTGACGAAAGCTAAAAATACCAATAAAAAGTTGCAAAACATTTCCGACAAATTTCATTGACAAAAGTTTAAAATTGAAGTAATAACAACCGTATTGAAATGGTTAGAAAGTTTGCGGCTTGCTCATTTAACCAAGCACTTGAAATAATTGGCTTTATTCGTCATTACGAAGGTCTCGCACCGGATAACTGTCTATAGTAACATTGCATTACGTACCATGTGGTAAGAATATAAATCATTCAAATCGCGTAATTACAAGTTATTGCAAAGGACTATCCTCTGCCCAAAACCTTCAGCAAAAAAATATTCTCGCTTGGCAACAGATCCAAAATTAGAAACAATATTATAAATAAAAATATTGTACGACAAAATCATTTAACGCTCAGACTGAAATACGGACAATACGGCATCGATAAGCGTTTGATAAGGAACTCGCTTGATTTCGATGGAATTCAAGCAGTCTACTTGCCGTAGTGTCCTGGTCGTTACGAAAAACATATACAGCATACACAAAAACTTTGGCACGGTAAGACCGAAACAAAGTACCTGTTTCGGATCAAAAATGAATCCTGAGATTTTCAATAATTTTTTTTCTCTTTCTCATCGTTTATATAACATACTTTTTTGTAATTTTAGATAGACTGAGTTTTGTTTTGATATTGAGATGAATATTCTTAGGTGCTACGTAAACAGAAATTGCTTGGAGTTCACCTTAAAGAACACACGAACGGCAAACTTAGTTAACCCCGAAACATATTTTAATCTAACGTACTGTACTGTATAATATATTTTTTGAGCAATACTGTACCAATCGAAGAAGACAGATTGTTAGTTTTTGCTAAATGATACAACAATATCAGCATGTTTATCCTCTTAGAGTTTATTGCAAACCCTATATCAAATGGGGTGTTTGGGTGGAGTGGCGAAAACTCCTTTCTTTACTACACTGAGCGGAGTGGCGAAACCTCCTTCCTTTACTTCAGTGCGCAGTCAGGGAGGTGGCTAAAAGGGCTTCAGCCCCCCTCCCCCTTGCTAAGTCACTTAAAAAACTTAACCTCAAATTACAAGAGTTTAAATGTGTTTTGGCCTTCACCTTTAAGTAAGGGGGGAATTAAAGGGGCTGGGTAATTTAATTCTTGCTAGTAATTTCCGATTTTAACAATTCAGTTCTTTCAAATGGTTTTAAAACGTGCAAAATTATCCAAATGGCGTTAAAATGGCTAATTTTTTGAAAAATCAAAAAATTGCGCAGCGGCTGGGAGCTTCGCCTCCAGACCCCATGGCCTCTGGCGAGTGGGGGCTCCGCCCTCAGACCCCTGTCTGTGATACACTTAGTAGCACCAGTTTGCTCAGCAGTTATTTAATATTACATTATTTTTTGAAGAAAAAATGTTAAAAGCTTGTTAGTGGTACAGAATTTCAAAATAGCTTTTAATAGCGTGGAACTATCATTTCCCCTTTTTGAAATATGGGTAGCTTTGAAAAAGGCTGTTTTAGATTGAACGTTTTTGTCCAGCTTTCTTCATGAATCTTTGCGGAAGTGAAGAAAAACTAAAATGCATAAAGTTCGGCATTAAAGTCCACATTTGAAAAAGAAGAGAATGATCAGCTCCCGTTGTTAGATGTTTTGTTGGAGAAAAGCAATGAGGGATTTTTAACTTCTGTTTTCAGAAAACCCACTTTTGCAGGACAGTACTTTCTTCAAAATTCGTTTGGGCCAACAAAACGTAAAACCAACTTGATTGAAACACTAGTGCATCGAGCATCGATGATTTGTTCGAAAAGTAAACTACAGCATAAACTGAAAAACATCAGCTCCATTCTACGCAATAATGGATATCCAGAAAGCATTATTCAATCACCATGTTTTAAGAAAATTGCGCTTTTTAACCGTAAACCAAAAGAAGAACCGCAAAAGTGTCCAATTTACTTGATGATCCCTTGGATTGGCAAAATTTCTTTGAATTTTGAAAAGCAAACTAAGATTGTTATCAGCCGATGCTACCAAGTTGTTGAACCTCGCATTAGTTTTACAACGAGAAAAATTTTGCCTGCAATTCATTAAGATGTTCTACCCTCCCTTCAACAAAGTGTGGTCGTATATCAATACGTGTGCCGCTGTGACTGTCGGTACATGGGTCGAACTTTCCAAAGATTGCAAGACGGAATTAATCAACGCATTCCGAGATGCATAAGAAGTGACAAAACCATCAACGAAAAATCTGCCTATTAGAGAATGCAAAATCACTAGCACCCCAAGTATCTACTGTGATTCTGCAATCAGACAGCATTTATTAGAGAATGAAGAATGTGCCAAACATTACAACGATGCACAATTTTCCATTTTGGCTAGAGCAAGATCTTCGCTGCATTTATCAGTTCTGGAAGCAACCTACATCAATTTCTAAAAGCCTATTCTTTGCCGTCAAAAAGAATTCGTTTATTCACTCCAAATTTCACATTAATTTTTTTTTTTGTGGACTTTTGCCGACTAAAACGAAACAATATTTTTCCACCAATCAAATTGCCAAAAATACCAATTTTGACTAATCATAGTACGACGACAAATTTTCTATATTTTTGCATTAACTTTATACAATTTTAGGTGATTTTTGCAGCATCTTACATCATAATAGCAACCCATTGTCATTTCAATGTAGTCAATCTCTATATATACCACCGCAATTTAGTTTTTCTTCATTACAGTGTAGATGCATAAAAAGAGCTGGACGAAAACGTACAATCCAAAACAGCTTTTTTCAAGGCTGCCCATATTTCAAAGAGTGGAGATGATAGCTCCGACGCTATTAAAAGCTATTTAAAAAATTTAGACTTTGGGTCCAAGTCTCTCCCTTAACAAATCCTGGTTGCGCCTGCTTTAGCAAGCTTGTAAACCGATTGCTATGAGAGCACTAAACTTGGCATCAGGATTGTTGCATACCTACAGTTTTAAAAAAATTGGTTGAAGTTGATGGCGTTAATTACAGTCACGTCAGACCAATTTTTGGCGAAAATGACGTCACAGGCGGTTCAAGGTTCAGATATCTATTTCTAAAAACTGAATTAGGAAACAATCACTTCAAAGTGCTTACGTTATAAAAAAACACCTTGAGAGGGTATTTGAGTAAACGTGCTGGGCCAAATTCTTAAATTATGATAAAGTGGCTCCACCAACCTCAAACGTTACTAAGGTTAATTTTACCCAGCTATCTAAAATTTTAAGGGGTTAATTGTTTATAAATTTGACTTGAAGCAGTTGAAGTCAAATTGGATCGAAGCAAAAAACTTTTTTAGATGGAATTTACAGTATCAAGAAAAAACGAGAGAAGGGGCATTTTGCCTACCTTTTCCCAGAGCAAAATATAAGGCTAACAGACAGAGAGCGATTATAATAATTTGAATTTTGTATTATTTAATATTAGTCTAAATGATCTATAGAAGCAATAAAACAAGATTAATAGAAAATATTAATGCTCTCGCCCTATAGCGTCCCGTCGCTTTCTGCTAAGGTTGCTGAAAAATTCTAAATGGCAACAGACACTCTGAAGGGTCCTAAACTGGGTAAATCACACTTTTTATCAGAAGAAAATGTTATTGTATTTGTAGCGTTTTGATTTAATCCCTCGGCATCCATTTTGCAACTGACATTTTTACTCCATTGCTGAGAAATACTGTAATAAAGTGAAAGTTTCTTAAAAACAGTAATTAAATTGGGGTTAATACTTAATTGCACCTATTTTGAAAAGTTACACCGTACAGCTTAATTGGCATTGAAGGGATGTGTGCGTTATGAAATGCAAGGCTATATATGCTTTAGTGTCGAATGCACAGGACTTTTGAGAGTATATTGCCTAGAGTGACATTGAAAGGTTTTCAAACAATTAAAGATAATATTGTTTATTTTCTTGCAAACTTTTCCAATATATTTCATATCAAAATCAAAGCAAAACGCGTACTTATTAAATACGGCGTCCTATTACAATTTTCTGGTTCTTTTGGGCATAGATTATACCGTAAATACAATACAAACAGAGATTGTGAATATGCTCCGTAGACTGCCTCTGCACAAAAACTAAAAAGTAAAAATGAAACAAGAAACAAAAATTGTCACCTTTAGTCCGTGATTCTCTCTCAGCTTGAACAATGGCATCGTGAAGACGTTTGAGACAGGCTAGATTTCCTCTGACTAGAGGCTAAACAAAATAAAGGAAACTTTTATCAACAAATCAATCGATGGCGTTGTTTTATCGAAAAATAATAAGCAACAAAGCAATCAAAAAAGTTTGAACAGCTAAAGTGCTAAGTGATCATTGATTAATCCATATTCGTTCTCCCCATTACAAGGAAGCAATGGTGACATCCTTTAGATGAAACTGTGCTTGCTTTGGAGTTGGCCGTTTTTCGAGTTTTCCGGCTGGTGGTTAAGTTCTTCAAGTGAAATTTGCTTTTTCGAAGCTACCAAGCATAGATAATAATCATTCTAAAGCGCCTGATTCAAAAACGCAATAACGTGACTAGGGTACTGGTAGGACCAAGATCATGCAATCAGGGTTGTCACAAAACTACGACTTTATCCTCCACGACTCGCAGTCGACCTTATTTTCAAGCTTTAAATAACACCTAAGCTATTTTATTATATTGGCTGTATTACGCCGAAGCGTCTAACGAGTTTGCGGGGTCCATTTTTGTGTCCTTGTGCCTGTGGGTAGTACAGCTTCTTCGACGAAGTGTTGCAGCGGTGGCGAGCAGTTGGCAACATTGTGTCCGATTTGATCAGAAGAAATTGAGCTCAGGCCTCTCGCTCCAGAGTTAGCGTTAGCGTTAGAACGCGTTTGCATTAGACCCAATGTTGCAATAAAGATTGGCGATGACAATCCTTAGCCACTTCCCTTTACAATCAAAGCACAAGCATCATGAAATAATAACAAGAATGTTTTCTTGTAGAAGCAAAAATGTTTTGTTATGTTGATTTACTTCGTGTGATATAACGTCTTCTAAGTACTCTATCGGAAGTAATGAAAGATCAACTTTTCGAAACAATTCTTGAAAATCATCGTGTCTAGTTTCTAGATCGTAAGTAGCCCATTGCATTATCGCCTTGTAAATGATCACTTCTCCAATCTACAATACATTCAACAATCCGTGAAATTTCGTTAATTAGTAAAAACAAGAAAAAAACACCTTTGGAAAATAATCTAATCGCACATCTACGTAAATTTGTTTGAATAAGTTGTTCAAACAGCCCCATGTTTTTCATTTTGATTTAATTCAACCAAATAAAATAAGCAAAATTTGCAACCCTGGATTGACTTGTTTCACAAAAAAACGAAGTAATGTTCATTAAATTATGTTGTGGCTCAAACTGTAAAAGTTTTTTTGATGACGCCAATCGAAGGGTGAGTCAAACTTAATCCATATAAATCTGAAAACTAAACATTAATCGGAAACAAGGGCAATTAAAGCCTCCAGTTTGAACTTTGTCAAAGCCAATCTTCAAAAATTCATGAAATTTAAGTAGGTTTAATCTAAGTGACGTCATCAGCATTTTCGTGGCGTCATCATCAAAATTA
The DNA here is from genome assembly GCA_963965965.1 of Trididemnum nubilum. Taxonomy (NCBI): domain Eukaryota; kingdom Metazoa; phylum Chordata; class Ascidiacea; order Aplousobranchia; family Didemnidae; genus Trididemnum; species Trididemnum nubilum. Next base: position 30,394,021 of record OZ014475.1, on the reverse strand, counting down.
ACTGTAGGCAGCAATGCATAGTTTCTAGTTAAAAATGCTGTTTTTATGCGGTATAGTTGCCGCCTGTGACGCCGTTAAACTTATTATGCGCCATTGTTTTGAACGACTATACCGACTGGGACGTACCTTCTATTCAAATATGCAAAGAACTGAAAGCTTGTAAGTTCCATTAACAATCTACAAATGCCACAATGTACCTGTGTTCTATCATGTTTGAATAAACACTCGAGCATTTCTTTAAAGGTCAAGTTTTTGAAACCATCTGTGTTGATGATTTCATTGAGATGTTCGACAGTGAACTTGTCAATTTTGTCCTGCAGAGTCACGCTTTTGTACTTTTCAGCCAAGTTTTGTATTGTAATGGCAGATTGAGCTGTGATGGCGGTTTCCAAAAAATCAAAGCAGAACTGCTTTACTTCTGAACAGGATATGACATATTATCTCGTTGCATTGTCACTCACACCATCGCAATATTGTACGAGTTCATAATTAATTAGCGTTTGTTATTGCATATTTTAACGCAGATATTTGCATATATTTCAAACGTACGTTTACATTAAACGCGATGCGAAGACTGGCAATTTTTGCGAGTGGTCGCTTGACGTCACTTGCTTAGAATAGGCCAACCACTCATCAACAATTTTGTCTAAGTTAGTGAAGTTAAGCAACCGTTCGCACAGTTTACAACCCGATGAAATCTTTCGCAAGTTGTAGATGACGTCAAATTTTAGTTGCTTGACGTAGCTTTGCGTTGCTTTGCATCTAATGCAAACGCACCTTAATTCACAAAACCGATTCGTTTTGCTACTTCGCTTTCAAAAGCAAATGTACTGTAATGTTTAGAATCATCAAAAAAAAAAAATCTTTGGTAGAAACATTCTAAATTTTTGTCGAAACCATAAAAAGTGTTTGTTTTTTGGTGCCTCAGATAGTGCTTCAAACGCCAATCTTTGGTTATTTTACAGTATTTACCTTACCGTACATTATGCTCTTCATCTTGGAAAACAGCGCATTGCTGGGTATTTGTTCATTGCACGGCCTAGAGATGTTTTTTGTCTCAAAAACTGGAACTGTATATAAGCATGGAGCTAAGACTTAAAAACCGACTCGAAGCAAAAATGAAAGAAATTAGTACAAACAACACTTTACGAAAATGGGCTTTATTCCCTTTTCTATGACGTAACATATCATTCACAACGCTTGAAACAAGCAACATGGCATGAAATTCAATCTAAAGCTAAAAAATTTTTTGTTCAGTACGAGTGTATGCTTGACAATTTGTTGAACAGCCACCAGCACACGTCATCACGTAGTTACAATTCACAGTTGAAATTTAAGTACGAAATACATACTGTAACTGGTCACTGGCCACTGGGCAATCAATTTGATCAAAATTCAATAGATGGAGCCCTATTGCAAAATTGTTTTTGCAGTAAATACAACTACAGATTAAATTACCTTCAAGTTGCATTAGATTAGCTGCGGTCAGTAACGAACACACATTGCTACTGTCTATTTGGATTGTTCCAGTGTAGAAAAACTCGAGAATTTGTTCCATTGCCTCTGGTCTCATTTCTTCACGTCCATCCCAGTTGTAATTTTCAGAGGCCTAAAGAAAGAGAAACTACTCCAACTTGAATTGCACGGTATTACAATAAGTACAGTAATTGCAAATTACAGTCGCTACCAATTCAAAACTTGTGTTTCAGGTTAATAAATGCACGAAGGAGAATTGAGATTAAAAAAAATAAGCATTCTGAGAAGAATTGATGAAAATCGTAAAATATAAAATTTGCAATGGTCTGTAAATTCATATTATTGCACCGTTAACGGAACAGGTATAATAGTCTTAAAAAAAATGCTTATTCAAGAATCATCTGACGAACTACGGTTAAAGAATATTTTCAAGTTAGGTTATGAACTAAAGTTACATAGAACTGAGATAGCATTTTGTAAAATATACCCAAATTAATCAAAAAACGATTATACTGTTGATGACGGATCTAAGACTAGAGAAGCCAAACCTGAAATAGTTGGAATTATGTCTTAGGCCGTTATTGTGACTCTAAAACTCTGAAAACTGAATAGACTACTGTCTCAAAAGATCTTATCATTGTCTAATTGGTTGTTATTGCTGCCAATAAAGTGTTTCGTGACATTCGGAAAAATAGAAGCACTACACTTGAAAGATATCATAGAAGGTTTAAAAATGCATGATATTTAAGTTTTTGCAGCTTCAGAAACAGAAATGCAACATTATCGAAATAAGAAAGGTTAAGCATTTCTTGATTAAAGCGAGATAAATATTTACGAAGTTTTTTTCCAGAAAGTTTTACCCTTAAAATTGTTTCCATTGCAAATAGTTTCTAATTAGCGTTTTAATCTCTAGTTGATGAGACGTTCAATGACGTCAAAACGTCCTTAGATCATTTTCTAATTCGAAAGGATTATTTTGTTGGCTCTGTTTTTCGATTTTAATCAACTTTGTGATTAGGCAGCAGCATGCTGTCACTTGTAAAGCTCTTCGCCAAATTCTTAACGTCAGTACTTTTTTTGGAAAAATGATCTTTACAAGACAGTTAAGCGTAAATTTTCCAGTGACTGCTGTAGTAATTCATTGATTTCCAAGATTAAAGAAGGATTTTATTCATTGCTTTGTAAATCTTATTTAGTCTTACTTTTTGGTTTCATAAAGCATAATATTTTTTTCTGAATTCTTTATGAAAAATAATAATTTATTGGCTGAACTAAGCTAAACATTGATAGGTTGGATCATGTTTTGTCTTTGATGCACTCCAAAATGTCATTCAAGACCGAAACAAATATCGCGAACAAAAGCAAACTTAATTCGGTTATTACATAAAATACATGCCAATTTATTGAAAGCCTACAAAGGAAATTCCATGATTTATATATAACTTATAGTACTCTGCAATTACGTTGATAATGAATAGGTCATAGAAAAAGTTGAAGCTAACCGGCACCTTGTTGGGCTTCAGATATCTTTAAATAAAATAAGCAAAATTAAACGGGTTGGTAAAAACTTACGATATTGCAATTCTCAAAGTCAATTCTAGTACTTTTAAGTGTGTTTTAAATAGATTACATCAAAGTCATTCAGCCACATCTGCCCCACAGCATTATGCTTGCTATGATATGGCAAAACGTTTAGCAATTTCAGCACACCCTTTTTGCTATCTTAGTTTCAGCCAGGGCTAATGTATACGAACTAAGCATTTAAAAAGTCACATTTCAGAAGTCTAATCAATTAAGCAAAATCGAAAGTCTCAAGATGAAAGGTTGACGAAGGGCTGTTTGCAACTACACAGCTACACCTTGCGGAAAAATTATTTACTTGAATAAGCGTATACTGCTGGAAATGATAAGTCAAAGATTGAGTTCCTTGCTATAGTTGAAGAGAAATTTCTTCTTCACAACGTAAGAATAGCGTCATAGTACCAAATTTATTATGTGTTAATTTTTTTAGTTTCTGAAAGTAAATAGTAAAAGAGAGAATTGATTGAAACTTAATAACAGAAAAATATTAATTTTTCATCCTGCAAAAGTTATTTCAGATAAATTCTCAAATCTGTATGCAATCACCAGTAGACTTGTCAAAGTGCACTTACTTCTATTGCAGAAAAGTGCATTTATTTAGCTTTAATAGTGAAGCAGTCATATTAATCCCCAGCTTACTTCTGATGTAAACAATTCTTCAAAAAACTTTGAAAAACAAGATAAAACAAGGCGATTTGCTGGGAAGTTGTGTTCTCCAACATTTATCGTTACATCGTTAAAGTTTCCCTTGAGTCGATTCCTGAAAACCATCGTAATGTTGTAGTTGCTAGTATTTACATATTAACTTAGCTTATTGTTTAATACTATTCAACATTTGGGGCAAAATAGTGAGCGTACGATTGTATCTTTTGTTAAACAAAAATCTCGAACCGATGAAATCGTACGATGTGTTGCCAAAGTTCGCCACCGCTGCAACATTTCTTCGAAATGAGCTGTGTTACCTCGACGCAACGACGTGAAGATGGGCCCCCTAAACTCGTTACATGCTTTGTCGTAATTCAGCGAGTATAAAGAAAGATTTGATTTGATTTCGAGAATTATAACGCCGTTACTGCACTATAATTCAAAATGCAACAAAAATGTAAAGTAAGTATTGCGCTTTTGCGATGCTATCACAAAGCGATAGTATGCAAACGTCAATACACAGAGCAGTTTATTAGATAAAAAACTTTACGTCGTAACATTTGACAAAGCCAATAATATATGGCTTGGGATCTTTTTATGACATTATAATGAACTAAAAGGACAGGCTTTTATGACCAGTAACTTTTATGACCAGTAGCACAAAAGCAGACGAAATCAAAATTTCAAGCATATGATCGAGTCTAACACCACAACTATCACAAAAAAATCTCATCGAAAGATCACTAAACAATGACACCTGGCAATGAACTTCAAAAACCTCCTACCTGTTGGCATATTCCCGAAGGCAATTCTCTTTCGCACTCTGGCGGTAAACTTCAGGTGCTATCGTCTTCCCGCTAAGACTCAATGATCTCGCAGAAAAAGGTCTGGCTGTCTTTATCGACATGGTAGTCAGTATTTCTTGGTTTTAATAATTTTTATTAAACATCGTTTACGTAGTTGCTTAAGTTGTTTTTTAGCTTTCTAATCCGAAAATTTAAGACTGTAAAAGTTGTTGCTTCTCAATAACCACTATTACACTTTTATAGCAAAGAGTACTTGAAACAGAATTTTTTCGTCATTATTTTCAAAAACTAAAAAATTGAGTTTAAACTAAATTAGAGAAACGTTACGGATAACATTTAAAAAGCAAAAACTCTGTGATAGCTAAAATCGCTCCTATACTAACTTTAGCTAACTTGAAAGTCGCATATTGATTGATAGTCGAGCCAAATTAATCGTGCTTTTCGATAAACACAAAGAAAATTTGCTTGAGTTTTTGTCGAAAATGCCATTATAGCAGCATTACGAATATCCGCAGTTGTGTCAAAACCAGTGGTGTAAAGTAACGAAATACTTTTACTTGAGTGGATTACTCAAGTAGTTTTTTCCGGTAACGAGTACTTTTTGAGTATTTTTTAGTGGCTACTTTTACTTTTACTTGATTATTTTTAGAGTGAAGTAACGCTACTTAAGTAGCATTTTGATTCAGAAAAGTACAAAGTACTGTAATTTTAAATTTGAACTAAAATTCGTCAGAACAGTCGACTTTACCGCGCAATTGTTCGATTCAGTTAGGTTAAAACTGAAAAAGCTTGACGTTCTTCCTGGCCGACTCTCAGAAAGTCAGAACGACTTCCTCTGGCGGTTCGATCTTAGATGGCAATATCAACCACCAACCCAGCAGCCGCAAGCAGCTCGAGTCATTAATGCACAGAGCAGGACAGCGCTGTTTCAAGCTTTTAGCTCTCATCAGCAGCTCTTAACATATCTTAACCAATGGTATTCTTTGAAGGACCACGAAGGGGGATTCATTATTCACGCATTATTCAAGCACAGAGAGAGCTCTTATATTGAGGATAGCTTATGGCTGTCCTTAATAGAAGAGCCCATCGGTTTTTTACTTGTTGTTTGCGAAGAATCAAAAAATCGATTATTTCTCATAAACCCTCTGTCACTGTTCAAGTTGGTAAGGTTTGAGCAGTCTGGCCTAAAGATGTCTGGCGAGTAACTTTGGTTTAGATATGCTGAGGGCTGCTGATGAGAACTTAAGGCTCAAAACAGCGCTGTCTAGCTCTGCATAAATCAGTCAAGTTAGTTGTATTTTGCTCCTTTTTTGGCTGGCAACCCTTGCGTCAGAGGTCAGACCACCACAGCAACTGCAGCATGCCTTTTTTCTGCGTGTGCGAGTACGTACCAGATCCAGTCTGGCGAATAGCAGTTCAAGATGATTTTAGTTTCACTTCACGTTCGTTGTTTGATGTCTACCCTTCGCCGCATACTGGCTTGGATGTTTACTTCATTAAAGGCAATTATAAAAGAAGCAAACAGAGATATACCTTAAATTTGCCAAAAATGTGTTCTATGATTACTAAACGTTTCTATAGCTAAATTCTACATAGTGAGCCAAAAATCACACACCGTAGCGGTATATGCAAAATGTTCTTAATATGATGATCAATTTCGTCCCAGTGGAGATCCGGACTATTTAAATGGGCTACCTACAATAATTTTGTGCGATTTAGTGACGCAATGTTTTTCAGGCTTCTGCCTGCCTTCATATGTTGTGAAATAAAATTCTATTAAAAAAAATCCACATTAGTTTTTATTAACTAATCCAAAAAATCATTATCGCAAAATTTACTGAAATAGATATGGTGCATAACTTTCGGCCCACCCTGTAGATTCAGCGGGAAGACACGTCCACAGAGTTTTTAAATTTTAGCATAATTTAACAATGACAGTGAATGAGTATTTGAGCAAAGATGTTATAAAGTGATTCCATGGCATGATTTTCAAATCTCAAAGTCTTGCTGTTGTTCTTTTTGATTAATTGTATGGAATATAATAACAAAAAACTTGCAGAAATTAGTAATTTATGACTTCTTGGAAAATTAGTAATTCATGAGTTCTTGGGTTAAAAGACTAAGCGCGATGTGGCAGTGATGTGAAGGTAGTCGATCAGTTGTCTGTCCGATTAAATATAGTTTGTTGTTGTTTTTTTTGCTTGATTACTTTCGGAAATACTTCTACTTGAGTAGTTTTAAAACGACTACTTTTTTACTTTTACTCAAGTACTTTTTTTGGTCAGTACTTTGTACTTTACTTAAAGTAGTTTTTTTGTCCGTAACGAAACTTTTACTTGATTACAATTTTCGAGTACTTTTTACACCACTGGTCAAAACACGGTAAAAAAGTACCCATACGAATAAAAGTATGAATTTTCTGTGCCAAATTTTTGAAGTATTCTATTTTGAGCTGGTTTTATACGAAAATTTCTTTCAAATTCTCTTCTTGGTTATGAGAGAAGCCTCAAATAATCAAAATTAATTTGCTGACACTTTGAACAATAAGCTGATTTTTTTTAATTTTAAATTATAAATCTGTTTCACCTATAGGTGTTGTTGGGGACTAAATTCTAGTTTTGTTTTTTCCACCTCTGGAATATTTTCTTTTAATCACATATTGTAACACAATAGTTTTGTAAAGGAAAATCTGCTGCTATTGTTTTTGTTTATTGCCGAAATAAATTGATGATGGGATTTCTGTTTAAAAGTATTTTTTTCTTTCTTTCTAATGCATTAGTTGTACTTATTTTCTTTGAAATGCTGTCTCTGTACTTTAGTGGAAAGCCAAAGTACTGATTCATTATTATACCTAATCAATTTTCATTAACTTTAAAACTTCTGAACACATTTTTGATTTGAAGAATCAAGGTCACTGCAAGATCACAAAAAAATCCATTTTTGATGAAATGATTAACTGAATATAATGTACCGCTTTCAAGCGCTTTCCTCTAAACCTGGTGACTTTCGTTTCTATCCTTTCGCCAGTTGCTTGGTACCCGAATGAATCGATTTTGAAAACTATGGAAACAGAAATTTCTACACCAATTAAGTTCCCAGCTGGATAATTTTCAATGATACACAGTGGTTATTAGCAATATTGATACGCTTCACAAACTGTGTGAAGTTCTATTTCATTAAAAATTCATAGCAACAGCTTTGTGTTTTGACGTTTGGCTAATATTTATTTCCACTTAAATTTATGTATACATTAGGTATTTATTGCGCATCGAGTCGTGTTTAACCAGTCACAATATTATTAGCTATAGCTCAAACGTGTAAGTTTTCTTAAATTTTGGCCATTTACCATGTTTGTTCTCCTTTCTCAACACAGTAAAAAGCAAATGTTTGCTCAGAGGTTTGAGTAGAATGCATTGCTACACCGAAAAAATTTTGTAAAAACACTTCAAAAAAAGCTGATGCCAAAATCAGAACAGTTACAGTGCACGTTATAGAAGTGAAAAAAGTGCATTTTCCGCTTTAAAAATTAGGCATTGACTCTGTAAAACAATAATTATGCAACGGCAATAATTATATATAGTTTAGTTTGAATTCAACCGATTCAAAAAAAGAGTCTAAAGTGCTATCACAAAACACTACACTTCACTATCACAATAGTTTTGAAACCATACTGGCTGTTTTGAAACCAATAGGAAATTGGAAGCGTATTTTGTCCCTGCCAATTCTGTAACAATTGCTCTAACCACTAAACCACTGACTGAAAATGCTTTTAGTGCAGTCGCCAGCAGAGTTCACGAGCACCCAAAAAATGTATTTTTTTCACCTATATTTTTGAAATCCTGAATAAATATTCTTTCAAAATCGCCAATGTTTCCACCCAATTTCCGGTTGTTTTGGCGGAAATCGGGGATTCCCCGGCGAAACGGTGTCGAATTTTTTCGCTGAGGTAGGGTTGATTTTGATTCTAAAAATCGTATTTCTGTATAAAGTAGACAGTCGATTTTAGATTCAAACGAAAGAGGAAGATAATTGCAAACTTTTCACAAAATAATTTTTGGATTGTTTTATTATGACGTCACGATATGGTTGATTGATTCCAAATTTTTACAAAAAATTTTGAATTAGAGTGCATATCGTTAGTTATTACAGCCAAAGTTGACGGAATGATGTCATGAAAGTTGCAACATCGATAAAACAGTTTCTCACCGACAAAATGAAACCAAAATGACATCTTTGCGATGTCATTAGAGAAAACTACGCAGTAAAATGCAAAACCGAGTAGACGCGCTTTTCAAACAAATTGCACGTGACAGCGAGTATTTTGATCGCGGCGCTGCGGTTTTAGTAGCAAAAATTAAAGAATATCAATTTCACCGTCGTCAACGCACAAAATGACGTTTGTATTAAAGCTTTTTTACAGTGTGAGTGCATGAAGATAAACTCTGTTCAAAATTTAAGAACAAATTAAGAACAATTTTATGCTCAGTGCAAGAAAAACTTTTAAGAAGTTTTTTTTAATTTTATTGCTATTTTGTGGCAAAGAATAATATTGCACTAGCAAAATGTTCAGGCACATTGTTTTGAAAAGTCATAAACTTGGTAGAGTAAGAATAAAACGGTATATAAGTGGTGTTTCTAACATTTTCTTATTAAAAGGTATCAAATATTTACGGAAAACAATATTGTCAGAAGCAAAAAAGCGTGGATAAGCTCATTCAGATGTTTTAATTTTCTGTGTTGTCCTGATCGGACTCTTTGTTCGCAAAAGTGTCTTTTAAAATAACTAAAGAATTGTTTGTTACAAAAGATATTTTGATTGCGGTTCATACAGCTAATACTTGTAAGAAATAGCGGGAACGCTGTCACCACCCATAATCCGTCACAAAATCGTAAGTTGATGGGCGAAGGAGCTAAAAATTTTTTGGGGGGCATTGCTGAGAAAACTGATGGCTCCGCATTTGGAGATATTAACCGATTTTTACAGTTAAAACATCACTGGAACTCCATTTGAAGGGGTAACAATTATTCACAAACATCATATTCACCATACTCTGAAAATGAAATGTTTATGATTTCAGATCGTTTTACCCGGTGCTGAAATCATCTCATTCAAAATATAAAAAAAAAATTCTTGAAGAAAAGGCACTCCTAGCGTTGACTACTTCAACGAGTAAAACAGTCTGTTAAGTGTTAAATTTTTATTGTTGCTGTAAGGTGTACGGTAATGCGCTTGCAGTATACGTAGGAAACTTGCATGCTAGCCAGTGGCGTAACTACAGGGTAGAGCCAGAGGACATGGAAAACTTAACTACAAATTCGCTCCACATTTTTTTGTCAATTTTGAGTGAAGAAAAAAGAACTTTACCGAAGATTTGGTGCTTTTTTCCTTCAAATTTAGTTAATGTCTAAAAATGGCCTTGACAGAAAATCGGTTGCTTTTTTTCCGTCGAGGTTTAGGTGAAGACTTTCCGCTTTTGCCGTTTGTTTTTCCCCCAAAATTTGTGGCCATAATTTATAAAGGGACCCCTCACTGGAGGAAAATTCTTCCCTGCCTCGCGCCCCCCTTTCGTCAGTTACGCCAGTGATGCTAGCCCCTGCTATTTATGCACTTTTTTAATTTGATCACAACACCCCTGACGATTGCGATTACGGAAAAGCAGTTTGTTCATAAAATTTTAAATTTTATTTTGACGCATACTGTTTTTAAAATAGGTTTACTCACTTTTTTAATACAGTAGATGTAGATTGAAGAAAAAGTCATCAAAGACATTGTAAAACTCAAACTCAAACTAAGTTGTCGTATATAAAAATGACTTTGACTGTGATCTACATCTCAAAATGCGTAAACGATTTAGAAATGCCTGATTTTACCAAATACCGTAGGATTGCTAAAATGACTTAAGGTGTCTGGGGCGTCTGCGAAATATAATAAAACTGTTGCTTTAGCAAAAATCGTTCAGCAGCAACAGGTCTTTTTGCAGTTGTTAATGGTTTATAATATAGTATACTTAGGGTCGGATGCACCAACTTTGGTTAACTTAACCGCCGGTTAGCGTTAACCACCGGTTAGGTAACCGCGAGTTAACTTAACCACAAATCCATATGCACCAACAGAATTTCGTGTCTGGTTAGGTAACCAAAAGTTAACCAAGCAAACTGCGGTTAACCACAGGTCAACTATTGTGACTCAGCAAAATTATCATTTTCCAGCAAGTTCAAAGTAATTCTTTGATTGAAAAAGAGTGGAATGAAGCAAAAATTGCGAAGATTGGCTATTTAGAATACAATTTTTTAGATTGAAACATCGTTTGGGGAAGATTAGCGTACTCTTCGCAGCGTTTCTTCTCAAGAAAAGATTGAAGGTCTGATTTGCACTTTAGGCCTAGTACTGACAGGTGCTAAACAGAACCAACCGTTAACATAAAAAATCAGTGAAAATAAAAAGGATTCGACTTAGCAGTATTCCCTCTCAGATTTTGGCTGAAACATTTTGCATGTTGTTAAGGTTCTAATGAGAAAGCAATGGGCTTGAGAGAGCTAGAAGCAAATTTTTAGCAGAAATCACTGAAGGAAGAAGCATGAGTCTACTAGTAGGCCTACAACATCAAATCTAATATCTTTTATAGGCCTACTCGCTGTATTACGCCAAAGAGTGGAACGAGTTTGCGGGGCCTATCTCCACGTCATTACGTCTGCGGGCAAAACAGTTAACTTACTGCAAAACGGTAACTTAACTTACGGCAAAACAGTTAACTTACTGAACTAACTTACGGGCAAAATAGTTTACTTACTGGTGCTACGGTAACATAACACTAGCCACTCGCCAGAATATTGAATTGAAGGAAAAACTGTTCCACCTCACTGGTAACTTAGGTACTTCACAGGTCAGTAGATAGGCTACCTACTGTATAATAAGCCGCTGGCCAGGGAGAGAAACATTAGGCCAGCCACTTTCAGCTTTCTAACTCAATGTTGACTGATCATTCTAACTCAATTTAAAACAATAAAAAAATTTGCAACTTTTTTCTTGTTTCAAATCCAATTATACTAGGCTATGGCTACGACTACAGCAGAAACCAAGCCCTGGAAGATATGCTATATGCTCCTAGGCCTATAGCTGCTACTTTGCGGTGTTCATACATCCATTAGATTGCTCTTTCAAGCATCCATTATCCCAATCACTGCCATAAACCTCTGACTCTGCTGGCACTTAACCAGTGGTTAACCCACCTTACTGCGGCGGTTAAATTTTTGGTTAAAGTTGCGGAGTTAACCATCCGGTTAACGTTGGGGCATAAGAAATTTTTCTTAACCGATGGTTAACCTGTCGGTTAAGTTAACTCTTGGTTAACTAGCATTGGTGCATTCGACCCTTAATGTGTCAGTCGTTTTTAAACATCTTTCGACTAAAATTATTTTGGAACGATCTACAAAATTTGTTTATCGGAAAAGGCCACTTCTTTAGTACCCTTAATAAGTCTGATTGGATTTCAGCAGCTGCTGAGAGCTCTGCTTCCTAATCCCTTCCGTGGTTTTAGTTCCTCTGGCGTGTTAGCATGATCAACCGACTCATTATTTAAACTCATTGTAGCCAAACACCACTACTTTGTGCAAAAATTAAATGAAGAGCCATACAAGACTTCATTTAATTAGGGTTCCTTTCACTAAAAAGCGTCACGATTGCACTCGCCAGTTCTCTTTCTACCAGCTGCTCTGTGAAAGTAGCCCATAGCTATACCTTGCAAACTCCTGGGATCATCCGCTTAATTACTTTATTTTACATTGGGTCAGTAAATTACAATCAAATTTATCAAACGGGTGTATACGTCATTGAGAACTTGAGTTTGGACAACTTCAGGCAGGTGGACTTGCACTATACGCACTCACGTAGTGTGCCAGGGTCATTAGGCAGGAAACCTGCAGTGTGGTTTGGGGTGTCTGAAACTTTTCTAGGAGCGTGATAGAGTAGTGAAAAACCGTTCAACGATGCTAATTCTATTATTAGTCTCATGCCTTCAAAAGATTTGAATCTTATACACATTCGTTCATAGGCATAGTCAGCCCCCCCCCCACCCCGATTGACATGCTACCAATGATAAAATGTCACAAAAATTCTATTGCTTCTTCAGTTTCTTTTAGCATCTGCGCTTACAACAGTACACGCGTACAGCAGTAATTAACAATAATATTGATCCAGGGGTCCGGGCCCCTTCAATTTAATGTTTGCCAATCAATTTAAACGTATAGCTCGAGTAAAATACGGGTTTTTTTCCTAAAAGTTGCTAACTGAAGCCCTCATCTAACCTTTTTATGAACGTAATGCAATAACCAGAGACGGACTTAACATATGGCTCATAGTGCCATGGGCCCCGCGCTTAGATAAAACTTTTTTTTGGTCTTCACCTGTATTTGGCAGGAAAATATTGCAAAAACCTCAAAATGCCAGGGGCTAAACTCAATGTAAATCCGGCCCGGGCAATAGCTTGGTTTGTAGGCGTAACTATCTATTGCACATTTTTCAATAACAATTCACCTCCACCTCGCCAGTTTTTATGCAACAAAATTCTTCTGAAAAAAATTAGCTACAGTAAGGGGAATGCTCGTTGAGCAATTTTTTGAATTGAGAGGACCTGGGCCCTCTGGCCATACATGTACTCCTATAACTGGTTGTTTTCATGACAAAATAATCTCTAAGGAAAATATTCGACTGGATTGTTACTTACTGCTAAAATATTGCAGGAGGCATATACTTTACTTCCCCCAACCTGGGCCAAATCACTAACAAAATTTAACCCCAAAATGCAAGATTTTAAACGTGCTTTGGACTTAAATTGCAAGTAAAAGGAGGACTGAACAACTTAATATTTTCAATTGACTTTCAAATGTTAAAAACCTAGTACTTTCAAATGGCTCTGAATACGTGCGAAATGTGCTCCAATGGTATTAAAATAGCTTTTTTTCCAAAAAATTACGAAAAATCGCCCAGCGGCTGGGGGCTTTGCCCCCAGACCCCCATAGCCTCCGGCGGCTGAGGGCTCCGCCCCTAGATCCCCGTCTGTGATACGTTTGAATTACAGCACACTTCTTTACTCAAACACGTCTCCCAATTTAAACATTTTTGCATTTTATCTATTGGTTTAATCCCTCTCCTTGAAAGAATTCCTAGTTACGTGCCAACACCAGACCACGGCTTCTGATCTTCCATTCTACGATATCTTTGCCCCCACTAAAAATTCCTCTTTCGAAGTTTCTGATGACGTCATTGCATGTGATTTGTGGTTTGGGGTTCCCCCAACCAAAAATCCTGACTGCGCCTATGCATTCGTTTAACAAAATTATGGTAGGACGCATTGTGAAGCCAGAAAAGCGAGAAGTCTTCCCAATATACTTTGTTTTATAAGAACCGTACATTTTGGGTTGAGGCTGGTTGTTCTTAAATTTTCACAAATTTTAAGCCTCATTTGCTCTTAACTTTACTGAAGAATAAACTACACAAATTATCCTTCTTTGGTTAAAATTTGTCTCTTATTATATATAGGTCATGCTTACTCTTAGACAACTTAGCAATGGTAATACAGAGAAGGATAGCAAAGCTCTGTTAATTTCTTACAAAAATGCTTTACAAAACATTTTATTACGTAGCCCCTTCAGTTTCTCTAGGTTTTCAAAGCGTATCTGGGTTAATTTTCCAAGTAACTTGGCTAAGGGGGCTTCAATTTAATCCTTAGTAATTACGTCACTTGTGGTCAATGTCGCGCTTACCGTAACACGGCTATGTATGCGTTCAATGATTTCAAATAATTACCGGTGCTTCAAAAATGTTTGTTTAAAGACTCCGCACTTGGTGGATGATACAAATTATGCTCACAAAAAAGCCGTATACACTCTGGTTCGATCCCCAATCGAGCTAAACTATATAAAGATTCGAATTCACAGCTCTCCTGCTTGACGATCAGAAAAGACGTAATGTGGAGCTTCCATTACTTGTGGTAGACATGCAGGAAGATAACAGTTGGACACAACGATAGCAAGGTCTTTTGTTGACTCTTGATCAAAGCAAATTGGCAATTATAAAATAATTATCTAATGTTGTTGATATTTTCTTTGTAAGATTTTACTTTTTAAGTTTTAATATTTTTAGATACTGAAGATCACAATTTTTTTTTTGATTATATGTGCGGGGCAATTTGATATGAAAATTGTGCACTATTTTACACAAATAAGCAAATACGTTTAGTAACAAACAATTCTTTAGTTATTTTAAAAGACACTTTTGCGAACAAAGAGTCCGATCAGGACAACACAGAAAATTAAAACATCTGAATGAGCTTATCCACGCTTTTTTGCTTCTGACAATATTGTTTTCCGTAAATATTTGATACCTTTTAATAAGAAAATGTTAGAAACACCACTTATATACCGTTTTATTCTTACTCTACCAAGTTTATGACTTTTCAAAACAATGTGCCTGAACATTTTGCTAGTGCAATATTATTCTTTGCCACAAAATAGCAATAAAATTAAAAAAAACTTCTTAAAAGTTTTTCTTGCACTGAGCATAAAATTGTTCTTATTTTGTTCTTAAATTTTGAACAGAGTTTATCTTCATGCACTCACACTGTAAAAAAGCTTTAATACAAACGTCATTTTGTGCGTTGACGACGGTGAAATTGATATTCTTTAATTTTTGCTACTAAAACCGCAGCGCCGCGATCAAAATACTCGCTGTCACGTGCAATTTGTTTGAAAAGCGCGTCTACTCGGTTTTGCATTTTACTGCGTAGTTTTCTCTAATGACATCGCAAAGATGTCATTTTGGTTTCATTTTGTCGGTGAGAAACTGTTTTATCGATGTTGCAACTTTCATGACATCATTCCGTCAACTTTGGCTGTAATAACTAACGATATGCACTCTAATTCAAAATTTTTTGTAAAAATTTGGAATCAATCAACCATATCGTGACGTCATAATAAAACAATCCAAAAATTATTTTGTGAAAAGTTTGCAATTATCTTCCTCTTTCGTTTGAATCTAAAATCGACTGTCTACTTTATACAGAAATACGATTTTTAGAATCAAAATCAACCCTACCTCAGCGAAAAAATTCGACACCGTTTCGCCGGGGAATCCCCGATTTCCGCCAAAACAACCGGAAATTGGGTGGAAACATTGGCGATTTTGAAAGAATATTTATTCAGGATTTCAAAAATATAGGTGAAAAAAATACATTTTTTGGGTGCTCGTGAACTCTGCTGGCGACTGCACTATTTCGCTTCCCAGTTACTAATTTGCTTTTGTTTTAAACTGCATCATGCTCTACAAGTAATCGACCATCGGTTACTTGTAGAGCCAAAGTCAGTATCTTAAGCTTCCCACCGAACCCTAAAAGTTATTTGAAATGTTTCTTGGTTTCTTTACGCTTTCAGTTTCGTTGTTGTACTTTTTTTGCTTTCGGTTTTCGCTTCTGATTCCATGCAGCTGATAGCCCTACTATGATTAAATTGAGATTATCGAAATTTTTAATCGCTGAAATAAAGCAAACGATGCACAAATAATTAAGTTAATTGTTGACTCGTAAAATGCTCGCTGTTTTGTGAAATAACTGAGAGCACTTTGTTTAAAAAAAATAAATAAATAAAAACTATAAAACACAACACAGATGCAATATTTTTCTTGTGCTATATACCGTTGTGTTTTTTTATAAAGACAAATACTTATAAGGAGCATCCAATTACTCCTTTCTTTTTGATAAGAACCACAAAATTTTGGGTTGTGCCAGAGTAATCTTAAATTTTCACGATTTTCACTCTCATTTGTTCTTAATTTGTTTTTAACTTTATTGGAGAATAAAGAAACCAAATTTATTCTGACGTAGTTTAGATTTGTCTTTTATAATATTATATCTAAATTATACAAGGGTAGCCAAAAGTTGCCTGACTGTTATCAAAAAAAAATTACTCTCAAGTGACTTTTAGCCACCTCTAAATGTAAGATCATGACTATTGTTGAACAAATCAACAAGACCAATGTAAAAAATGCCAAGGAAACTTTGCCAATTGCTTGCAAGGCGTTGTACTAGCCCATGTTCTTTATTATTTTTTCATTCTAAAGCTGACATTGCTCTTAATTTGTTCTTAAATTTTGAAAAAAATGAGCCTATTGTTCTTCTAAAATTGTTCTTAGAATTTGACGAGCAAGTTTGATCTGGTTACTATCACCTAACAAAACGGTTTTGTGTCCATGACGTCATCGCAATAACGTATTATCAATTTTTCCTTTTTTGTACCGAAAAACGATGTTGTATTAATTTTACCATTGTCAAAGGTGTCCAAATTTAAATTACACAAAATACGCAATTTAGATGATGGTGCTGTTGAAACTAAGATATGTAATAGCTCATTTGTAGCATTTATTTGACAACCAAGCAGTAGCTCAAAATCATCAATTTATCAAATATTATCCGATAATGTTGATTTGCATACAAATTGGCGTAAATTGACTTGGTTTTGATCATAATCATTTTCTATCTAAAGGTCATGCAGTTTATTCCAACGCAAAACATTTCAAATATCATATAGCTCAACTGTTCATTTAGATGTACAAAATATATTGCAAATTTATCATTCAGTAACATTTTGTGGTCAAAAGTTGTTGCTATTTTTTTTATTTTGTGACTATTTTCAAGAGTTTTTTCAAATATTGTCTGGGCAAATCAAGTCCAATTTGCTAAGTAAAGCTTTTCAGTTAGTGCAATTTTAGTGTATAAACCTGACAAAAAGCTCCTATTTGTTAGGTTAATACACTAAAATTGCACTAACTAAACCTAACAAAAAGTTTAGTCCAAGGAAACTAAATAATTCAATTTACCGAAAACACTTAAGTTACTGAGACATTATCTCCACAAACTACGTCAACATATGGCTCTTCAAGAGTGGTGTAAGTCATATTTTACTGAGTTTATCTTTTATCGGTTTTATGTTATACATTCTTTTGGATCAGAGTCAAATATTAAATATATTTAAAGTTAAATTCAAGTTTTTTATCTACTTTGAATTTTTCTATTTCATTGTGTGCTGCAAACTGTCCAAATATGAACAAATCCATGAGATCTGCAATGGCACGTAACCACATTACTACTAAAGAACATGACAACAATATTGAGGTTGAGTCGTCTCTCGCAGGGCCATTTGAAAGGAGGTAAGGAGGATTAAAGCACACAGGCGCGGGAATAAGAGAGGTTTAAACAGTTTGATATCAAGCAAGTGCTTCGAAGGGTTGAAGATAGAGCGGACCTTCAAAGTCAATTTAGAATTGATTTGGAAAAAAAGAGCCCCACATCCGGCAAAGATCCGTTTTTTGGTCTTCGTCATAATTCCGGAATGAAAAAGGGCTGTTCGACTATGAAAATTTTTACTCTTGGCGCTCTAGCCCTAGCCCAAAATTTCTTTCAAACGCGCTGGCCTCTCGATCGTTGCTTGTTTAGCTGCTAAAAAATTTAAAGACTTGGGTTTGTTTGAATTTTTTTTACATAATTTTACCTATTTATTGTTTTAATTTATTTCATATTGAATCGGTTGAAATAATAAACGATAACGGAAAAAATTGTAAATAAATAAACTATAGGGATTAAGAAACTTTCTTGTGTCTTGCTCACAGCAATATCATTATTTTGTCATAGTTTTACATTCATTATGCTATATGGCTTTATAATCGGGCACAAAGAAAGACAAAAAGCAAGAAAAATATTTCACCAAAAAATAGTCTGAAAAATCATAAAAACTCAAAAACAAAATTAAAAAATTGAAAATCAAATTTTAAAAAAATGGAAGACTGTAAGCAGACCAAAAAGAATAACTTCCGCCGATCTGATGAACGCCATAACAAATTTAAGAAAGAAAAACGCTATGAAAATGATGAGGTGGCGGATGGATGCGATGGTTTGTCCGAAAAATCCGACGACGCCTGCTATGTAGTGGCTGGAAGTGATTATTCTTCGGATTGCGACCACGATTTTGCTGGATATGAAAACGCCTGCGACCATCGTGATGACGAAGATTATGATGTGGAGGAAAAAGAAGAAAATGTTGATGAAGATAGTAACTGCGACGGAAGAGATAAAGATCCTCAAGAAGAGGCAGAAGAAGAATATTGCACATGTTAACATGATAAAAACTTCATTTTGTTTTGATTTACGATTTATGCAATAAACTTACTTTTCACTGAAACTGAGTTTTGTTCAGTAAACAAATGTACCCTGGGTTTTTGACAGTTAGGACAGCACAATAGTCAACGCGGATAGTCCAACGAGGAGATTTTTTTTATATAATTTGGATTGTTTTTAAAATACTCTATTTTTGTATTCTAGTTGTAAAATTTTTTAATCAGTTCAACTCAACTGTAGTGTTTTTTACCATTTTTTTCATGCAAAAAATGCCGTAAAATTATTTATAATTTTGCTCTTTGATTTGGATGCTTTTTCTTTTGGCATTTCCAATTTTTTTCTTGTGAAAACGCCAACTGCGTAGGGTGTTTCAGCCCCCGCTTGGCCAAGTCACTTGGAAAATATAACCTCAAAATGAAAGCGTCTAAACGTGTTTTGGGCTTGACTTGTACCTTAAGTAAGGGGTAGAGGGCTGGGCATTTTAATTCCTTCAATTGGTCTCCATATCTTAGCAATTTAACTAGTTCTTTCAAATGGGGCTAAAAACGTGCAGAATGGGATCCAAACGGCGTTACTAAAAATAAAAACAAATCGCCCAGCGGCTCTGCCTTCAGACACTCGTATGTGATAAGCATGGGTTGCACCAGTTTGCTCAGCACGTCGCCTAGCTGAACATTTTTCGGATGAAAAAATAACTTTCGGTTTCAGCTCCACCCATTCTTTAACAAGTTTCTGGTCGCATTTATAAATTCGCGTGCTGTAATAAACTTTTTACTACATGTTATACAATCGTTCAAAAAAGTCACATTCTTCCAATATTGCAATACGTAGTATTATTTGAAGTTTTCTTTTGCAAAAAAAAGTAAAATCATGGTGGGAAAAGGTTTGATTTGAAGCGGTAACACAAAAATAAATATTAGCTTGACATAGGTAAAAAATTGAAACATTTATTGATAAAAACTCAACAGTATTTTAGTTGATGAAAATCTTCAAAAATGATTATTTTCTAACCTACAGTTTTCGGCTAGAACTTATAGCTAACAAAAGGTGACTTTGGTTTTATACCTAGCATGTATTGGTCAAGTTTTAACCAAAAATTGGTAACTACTAAAAATAAGTGAAGTTTATAACCATCTACAAACTCAAAAAAGCTATCCAAATGACCATAAAAAAAAGAATAAATTCTCTGTTTTTTTGGCTTGTGAAAAAAAGTTAAGTAAAATTTAAGTCTTGAGTCTGGACTGGTTAAAGTAAAAAGAACAACGAAGCGTAGAGGAGTGATTTTGTTTTATTGTAACTAAACAAAAGGTGAACGAGACTAAGCAAGCTACAATGAAAGAAACACAGAAATCATTTGTTCGCGAGTGATGCGCTTTTGCTTACATCAACCCTTTTATTATGACGTCAGCTATAAGTTTTTAATTTTGCTGAAATCGGGCGTAGGAGAACAGCGTTATAGTTTTCCGCAAATGTTGAATTAAATACTTTTTATTGAAATTAGCAGCGTTCAAATGCAGATACAAGCAAAGTACTACATTACATGGAATGATATTTATTGGTTGCTATAATTATGTAGGTTAATCGAGTTAAAGACAATCATGCGCCAAACAAACCACACGTGAAATAATTACGAACATAGTGTAAAGCGCATTGCAAGAAAAACAAACTTTTAAGTTTTAACCTCTTAACCCTAATTTACACGATTCGTTTTTTGTGTGATAAATCCCTTCAACTACAATATTTTTATTTCAAATCAACTTGACTTGAAGTCAAATTTCATCGCATATAACTCCTGAAAATTTAATGTTGCTAAGTTGACGGAAAATCTCCCAATTATGAAGTTTGATAAAGTTACTTTCTAAAATCTGAGCATTTTTTGGCCAAAATTTAGCTTAAATGACGTCATAAGACGTTTTGGTGACGTAAGTACTTTGACTTAGGCATTTTATCCTTCAGTATCTAAAAATAAACCCATGTACATAATTTGAATTGCCTGTGACGCCATTGCAAAATGAGGTCATTTTTTGAGAATATAGCCGTGATGAAGTCACAATAATGATGTCATTAACTCAAAACCAGTTTTTCTAAAACAGTTTGGTGACCAACAACCCGCATGCCAGATTTATTTTTCTCATTGTTTTTGGTTAAGGAGTTCGACTGAAGAGATTTTTTGACCCCCCACCCATGTAAAACATGTGTAAAAATTTGGCCAAACAGCCCTGTAAAATAGGGTGAAGCTAGTTTAATGGAAAATAATCACTATGACATTTGTCGATGACGTCATTGTTGGTGAAGCAATATAAATTGCAAAAAATGAAATTAAATTATGCGATAGTATAGTTGATCAACTGCAGAAAAACAATTCTTTTCTTCAGTCAAATGGAAATCGACCTAAAGTCCTACTCCATGAAAAATTTCATTGTTTTGTTGTCCCACCCATACCATTTTCGGAAAAGGTGTAGGTGATTTCTCAGAACTATTTCAGTACTCAGCATATATATATATATTTTTTTTTTTTGTAGCTTGCCCCTTTTTTTTGTTTTGTTTGTGATCTGTTCAATCTAAATATCGGTGCATGCTTCTTCACAGTCGAGGAGCAACGGAACGCTACGAGAATTGCGATGAAAGTTTTGAAGGCAGATGCGAAGGCATTGGATCAATGTTCTTTCTTCTTCTTTAGCGGCAATAGTTCCGGCCAAATCCGATCGAAGCTCTGCTAAATTTCGTGCGGCTTCTCGAATTTCTTCAGGTGTTGCAGTGTCACTGTTTCTTAGCTCTTCCAAATTACTTTCTGCATTTGGAATATCAATGTGCCTTATTTCTCTGATGTCCGCTTTCAACCCCCAAAAATTCAGCCTAAAATTATCGATGTCATCTCGAATTCTCCTCAACTCCGTTTGGGATTCTACAAACACATAATACTGTACAAAGTAACCATAGTTTCATATAAGACGTTATTATTTTTCTAAATATTCGCGAACGGTAAAACTGGGGGACTCATTGTATTAAAGCAATGTGACAAATATCGGGTAAAAAAAAAAGGAAAAATCATTTAGCATCCCACGAAAGTACTAAAAAACTTGTTCTAATTTTAATATTCCATCAAAAAAAATCCCAATCACGAATGTCAAAGCTTTTTTTCGATTTTGGTCCTGTATCTGGGCCAATGGAGCTTTTGCTACATGCATCAGAACATCATGTAATGGTAGATGATCAGAGTTTAACGTTTTAGTAACAGATTAGCAGATACTGTATTGCAATAATTTCTGACGTTTGTGAGCTAGAGTTTTAATGCTTGCTTGCGTGCTTTCTGATGTTTGAGGTTTAATTTCTGACGTTTGTGTGCTTTCTGGCCTTAAAGCTACCAGCACAAAAAATTAATGTAAGCGACAGTTAATATAAAATATTAATGTATAACTCAATTGTTTTAAAGATGTCTGCCGATCTGGCAGTCAGCAAAACCGAGCTTGTTTGGGGCAGAATAGTGAAGCCACCCACCCAGCAGTCGTAAACCGCGGTCAATGGGTTCCCATCAGAGGTAGCTATCGGTGTGGTGATAGTGCATCTTTGACCCACTCTTTGAGTGGTGTGGAAATCGCCACATATCTTTTCTGGATTCCCCAGTCCAATGTTGGAGTCCTTCGTTATAACAGTCCTGCTGCACCATGTTTTCATCAATAGGATAAAGCCGGGTATAATAGCAGCAACAACACCAACAGTGCGTTAGTTAAATAAACACCAGTGCACCATTCAGCATCGGTGCACAATTCTTGTTGTGGCTAACTTCTTAACAGAAAAAAAGCACAAATTTAATAAAATGAATATGCTTGCTGGTCAGCAATACTGGGGTTTGTTTTTTTTAGTTTTGATTTTTGTCAGCTCATCCTTGATTATCGATTCGACAACATAAAAGAATAAAAATAATTATTTACTCCAAGCATTATGTATGTCTGTCAATCGCAGCTTGTCTTACCGTCTTGTCCGAGCACGGAAACGAACAGGCAGACAACGAAAGTGATGACAAAAATTTTCATGTTGAAGAAATAATTTTGTGGTTGACAAGCAAGAAACTTATTCACTATCCAGATTTTGCCTATTTATCACAAAATTTACTAAATTGGGTTTCAGAGCTGCAATAAATTTGCAGTAAATTTAATTGATTAATTAATTAAAAAATAATTAAGTGAAAATTGATTAATTATAAATTCGTTAATTAAAATTTAATTAATTAGAAATTAATTAATTAAAATCGACCTGCCAAACATGTGCGCGTTGGCAGACCAAACTAAATCTAATTGACAGATTACTTTTGGAATAGTAATTCAAAAAACCTTACATTATATGAAGAAGTTGACTGATGTGGAAAAAGTAGTATTACACTAAGGAGATCCTGATTTGCTTTAAAAACCGGACCGAAATTTGGTTTTTCTCTTACCCTGATTTGGAATAGATAGTCATCATTCAATTAGCAGATTAATCAAGATTTTTATAAAATAATTTTCATTAAAATAGCTTTTCATTAATATAGTTTTTCATTAAAAAAATATCAACAATTTAATGTCCGTGTAGCCAGCATGTCTAAACAGCTTTTTAATATACAAATTACTGTACTGTGTAGATGTAGCAATGCTTAAAGAACCCTGGCTACGTGGTTGTATGCTTGGATAAGACAGTTTACGATACTTATCCTTGCTTGCTGGTTTCAAACAAGCAGCAAAATTTTATAGGAAAAAATCAAATGTCAAACGAAAAGCTTGGAAAACCTCAACTCTTAAGCGGGTAAGGATTCATCAAAAACAAACCACCGTTACTTCCTCGTGGTTGGAGGATACATAATATCAATACAAGCTTTACAAAACACAAACTGTTCACTTCGTGCAGTTTCTCAAGCTCCATAATGGTTGTGAGAGAACAATATCTAAATATATTGAAATTTTTTCTTTCCAATCAAAATAACTTAAAACTGAACAAAAATTTGTACCATAAGCCTTATAATCAGCTCAAGAAATTATAATTATGTTAAAATAGGTCAAAAATTTTCGTACCAATTTTGGTGTTTTACGAAATCAAATTTCTAAGCTTCTAAATTCAAAGTTTAGCTAAATCTTTAATTGTCAAATTTTTATGCTGAAAAAAAATCAGCGTCACAATTCAATTACAATATATGAAATTTATTAAATGAAATAATCAATTTTTGTACAAAAATAATTAAATATATAAAAAGTAGTAAAATTGCGAAAATCATAAAATTAAAGTTAAGGGATACTTTCAATTTTCAAATTTTCATCATTGAACAAAAATAAATCAGCGTCGCAATTTAATCTATTTGCATGAAAAATTCGGGTCCATATTATTATTTTATTTTGCTAGTTCATTTCACTACTGTTCTTGGTCATTGGTGGCTGTTTAGAGTAGTATAATACAAAATATCGTTTTCCAAACTTGAAATTCAAATTGATTGTTTTTGAAAATCTAAAATTCAAATGCAAATCTTTTTTTTTTTCTAAAATTAATTATCTTATCAAATGATTTTGCGCGAAGTTCTGTAAATCCAAATTAAAAATTTTATCTAATTTTGTTCTGAAGAGTCAGGTTGAAACTACGTAGTTTCTCGACTGAACAGAGTTGCCACCTACAGTATTCTCGTTTATTGCAAATTTGGTGTTAAATAAAAAAAATTAAATTTTAAATATTCAAATTCAATGGTATCAAAAGTCCGGAGATTTTAGTTTATAAAATTAAAAATTTAAATTCAATGCAATAAAAATTTAAAATTCTAAATCTAATATCAAAGTATATTACATTCTAACTTTTTAGATGAGCTTCAAAAACAATTCAGGCTATAAAATTCCACCCGTATGTATTTTTATTCTTTTGATCTACGGTCGTACCTTCTTTTGCAGATTTTCTGTTTGATTTATTTCAAAACAACCTTATGAGTGAGCATTCCAGATTGTTTTTATGGTTTATATTTTATAAACTAGATAACTTGTTTTACCAAAAACTGAATTCAATTTAAAGTAAATTGTAAGAAAATTAATTTTTCGTAATTTTTCTCTTTTAGCAACTACTTACTGCAAATCTGATTGGATATCAAATTCAAAATTTATTTATAAGTAGTATTGTTATTTTTGCTTATTAGGAACGTGCTACTACTAATTTCAATCGCGCTTCTATCTGTTCTACTGGCTTATGAACTGAACTGCAGTTTATAAGATCCCAATAAAATGTACGGTCATTTGTCTTCTTCCGAAGACTAAAAGAGAAACTAGTGAAATGTCTTTTCAGTTTACATCTGTCGCAAGGCATTTCCTGTCAAAAGGCAAACGAACTTTATGACCGGTGGGCTGGGCTGCAAGTTTGCATTAATCATGGAGTTTGGCATTTACTGTAGACTATTTACCAATAAGTTTCTCATAAATCGTGCAGTCAAAATGCATATCGTGATGTGACTAAAATGTTGCTTTGTTGTACGAATTGGTTTAACGTCTTTGACTCCAAGTCTTACACTTTGGATTAGTTCCTGCGACAAATTATTTACTTTGGCCGATCTACTTCAGTCTGACTTTAGGTTCTATCTGTATTATTTACATTCGGACTCAAGATTATAGCTAAATGATGCAGTATTATGCAAAAATAACACAAAGCATTCCAAACACAGTTATAAGATGCCAATGAGGATGTTACCACTTTTTGATGCCAGTATTTTGTAACTTATTATCATTGCTTTTATACTTTAGTATTGAATGCATTTCTGCATAAACATTTTTTTAATGTTGCTATGACAACTGACAACTTAGATTCATCCGACAGTCTTCACAATCGTATGGGTGAAGTTACCTCAAAGGGGAACATAAATAAATTACTTTTTACTGTATTAATATTATTATAGCAATATTATACGAAAGCGTGATTGTTGATTGGGGCATCTAATTCAAACCCAGACCGAAGTACAAGATGACAATTTTGCGAAGACGATTTATGGAGAATGAATCATTGAGCGTTTACACAAAAACATCTAATAAATTGTTCTTATTACAGCGCGTATGAAACCCATTATAGTTTAAGAAAACTTCATAAAAAATGATAAATCGATTTTGGGCTCGCAGGACTATATCGTCCTGCTTAAATTTGCTGATGGTAAATATTTTAAAGTTTGGTCGTCGGATGGATTCCAACTGTTTTTCGGAAGAGTTTGGTCGTCGGTTGGATTCCAACTATTTTTCGGCAAACAAAGTATTTTAGCAGACCATACGCTGTTTACGTGGCAAAAACTCGAGTGTCACGTACTTCATCAACGGTTCTGCAGTTCAAATTCCAACGGATGAAATTCACGATGGAGGGCTCTGAGATTCGAAAATCTCTTAACATCGAGCTTCTCCGAATTGAAAGATCTCAGCTTAAACGGTTTGGCCAGGTAAGCAGAATGCCTCAGGAAAGACTCCCCAAACAAACTTTACTTGCCAAAGCAAATGGGAGAAGACCAGTTGAACGATCTAGAACTAGATGTACCAATTACATTGAGGAACTTGGATGGAATCGCTTAGGACTTTACTCAAGTGAAATGGTGCAGGTGATCAAAGACCGTGAGGTGTGGCTGCTTAATCTCGAGCTGCTGCCCCCGCAACCATCACGGAAAAGCGGGTAATGACGAAAGAAGAAGTTAGTTTTAAATCTGCAAACCTAAGACTGCAATGTCCCTTTAAACAAGGATTTACATGCAACCTAGTAAGTTGCTTTTAATTAATAATAGATCGTTTTGAAGGTACAGATAAAATGCAAATCGCATGTTTTTACACTTTAATTTGCTTTGGAACAAAAGTTTCCATTAACGTAGTGTCCGTAACTTAATTTAACTCCTGATGGTCGCTATAAATGGATAGCAAAGCACAGAATATTAATCGTCTTGCTCATTTCTTTTAATCTCAACCAAGTTAGTTATCAACTTAATTGCTTTAATTTGCTTTGAAGTACAGCAGTGCACTAAATTTCATTGCAGGAGTCATGTCAATTACTGTTACACTTGCAGAATTATTTCGAAATGTACCCTTGATCTTTCATTACATGTTGTTATCTCTATCTAGCATTATTCATGTTGATAGGCCTTTCTAAAATCTAACTTTTTTTTAATGTAATGTAGTTGTACACCAGATATTTAAAATCTTTTGGTGTTCTAGGCTAGCTTTGAGAAATCACCTAGGTGCTACCATAGGTGGGCACAAGTCCGTTAATCGTTAATCCGTTAATAACGAAGTTAACTTTTTCATTAATTCGTTAATCCGTTAAAAAGTTTTTTCATGTTAACGGACTAACTTAACTTCCGTTAAGTTCTGTTAACGGACTAGATTAACTTCTGTTACGGTTTTTATCCTTAATTTCTCGCAATATTTTCATCGTACCTGTACAAACCAGTTTGCACTGGTTACACTTGTTGCGTATTAGCACGAGTTTTATAGAAGAAAGCGAAGAAAGGAACTCTTTTTTGTGGCAAATAATGACTTGCAGGCTCATGGATCTATTAATTATCCCTGTTCACAATTTCCAAAGATTTTCCGATCGCAGCTTCGTTAGTGCATTTGAACTTATTTTTATCTTGGAAGTAGATTGGACTATAAAATGTACCTTCCAAAACACAAAAAGATCACCATAGCAATAAATATTTCCTTACAATCAGCTCAACATTTGAACTTATTTTTATCTTGGAATTAGATTGGACTGTAAAATGTAACTTCCAAAACACAAAAAAATCACCATAGCATTAATATTTCCTTACAATCAGCTCAACAGCATCAATACGTGTTCTAGAAGTGAGTGAATAAAACGAAATGTAAATTACACGCAAAATGTTAACGAATTAACGGACTTTATTAACTTCCGTTAATTAAAGCTGAAAATAACGGATTAACGTTAACGGAGGTGTGAAGTTTGTTAACGGACTAGGGGTTAACGAAGCTAACGTTTTGCATTAACTTGCCCACCTATGGGTGCTACTCAAAAAACTAACTTCATTGCTAACGTAATGCGTGGGATCGTTTTTTTGTTTTTTTGCTCTCCAAAGTTGATGGCGATTTGGTATCACTAATCATAGAAGTGCTCTGATGAAGCTAGATGATTCTAACTAGCGAAACGCTGGCAAGAAAGTTAGTCTTTTGAGTAGCACCTGAGTGATTTTTCAAAGCTAGTCTAGAACACCAGAAGAACTTCAGAAATTTCTCATATTTTTTTTGTTATAATTGGTATATTACAATATGACGTAACATTCCAATATTACTAAAAAAAAATTGTCTTCAGTTTATATCTTTCGTATTCTAAAAGTTAAGGCATCAAGACCAGTAACATTTTACTGGAAGAAAAACTTTAAAATGGTCGCTGTGGCTTCTCAACCTTCGAAAAACAATGCTACAGCTGTTATTGCTTCTTATATGCAAAAAGGTCCTGGACCGGGAAGATATATGCTACCACCAACATTTGGCTACAAAGGACATGATTTTACAAGAAAAATGGAGCCAGCTTATTCCATCGGTCAAAGAATACCCCCGTTAAAATCTGGCATGTTCAGTCCTGGTCCAATTTATTTTATTAACGCTGCATATACTAGGAATGGACCAGACGGATCTCCACATTATTCCATGCTCGCGCGCCCTCGACCTGCCACTCTTTTTATAACTCCCGGTCCTGATCATTATTTTATGGAAAAAGTGCCCCCTATGCGCCTACCCAATCCTCCAAAATATTCCATGGCGTCCAGGAATCGATATCGGATATTCGACTCAAATCCAGCTCCCAACAATTATGTGTTACCGAGTATGTTGGGGAGTCAAATTCCGAACAAAGAATCGAGCGCGAGTTATTCTATTTCAGGAAGAACAAAGATGGCTCACGATCTTGCTGATTTTTCAAGATCGCCAGGGTGTGCCCATTACAGCACCGTTATGACGGATTTGTACAAAAATCGTGCTCCTGCCTATTACATGGGACAAAGAGTATTTCCACCAGAAGACCGTACGTTAAAGCCCGGGCCTGGAGCATATTCACCGGAAAAAGTGGTAGTCAACAAGCCCCAGGCTCCAGCTTATTCAACCGGTATCCGCCATTCAGAATTCACAACGCCTCTGATAACAAAAGCAGATGCGGTTGAAGATTATGAAGAGGGAATTTTATCCTAAAGTGCAAAGCCTAGTCGAAAAAGAAAATTGCAAAAAAGATTAATTTAGTCGCAAAGCTTACTCTTTGTAAATAAACATCATGTGAATGATTTTTCGATATAAACTTGACGTTAACCTTTTCTTAAACGTTTAAATATCAATATTTGTGCAATATTATTGTTACCTGTATGACACTTTATTCTCTTGATGATATTTATAACTATGTGCCACAATTTTTTCGTGAAAAAGCTCACATAATGCAACTTGTATTAAATCAGGTTTCAAGCTACAGAATGTAGTTGATGGTTGCAGAAACACTATTGTCATTTTTAGGAAACATTAAGTACCGGTCTGGTGTATCGGTGCTTGAAACAGGGATACATAATATGATTATGGACATTCGTTTTTGTTTTTTTTTGCATCAGTGTGAAAAAACGATGCTTTTTTTTCGGCAGGGGAAAAACCTGTAATAATCAGTCAAAAAATAAAATCATAATGAAAAAACAAACGATCAATTTGAATATGTTAATGTTATGTAGTATCTTACTTAAAGATTTTTTCATTTTTAAGCATTTTATTTTTCGCTTATGACATTTATTCAAAAATACACTGTATTCTCTCAACATCGAGAGCATTTATCGTATACAGCAATAATTTCTCAAGATTGACAAATCATTTATTTTTTGACTTTTGTATTAGCTACAGTTACAATATCGCTGAATAACCAAAAGATACAGTCATATTTTCTCCTTTAAAAAAAGCTTGCAAACAATAATGCATAGTGATTAATGTCTTAAAGTGGCATAATAATATTGACACTTTATCCAAAAGTGTCTTAGGCTTTGCATTGACTTCCGGTATCTGTAGTATTGTAGTAGTGTAAGCACTGCTCTGGCTGTATTAGTGATCGACAATAATCTAATATATTCCACAAAAATACCTCCGTTGCAAACCCCAAAATAACTCTTCTAATAAATGCAAACTTTAAAAATGCTTGCATTCTGATGCTGTATTTCTTTGCTTTATTTCAATTTTTCATTCTTTTTGACTACTGTGATGATTTTTCACAGCACACAGCTTAAACATCCCTCTAACTAAAACAAGCCTACTGATTGTTGCGAAACAAAACAGCTATTAGAAGTTTTGCATTTATTTTGTGAATACCCCTCTGACAAAAACAAATGAACACCCCTCTGACAAAAACAAGCCTTTTGATTGTTGCGAAGCAAAACAACTAAGAGAAGTTCTGCAGTTTTGAATGAGTCTACTACACGATAGCATGCTTTTCAATTGACTAATTTTGTTATTAGTTTATTAAAGAGGTACTGCTCAAAATCGGTTTTATTGAAAAAATAAGAACTTGAGCTAATAAAGAGAATGTCGTAGTTAGATGATAAATTTTATATTCTCACAACGCTAAGTTAAAAATAGCAAAACTTTCACATTTGGTTTCATATCAATTTGACACAGTTTTATTTTATAACTTCCGTAAATTTGGAATTCTCTCAGCGTATAGTACCAGCTTATGCATTTAACGATAAACTTTAATATCAAGAAGTTACTTGTTAAGTTAAAGTATATCGTAATTTGAATTTTTGCTTCATGTAACTGATTAATTGCTGTTTTCTATTTGAAAACATATTCTTTAAAAATTTACTGATGTGTGTGATTAACTAAAACGAAATAACGGAATACGCTCCCAACAACGTCAAGAAGCTTCCAACCTTTTCCACACTTCACCTTACTCGCGAAAAGTATTAATTCGTTGACTGCGTACTAATGGGCAAGCCTGTATTTCGCAATTTTGTGACATCACAAAAAGCAGATTTCACAAAATTTCTCGCCAACTGAGAAAAGCGATGTTCGATGAGGAGGTAATAGCCTAGGTTTCTGCTTTAGCCTACGGTTCCAATTCAAACTAAATTTATCAGTCACATCATACGAGTGTAATATACTGCATATAGCGTAATATACTGCATCAAAGTTACGCCAGTTTTGATGATGTTTTTAGCCTATGAATGATATGAACTTTGAAGCCAAAAACGATCATGCAGTGTAGATCAGTTATGGTAATCTAAGTCTATAAATAGCATTAGCAGTAGCCAAGTTTTCAAATTTGTTTAGTCTACTCACTGCTACCAGTTGGTAATCGCGTTTCTTAGTCATTAAAGAATTTTATCGAAATCTACCTTTTGTGATGTAACAAAATTTCGAAATGCTTGGTTGCCAATGGTAGGAGTCAAACGGATTAAATCGTTTTTTAGAGAATAAGGGAAATTGCGGAAAAAAGTTTGGGATATCTTCTGATTACCTCAAGTAGTTCTCATTTCTTCAATAAAACCGATTTCGAGCAGTATTTTTTACTGTAAGTTTATGCAAAATAAATAGAACGTAAAAGAACATTATTTTTAGTAAGCGTAAAATTTATAAAAACGTGCTATTTTAAATTTCGTACGAGGCCGCTATTATAAACTTATCTTTAACCAAGTTCAGTGCATCTTAGTTTCATTAAAATACGTTATCCGCAGCAAAATTTAAAAGGGTATTCAAGTCAAGTAAGTTTTTCGCTGTTGACCAAAATGTTGGGAAAAGCCTTAACTGCATTCTCACCAAATTTGAACATTTCAAGAAATTACAGTCTTGCCATTTCAAGATATTGCAGTTCAAAGTTAACCATTTTCCTCTTACGTTAGTGTTGCCAATAGATGAGGAGTCAAGGACACAACCTTCGAGGCCAAGGCCAAGGACTCAAAAAAAAACAGAGGCCGTAGTCAAGGACCGACTTTTTGAGAACAGACCCTCTCGAGGCCAAGGACAGGAATGGTCGAGGCCAAGGCCAACGACCGAGGTCACAATTTTTGTAAATTGTGGTCAACTAGTTTCCCATGATTTTTAAACTCGAAAGTGCTTAAGATATTGCATTTCGTTAAGTTTGTGATGATATTTGGAAAGTAGTAGTTTTTTGAAATAACTAAATGGGAGCTTGCGGAGAAGCAACCCCTTTAAACGACCGACGCAAATATCTACAGATTTCAAAAAAACTATTGCCCTAGGTTAAACCGTTCAAAAAATTGATTTTGGGGATCCATTAAATGGGTCCCCGGGGGTACCTCCAAACTATGTCAAAATGTTTGTCTGTTAAATACCTACTGATATCAAAAAAACTGGCACCCTAGGTTAAGCCGTTCAAAAAAGTGATTTTTAGGGGGTCCATTTGGGAGTTTTCCAGGGTGTGGTACACTCCAACAATGTCAAAATAATTGTCTGTTAAATATCTACTGATACAAAAAAAATCACCCTAGTTTGAGCCGTTGAAGAAATTGATTTTTGAGACCCCATTATGGAGGGCTTTCTTGGGAGTGGCCAAAAACATCTTCGGGAGACAAATTACGTTTGCAGCTTTACAACTTTACACAAAATTTTAGATTTTGATGTTTTGTGGTTAAGGAGAAGAAGAGCGTACAAGATTTAGGAAGAAAAAAAGAAGAACAAAAAGGAAGAAAAAAGGATAAAAAGAACAAAACCTCATCGCGGCCAAAAGTGGGTTGGTAGGGATGAAAGGGTATCTTAATTCGTATAACCATTTGAAATATTTTTTGCCGTACTTAAGCCGTTTTTGAATGAGACCGCTTTTTACGCCAAACGGGTCCTAAAACCGAAGTCACCTAATATTTTGCTTCGAATTTGGTACAAACATTCAACTCATTAATATCAAACTGCTGTCAAAATTTCATGTAGCTAGACCATGCTGCTCTAGAGCTATAAGCAAAAGCCTGAAATATCGCACTAGTTAGTTTGAAAATGGCAGAGTAAAAACAAAAGAACTCGCGAAGCAAGCATCGGTCGTTCCACTAATGAATGCCATTTTGAAGTTTTACACGTTAGCAGCTGGTGTTAAATGAATATCGTAGCGGTATCGTGGTAATGAAACACGGCCATAACCAGCGAATGGGAATGTAGCTGAATTATAAACGCAAAAATGGTCAATTTTAAGGCCTTAATTTCATCAGTTAGGGCTCCGATGCAAACGTCCTTTGACTATGGATCCCCACTTTTTTAGTGGTTTCCTAAACGCAAACCATATTGTTTTAGTTAAACCATTTCTTTTCGCCGAATTTTTAAACATCATAGTCTAAAAATATTGCCAAATGCTGTGAATTTATGTTTTTAAAATAAATTGAGGTACCGTACCCAGTATATTTTGTAAGCTCATAAGTTTTTGGCATCGAAAAAATACGGATTCTAGAGCGAGGGCAAAGACCACGTCATGCTCCGTTAAACAATTTTTGTAACTTTTTTTTTGGAAAAATAGCAATTTGGGGACTTTAAAGAAGATTACACATTTAAATTTTCAACGTAATTTGGAAAGAAAATACCGTAAACGCTAAAGTAGAAAAAGTTTAGTTTTCCCACAAATTCCCAATCAACATTTGCTTACATTTCATTGTATTTTGTCTTTCCCACATCTAATACCTATCAATGAATGAGCACGAACGTTTCGGCCGTCAAATGACAGTTTGTTAAATTTAACATAAGGTATTTAGTTTTTTAAAACGTGAGGATTCCAGCAGGGTTGTATTAAGGGGAAAAGCATTGAAGGCATTTGCTCCGAGCCACCCTTCAAAGGGCCCACAATTGTAGAAACGAAAAAATTTTAAACCATTATTTTTTCTAAAAATGCCCAATTTTTTTTGCGGGAGCTTCGCCTCTTCATTTTAATGACGAGGTGTATAAAATTTGTTAAGTTCTTCAGGCGTTCGAGCAATTGTAGTTATATTTAACTTCACACTTAGGTACTGTAATTTCTTAGTAATTCTTCATCCAGCGTTTTTTGTAATCCAATACTTTGTTATTTGGGATTTTTAGCGACGGTTTCAACACAAAAATTGTTTTGTGAACTTGGTTTTGCCCCCCAAACCGCTTGCCAGTGATTAGAGTTGGTTCTTTTTTGTATCAAAACAAATTCTTTGCGTTCGCGTATTTTCAGAACAAGTTGGCGTTCTCAAGATCCGTTTTGTTAGTTATAGGAGATATACTAACTGTACAGAACTAACATATATTTACTGTAGTGTAGTATCAATATGCCTTCCCTGATAATACAGGTACTGTATTACATTTCGTTATCACACACATGCATTCTTCTGAATTCACACGCAAAATACGCTCGGTCATATATTTGTATTAGCCAGCCCCCCGAAGATTTTGATTTGCCTCCCCAAATAAGTTCAGGTAAACGCCATTTTTCACAAAATTTCATGCATTTTATGTCTAAATTCGTTGTTTTGCCCCCCCAAATGCTTTAGTGCAAAATGTGAAAGTAAGACAATGGCAAGAAAATCCTAGTCTTAACCCTGCGAAGACCTTGTGTAGTGTAAACCGCAATAAAAACTGGGTAGAAATACAGCTCCTGCAGTCGTGAAGACCTTTTTATTTTGGTCTTCAGCTAATTTTGGTCAGAAAATTCGGCTTAATGTGAGTGAAGACCTTTTTTTTTTGGTCTTCACCTTATCTTGGCCTGAAAATGCGGTTCATTTTGAGAGATGACTTTTTTTTTTCTTTTGACTTCACCCGATGTTGGGGACAAAATCGGCTTTTTATTCCGCGAAGACCATTGCCCCCCTCCAAACTTTCGCTTGCTCCCAAAAAATTCCGTTCTGGTTACATTACTGGTATTAGCAACTCAAAATTAAAATTTCGGCAAAGAAGTCGACTTTTTGTACCAAACAGTAGCAATATAGAGCAACCATATGATTTGCTAATTTTGTCATTTCAGTTGTAAATTTGAATCTTATTCTTTTTATATTGAATTTAGTGTAGAGACAGTGCGCTGCGCAGCAAATACTTTTGCTTTTTGTCAGATTAGTTCATTGATTGATTAGGATTCATTGGAACGACCGATGCTTGGGTTGCGTGCTCTTTTGCTTTTTTTTGGTATTTTTAAACTAATGAGTGCGAAGTTTTAGGCTTTTGCTAATAACTTATTGACAGGTTAGGTCTAGCAACATGAAATTTTGACAGCAGATTGAGATTAACGAGTTAGTTGTTTTTGCCAAATTTCGAGGTAATAAGTCACGTGACTTCAGTTTCAGGACCCGGAAACCGTCCCAAAAGTTTGACTTGAAAAGCGGTCTCATTCAAAAACCGCTTAAGTACCGCAAAAAATATTTTACACGGTCATATGTCTTAAGATACCTTTTCATCCCTACCAACCTACTTTTGGCGGCAATGCGTTTTTTTTTGTCTTTTTTTTTCCTTTTTTGTCTTTTTTTTTCGTTTTTTTGTCCTTTCTTCCGTTTTTTTGTTTGTTTTTCTTCATAAATCTTGTACGCTCTTTTCTCCTAAATCACAAAGCATCAAAATCTAATTATGTGTAAAGTTTTTGAGCTGGAAATTTTACACAAAGTTGTCTCGTGATATTCTTTGAGGCCACTTACCCAAGAACCCCCAAAATGGAACTTGAAAAATCAATTTTTTAAACGGCTTTTAAGGCTAAGGCCGAA
Source organism: Trididemnum nubilum (assembly GCA_963965965.1). Taxonomy (NCBI): domain Eukaryota; kingdom Metazoa; phylum Chordata; class Ascidiacea; order Aplousobranchia; family Didemnidae; genus Trididemnum; species Trididemnum nubilum. The sequence goes on along the minus strand of OZ014475.1, from coordinate 30,358,706 downwards.
ATTTTTTTTCGGTATCAATAGAATGTAGATACTTGAGAGACAAACGTTTCGACATAGTTTGGAGGTACCACCTCCCCGGCAACTTTTCCAAATGGACCTTCCAAAAATCAATTATTTTTTGAACGGCTTAAACTAGGGTGCTAGTTTTTTTGATATCCAAAAATATTTGAGAGACAAACATTTTGGTATAGTTTTTGGATACCACTCCCCCAGAAACGTTCCCATGTGGACCCCCAAAAATCAGTTTTTTGAACAGCTTAAGCTAGGATGCTAGTTTTTTTGAAGCCAGCAGATATTTAAGAAGCAAGTATTTTGACATAGCTTGGGGGTATCACCCCCTCAGGAACCCTCCATGTGGACCTTCCAAAAGTCAATTCTCCTTACTTAGCATGCGTCGGTCGTTCAATGGGCTTGCTTCTCAGTAAGCTCCCATCTAGTTAAAGTTATCATTGCTATTTCAAATTGTAGTCTTCAATTTTGTCAGTCTGCTATTTCAAATTGTCAGTCTGCTATTTCAAATTGTAGTGAAGAGGGAAAATTGTAGTCCTAAAAACGTTCGCTTAATAGTTTTCTTTTAATTTTAAATAATGTAAATACTAGTAACAAGCCTAAAAATGCACCAGATTTTATCATTGCTGTATATTGCTACTGTTTGGTACAACTCAACATTGTATGTGTTTGAACTCCCGGATTTCTTGTTATGATTCTGGATGGTTTAGTGCCTCGCAGTTTGTGCCGCCCGCACCGGAAGTATTAGCAAAAACAAAAACAAAAACTTTCTGCAATGCTTTTTGCCCCCTCATTCTCCGATTAGAGCTTTCACACAATGCCATCTAAAATAAATTTTAGCATGGCCTTGCTTAGTTGGCTATCACATGGTATTTTTTTCAAATAAAGAAAAGAAACAACAAATTGACAGACAAGCAGTTATGTTATCTTTTGTTTGTTTGTTGTTTTTTTTTTTTTTTTTTTTCTTTTTAACCAATCAAAAAATAATGCTGTCCTTGAGCCGAGGACAGGACATTTTCCAGGACTTGTAGGCTTCGAAACCAAGGCCAAGGACTTGAGCTTCGAAGCCAAGGCCAAAGACTTCAAAATGTGTCCTCGATCGAGGACTTCTCGACGATCTCATCTCTAGTTGCCAATTGCCATTTTGTCAATATTATGACATAAGATTTTGGAAAATTGGCTTGAATTTACTTGAAAAGCAGCTAATTCACAATTTGAAAAGCAGCTAATTCACAATGCTGACCCTTTACTTCGTTTTGACAACAACATTGCCGAAAACACTTATTGAGAGTTACAAACATCATGAAACATGCAGTAACTTTTTGAAATTTTATTAGTAGTTGGCAACCCTGGCAAAATTTCTAAGGAGAAAAAGCCTTTTTAAGAAAAAATCTAAACTGCTATACATCGGGACCTAAAGGTCGTAGAAAGCCCAAATTTAATTAAGTTATTCTTCAGATTTGTTAAAAATTTTGAGAGAAAACCGAGCAAAAACATTATTGACCTGAATGCCCTTTTAAGCATCCACCAGCTTTGCCAGGCATTTTTAGGGCAATCTCAAGTTTTTTTTACAATTATGTGACGCCATCAGTGAGGTCATGAAACAAATTGTATTATGATATATAGACCTAAATGTACAGTAGCTTGCGGTAAATTAACTTTTTGAATAAAGTTGTTGTTCGTCTTCTTTCATTTGTTGCAATTGTTATTCTTTAATCATACTCATACAGTACTCTTTGTATTACGCCGAATCGTGCAACAAGTTTGCGGGGGCCACCTCCGCGTCATTGCGCCTGGGTAACACAGTTCCTTTCGAAAACATGTCGTAGCGATGGAAAGCCGTTGGCGACACTGTGTCCAATTTGACCGGCCCGAGATTTGAGCCTGTGACCTCCCGCTCCAGTAACGAACGTCAGAGGTGGAGTCCTTGAGGACTTTCTTGGCCTCGAGGACACATTTTCAAGTCTTTGGCCTTGGCCTCAAAGCAGACAAGTCCTCGAAAATGTCTTGTACTCGGCTCGAGGACAGCATTATTTTTTGATTGGTTAAAAAGAAAAAACAAATAAAAGACAGCATATCTGATAGTATGTCAATTCGTTATTTCTTTTCCTTATTTGAAAAATAATACAATGCGAAAGCCGAATAAGCCAAGTTATACTAAAATTTATTTCAAATGGCATTGTGTGAAAGCTCTGATTGGAGGATGGAAGGCAAAACGCATAGTAGAAAATTTTTGTTTTTATTTCCGCTAATACTTCCCGTTCAGGCGGTACAAAAGGCAAAGCACTACAGTAAAGCCATTCAGAGCCATAACAAGGAATCCGAGGGTACGGATAAACCATTTTGATTTGCTAATGCTAAAACATAACCTTGTCCATTCTAAGTACAAATTTAGCAGAAAGTATGTGTGTGATAATGAAATATAATACAGTATTACCAGGGAATGCATATTGATATATTACGGTAATTTTGTTACTATATCTCCATATTACTAACAAAACGGATCTTGAGAACGCCAACTTGATCTGAAAATACGCAAGCGCAAAGAATTTGTTTTGAGATTAGAAAGAACAATTCTAATCACTGGCAAGCGGTTTGAGGGGCAAAACCAAGTCCACTAAACAATTTGCGCGTTGGAAATTGCCGCTAAGAATCCCAAGTTACAAACCATTGGATTGCAAAAAGCGCTGATGAAGGATTATTGAGAAATTATTGTACTGTAAGTGTGAAAATAAATATAATTATACTATTCCAATGCCTGGAGTACTTAATACATTTTTTTACTGGCTTCCACAAAAAATTGGGCGTTTTTCGAAAAAATTAAGGGCTTATTATTTTTCAGTTTCGACAATTGTGGATCTCTTGAAGGGAGCACGGGTTAAATGTCTCCAATGCCTTCCTCCTTAAAACGACCCTGCAGGGATTCTTAAGTTTGTTTGTAATTAAATACCTTATGTCAAATTTAACAAAGTGTCTTTTGGCGGCCGAAACGTTCGCGCGCATTCCCTGGCAGGCATTAGATGTGAAAAAGACAAAATGCGCTAAAATGTAAAGAAATGTTTGGCTTAAAATTAGAGTTGGAAAATTGTGAGAAAACCGAAATTTTTCTAATGTAGCATTTATGGTATTTTCTTTTTAAACTGCTTTGAAAATTTGAATATGTAATCTTCTTTAAATTCATAAAAATTGCTATTTTTTCCCAAAAATATCACTAAAATATTATTAACGGGAACATGGGGATAATGCCCTCTCCCCAGAACCCCGTATTGTTTTGATGCCACATACGTTTGAGCTTACAAATATACCCTACACGGTACGGTACCTCAGTTCATTTTTAAAAACATAAACTCACAATTTTTTTCCTAAGTTTACAGTTTTTTTCTTGGCTGTGTTTTTTTTTTTTTGTCTAAGCTCTTCACATCGTTCCGTTATTCTGCTTCAAAATTCACAGCATTTTGCAATATTTTTAAACAATAATTTTTGAAAACTTTTGTGAAAAGAAATGATTTAAACAAGCAATATGGCTTGCTTTTAGGAAACTACTAAACAGGGGTGGAGTCGAGGACACAATCTTTGAGGCCAAGACCAAGGACCCAAAAAAAATCCGAGGCCAAAGCCAAGGACCGCCTTTTCGATGACAGACCCTCTCGAGGCCAAGGACAGGAATGGTCGAGGCCATGTCAAGACCGAGGACATAATTTTTGTAAATTATGGTCGGCAAATTTTCCATTATTTTTTAAGCGCAAAAGTCTTTAAGATATTGCATTTGGTTAGGTTTTTGATGATATTTGGAAAATAGTAGTTGCGAAAGATAATGAATGTCATTTTGAAGTTTTGCACGTCAGTATATTAAAAATGGTCAATTTAAAGTCTTAATTTCATCAGTTGAAGCCCCGGTGCAAAAGTCCACTGATTGTGGATCGCCATTTTTTCAATAGTTTCTCAAACACAAACTTCTTGTTTGGTTAAATGTTTTCTTTTTACAGAAATTTTTAAATATTTAAGGATGTTCATAAAGTCCTGATACAATTTCAAAATCTTTTTATGAAGTCAGTTCTCAAAATATCTTAACCAGGTTAGTTTTATTAAATCAATGCTGCTTAAAGTTTTTATTTTAAGTAAAATATTGTCTTTCAGATATGATTTTTATGTGTTTTATGAATGTGTTAAATAAACCCGTATTAAATAGTTACTCCTCAAGAGAAGGCGCAATGACCAATGAGTATCCTGGTTTATTGAAACATAATTGAATGTACTAATTCAGCGAAGGTAACAGGACTAAGTACAAAAAAGATCCACCATCAGTTTCTTCAATTCGTTGTTTGCACAAAAAAATTATGAAGACAGGGCCAGTGTTGGATGCAGTGAGAAGTGGGCGACCAAGAACATTTTACGGAAAACATCGTGAGTGTAAGACAAGCGTTTAGTCGTTCTCCTATGAAGTCCATCGGTACTGCTGCCAGAGAATTGGAATTACCACTTACAACAGTGAGCAAGGTTCTACACAAAAGGTTACGATTGTATGCCTACAAAGTGCAAATGTGAAAGAGACTTCAGCCAAATGACAAGCTAAAACAAAAAGAGTTTGCAGATAACATGCTGCAACGAATTTTTGAGGATGAAGAATTTTTTAAGGATGAAGAACTTCTTACTGCATCCAGCACTGACCCTGTCTCCATATATTTCTTGTGCCATCGACAAATTGATGCGATGGTGGATCTTTTCCATAGTTAGTCCTGTACCTTTGCTGAGTCTGAACGTCCGATTTTGTTTCAATAAACCAGGATACAAATTGGTCATTGGGCCATCTTTTTAGGAGTATTTATTTAATAAGAGTTTATTTAACACATTCATAAAACACATAAAAATCTTATCTAAAACACAAAATTTTATGTGAAATAAACACTTTAAGCAGTGCTGAATAAAATAAAACAAACTTGGCTAAGATATTTTGAAAATTGACTTCATAAAAAAGATTTTGAAATTGTATCAGAACTTTATGAACACCCTGTATTTTCATAGTTTTTAAATACTGCATAGCGACACTGATATTATTATCTAAAAGTCCTGCAAAATAGTGTAAATTTATATTTTTGAAATAACATGAGTTACCGTGTTTGCAAGCTCAAGTCTTTGGAAAAAACTGGGTTGTGGCGGCAAGGGCAAAGTCCCCGTGCCTCCGTTGAACAATTTTAGTAAATCTTTTTTTTTTTAGAAAAACAGCAATTTTTGGGCTTTTGAACAAAATTACACCATTAAATTTTCAAAGCAATTTGAAAAAAGACAATACCGTAAAAGTTAAGCTAGAAAAACTTAAGTTTTCCCACATTTTCCCAATTCTTACTTTAAGCCAATCTTTTTTCGCTGTTTCAGTGCTTGTGATGTTTCTCCATAGTCTTGCATCTAACGCCTATCAATGAATGAGCGCAAAAGTTTCGGCTGCCAAAAAATACTTTGTAAAAGAAAAGTCAACATCAAATCAAATCTTTCATTATACTCGCTGTAATACGTCGGAGCGTGTAACGGGTTGGCGGGGCCCATCTCCGCGTCATTGCGCCCGGGCAACACAGCTTCTTTCGAAGAAATGTCGCAGCTGTGGCGAGCCGTTGGCAACACTGTGTCCGATTTGACCGGCCCGAGATTTGAACCTCAGACCTCCCGCTCCAGAGACGAATGCGTTACCGCTCAACCAACTGGCCGGTGAAAGGTATTTAATTACAAAAAGTAACCTGAGAATCCCAGCAGGACTGTATTAAGGAGGAAAATATTGACGACATTTGCTCCAGGGCCCACCTTCAAAAGCCCCACAAAATGTAGAAAGGTGAAAATTAGAGTTGCTCTTTCTTATCTCAAAACAAATTCTTCGCAATATTCGCTCGCGTATTTTGAGATCAATAGCTGTCATTCTCAAGTCACGTTTCGTTTGTTGTATCAGGGCTATTAATACTACATGTAACATATTTAGTATATGATTAGCCATCATGCTAATGTCTTTCATTTCATTAACACCCACATACTTTTTTCTTATTCCAGATTCAGTGGATTCATATAGGCACGATTATGTTTTAGTATTAGCAATTCAAAAATGTCTGTGTCCGGAACCTCGGATCCATTGTTTTGGCCCTAAATGGTTTTAGTGCTTTGCTGTTTGTACCACCCGCATTGGAAGTATTAGCAGAAATAAAAAGAACTATCTACACTGCATTTTGTTCCCTCATTGTCCGATTAGTGCTTTCAGATAATGTCATTGAAAATAAGATTTACTATGACTTGGCTACCACGTTATGTTATTTTCAGATAAGGAAAAGAAACGAATTGCCAGGCCAGAAGTCATAGGCCTAGCCAAGGGGGTGGGGGGCAGGAAACCTCAAATAAAATGCTACCAATGATCAATAGGATGACAACCAACCCAATTGTTTATTTAATTTCAGTTTCTTTTTCGCGTACAATTACTGTAATTAATAATAATATTAATGTAGATGACTAGGGGCCCCAGTCGCCCTCAATTTAAATTTTGTCAATCAATTTTAATGTATAATCCGGGATAAATTCAAGGTTTTTGTCCAAAACTTGCAATCTCTGGCCTTCATCTAACCTTCTTAAAAACTTAATGGAATAACATGATTAGGTACTATATATTACATCAACTTCAAATGACAATCCGCCTCTACCTCGCCAGTTTTTACGAGACAAAATATTTAAAAAAAAAAGGTAGGGGAAATGTTTATTGAGCAAATTATTAAATTTGAATCGAGGAGCCCCGGGCCCCGTGGTTGTACATGTAATCCTAAAACTGGTAATTTTTATGACAAAACAATAATCGCCAAGAAAAATCTTCGAGTGAATCTTGCGGCTAAATTAATTGCAGAAGGCAACGTACCTTGCTTTCCTTCACCTGGACCACTTCACAAAATTTATCCAAAAAATGCTAGATTTTATCCGTGAATTGTAAGCAAAGGGAGGACTGAGCAACGTAATTTTTTCAATTGGCTTTCAAATCTTAAAAATTTAGTTCTTTCAAATGGCTTTAAAAACTTGCCAAATGTGATTTACTGTAAAAGGCACTAAAATAGCTATTTTTTTCCAAAAAAGGACAAAAATTTCCAAAAAATTGCCCTTGGCCTCCGGCGGCTCGTGGCCCCGCCCACAAATCCCCTCTGTCATATGTTTTTCTCACTGCGCCTCCACAATTTAAAACATATTTTTTAAAAGCGTTAAATTTTGGTGGAAGCCTTCCCCTGTAGCAACACTCTGCTCACGCACTAACACAAGCCCCAGGCTTCTGTTCTTCCATTCTAACGTATTTTTTGTCCCATAAAAAATTTCTCCTTTTGAAAATGTTTCATGACGTTATATTGTATGTGATTAGCGAGCTGAGGCCCCACAAGCAAAAATCCTGGCTACCAGAGGACACATTTTGAAGTCCTTGGCCTCGAAGGTCAAGTCCTTGGCCTTGGCCTCGAGGCCCCAAGTCCTCGAAAATTGGCCTGTCCTCGGCTCGAGGACAGCACTATTTTTTGAATTGTTAAAATTTTGTGGAGCGCTTGAAAAATTTTTTGGAAAACGTTTTTTTGTGGAGATCGCTTGAAAAATTTTTGTGAAGACCTTTTTTTTTTTGGAGAGCACTTGCGCTTGTGTCCTTGGTCCTTGGCCTTGGCCTCGAGCATTCCTGTCCTTGGCCTCGAGAGTGTCTGTCCTCGGAAAGGCTGTCCTTGGCCTTGGCCTCGGATTTTTTTTTGTGTCCTTGGCCTTGGCCTTGGCCTCGAGCCTTGTGTCCTCGACTCCACCTCTACTGGCTACATTTATGCCAGAATTTGAAAAAAAGTTATGTTTGATGATTTGATCCGTTTCATCCAATCAAAAAACAATGCTGTACTAGAGCCAAGAACAGAGTATTTTCGAGGACTTGTTGGGTTCAAGGCCAAGGACTTCAAAATGTGTCCTCGAGGCCAAGGACGTCCTCAAGGACTCCACCTCTCCTGCTGAAATGTGGGGATCCGTATATCTGTGGAAGTTTGCATCGAGACTCTAACTAAAGAAATTATGGCCTTAAAATTGACCATTTCTACGTTTATAATTTAGCTATATTCAGCATTTAAACAGTGAATTATATCTCATGGGAGGACGCTTAAGCAGCCGGACCAGACGCATTTGCAATGTAGTAGCATCTTAGTGAGAATTTTGCCCCGAAATCACAAGAAAAACAAAAACAATCGCCTTCTGTTGCAATTTCTTCACAGCCAAATTCGAATGAAGACAAACAAAAAAAAACAAACAAGGTATTTACCGCAATTTGTGCAATTTTTTCCGATTAATTGAAATTAAAACCAAAACAAAAAGGTTTTATTAGACGATTTTATTGCTTGTGGCTTTATTGTGCGATATTTGTTTTACTGTGCGATTTGTTTTTTTGTGCGATATTTGACCGCCACATTGTAATGAAGCCCAAACAAATTTAAAAAAAGGTTTTTCCCGCGTACCCTGTATAACGGAGGGAGGCTGAATTTTCCATAGAGGGTGGCCAAATCTCAATGGAGGGACGCTTCCCTGCTACAATTTAAGTTCTGGCTTTATTTCCATTCACGGGTTATTGCCTTGTTTCATTACTACGATACCGTTGCGGTGCGAAATCAATACCAGCTGCTAACGTGTAAAACTTCAACATGGCATTCGTTATTAGGCTATTTTAAAAAACTATTATTTTCGAATTTTCATCAAAAACTTAACGAAATGCAATATCTTAAGCACTTACGCGCTTAAAAATTATGCAAAATTTACCCACCATAATTTAGAAAAATTATGTCCTCGGTCCTTGGCCTTGGTCTCAACTATTTCAGTCCTAGGCCTCGAGAGGATCTGTCCTCGAAACGTCGGTCCTTGGTTTTGGCCTCGGATTTTTTTGAGTCCTTGGTCTTGGCCTCGAACCAGGGCGTGATTAAGGGGGGACCATGGTGCCATGGTCCTCCCCTTTGGCTCGCTAGGATAGTATAATTCGCATAGACTTGTATGCAAAAGTGCAGTATGCCCCCCCCCCCGTTTGTAACTTGGGCAGAAAGTTTGAGCACACAAAGAGACAGAATCTGGGTGAAGACTTTTTTCCGACCAAAAACTGGACTAAATTTGAGTGAAGACCTTTTTTTTTGTCTTCACCTAATTTTGGGCAGGAAAACGGACTGATTTTGAGTGGAGAAATTTTTCTTTTGATCTTCACTATTCTCAAATTTTCTGCACCCCCCCTCCCCCTCCCCCCCTCCCCTCTTTCAAAAATCCTACGTAGGCTACGCTACTGCCTCGAACGTTGTGTCCTCGACTCCACCTCTGACGAAGGTGTTACTGCATGACCAACTATTGCATAATCATTTATCCCATTACCGGCTGTCTTGTTATGTTAAGACCAGAGGTGGAGTCCTTGAGGACGTTCTTGGCCTCGAGGACGTCCTCTAGGACTTATTTTGATGTCCTTGGCCTTGGCATCGAAGCCTCAAGTCCTTGAAAATTACCCTGTCCTCGGCTCGAGGACAGCAGTATTTTTTGAATTGTTAAAATTTTGTAGATCGCTTGAAAAAAATTTTTGAAGACCTCAGATTTGTTTTTGTGTCCTTGGCCTTGGCCTTGGCCTCGAGCCTTGTGTCCTCGACTCCACTTTTGGTTAAGACGTAATCACATGTGCTGGCGTTTTAGCGTTTGCTGGTTCAACGTGGTTTGGAAATTTCACGTTTTTATAATAAAATAACAGTTCAGAGTCTATAGGCTATTCTACAGCCTAGAATTGGTACTTGGTAGATTGGACGATAGGCCGGTACCGGTACAAGCTTAGACTAATTTCAATAAATTAGTAAAACATAGTGTAGACTGCAAGTGGCCATAGTTTCCTGGAGGAAAAAAGTTGGATAGTACTGTATTGGATTTTAGGCTTTACTAGGCTACTAGCTTTAAGTTGACGTTTTATTTTAGTTTGACCTGAAAAAAATATTGTGCTGTTAAGGGCCTAGTACAAATACTAGATACCATACACCAGGGCAGGTTAACCTTTTTACTGGTAGGGGCCACATTTACGGGAGACAAGTTATTGCGGCCACATGCATTTTTACCAAGATTAAATTCCAAATAATTGCAAGTTTGTTGAACAAATTCGGTGCTCACTTTGGCCAGTATTTCGGGTATCTGTCCCCAATAGTAAGTGAAGACCAGAAAAAAGAAAGGTGTTCGCCGCAAATCCAAACTGATTTCGGGAAAACAAAACAAAAGAAGGTTTTGGTTTAGACCTTTTTATTTGCCAGAAATTGAGAAAATGGTACCGTTAAGTACCGGTACGTACCGTAAGCCTTTCCATGAGGAAATCAACCGCGCAAAAAGACCTTGCGGGCCACACAAAACTGCTTCGCAGGCCACAGGTTGGGCAGCCCTGCCGTACACACTGGACAATATGTTACAATTTTCATGCACTAGTTACGAATGCAGCTTACTCATTATTCTGTAATAGCAGCCTAATTTGTAATATGGTAGGCTACCGGTAGATAGATAGAAAACAGTTTATTCGCCTGAGCAATACAAACACATACAAAACAAATACACATAAAATAAAATTATGGTAAGCTTGTTCAGACCAGCAGACCAGGAAGCACTGACCAACCCAAACGTTTTTCAATCAATGTGCAACCTGACTTGTTACTTAACAGTGTGACAACTTAGAGAAGAAAAAAACCATCAAGTTGAAAAGAAACAGACAATTATTTTGTTCAACTGGTACCGGTAGGCTATTATCACAGGAGAAAATTAATACACAGTGTTACACAGTTAAATGATGGGTTTCCAGAATATGGAGCAAAGAAAGTCAAAATGATATTATATAGTTTTGGATAGCTTTTTGTTTTATCTTTTTTTTTAATGATAGCCAAGATAGTTCTTTTACATCACGTTCAATTTTTCCCCACAATTCAATTCTTCTATAAGTCAGAGACTTTTTCCCCTCTGATGTTTGAGCGCAAGGTTTGAAATATACTAAGTTATCTTTTGTTCTTGTATTGTGACTGTGAATTTTGGTGATATCAACAAAACAGTCGTGGAGAGCAGTTTTAAATTTCTTGTGATGAAGCTGATACATGAATTTGGCTAGTTCAAGTAGGTAAATGTCATCTAATTTTAAAAAGTTTAAGGTATTGTATAAAGAAGTCACTGAACAATATTTGCTCCATACGTTATTGTACGAACTATATTATTTAGCTTCACATTGAGTTGTTGCATACGTGTTTTGTTTGCTGTATCCCATGTAACTATAATATACCATATTAAATACGGCTGTAAATGAGCGAGTAGCATAACGTACACAGAGTCTTTCGGTCTAAGAAATTTCGAATTCTATATAACAATTCGGAATAGCGTAACGAAAGATGTTGAATGTGACAAGACCAATTTAGGTTTTCGTCAATGTAAATTCCTAAGTATTTTATGGATTTGATATGTTTTATATTGATTGAATTCAAGGACACATTGAAGTTTGTCGGGCATGAGCGATTGAGTTGTTTGTTAAGCAGTAAATAATGAGTTTTAGAATAATTCAACTGATTGGACTAATTCAGCTGAAGCTTGTTTTAAGCCAGTAGCCTACTGTACTCTAGGTTAGCAGAGCTGCAGTACTGCAATTGTGAATTGCTGATTGAGTAGACTTAGCTAACCAGCTGCTCTGACATTATAAGCTGTTTCAGATTTCGAAGAATATTTATTATTACTAAACTAAACCTATCTATCAGTATCTCCTAAGTTCCGAGTTAGATTCTAGATCACAGCTGATGGTGACAGGCAAAGTTCCCTCCAACTGTTCACCTGCTCAGTGCTGCGTAAATGCCAGAAATAGTGCGAAAGTGCTGAACTCAATGCGAAAATGTCGCAGCTGTTGAGGCGTTTTCAAACAGTGGTGCAAATATTTTCTGCCAGAAATTTGGCTTTCTCGAAAAAAGAAAGTGGCTATTTTGCCTCTAGAGGCAAAATGTTTGGGTTAGGGTTTGGGTTAGAGTTAGGGTTAGAATTTGGGTTAGGATTAGGGCTACAGTTTGGGTTAGGATTAGGATTAGAGCTATTTTGGCACTTGGAGCAAAATAGCTGTCAGGACTACTGGTATTTTGCCTTGAAATGGCAAAATAGCCACTGCCAAAAAAAAGGTCATCGCGCTGACAGAGGCTTCTTTTTCTCAGATTTTCTTATGTTCAGGCTGTCGAGTATGTCATTATTTCATTTTTTTTATTATTTTGGAACCGTTGTCATTATTTTATTACTTGCTAAATAATCTACTGATATTTTTTGAGTTCACTTGATCAATTGCAATAATTCATGAGTCTTTTTTATTGTGAGTCTTTTTTTTTTTTTTTGAGATCACCTAAAAGATCTCGCGAAAACTGCACAAAGAGCTTTTTTGTGTATTGGAGAACACCTAAAAAATCTCGCAAAAATTACATGAAGATCTTTTTTGACTGGTCTTCTGTTCAGTCTTTTGGATTTATACTTGAGAATTGTCATTATTTTATGTTTAGCAGTCATTTTTTATTCTTTTTTTTTAATTCAATGACTTGACAGCCTGTATGTTCTCAAAAAAAAAAAGAGGCCATCAGTCTGAGATCCACAAGTTTTCTACGGTTTTGTGCAATCGTACATCATAGATGGACGTGGCACCGAAAACCGCATCTGTCGATGGTTTTTGGCGCGAAATGAAAACGCCAGTTTTTGTCGGGAGATAGAAATGCCGGACTTCGCAAAAATTTAGTACGAAAATGCCGGAAAAAATTTTGAACTTTTCACACTTGTTTACTCTTATAGGGAACACTGGTGACAGGTGAGGTTGGCATACCAAATCAGCTATTTCTAATTTTGCACGAATTTAGTTTTATCTGAATGACTTTGAACTGCTGTGGTACTGTCTGTAAGCTACTGCTGCCCAAAATAAACCTAGTTGAGTAGTTTCAGTCCAGAACTTTGATTGAAATGCTTTAGTGTTATTCTAGGCCTGCTACAGTGGGCTATAACTCTAACTGTCTGCAGTGAACTGATAGATATATAATGAGCAAAATTATTGTCGGCAGCAAACAGACTAACATCAAAGTTGATTGCATGTTGCCTGGTTGGTGTATCTGGTCAGATGTATCACGGTCTGCTGTATATGCCCTGGTACTCTTATCAACTCTCAATAATATTCAAACTTGTAAACTAGGCCTACTGTTTGCTTGTTTGGCCTATAACATAAGTTGTAGCTCTGAGCTAATGTTATAGCAAGGTGTACTTCAATTTTTTACTGGGCTAATTACTAAAATGATAAAATATATGCAGTATGTAGCACTAGCTGTGTAACAAAATTAGAAAATGCTGTTTAATTTTAAATTTTTGTCAATTCTGAGATCTCTGAGGTATGGTAGCCAGTCTCGGATGCTATAGCTTATGGATTCACTAGAAGTTAAAAGCAGCAAAATGGTTTCAATTCTCACTTGTGCATCTGATGACCTAGTCATTAAGCTGAAGTATTTGAAGGAGTGTCTGGCATCTTCATTTGGGCCTTTTGGAAGAACAAAAATAGTTTCTTTAGCTGATGAAGATTTGAAATGTGGAAGTTCATCTAGTTTGTTATTCAATAGCGAGTTAATTCAAGATAGCAATGGCATTATCAAGCTACTTGTTTCTTCAGCAAAAGAGCATTTAAAAGTTCATAAAGATTTTGGTTTGTATTGTTTGATCTTCAGCATATCTTTGGTGGAATCAAGTCTTAATATCGATGTGACATCATGTTTGATTGCGGAGTGTTTTAGACATTTTCTTAGAGTAGTTTCATCCCTTCTTCAAGATATTAACTCTTGTCCAATAATTAAAAAGTTTGATATCAGTAAATCTGACTCATTTCTATTGCTTTTAAAAAATATTTTGTCATCCAAGCCTTGTCTTTTATTTAATGAAAACGATATGCAGATGTTGTCTTGCTTGCTGTTGCAATCTTTCATTGTTTGCATGCCTAATGACTTAAAATTTGAAAAAATTAGCTGGCCATCTATTTTATTTGCCAAAAGTAACAAAATTGAAGACAGTAAAATGTTTGAAGGGCTTTTACTTGATTTAGTTCATTGCTCTCAAGATTCCATTGACAATATGTTAGTTGATGGCAAGCTGAAGCAACAATCTTGGGTGGTAGTCTTAAATATGGCCTTAACTGTAAATGCTATTACAAAAGATCTACCGAATAAACTGAGTACTGTTTCTCAATCTAGAATTAGTTCTATAATAAAGTTTTTGGAACAATTTGCTTTAAAGCTAAAATCGCATAATATTGCAATAGTTTTCAATCAAAAAGTAATGTGTGATGAACTAAAACATATTCTCAAAAGTTACTCCATTATTACAATAGACAGAATTGGTCTCAGTCAAATGGAAGCTTTGAAAAAAGTTACAAAATGCAAAGTGATCAGCTCTTTTGTTGAAGAAATTGACAAGTGCAAAAGTTTCATTAATGAGCTTAGCATTGAATCTATTAATTCCAAATCGTTTGTATGTATAAAACGATATGATGTGAATATCAGTACTGTAGTAATTTGCTATTCTAATCCCGCCTTTTTAGATGACTTAAAGCATGTCTGCTGGGCTGCCATTAATGCACTAGATAAGACTATCAAACGTCAACAAGTTCTTGTTGGTGGCTCAGCTATGGAAGATTATTTAGTCACCAAATTGGGCACTTTTTTGGAGAAAAATGATTTTCCTAAAACAAGTGGTTATTTTGCTTGTTCACTTGGCCAGTGGCAAATGTGTCTATCAGCTTTTTGTTCAGCTTTAACGTACATGAAAAAATTGTATGTCAATGAACCTGTTTGTGATGTGTATGATTGTTATGAGTCTAAACTGAATGCTTTTATTGTTGCAATTGAGGCTGCATGCATAGCGTTGGAAATCAAGTATCAAATTCATGATTAATTCTATGATTCAGTGTGCATTAGCACTTTTAACAATCTTTTTCAAAAAGTATTAGTTCTTTAGTTCTTGAGTGGTTTCTTAAGTGAGGTTTCTGTGTGCTATCATTTGAATTTGTCATAAAAATTCAATAATACCTTGTTTTTTAATAATAAACTAAATAAAACTTCTCTGTTATGTGTTTTGATTTTGCACCAATTTCACAAATCATGCATTTTATGAACTCATATTGTGTTTGTTTTATGCTTTGTTTTCTGTTTTACCCTCTCAACAATACAGACTGTGTTATTCTGTCTTACTTTCCGAAACTTTTTGTTTTTGCAGTGCTGGTAGATTAATAGTGCGTTGGTAAATGCGTCTTTCAAGCTTAAGAATTATGAGGCTGCTAACTCATAATATGTTAACCTCACATGTCAAAGGTGTGTCGGATGGATATCCATTGATTATTGAGGTAAGAATATCTTAACGTTGTGTTATGTGACTATATGTATATTTACAGAAATGTCGTGGAGCATTCTTAAAATGGTTCATGACTCTCGTGTAGTTTGGTGATAGTTTCTAGCATCAATAATTTTTTAAACCCTTTTGAATAATCAACTATTGGTGTAATAGCAGCAAGGATCGCAATCGACGTGCCGCTGCAACACCTTAGAGGGCCATTTGTTTTTTGCTGTGGTGCAGAGAGCAGTATTACTTGGTATTCGGTTGTGCAGAAAATGCAGAAGCAATTGGCCATTTCATAGCAAAATAATGTATTGTGCCGACTAGTATTACATTGGAGATTACAAAATGTTATAGCATGATTTTTGCTCTAAAGCTTCAGCATTGGAACATTTTGATCAATGTATGCCTCACCGTATTTGTGCTTATGAATTTCAAACTTTTTACCTAAAATTGAGTTCATTGGTTGAAAGAACATTGGAAGACTCCCCGTTCGACCGAGAGTGCGCAAAATGTGTTTGCCAGTTGTAGGGTGCCATGAACAAGCTGGAAACCTCTACAATAGCCCATTGCCACAACCGGTCAAATCAAGTTAAATACCTGCAGTCCTGCACTCTAATTAAACCCAAGTTTGTATCTACCTCCCACAGGTGTTATCTACGGATAGGAGTGCTTTGGTTTAATATCCTTCTATCCTCTGTCCACACTAATTAGAGTTTTCTTTTTAAAATACTTAAAAATATCTGATTTTAGGCTACAGAAGTGCAAGAGAAGGAAACTGATTTTAATCCTGAGTTTATGGCAAGAATGATTCCTCGAGTGGAATGGACTGCATTAGTAAGCGCAATGGAAATGGTAAGGTTGATTGTTGACTGATTGTGTTTTAGAGAAGTCGATCAATTTAATTTAATCGAAATTAGTTTTTAGAATAATGTGGTCTTGTTCGAGTTTTTGTTACTGAAATGACAACTGTTAGAGTTCAAAAAATAGGCTTAAAGGGGGTGAAGCATCCAGCTAGAATTATGTGCAAAAGATTATTGTATTGTAATCTAGAAACTTAACCAAATTTCGCCAGCTTACGACGTAGTGTTTCTGAGATATTTTAAAATAAGACCTCCCCAACAGTGTTGCCAGTTAAAATTTTATTTTTCCTAAAATGATGTTTATTGTAATCTTTCATATCTAGCTCCTGAATGCAAGGCTTAAGCATGAATTAGTGTTACAACAGAAATACTTTTACAATTTAAATAGCGTATCCCAATTCCTAGAAAATTATATCTTAAATGGCAACACTGTTGGGGAGATCTCCCAACTTTAAAACGAAAAATTTCAGAAACGATAGATCATAGAAAGGTGAAATTTAGTGAAGAAATGTTTTAGATGTTTCTTTCATTTTGCACATAATCCTAGCTGGTTGCTTCACCTCTTTAATATAATTCAAAACTATTTTTTCTTCAGATATTAAGTTAGTATTATTTATTTAAATGGGCTCCAGCGATTATGGTGTGATTGCATTTTGTACAGTACCGGTATATGCATTTGCAAAATTTTTGGTGTCAATTGCTAGTACCCAGAAAACAACTGATATTTCATGACTGAATCAAGTTCTCAGTCACTCAAGATGAAAGCATCACTTTTTATCGCGGAATTGCGTCATGTACGGAAGCTGAAATTGCCGCTTGACGATTCTTAATGAAGTTTTGTCTCAACCAGACATCAAATCAAACTTTTTTTTCCGTTTCAGTACCTCTATCAATCGTTCGACCGTTTTATAAACAATAATAGTACTTCGCAGCTGTATCTTGTATTAATAAATCCTTTGGATCTATAGGCTAGTTTTATCAAGTGCCAGGGTCTATGCAGTGTACGTTGTCCATTTTTCGGAAGTGAAGTTACAATCATTTTATTACGTTTCAGATCGGAAAATCGGATCAAGTCCCTAAAGAAGTTGCTGAAAATTACGAGAGCGATAACGAATTTTTAAAGAAAGCTCATCATGCATTGATGGAAATTGAAGTAATAACTGGATCGCTAAAATGTCCCAAATCGGGCCGCGTTTTTCCTATTTCGAACGGTATTCCTAATATGCTTTTAAATGAAGACGAAGTGTGATATTGTGTTGCTCTTCTTCACTTGCCATTGAGACTGGAGAGGAATTTCATCTCCTTTCGCCAAACATAAAAAAAGATCATGAGAAAACAAGAAGCATGTAATTTCTGCTTTGATATGTTTTCAAGACATTTTTCTGCTTTTGCGTTTTCAAGAGCAAAATTTTGTGAAGTGTATTATTTCTTCGATAGTTTCTGGTCTGGTTCAATCATTATTTGCAGTGGAAGTTGAATATAGTTGGCTGTTGGTAATGTACCGATTAATAGGTAAAATCGGTGTTTTTTGAGATATCAGATCGGAAAAAAAAAGTTTTGAAGTTCCCGATCCAATACCGATTCTTTCAGAGCACATTCTGTAATGAAAATGGTGTATATTGGTTAATAACCAGCATATAAGCTTCCAATGTTTAAGTTTTTTTGTTTTTTTCAGCCAAAAAGCGAAATTATTGCTATCACAAAATAAGGTACCAGACAGGCAAAGTGCCTGTTGGGTACCAAAGATAAATTGCATTTATTTTGATCAAAAATATAAAATGATTCAGATTTGTATCAAATATCAGAATCGAATCGGGAATCGGTAAGTTTATAATTTTGCTTGGTATCGGAATCAGGCAAAACTGTGATATTGGTATATCACCATTAGTTATTTCGAATTATAATCTGACGTGAGGTATGGCCTATCTCAGCCTGTAATTATGACATGATGTACCTTTTTGAGTACCGGCGGTGTTTCTTCGAAGTGTGGTATTTTTTCCCAGGCAAATTTTTCATTAAATTGCACTCAAACTATAAGTGAAGTGTGGCAAAATAATAATTTTTGCAAATTACCAGTTCGTATTGCGGACTCACGAGACGCGCGATGTGGTAGTCTTTTTGAATAGTTGTGTATCCAAAAAATCTTTTGCTAATTTTTACATCTAGATTCTGTCATGCAACAATGATTTTGCTAAAGATTTTTTTCGGTATTTTTATTTGTTCTGTATTTCTAAGTCATATCATATTTTTGCTTTCTTGAAGAATAAACCTTATCGACTGTAATCGCGAAAGTGAAGTTTTTTGATCGCGACATAGTGAAAAGTTTTAACTTTATTGCGTTTTCGTGTCACGCTTGAACTTCATAGCCATGCTACTGACGTATGGTAATGATGTCTCAAACTGAAAGCTGTTGTCGCAAAAAATCTTGGTTGAACTTGCACAATGTAAATGTTCTGTTCTAACGTACATTCTAGGAAGACGGAAAGTTCTGAAGCTTTCCGTCTTGTACTACAGTATTTTAGTACAAGTGCGTTGATTTCTGACCGGATTTATATTGCATCGTAGGCTTGTTTTAGCTCAATGGAACAAAAATTTAAGGCGAGGACTCTCCATTTTAATCCGTAGGAAGCAAGATCTGGGAATGTTCAAAGCTACGATTTTTGAAGTAATTTTAGGTTATCCGATTTTTGATGTTTTGGTGAAACTAAGCATGCAAAATTTTTTACCGATCAGTGGTCGAGTGGTTTGAGCGTCTGCTACTGAAACAATAGACTTGGCCTCGATTCCCGGTCAGGTCAAACAAAAAACCTTTAAAATTAGGAGGCCTATTTACAGCTGTCCTGCTTGACGTTCAGCTATTAGAAGAGACGGTGTGAAGCCTTTCTCTGTGTGCATAGACTGGTGGGCAGATGGCTGCTTTACTCGAAACCCCAATAAGCCTTTCACCGTTATTTGACCAAGGTAACTTGATAGTAAAAAATGATATTCTTTGTACTCGCTGTGTATGTGATCACAAATCAACTGCAGGACGAAAGCTATTACGTGCAGTTTCATCAGTATTTTTGGAAAAAATTTCTATTGAAAACGTTTTGTCTTTAGATAGAGCTTGTTTGCTACTTCTGGCTTTGACTTATTAAGTTATCTCCCGTAAATTATGGCTTGGGCTGGAAAACTCAAAAAATTTGTCAATAGGCCTCGACTCCAGGGACAGCTCCAACCAGCCAGTTGGTCGTGCGGTAAAGGATTTGAGAAGTTAAGCCTAAGGGTCAAATCTTACACAGTGTTCTAACAGCTCGCCACTGTTGCGACATTTCGAAAGGAGCTGTGTGGCTTGCAGGCGCAATGACGCGCAAATGGGCCCGCGAACTCATTATACGCTTTGGCCTAATACAGCGAGTATGAGAAAAGTTTTGATTTGACAATCATGTCCACCACCTCTTGCTCCATTTCTTCACAATAATACTCTTAAAAGTTGTTGTGTTAGTCCGTTCCTTTCCTGTGTTTCAAACTGTACGGCTTTGGTTGATGCTCCTTTCCAATTGTTAGTAGCCTATAGTTGCTGCCTTTAGAAAATATTTATCGTGGTAAATCAAGACTCAAAGAGGGCAAAAGCAGAATATGTAGAATACATATTAGATTACTTGTTACTAGAAGAAGCTAGACATTTAAAAGTTACAGTAAACAGTTGTTTTTCTGAATAAAAAAAAAATAATCAATTTGACTACTGTTACAAAATGACTTGTAACTTGGATGTTGAATGAGTCCAGCAAGAAACGTTCAGATCTTCACCGCTCTGACAGTACGTTTCTGTTTCTGAACAAAAGGAAGTTAATTAAAATTTATTGAGTAGTTTAAAATAACATCCTCGCGGCAAAAATTAACCAAAATTTTCCAGAATTAACAGAAACAAAGCAGAAAACCGCAAAGTCTTCGCTTGATGAAATAAAACGTCCCAATCGCCAGAAAGTCAAAATCAAGAATGAAACAAAAAGTGAAACAGTGCTAAAGGTCGATCGCTGCCGTGCAAAAACGTGAAAAAATAATCCAAAGTTGCGTGAAACAAGGCAAAATATTGTGCGAGCTGCAGATAAACGCTTTTTTAAATTGTTGCATAAATAAAAATGAATAGTGTGAGTTCGAGGCCAAACTAAGACTATTAATGGAAATAAACTGAGCTCGTTGCGGTAACAACTACATTGATTAACATATCTTAGGTTACAACAAAGCCAAACACCAAAAAAATGTTGCATGATTAGATCTGCTGCCTCATCGCTTATTATCCCATTGTTGAAACTAAGGAGATAAATTTACACAAAATATCAATAAAATAGATATTTTAACAAAACTCTTGGGAGGCTGCTTCCTTATCCGCTAACATGTCGATCTTAAAAAAAACCTAAAAACTTCCTCAAAACCGTTTTCCTCTGGATCTAAGATTTAATGGTTAGAAAAAGTGTGCTTTGATCTCACAAAATCTTGATTTCCTGATTTTGTGCCTTGCCTTGTAGCGTAGCCAGAGAAAGAAACATCTCCCCCAATTACCATTTCGACAAAAATGCACAATAAGAAAAGTATCACGTTTTTCGCATTTCTGAGGCAGTCTTTAGCTGTGATATGGACTCTAAAGCCACTTTTGAAACATTTATTTGGGGCATCTAATTTTAGTCAAAAGTTAAGCAAACAAATCAGTCAACAACTCAGGCCCGGCGCCAGGATAGCGTGACTGCGGGGGAGGGGCAGAAATAAATTTTGGGGGGCACGGGAAGTTTCTTTATGTGAATTCGAGGGGGGCACGAGAAATTTATTCGAGTGTGGATCAAACGAAAAAGGTGAAGACCAACAAAAAAAAAGGTCTTCAGTTCAAAAATTTCCACAAATTCTAGTTGTCGTCTCAAAATTCTTGCGATGTTTCACGAATTCTTAAGTAAAGACCAAAAAAAAAGTTCTTCGTCCCAAAACTTTTATGAAATCCAGTGTGTGTCCACAAAAATCACGAAAATACGGGCGGTAAACACCAATTTGGGAGTCTTTTTAGGCCTCAATTTGCACTCCAATAGCCCCGAGCCTGTTAATTTTTTCGGGGCACCGTCCTCGCTTGGGGGGGCACAAGCAGTCATTTGGGGGGGCACGGCCCCGGAATGCCCGCTTGTGGCGCCGGGCCTGCAACAACTAAACACATTCACAAAATGGCTAAAAATAAGCAATTAACTTTGATCGCTTGATGCAAAATTCTTCATCAAAAAGATTGTGGGTATAGGTAGGCTATTCTGTATTTAAATTTACTAAACACTTTTCTCAAACCTAATTTCATTATCCTCTGCCTCCAAACTATCTTTCTGATTTTCTTCACAAAGTGCTGATGAATTGGGTTACTACTTAAAAGCTTTTTTGAACTGTAGGATTTTAGAATTTACCGGCTTGCAATTATATAACTGAAATTCTACCGCTAGCCATCCCCAATAACCCATTCATGCAAACAGTTTAATAATGTTTTTTGCAGTCCTAATCAGAGGTGGAGTCCTCGAGGATGTCTTTAGCCTTGAAGACGTCTTCAAGGACACATTTTGAAGTCCTTGGCCTCGACGTTCAAGTCCTTGGCCTTGAAGGTCAAGTTCTTGGCCTTGGCCTCAAAGCCTACAAGTCCTCGAAAATGCCCTGTCCTCGGGCCGGGGACAGCACTGTTTTCTGAATCGTTAAAAATGGGCCATTGTTATGATCTTTTTTTTTTTACTTTATCTTGGATAACGCCAGAAACCTCGCAGAAAATTTGAGAAGACAATTTTTTTTTTTTTGAGAACACTTGCGCGTTGTGTCCTTGGTCCTTGGTCTTGGCCTTGAGCACTCCTGCACTTGGCATTGGGAGGGTCTATCCTCGAAAAGTCGGTCCTTGGCCTTGGCTTCGAATTTTTTTTTTGAGTCTTTGGCCTTGGCCTGGAACGTTGGGTCCTCGACTCCACCTCTGGTACTAATTTCTACGTCACGTTTTGAAAGCATTAATTTTACCTAAATAGGGCTCTGAAAATCTTGCAAATTTTTTTGCAAAAATAAGATAACTTAATTTTTTAGCCTGTTTTGGTAAAAATTGCAGTGTCGTTAAATGAAGTATTTGTTAAATTAGCTAAAATAGACACTACGGGCAATCAGCTGTACAGAAAGACAAAAATTGGAAAAGCCTTCATACATAAACTGCTATCTATTCAACAGTGTCGACTAATTTTGTGCAATTTGGCATTGGTTTATGAACTTAAAAAGTAAGAATTGCATTGCGAACTGCGAAAATTCAGCACGTGCGGAATTGCGTTGCAGACTTCCTTATATGAAATTAGAGTTGGGGAATTTTGGAAGTGTAAGTAGCGGAATTGCAGTGCGGACTAGAAAAAAAAAAAAAAACTCGGATTCAGCTCTGATAATTATTGCAAAAGCAAATATAGTTAACTCCTAAGTGGGTGTGGATTCGTTCAACATAAAATCGGCCAATTAGTCGAGCGGTAACGCGTTCGTCTGTGGGGCGGGAGGTCCGAAGTTCAAATCTAGGGCCGGTCAAATTGAACACAGTGTTGCCAACGGCTCGCCACCGCTGCGACATTTCTTCGAAAAGAGCTGTGGTGTCCGCAGGCGCAATGACGCGGAGATGGCCCTGCAAACTCGTTACACGCTTCAGCGTAATACAGCGAGTATAATGAAAGATTTGATTTGATTTAAAAGCGCCGCCATTGCTTCCTATTCAGTGGAGGATAAACACGGATCAATCAAATCAGTAGTACTGTAGATAAAAGGTTTTAGATGCCTCTTATGTTTCTGGTGGGAAAAGCAAATAAATAAAGCGGCTCTGCATGGGAAATTAGAGTATGATAAAACCATAAAAGTGTACTTTTAATGACGCATTAATCGCCTTACGGTGCTCCCAACAGCTTAATGTAGGTCATGGATGAACTTTTGATCCAATTCGAGTTAATCTGCATTCAATGTAATTTTGAAAAAAAGAAGTTTAGGCCTAATTAAATCTAGTCCTCAGCTCAAATAAACTCATCCAGAACACAATGCAAAAACAGAATGATTAATTGTGGAGTCAGAGCTTAAAATAACTGTGGTGAAATGACCACGATATTTTAATCAGCCGGGATTAAAACCAAATTATAAAAACAAAACATTGTCTCAGAAAAAAGTTTTAAAGTCGAGTAGTCATTGTGCTACAGATTACTCACGCAGACTCTCATCTTTAGACCAAATATTTGAGTCAACCTTTAATTAGCAACATTATTCCAAAGCGCGCGCTCTGCTGTCAGTCTAACCATCCTACAAATTGGACCATCACACAGAGACTTTGTTACTTGACAAGGCGTGACGAATGTCTACCTGAAAGTGATTGTAAATTTAACAAGTTCAACCAAAGAAACCAGAAAACAGCTTAGTACTCTACAAAATGACAAGTAAAGATAACGATCTTATTTAAGTTAGCAAACAATTGAAAGCAGACAAGGGCTTTTCAAGGTCCAAAACACGGTGTTTATTTAAATTTTAGAGACAACAAAAGTAGTAAAAAAAATATCTTACTAGAGATAGTAAATTTTTTTATTTAAGTAGCTTATATCAGTCAATGGCAAAGCTCAATTGATTTAATATCAAATTCAGAATTTAATGTTAAGGTTACTTTCAGAATTTATAAATAAACCTAATACTGTGAGTGTAAAATTAAAAATTGGGGTATATCACATAAATAACAAGCTCATACTAAGCTATTGGTTTAGAGCAAATTCTGAAAATAAACTTAAAAAGCAATAGCAATTACAATTTAGAACAAAACAGCAAAAAAATATTGATTGATACAGCAGAATTCTACAGAATGTGAAGTTTTGGGAAAAGATTTTATGATTGCATAAATTTACAGTAAATGTGGGTGACCCTGCCAGTCCTTCATTTGCCCTAACAACTATAATACGGTCTTTGTATTTGACTGGACTAGGCACTAGACCCTGTTCTTAATGGATAGCACGTGAAAAGAATTCGATCAGCCGCTATTTCTGTTGCCAATAATGCTTGCGTGTGCATATTAACATTTTATATCAACACTGAGCAAGCAAAAAACGGTACAATTCAATGGGTTTCTGCTGGCAAATCATTCGTCACTGAATATTTTTTAATTCCGTTTGGTTTCACAAAACTTGCAATAATTTTACAAGAAATGCTATCCAGCAATAGCTTCAGATTGAACAAGAAATATAAAAATATATTTTTTAATTAGTTATTTTTTAGTTTATACTTTCCGTAAGATTTACTGTTTAATTTATTGCTTCTTTACAAAATGGAGGCAATCATCAAAATCATTTTGAATTTTTGTTTTAAATTTGGTTTTAAATTAAACCTTGACAGTTACTTTAAATTAAATTGGTTTTAAATTAAACCTTGCCACTTAATTTTCAATTTTGATTTGCAAATTTTTGAAACAAAATTATTGTTTTGTTTTATAGTTTTTAACAAACGTGAGTTATTTTGCGGTATATTTGAGAATGCTATCATAAGGGCTTGTTGATGATGCAAAAATAATTTACAATTTGATTACTTGAAGCATTTGGCGACAAGCTCTACAGTAAGTTGAGTTAAAACTTGTAAAACTGATCTTAATATTTCATGATTGACTATTAGAGCATTAACTCATGGAAACCTTTCAACTGTGGAATCGTCCGCCATTTTAATCAAAACTGACAAAATAACAGTAGATGGTGATTTTGGAGGCAAACTGAACAGCTAATGCATGGAGGTAACTGAACAAGCTGAACAGCTTGCGGAAGGAGGTCTGATATTTAGTTTTTGACTAAAAATTTGGATTAGATCCTTATCATAAAACAGATATTGAGTCAGACATATGGTAAGAAACTTCATTATTTTCGTGTTGACGTTGAAATGTTTATAGTGTATTGAAACTCGATTCAATTAGAATGACTATAGAGCAGTCCTACTACAGTTAAAGCCGTAAATACCCCACAGTGGCAGATAAAGGCATAGGCAAAACATTAACAGGAAAACTATAATACTGTAATTGAGATAATAAGATGCGCAGCAGTGGTAGAGCGTCGGATTAAGATTCAGATGGTTGCTGACTCCCGGGGTGAATCCTGAACTGGCAATTCTTTGTTGTGCCTTTGAAAAGATACTCAAAGTTTTTTCGTAATGTATTTTCTATGGGAACCAATCAGTCTACCAGCGTGAGGGTGGCCCAGCCTGACAAAATACTTGTAAATAGAATCCTAAAAAATGTTTCTCTGTAGTATGTTGTGTGGTTAGACAGACGTAGAGTGCTTGTTTAATACGCACGAATGTTTTCCAGATCATAATTTTCAAAAGCAATTGAGGCTACGCTCCCTCAAAAATGTTTTCGCACATATCTTCTTGATCTACAAGTTGGGCGTTCCTCAAAAAAAAAAACTAGTCACAATAATTTTAAACGCATTAAGTTGCCGATTATTGACGGAACTTTCTCCAAGTTGAAACCATTGCTGAAAGAAATGTTATCCAAACAAGGGTGCTTTTGAATAGCACGAACTAAGAGAGGCTTTGGGTGATCTTTAGAAAATGGTTCTGGGACCCCATCAATTTAAGTTTAAAACAAAGAAATTATGACCTCAGCCCTAAAACTTTTATGGAACACCTCGTATGTAAATCATTTATACGTGAAAGTTTAATGTAATTTAATTTTGTTTGTAAAGATTAAATTAGAATCATCATAAATTAGTCTTTGAAGTTTGTTTTAGTGAAACTACAATAATATTCTAATTCACCTTAGTGCTAGCTTGGTTTGCTTCAAAGTAGGCTACCAGCTGTGTAAGGTTCACTAAAAGGAAAAATCAAATTGGGACATTGTGGTTGGTAAGAGAAGGAATTAGTAATGAAGTGATCGTTAATTGATTTTTTGTGGTTGGTATAGCTTATATTGAATGGTCGAGCGGTAACGCGTTCGTTTCTGGAGCGAGACGCTTGAGGTGTTGTCGACGACTTGCTACCACTGCGACATCTTTTCGAAAGATGTGTTGCCCAAGCTCAATAACCCAAAGCTCATCAAACTTGTTACGCACGGCGTAATACAGCGAGTTTAATAAAAGATTTGGTTCGATATAGACCAAATCTCCGAAGAATAATAGTAGTAATTAAAGCAGTGGTTCTCAACCGCATGTGGCTCTTGACTATTCTTTCTTCGGCTCTCATTAACCCTTTAAAAATTAATCATTTTTAATTTCAAATGTTTTGCACTGTTCACGTAAACTATATTGAACCATTCTTCATCTCAATAGTAAACCAATATTATTCAAGGAATACATTTAGTCATGTTTCCTCCTAGTTGGTATAGTCAGTAGGCCTATCCCTTTAGTCAACTTGCAGTCAAGGATAATATTGCATGGTGTTCTACTTGGGAGCTGTATTGGATTATAATGGTAGCATTAGCTTGATTTCTTCATTTAGAATCCATTCCCGATTGGAAGTTCTATTCTTATTTACACAGAAAGGAACGCAATTCGTTGGGTTGTAGGACTAAAGTTGCAAAATACTCAAAGTCTAATGCAGTGGTAAGAATGTAGGGATGTCTAAGGGGGGCTGAAAAGCTCCCTTTAGTCAAAGTCACTTATAAATTTACCCCCAGTACATAAGCATAGCCAAAATTTTTGATTGGGGGGGCCCAAACCACAAATCACATGCCATGACGTCAACAGAAATTTTTGAAAAAGGAACTTTTTGTGGAGCAAAGATATTGTATAATTAAAGATCAAAAGACGTGGCCTGGTTTGGCACTTAACCAGGATTTTGCTAAAAAGAAAGGGCTTAAACTAAAAGTTGAATAGGAAAAATGTCTAAAACGGGAGGCGCGTCGAGTAAAGCAGGGTAACTCAAAAGTATCACAGACGGGGGTCTGGGGGTGAAGCCCCAGCCGCTGGGCAATTTTTGTAATTTTTTGGAAAAAAAGATATTTTAATGCCTTTGCATCACATTTTGCACGTGTTCAGAGCCATTTAAAAGATCTAAGTTTTTCACATTTGAAAACCAATTAAAATCTGATTGAATTGTATAATCCTGCTTTCACTTGCAATTTAAGTCCAAAACACTTTTAAGATCTCGCATTTTGGAGCTAAATTTTGTGAGTGATTTGGCCCGGTTAGGGGGAAGTAAGGCACATTGCCTCCTGCAATACTTTTGCAGTAAATAATCATCCACTCGAAGATTTTCCTTTGAGATTTTTGTTTTGTCATGAAAAAAATCATTTATAGAAGTACATGTACGGCCACGGGGACCAGGAACCCTCAATTCAAATTCAATAATTTATTCAATTAGCATTTCCCGAGCTAATTTTTTTTTTCAAAAGTATTTGTTGCGTAAAACTAGCAAGGTGGAGGAGAAATTGTTATTAAATAATGGTATAATACTGTAGATGGTTAAACCTACTTACCAGCATGTTATTGCTTGGGCCAGATTTACATTGCTCAGGGCCTCCGGTACTTTGGGGATTTTTGAAACATCTTCCAGCCAAATATAGGTAAAGACCAAATAAATGTCTTACCATCTGAACGCGGGGGCTCCTGGCATTGTGCCAAATAGTAATTCCGCCCCTGATTATTGCATTAAGTTCATAAAAGAGGTTAGATGAGGGTCTGAGGTTGCATCTTTTAGAACAAAAACTCTTAATTTCACCCGGGTTAGACATTTAAAATGGTTGCCAAAAACTGAATTGAAGGGGCCCGGCCCCCTGGTCGTCAATATTTATCTTAAGTAGTGTTGTACACGTGTACTGTAGAACGCGAAGGTGCAAGAAGAAATTGAAGAAACAATAGACTTTTTTTGTTACATTTCTATCATTGGTCTCATTTCGATTATGAGGGGACGGGCCCCCGGCTACTCTTCTGGCTACGCCTATGTTCCAGTATGCATGCTGTTAAAAGTATTTTAAACGTGAACAGAAAGTAAGGGCGCTGAGGGGGATGAGTAATTTAATTCTGTCAAAGGGGCTTCCAAATCTTAGCAATTACTTCTTTCAAATGGCTCTACAAATGTCCTAAATGTCATCTAAATTGTGTTAAAACGATTACTTTATCCAAAAGTTTCAAAAATTGTCCAGCGGCTGGAGGCTCTGCCCCAAGACCCCTATCTTTGTGAAACGCAGACAAAATTTTAACTTCGAGTTCAAGTCTCTCCCAAATTGAAATCCCATTACTCGCCTTTCATCCCAAACATTAAACGAATCACCCAGCTCCCCCCCCCACCACATTTCTTTGCTAAAAACCTTTACGCTACTAACTTTCATCCACAAACTCACAAAAATACCCCAGCTGCCGCATGCTCTGCCTCCAGACCCTCGTTTGTGTGAAACGCAGACAAATTTTAGCTTTGAGTTCAAGTCGACTCCTTAGTAAAATCCAGTTATACGCGCCGAGGCTAATGCTGTAATATCGGTCTTTGTTTCTTTGTGATTTAGTAATATTTTATTTTTTAGCTTAGTACTTACCCTGATAAAGCCAGCTACTATGGGCTGGTAAAATGTTGCAGTAATTTAAAAATCGGCGTCAGTTGAGCAAAGCTAATTGAAAATTTTTGGTTTGTTTGATTGCGGCTCTTTACAACTTTAAAATTTGCAATTTGACTCTGGAATTAAAAAAGGTTGAGAAGCACTAAATTAAAGGGTCAAAATTTTTTTATTATTTTTTTCCTGATGTTACTGGAAGATACAGTTTTTCGATTTGATATCGGAAGATATTCGTTGATCCAAAATGTAATGTTTTTAAAAATTCTATTCAATATAATATTTTGACGGAATTGTGGTCAATAGACGCGTAGATGGCAAGTTGACTCTAAGACACAAACAATGCATATATTTTGCTGCCTTTTGGCCAAGGCAACGTCGTGAATAACGAGCTTTTACTACAACAAATTGTTTTTTTGTTAAATAGTAATTTGAATTAGCGGTTTAAGTGATTCAGAGTTGTAACTCGGGCCAGGCTTTTCGGGTCGGGTTCGGGCCGGATTCGGGCCTAAAATTGATAAAAATTTCGGGCTTAAATCGGGCCTGAGACGTACTTTTTGTCTTAGGCGCACAAGAATATAATCAAAATAACTTGTCAACGTTGCTAAATTTCTCAGACCTAAGTTAACTTTTGTTTTTTTTCGGGCATGATATGGGATTCAAATTAGTTTTCGGGTTCGGGCTTAAATTTTCGGTTTCGGGCCTAAACTAGTCGGCCCGTTTACAACTCTGAAGTGATTACTTGTGAAATCATTGGACTTTAAAAAGTTTTCATCTCCATTTAATTTTCTTTTTAAATCTAGCCTGATTCTTCAGTCTACCTCCAATCCAAATATAAATGTACTGAAAAATAAATCTGTGGTTGATATTAGATTTTCAAAAAGCGCGTAACAACAAACAATTAAAGCGAAAATCACAGAAGACTACCACAGTTCTAAAACATTAAAAACTAAAATCTAAAAAAAAAACAATCTTTTTCACCCACAAACGGGATCATAAGGAGTATATCTTATTCAAATAGAATTTTATTTTCAGAAAACCTTTACTAAATTTGAATTTTTATTGCATTTTATTATTTTTGAAGCTTTTTTTAGTGTCGGGATTGCTTTTATTTGATATTGTTTGACCATTTTAACGCTACCAAGCTCTTCAAACAAAATGGCGACTTTCTTGTTCTTAACAAAAGGGCTGGCGTGTTTTAACTGTGTTTTCAAATATAAAGCTGCTCATTTTATTTTCTGTTTAAGTGTTGATACTTTGGATAGTGAATACCATATCTTGCAATTTGTATCGTGCGGTTTTGCAGAATTGCAAAATTTAGTTAGACAGCAAAAAAACAATCAATTTTGTATTTTTATCGCCAAGTTCTTGCTGTAAACTGCATGTAATGTGTTGTTTTGATGGAGAATCTGCCAATCAGTAAAACCACAAACCTTTTTAGATAAAACTTATTTAGCAAAATTGATTTCGACCGGATAGCTATCTTCAGTAGTAACTAAACTAAATTTAATTTAAAAACTAAATTCAATTCAGTTTAGTTACTAAAGATTGCTACCCAGCTGAAATCGATTTTACGTAAATAAAATATTTTCAAAAACGTTTTTGGTTTTACTGATTGGTAGATTCTCCGTCAAAACAATATATTACAATCTCGATCATACAAATGAAGAACCGCCACTACATTATTTTCTTTTTACTATTTTACCAAAATGTCGCTTTGGTGAAATTCAACTCCCAAAATTACACCAAATGCGTTTTGCATGACTACAAGGTAACTTTGTGAACGTGCACTTTAATGAAATACTGAAGCCTATTTGGTGAGCTGTAACCAAGAATGGCACTACGGTACGTAAGTACGGTACGATACGCCTCAATTTTTGCTAAGAAGTACGATACACGCTTTTTGTAAAGGTACGGGTATGGTAAGTTGGTACGCTGTTTGAATTTACGTACTAAACATCCCAAACGTCCGCACCTATTGGTACGGTACGCTTTATGCGCAACCTTTGGCCGCCAATGAAGATTCGTGCGACCGTGCACATACAATTAAAAATACACGATATAGCGCCAGTTGCTAGACCCGTATTTGCGTCGAGACTCTAGTCATGATTTTTCCGAGATCTTGAAACAAAATTTTGATTTTTGATTGATCCATATTTATCCTCCACTGACCAGGAAGTGACGGTTGCGTTTTTATTTTGAACAAATCCTGTCTCGCTTAGGATTTGACCATTTTTCAAGTTTTCCGGTTGACGTTTGACTTCTTTCCACGTAAATTTGCTGCTTGTTCGAAGCCACCAGCAGAGATGATCATCGTAAAGTGCCTTATTCAAGGACACAACAACGTGTTTAGGGTGCGGGTTAAACTCAGATCATGCGATTGCGGTCGTCGTAAAAACGATGCCTTTACCTTTTCGGCCAAGCTACCGACATTCGGCTACGCTGCCGACAAATTGATTATCCGGAATCGTTACATAATTGTACTATAATTTTTTTCTGGTAATTTATTTGTTTAGCGATATTGCTAGTTGTGCAGTGAACTCTTTCCTAAAAACTGTCAGCTTGACAGTGTCAAGTCGCAGCACTGAAATAATTCATCCCTTTCTGCCGTCTATCGAACAATTTTGAGTAAAAAAGTACTAATAAATTGCATTGCAATAACGTCTCGTTAATGGCGACATTTAAACGGGTTTCCGATACTTTAAAATCAGAGGTGGCCAAAGTGCAATTAGAAGTGCAAAGAGCAACTTCCGCAACCTCCGCAATTGCGGAAGTTGCGTTGCGGACTAAGGTCTTTAAAATTTGTTGCGCTTTCAATTTTTTGTGGTTAATTGCGCAATTTTATACGTTGAATTCAATTTTGTTTTGTTTCGATCGTAATATTGATGATTGTCGGCCTTCTTTAGCAAATTATTTACTCTTTTTCTGTCTAAAATCGCTAAATTGCGGTATTTGCATTGTGTAATGAAATTCCAATTGCGGAAGTTAGGTTGCGCTTTAACTTGGTACGAAAATACCGTTCCGCAATTGCGGAATTGCGTTGCGCTTCAACTGAATCAAAAAGTTTATTGCGAAAGTTGCGCTGCGCTTCAGAAATTAAAAAAATTAAATCGCGCATTTTGCCCTGCGCTTTTAGTGGCTGGAAAGATGGTTGCGCTTTGTTGCGTTGCGCTTTTGGTATAATGTTATTTGTGCCCATCTCTGTTTAAAATCAATTTGACCAACTAAACAATTCTCAGACTAGCTCAATTTTAGATAACTCATTAGCTCAATTTTTAGACAATTTTTTTACAAATTGCTGCTTCTAAGCATTATCTTTTAGCAAAAATCGTGTTACCTCTGTTACTCATATTAACTTACCAGTTCCCATATTTTTTTATTCACCCCTATATACTGGCTCATCGTCACAAAAATTTTATTCACCCTGAGTTAACCCGATATCGACCGGGCTATTTTCACACCTTATTTGTACCGGGAGGGGGATTCCCCCCTATCTAAAAACAGCTTGGCAAGTGATGGAAGTAACATTTTTTGCTTGTTGCAGCTATTTTTTGTTAAATTTCTGAAATAAAATATTTTGAGGTTGCTACGTCACGATAACGATGATGACGTCATCAAAACCAGTAAATCCTTATAGCAGCATGCAAATTTTTCTAAATGTTGCTAAATATTACTTTCATTTTGGACTTTAGTTATTTCAAAGACATCTCTGATAAAGTCACCGCAGATGATGACGTCACCTTTAATATATTGCGTTGATTATTGTTTGTAATTTTTCGAGACTGAGATATAGCATCATTCACAAAATTTTAGATAACTGCTATTTTCATTAAATCATTCAACGGCTGGTGACAATGAATATTTTTTTTATGCAAACGCAATTTATTTCGAGAAACAGCAAAAAAAGCAATAGTTTTGAATTATGACGTCATCAATAACGTCATGATGATGCAATGCATTTATCAATAAATAAAATATTTTATTCCAGCTAAAGATAAGCATCGATAATGAAGACACTGAGGTATAAATAAAATAAGTGTGTTGATAAGCATGAATTGTGTGTACAACTTTATCAAATTTCTTAGGTACCTCTCACAAAGGCAAAAATGACGTCATTTCCGGTTATCCGGCTAACCCCAAACTGTCTGAAAATGTGTGTTAATAAATTTGATTCAAAGTCAGGGTGCATCAAAGCAAAATTTTTTTTAGTTTAGAAGTTACATTAAAATAACTAAAAGAGGGACAAAGTTGCCCCCTAATTCCCTTCGGTACAAATAGAGTTAAACCATTCACCCTTTTAAGAAACGCTGCCATAAGCTTTTCTTTCGATATAATACGAAGCATATATAAATAAAAAACACCTCAACATAGGTCGCATATGTCATTAATAGATCGTTGTTTAACCAGATTGATTGTAGGTACGGTACGCTTCAAAAACTGAACTGAAGTACGCGGTACGCTGGTACAGTACGGTTAAAGGTGCGAGGTCCGTAGTACGCAGATTCAAACGTACCGTACCATACTGCCATGCTTGGCTGTAACTGCAATAAAACAATATTTACTTCAGAGATACAAGAGTATGGAAGATAATGCAGCTTCACAAGAAGCTTTATCTACTGAAGTAAACGAAACTACTGCCAACAAAGATCCATTGCCGGAGCGAGAGGCAATTACTGAGTATATCAAGGTAAGTACTGCTTTGCACTGTATTTTAACATAGTAATATTTTAACAACTAGAGCTGCAGTTTTAAACTTTTTTTAAGTCTATTTTTGATGCACTCCCAAGTCTGCAAACAAGTAAAGATTAAAAAAGATGTCTAGATCATCATGCTTTATAGTCACTTTTTTGTCGAAAATTTGTTCAAAAGAAATGTGAAACGTACGCTGGTTGACACTGAAAGAAAATTAGTTTTGAATACTAAATTTACTTGTATAAAGGCAGATTAAGTCATTTATGCACTAAGAATATTTGATTTCCAAACTAGTTTTTTTAATGCACCTTTTGTAAATCATTTTACTCGTTTGTTTAGTGTAAATAACGTTTTTTGTATTAGTAGTTTCGATATGGGTTATTAAGATGATAAGCTGCGGTTCCAGATCATTAGTAAAAACAACAAATACCTGAATCAACATCGTATAATCAATGCAATACTCAAGTATTGGATTTTCTATCAAGTTCTAGGCATAAATCTAAATCAGATTTCATTTCGAAGTATGTTCTATCCGCGCAAATGTTTTCATGAAGTTCTATGTTAGGAGATGACCTAAGTAGGTTGAAAAAATATGAAATACTTGCCGCAAAATTGAGTACCTTTTATAAATTACATTGCATAATGTTGTAGTAATATTAAGTTATTTGCAAAGGCTTTAAAAAATGAAACAGAAAAAACAGTCAAAGAATTTAGTTAATTACTTACAAGGCAATTTCTTTTCTTTATGGAGCTTTTAAAGATGTGTTCGTGGGAAGCTTAAGATCATATTTCAATCTGCACGAATAGGTAATGTGACGGCAGGTTAGATTTCTTTAGAATTTGCCCGCAATAAGTCACTTAATCAGATTTTCTTCTTATTTTTCATCTTCAATAGCTAGCAGCGTGATATCAAAAAGAAAGCTGATTTTTACCAAGAATCACCTACTGTATCTTTCTATCAAAAAATGCTATGCTTACTTACACTTAAGACTTTAATCTCTGGTCTGCCCCCAATATGCTTTAGGTTAATCTTGGTAGCGTCCAATATTTCATGTTTCATTGAAACTAAAAACTTTACAAGTTTTTTGACTAGAAGGTGGCGTAGATTGATATCTATCCTCTTAACGATTAAGACAGCTGGCTTATCCTATTTTAGAAAT
Organism: Trididemnum nubilum; assembly: GCA_963965965.1. Lineage (NCBI taxonomy): Eukaryota > Metazoa > Chordata > Ascidiacea > Aplousobranchia > Didemnidae > Trididemnum > Trididemnum nubilum. Next base: position 30,324,099 of record OZ014475.1, on the reverse strand, counting down.
TTTGCACTCTTTTTGTTGGGCATATTATCTTGCTGAAACTGCTGCTACTGCAGCTTTGCAAGATTTTTTTAAATTACAAAATCACGTAGCCTCAGCGTAATAGCCAATTGCTGCCAACCTATCTACAAAATTCAATTTTTCTCAATCTGTGTAGTATTTGAATGAATAAATAAATGATTGATTGTTTATTGCCAGTTGAAAAAATACAAAAAATTGCAGGAAAAGAGTTATAATTCTGGAAGACTTAAATCAGTAGAGTGAGGGGCTGAGCTTATTGTTGTGCGTGTCCACCATTATCTTCTGCATTAAAGTGATACCAATCACGCATAACACAATCAATCCGAGCCACACGATAAGTTTTAAATGAAACAAAATGACTTAAAAACAATGAGTTTTAAATTTGTCTGTGGCTGAAATGTATCCGTCTTTGTTTGAGCTGAAAGTTTTTTATTCTTTTTTATTTTGTGTTTTATTGCAATGAGTGTTAATATTGTTCTGCTTGAATTGTTATTTGATAATGAGCACAGATCAGTTTCTTATTACATAGCAAATAGTATATTGGTTAATTACCGCCGACAACTAGCAATTATACGGTGTAGTATTTTCACAAGTACGTATTGTTAGTGCATTAAGGATCTCCAACTTTGACTTTAATATTTTAATTTTTTTTTTTTCGTTTTGGTGGTAGAAAACATTTGCAAGCATTTTATGCATTTGCTTATGCCTGAATCATCTTAAGCTGTTTATATCTTCCAGCCTGCTGATATTAGTAAAGCTAAATAATGTGGTTGTAGAATACTATTTGCCTAAGCATTACTTTTTCATCAACTGATTAATGCTCATTGATTTTTTGTTATACAGTATTTCTGAGTTCAGCGATAGTTATTTTATTTACTGAATTTGAGATAATGGAAAAGTATGCACAATTTACCAAAATATTGTTGTTTACATACATGGGCGTCGGCACGGGGGGGAAGGGGCAGGGGAGGGCCATGGTCCCCCCTGGATTTTCACTCACTGTTTCTTTAACCTACCAAATTTCAAAAATTTCTCCATTTTTAGTAGTTAATACTGGCCCTATTCTTATTGGCCCCCCTCCCCTGAAAAATTTTCTGCCGACGCCCTTGTTTACAAAGCCTGTATTCTAAGCAACCGTCTTCTTCAACATATAAATACTAAATAACAATGCTAATACTAAATACAATGAGTACTGAATAGGAAAAAATTTTGCCGATTGAAAAATGCTTTCCAATTTTGTCAGATTGACACACCTTCAAGGCCTGTATGCTCATTGTGCTCTATACAAACTGTTTCCACTAACCATTATACTGTACATGTTTTGTTGAAGTAGCTTACTGTATAATTGTTATTTTCCAAAATACAATATTCTTTCAAGTAAACAATTGATTTGCATGCTTGTATGTCAAATGGCAACAATTGATGGTTTAAAAACAATCTGTTAATAACTATGATTTTGTAACTGTAACAAAACCTGAAAGCCTTTGTTTCCAAATCGAAAAGCTCCATTACTGTGTCAGCGTTGTTGCTATGGCGTTGTTATTGGTGTTGTTTGTCAACAACAAACAGTGAAAAAAGCATTTGCCACAATAAATTTAATACCAACAAGACAATTGGCATAAAACTATTACTCTGCTGACCAAACGTTAAAATTGTACAAAATATAAGTCATGGCAAGGATAATTTGTCTTCTTAATTGCATCCAAGTCCTAGATGCTTCCGTGCTACTTCAGAAATGTTCTCGGTTATGTCATAAGGTGAGATTTTCCACGTGAAGGCATTCTTTTTAATCATTACATGATTTGATCCTGAAAATTTTGTTCAAAATCACCCAAGGCCTTTTTTTTTTTGAACCTCTAATAATTTTTACCCAAATCAGGGTTCTAAGCAACTGAAAACCTTTAATTTGGGTCTTCACGTGATTTGACTCCTGTTTCATCTTAGACGGAATTTTGCTCACCCCAACGCTGGTTATTTGCTTGACGTTTAGAACTTTTTGATGTTTTGTCTGCCCCCGAAAATTCAATTCTTTCAAAAGGAATTGTAAAATTCTTACTGGTACTATTCAAAAATGTATATTTTAGGAAAAGAATACCCTCAAAACTGAATTGAAAGAAAAAGACAAAGAAATTAATCGACTGAAATCAACCGTTTATGATTTGACTAACAAGCTGGAAGAAACTCGAAAACGAGGAAAACATAAAAACAAAGACAGCTCTTCCCCTAAAGTACATAACTTGAATAAGATGATTAAAAGCTTGCAGTATACAGTGTCTCCTCATTTTTTAGTGTACTGCAGTACTCTCAATATAATTGAATTTACAATCTCATGCCATCATAAAAAATGATGATCTAAAAGTTTTTGATTGGAAGACGGTATTGGCTGCTCTATTTGCGGCTTAATGTTTATCCTTAGACTCGCGAACAAATAAAAAATAAGTAAAAAACTAATAAAATTCACAAGTTTCTAAAGAAAACCAACAAATGCTTTTGGGCTTAATAAATTATGTAAATCGTGATGTGTTCATTCAATGTTTTGCTGATTTAATGAATGATAATTTTGTGGAAAATTTTGATAAATTTGATTTTTAAGTCAAGCAATGTGTTTGAACAACTAAAAACTTGGATATTATTGGCTGTAAGAAAATAAGTTTTCAAAACATTTTGTATAGTATGAAAAATTCAATGCACATGTCAATGATTACATTTTATTCATTGCTTTTCTTTGTAGCTTTTCAATGGTAATACAGTAATAATGTTACAGAAACCTGGTCTTTAACCGGTCTCTAAACTCGGCAACCAGTTTGTTCGGACCAAAAGTTTAGAATTTTTATGAAAACAATTTGTAAAAACCTGTTATTTAAGTTTAGAAACCGGTTCGCTCGAACCAGTGATAACTAACTCGGTGGCACCACTAAGCCTTTTAATGCAACTACAGTATATCATTAGTTTCAATTTCCAATATTTCAAACTCAAACTTACAACTATTCAGGATAGTCCTTCTGTGGTGCATATTAATGGAGATCGATTAGGTGGTGTTAGGCCCAGTACTGGTAAGACTCGAACTCCGAGCACAAAGAGAAGAGTAGTAAAGAGAAAAAAAGGAAAACACTCAAAATCAAAGAGCAACGTTACATATGAACCAATCGTGATGCGAGCAGATATGGATAAATATGAGAGTGTGCCTGAAGTCATTTCACATTACGTGGTAAGAATCCTTTTTGCACCCAGACCCAAAAGAATACGTTTCAATGTGATCAACCGTCCAAGTGCTTTTTGAAACTGTTTTTTCAAAGTTTGAGTTTTGTTTATTAGTTACGTGTCAGTTGGATTGAGCGATCACAATTTATCGTAAGCATGGATGAGAAGATAACGGCGTCGTTTATACGACGACTCTGATCGCATGATCTTGGTTCAACCAGCACCCTGGTCACGTTGTAACGTTGTCGGATAAGAAGCTTTACGATAATTATCTCTGCTCGGAGGCTTCGAACAAGCATCAAAATAAAGCTGAAAGTCAATCGGAAAGCTTGGAATACGGTCAACTCCTAAGCGAGAGAGGATTCGTCCAAAATAAAAGTGCCCCCGTCGCTTCCTCGTAAGTGGAGAATAAATATGGATCAATCGCAGTTAATTGGCCGCTACAAGCAAAAAATCAACCTTTTAATCTAGGTTTACTGGATTTAATTTTTCGTTGTTGTTGAACACTTTCCAATTTTTGAATTTTTATAGCAAATTGTCTGTTAAATTCTTATAGGATGTGGCTGAGACTTTTCCAGAAATAAAACTGGCTCTGTTACTGGAAGCAGAAAAGCTTTTTTATGAAAGCGACATCAACAATGACGGGGTAAGTAAACAATGTACCGGCAATACAACCAGCTATAGCAGAGCTGTAAACGGGCCGACTAGTTGAGGCCCGAACCCGAAAATATAAGCCCGAACCCCGGGCCGAACCCGACAACTAATTTGAAGCCCAAATCATGCCCAAAAAAAACGAAAGTTAAGTTAGGTCTGAAAAATTTAGCAATGTTGCCAAATTATTTTGATTATATTTTTGTGCACCTAAGAAAAAAGCACGTCTCAGGCCCGAATTAAGCCCGAAATTTTTGTCAACTTTAGGCCCGAACCCGACCCCAAAAGCCCGGCCCGACTTACAACTCTGATCTATAGCTAACAATAAGCTGGAAAATTTTTTGGAAGTCGAAAATACTAAACGAACTTATATCAGGCAAACACAGTACACTTACAAGATAAAACATATAATGCATACTGTCTTGCAAGATAGCCATAGAGAAAATCGCATATTGATCAAAATCGGATGCATTACTGTTAGTATAATATTCGAGCAGTGATATCAGAAATCCTTAAATGATTTATTTTATTAGTTTATTACTTTTTTAAGTCAAAACAGGAATTTGATTTACAACAATACAACTTTCACGTCAATGGTGTTTATCCTAGGCGTTTGCATCGATGTAATTATTCTAGATTCAGTTGCACTACTAATTAACGTGGAAACATATACGGAGCACTGGCCCTTTGATGAACTCTTGGACATGAAATGTGTCAAGTTTTGCCACATCGCTAAGCCCGCAAAGGCGATATTTGTTTTGCTTCTTTTTCTTCTTTCTTCTTTTTTGTTGCCCGCTTTTCCGTGAGGGTTGCGGGGGCTGCAGCTCAGGATTAAGGCGCCACACTTCACAGTCTTCAATAACTTTTATCATTTAGCTTGGGTGGAAACCCTAGCAATTCCATCCAAGAACCTCAGTGTAATTGGTGTTCAACCGAGCCGCTCAAAATGCAAACACCAAACTCAACAGCATCGAATCATAATCTTTTTGCATTTGCGCTATATGCTATTTTCTTGACAAAAGCTATCGCAATGCATATTGTACGTACATAGACGTTTGTTTTTGTACAAATTGCAAACTATTGAAAATTGCAAAGGTTACGTTTTACAAATGACACAAATTACAAACCCAAAGCGAGAAATGAATTGTAGCATGATGCTGCGAGTTACAAAAATAAGGGTTGAAACTTGCACGATATAATAGCCCCTAAGCTCGATCTACGCTGGGCGTAAAATCATGAGCGTACAAGCTTGTTCGCTGGTACGGCGTACGTCGGCGTGCCGAATTTATACGCTTTTACGTTGATGATTTTACGCTCAGTATAGACCATGCTTTATACAAAATGCCACTTTTTTATCACATTGATGTTGCAGTTGATTGACGAAGACGAAATGGAAAAAATGCTGATGAAGCAAGGCTACTTATATACCAGTGCCGAGCTGAAATCCATAATGAGTGAAATGGATGTCGATAACAATCACTCCATTGAGTTGATGGAATATCTAACAGTAATTAGACCATGTTACATAGTGTTTTGATTGCAGCCAGGTTGATATAAAGCCACCAGTGTTTGAGTTATTAAAGCGGCTGCTACTGAAACGGTAGATTTGAGTTCGATTTCTAGTTGAGTCAAACAAAAAAAGAGAAAACTATAAAAAATTAGCATTTACTGCTTCCCTACTTGACGTTCACCATTTGCAGCAAAAGTACAGTAAACGTTAACCAATCAGTGGTCGAGTGGATAGAGCGTCCGCTACTGAAGCGGTAGGCTCGGGTTCGATTCCCGGTCGGGTCAAACCAAAGACTATAAAAATTGATATTCACAACTTCCCTGCTTGACATTCAGCAATTAAAAGGACCGTGTGAAACTTCCGTCTTGTGTTGTAGACAGGTGGGCAGGTGGCAGCTTTGATTTGAAGACCGATAGGTCCCATGGGCGTCTCCTGGCCAAGGCAACTTGGTGAATAAAATGTAATTACAATTACTGCCTTGTGTGGTAAACAGGTTGCAGCTTGACTCGAAGACCAAAAGGTCCTTCACTGTTTCTTGGCCTTGGAAAATTGTTGATTAAAGATAAACATTACATTTTGCCACTATCAGAAACATCTGTAAACTACATTACAGTTGTTTCAATCTCAATAGTCTTATCTGAATGCTAAGGTCTCAAACAGTAAATGTATAATTCAGGGCTTCAAGTTTTCTTGATGCTTCTGTAAGCTCTTGGCGTTTTTCTTGCTATTGAGAAAAGTTTTCAAGCAAATGTATATCAGTTATTGCATCTTCATATAACTATCCACTCAAGAAACTAAGTTAATTAGTAATCACGTATTAGTGCTGTTTGCAGTATTACGCGTTCGGAATGCGCGCGCGTCTCTGAACTTTGCTTTTTTTTCTTTTTTGACTTTGCATAGTGCCGGCAGTTGATTGAGCGGTAGCACGTTCGTCTCTAGAGCGGGAGGTCTGAAGTTCAAACCTCAGCCTGGTCAAATCGGACTCATAGTGTTGTCAACGGTTCGCCACTGCTGCGACAGTTCTTCAAAAGAAGTTGTGTTGCCTGCAGGCGCAACGACGCGGAGTTGGGCGCCGCAAACTCGTTACACGATTTGCGTAATACAGCGAGTATAATGAAAGATTTGATTGATTTGACTTAGCAGAGTGAAAGATATCACGCGTTTACCGCGCGCGTTAGGCGTAATTCAGTATAATATCAAGTTGATAATATTTTGCAAACTTAAATCTTTATTTTTGCAGGTCCTGAACAAGATTCAACAGCAGAAAAAGGTCAATCTTCCTCAAGAATTAACAAAAAGCAAGCTATGTGTCGTCCAGTAACAACTTTACGAACAAACTGTGATATCTAAACCAACTTAATAATTAATACATAAATGCGCCTACAAACTACATCAAAACTTTTCATACTGGTATTGATTCTGATATGGAAAGCTGGAACACAATGTTGAAAGCTAGGAACGCATTACATTAATTTCATCAAAGTTTTTGGTTTTGATTAAAATCATTTTGTATCAACTGCAAGTTGAGAACATCAGATATATTTTTATTTTGCATTGGCTGGATGGGATCCACACGACTGGGGCAGATTTTTAGGCTGTTGACAACGCTCTGCTAGCCAATATATTAGCTGGTTTCGTCATATCAAGGCATTATACTTTTGTGATTTTTTATTTATTTGCTTTGTAGCCTAGTTTAATGCCCTGACAAAGCCAGCTGGTATGAGCTGTCGAAACGTTGTAATAAGCTCAAAAATCTGTACCAGTGGTGCAAAACCATTTTAAAAAAAATTTGTATGTAATACTCCGTCACTCAGTATTCATTTTGCATTGTGATAAAATATCAAGTGTTAGATCAGTAATGAAATAGGCAAATTCTTTCTAGTACAACAATAAACTAAAAGATAGGCTACAATTCAAACAAATGATTACATTTTCCTTCGTTTTCTACCTTTTTAATCTTTAATATTTTGATTGCCTTATATGATGTGTGTTTCACTCGCAAAAAAATATCATTTTTACAATGACTGTAAGTAGAAATCAGTCGGCTATACTGTATAATCTCTGTGCTACCGTTAATGTGAAACATTTTTTTTTGGAAAGCTCGTGACTGCTAATACTAACAAAAGACGATCGTGTGGCAGCTTAGCTGTTCACTTTATTATTTAATTTTTTCGGTATCATATCAATTTAAAGGTGTTATTTATGGCAAATATTATATTTTTGGATATGAAATATTTTTCAGCACGAGCGCACTGTACTGTTGTTTCTTGTTTGAGTGTTGTATTTATTAAAATAATTTTTTGTTTTGTTACTGAATACTGTGAAATATATTTTTCACTGGAAATAAAGTATTTTAGAAAACACCATTTTTGTACTGTAAGTTGTTGTTTATCTGAAAAATATTGTACTGAAGGCAATGCATTATAGACGGCATATTCATTAAAGAAACAATTCAAAAATGATTGAAAACAAAACAACCATGAAATAATTAATTTTCGTTTTAAACATTTCGAACTAACTTAGTTCATCATCCAACAAATTTCATTTCATTTGAATAACTTTAATGATGATAAGCAAAGTTAGTTCAAAACGTTCAAGATGAAAGTTAATTTTGAAATTGTTTTGCTTTCATCATTGTTTTGTCATTTCCGCAATACCTCAATTACTGTAAAAGCCGAAATCTCCACGTGCGTTAATTTCTATTTTTGGTTCTTTTTGCTGTGAAAGTTAGCACACCTATAGCTGTGTTTGTTCCCGCTAGATGTAAATTTGGAACATTGTTTGGACAACAAGTTGAAGAACTATATGAAATTCCAATCTGAATTTGGAATTTCATTTAGCATATTACAGTTGTCCGAAACATATTCAGTTGCTATGAGCACATAAACTTCACATCTCATTCGTTTGGCGTGAGATGTTCTTAAAACTCATATTTGGGTCGCGCTTAAAAACGTTCGTATTCCCAGGCCGCACCTGCGTTAAACAGGGCAAACCCTGTAATTGCTAGTTCAGCGGCAGGGTTTTACAGAAAATACTGTAATTGATTTATTACTTGTTACGCTTTAGAAAAGAATTTTTTAGAAAAAATCTTTTAGAGGTACTTTTTCACTTGTGGTACATTTTTTAGTTTTACGCTGATTTAATTTAATCCTCGTTGGTGCATTGGAACAAATTGAAGGACAATTAATCTGACAATTAAAGTTATTCTAAGTTTGTACGTTCGGCCCAAAACGCTCCTAAAAAGTTGACAAAGTAATAATTTTCTCTTTATTACAAAAATAAGCAAGTTTTGTTTTTCTCACAATCACAATACATTATCAAAAAAGAAAATGGGAAAGCTATAATATCAATAATAAGATATTATGATCGTCAAATTTTGATTTGATGTAATTGTTTGTGCGTTAAAACCTTTAAGTGTTTTCGAATTTTGAAGGTTATCTAGAAGCAATCAGTACTTTAAACCGAAGAGTATAAGGAAAAAAATGGCATTAAGAAAAATTATTTTGAAATGCAGATGGACCAACTTTTTTGATCAATCAAGAATAATAACAACAGTGTCAACTGGAACAAGCCAATCTATGCTGCAGCATCCTCCTCTCACAACAATACAAAATCAATACCAGCCCCCAATTACTCCCGGATTGTGTAAGGTTTTTGATTGATTAAAAATTAATATACGCTATTTGAAAGTAATCACAGTTTATAAAAGCTTGTTATTATAGCAAATTGCAAAATAAATAATTTTTCATTAAATTCCTTCTTTGAATCATTTTTGATAGTTCAAATTTTAAAATGCTGTTACCAGTATAGTTATAAGTACATAATACCACCACATAAGTCACCACTATAGAATGGCCATCAAATGAGTCTCTGCTTGCAAGTCACCAAGAATTTCGCAAAAATAGCGTGGTCTGAATCTTTCGTTTTCAAGATTATCACAGCGCTGTATTTGGTCAATCAATTTTCCAAACCGGCAACACTTTCTGCGTCTGTGCAAAAAAAGATAAAGTTAGAAACACTTGTTCAGAATCTACTCATTCGTTAACCTTCAAGACTTTGTCGAGTATACAAATAAATAAACAGAGATTTCGCTGCAACCAGATGGCAATTGCTTCAAGCTTTTTCTCTATTTGCGCAGACGCAGACTGATGAACAACATCTTGAAATGAACAATTTTGAAGACATATCAACAACAACTTTTAATCGTTTTCATAGAATAAATGAGATGAAAATGAAGGCAATCCAAAAAAACAAAACTTAGATTTTTCTTGTTGCATTTAGTGGAGACAAGTAAATTTTTTTTTACATTTTAATGCAAAAACCATTGGGTTTTTACAATCTTATGGTTCAAAGTCATGAAAAATTCCTTTAAAACTGAATAATATTGGTTTTGCGTTTGCGTAAGATTGGACAACTTGTAGGTAAGACTAATTTGTTGGAATGTGAGCAAAGAATTTCTTTTACTCCGGAAATTCTCAATCTAACTGACCGCGTCAAAACAGCAATGCTTGCCATGGATCCAGGATCGAGATATGCGGAGTCGGCCTACACAATCAAGTCAGTAACAATATGAATATGGAAGAGACTATTTCACCCGAAGCTTTTATCTGCTTTTTTATTAATTCTCACCCAAATCTAATCCAAACTCAAATCTTTATGCTAAAACTAACCCCAAACCTTAACTCAAATCTAAGTTTAACCCTTAGAAAGTAAATTAAAAAACAAAAAAAAATGAATAAATAAAAATCCTTGAAAAGTAGATCAAAAATTAAACTAAAATCTTTACTTTAAAACTAACCCCAAACCTAATTCAAACCTTAACCCAAATCCCTTAAAAACGTGAATAAAAAATGCGCGATGAATATTTCTCTTTTTTTTTTAGTCTCTTGATGTTAAAAATATTCGGTTATAGTCACTCAGACTCTATAAAAACGTATTGACTTTTTTCGTTTTGAAATTTGAGAGTTTAAAGGATATTTGTAGATATAATTCAAGAATTATAAGTCAGTAGGTAAAATCTTCAAGAAACATCGCATGGGAAATTTACAGCACACAAGACAAGATAAAGAATAAGCTTATTAAAAATTAAAATTCTATATAACAATTACATGCCGTACATAAAACAATTCAACCTTGTTATATTTTAAGTTAAATTTTTGAAGCCTTTGTTATAGTAAGTTGACCGATCAGTAGTCGAGTGGATAGAGAGCGTGCTATTTAAACGGTAGACTTAGATTCCATTCCCGATTGGGTCCAACCCAACCTTATAAAAATTGCTATTCACAGTTTTCCCTACTAGACGTTCAGCAATAAAACAGACAGTGTGAAGCATCCAACAAGTGTGTTGGACTTGTAGGCAAGTGGCAGCTTGACTAGAAGACGGATAGGTCTGTTTGCTGCCACTAGTGTAATAAACTTATGATTGCAATCTCTTGAGTTACGTAAGTTAAGTTAATTTATCAGTAACTTGAGTTATTTAGAGACAGTTTTTATTTGAAAAGTTTTGATCCTCTTTATCAAAACATTTAACTGCCGTAATTCAAGCTATATTTTCCGAGGCTTAATTCCGTAGGCTATCGGTTGCTAAATCTTTAAATTTCATTGGCACCAATTTTTTCAAATATCTTCATTTTCTAATAACTTTTTTGCAGGTTTTTGCGGGATGCTATCTTAAGAATAGCGCATGTTAAATCTGATGAGTATACAGTTATCCCTCTCAATGGAAACGCGGCTCTGGCTACCGAAGCTACCATTCGTACTCTGATGGTCCCCAAAAAAGGAAAGGTAATGGATGATAGAATCAACCATGTAATTTTTGTGTAGTATTGTATATAATTCTGTTACATCTCTATCTTTGATATTATTTTGAGTAAGTTTCAAAAAATTGCCACAGTAGACCTGCGTAAAATATTGTAAATCATAATTCACAAACTCTGTTCAGTTTCTTTTAATTTACACACGGCAAATAGGCTATACTTTAAGTTTAAAAAAGATGTCAGGAACCGGTATAAATTTTTGAAAGAATTATAGAGCAGATATTCGGAAGATTGTGACTCGGGTAGGTTTTCGTGTCAAGCTGTGGCCTGCATTTAAAAAACGTGGACAACGTAAAAATGTGATTGAATTCTTTAAATCCAACAATACTCACAATATCGTATTTTTTACAACAATGTTTTATTTTAAAAGTATAAGAACATGTTTGAATTTTGTTCCAGTTTTAAAATTTTAGTGTTCTTTTTATACTGGTAACAGATAGTTATGGAGACAATACATTGAAAGTACTATATATGTACTCGCACCTGTCAATCATGCTAAGGCAAAGGTAGCAATTCGCAGCATTAGTTTTGATGCTACAAAAGTATGAAAGCGAAGAGTTAAATTATTAGCTCGCCATATTGATCAGTTTTGATTATAATACTATTTTACTCAATTATCGAGCGGTAACGAGTTCGTCTCTGAAGCGGGAGGTCTGAGGTTTAAATTCCGAGCTGGTCAAATCAGACACAGTGTTGCCAACGCCTCGCCAGCGATGCGACAAATGTTTGATAGGAGCTATGCTTCCTGCAAGGCGCAATGATGCGAAGATGGGCATCGCATAAAATTTAACCTCGTTTTACATATGTATGGTATGTTGAGGTATAGATTTGTCAAAATATGCGTTTATAGTTCGAATAAATACGACAGCAATTTTTCAGCTTTTGGTCATTCAAAATGGTGTTCAAACTCAAAGAATCATTGAAATGTGCAAATCTTGTGGAATCGGAGTTGTGTCTGCACCAAGAAGCATGAAGAAATTGCAAGAAAATCTGCTCAATAGTGAGGATATCAGCGGAGTTGTAACAGTGCACTGCGATCCGTATTCCGGATTCGTGAATCCGATCGATATGATCGGTGAAGCTGTGAAAAGTGCACAACCAAGTGGGTAAATCAAGCCTGTTTGAAAATGGCATTGCCCTTCTATTTTTGTGTGTGGATTTGTTCTTTAGACTACCTCAGAACAGAGTTGTAAGTCCGGCCGGGTTTTCGGGTCGGGGTCGGGTTTGGGTCGGGTTTGTGTCGGGTTCGGGCCGGGTTTGGCCCTAAACTTGACAAAAATTTTGGGCTTAATTCAGGCCTGAGAAGTGCTTTTTGTCATAAGGGCACAAAAATATAAACAAACGAACTTGAAAACATTGCTAAAATTTTCAGACCTAACTTAACGTTCATTTTTTTTCGGGCATAATTTGGGCTTCAAATTAGTTTTCGGGTATGGGCTTATATTTTCGGGTTCGGGCCGGGGTTTGGGCCTGAACTAGTCAGCCAGTTTACAACTCTGCCTCAAAATCGCAAAATGATATCTAGGCTGTGCTTGGATGGTGCTTGCATTTTTGATATTAGACTATTACTTATGAAATTAGAGAGAAAAAATTACGATAGTAAAATATGTGGCTTGTAATATATTTTGCACCACATGGCACGTTCTCAATTAATGTTGCCATTCTCTTCAAACTTTCAAAAACAGGCCGCTAGCCCTGCCAAGTGATAAGAGAAAAGTTCTTGAAAATAAATTGAAAAATAAGTGAACTACACTATGTTATTTCTTTAAAAAACTTTACTCCTTAACATGGCCAACCCAATAAAGAGCGAAAACCTTAGTTTTTGTAAGTTTATTCAAATGCAGTTAATTTTTTATTATTATTTCGGGGGGCTACTTAATTGACTCAACGGCCGATAAGATCCTTTTTGGAACTTTTACGAATGTCAATTTTTTATCCTTTTCGTTTGTATGAGTAGAGTAGGTGTGAGTGGAAACAAATTAACTCCTCTTCATCTCGTAATAATTACGAAAGTTATTCTTGTAAAGGTCTAATCAGTAAGTTAATTCGTATACAATATATTACTGGTCTGAGACTTAATTAGTATTTACCCACTGGTTTGCAAGGTCACTGTAGTCTATAATAAGACTTCAGAGTCCTATAATTTATTGTTTGCTTTTAGATTATCCTTTGAGGCGCCCTTGTCGTTAAAAGAGGCTGTAAGGCTTTCCTATCTCCAAATTAAATTATTCTACTTCAGATTTTCCTTTAAGTACTTTTTGCGTTACTTACGTGATTGAACAATTAGGCTACCAATTACCAAAATTATTCTATACAGAAGCATTTTTTATCGTGGAAGCAACAATGAGTTTTGGGGGAATGCCAATTAATATGAAACACGTCGACTTTTTGATCAGCAATTCTGGAAAGAGTCTGGAAGGAGCACCTGGAATTGCATTTGTGATCGCAAGCAGAAAACTAATGGATGCGTAAGTGCTGTGCACTGCAGTCAATTTCAGTTTTACACTACTGTCAATATTCAGGGCCCCGCAAATGTCTTCAGGGCCCAGGACAAGTAAGTCTGCAGCGGCATTGCTATTCTATCGAAATGTGGGCCAGAAAATATGAGTAAAAAACAAAAAATACCCTCCTTCCTCCAGCTCATGATCCGAAACCCGAGACTCAGAGCAGTGTTCATTTTTTCACCAGGTTCTGTTATTAATTTTTTACAGTATATTGTTATCTCTCCTCCTTGGAAACGTATTTTTATATAGCACTGAGTTGTAAGTCGGCCCGAGCTTTTCGGGTCGGGTTCGGGCCGGGTTTGGGCGTAAAGTTGACAAAATTTCGAACTTCATTCGGGCCTGAGACGTGCTTTTTGTTTTAGGTGCACAAAAATATTATCAAAAGAACTTAGCAACATTTTTTAATTTTTTAGACCTAACTTAACTTTCATTTTTTTTGGGGGGCATGATTTGGGCTTCAAATTAGTCTTCAGGTTCGGGCCAGGTTCGGATTTATATTTTCTGGTTCGGACCTGAACTTATCGGCTCGTTTACAACTCTGATATAGCATGAGTACTTTTCAGCTTTTTATCACAGCTTGCTATAAATAAAGTTGGTAAGGACACATTTAGCTTCCGCCAAACTTGCAAAATAATAAACGTTATCGAGTAAATTAAGTAGGGAGGAAAATTACGGAAATGTAAACTCAAATTGTCTTGAATTTTATTTTTAAGGGCCACGCGTATGCTTCTTTGTTGTTAATTGGAATTTTGTTGGGGTTAAGACCAGCACTGTTTATTTGTTCCTTTTTTTTAATTTTTTTTTTTAGGTGCAAAAAAGCTTGGACAAGATTAAGTAATGTTGTAAAGCTCGATTGAAATATTTCGAAATCTTTCAAATGCTTTATTTGACCTCAAATAGCGTATGCAAAGTGGCTTAAAATGTTTTAACATTTTAGTCATACTTACCATGGCGATAGTTTGGTGATGGATCTGACAGCTCAGTACTCCGAGCTGGAACGAACTGGACGGTTCCGATTCACTCCACCAAGCCATATCATTAATGCCTTCAAGGAGGCCCTTCTTGCTTTACCAGATGAAGGCGGAGTTAAAGGGAGAGCTTGCAGGTATACCGTTAAAAATCGCGATTAAAGTTGTACTATGAATAAAGTTTTTCTGCAATGATCAATTATTGCATTTAGAGTAGGTAATTAAAACTTCTCACTAATGATCAAACTGTCCAGAAAAGTCTTAATTGCTTCTTCACCAACTTTGAGCTTTTTCTTTGTGATAATTTTAAGGTGGTGTCCATGAAATCAGATGAAACATTCGTATCCTCAAAATTGTCATCTGGTTCTTTTTTGGTCTGGGTTCGATTCTTTGTGTTCTCCTATCAATAGTTAGACCAAATCAGCAAATTGTTTCTTATATTATGTCGAAACATGTTTTGACACTAAAAATGTTATGCTACCTTGTAACTAATGGCAATTTGCAAAAACTAAATAAATATAATATTGTAACACAGTACACGTTGCAATAAAAATTAAAAATTAAAAATTTTTAAACCCTACAAACTGTTTAAATCACCCGTAACCGGGATCATCAGGTGTGTCATATTAAACAGTTTGTAGGGTTTCGATTTTATAATTATTTTGTGTGATGTGTCCTGCGCTGTGATAACCGTTTCGACCAACACTGTCGAGTACTTTTTTGAATAAGTTGAGTCTCTTTTCATACCAAACCAAATCTTTCATCATACTTGCTGTATTACGCTGAAACGTGCAACGAGTTGACTGGCCCATCTCCGCCTCATCGCGCGTGCAGGCAACACAGCTCCTTTCGAAGAAATGTCTTAGCGGTGGCAAGTTGTTGGCACTAGAGAGACGAACCAGAGACGATCGCGTAGCCACTCGACCAACCATTAGAATCTTCTTTTCATTGCAAATAATTATGCTATTGTTTAAAACATTACAAAAACCGTCCTATTTTTTATAGCAAGCTATTAGCTGTAACAACGTAGCACTCTTTGCAGATATCGCGAGAATAACGAAATTTTGAAAAGTGGAATGGCAGAGATGGGATTTCAGCAGCTCTATAAAGATATAGAAAATCCTTTTGGCTATCTAACGACTTCGTTTCTGTATCCTAAAAATCCTCTGTTTGTTTTTGATGAGTTTCAAAGTAGATTGAGCGACTATGGTAAGATTTTTCTCTTCGCAAAACAAATGACTGTTGTTCAAGGGATTTAAAAAAGCATTATTTGGGACTCCGCGAAACAGGCCAGCATCATCCGCATTTAAAATCGGCTCAACGAAAAAAGAAAAAATTTTAGTACAAAATGAGGTCAAATCAAAGTTTTATGCGTATTATTTTTTGAGGCGCTTGGCTTTGTACGTAACCACAATTTTAAAGAATGAAAACCGGAAAAAGTATCTCAAATTTAATCGGTTCTTTGTAATTCCCAAAACTACTAAAGAATATTTGCGGTTTCTGAGCACACCACTTAGCAACTCTTTCTTTTGGCGTTACCCCTTTCCATCATTAGAACTCGTTTTTTGTTTTGATTTTGATTATTTGCATCAAGCCATAAACCGTCAGACATAGATACCGAATTAAAAGCTCAAGCAGAGCAAAACAAAATGTATTTATAACGTGATAAACTACGTCAGAAAATCCTAGCTGACTGTCTGTAATATTTATTAATGTTGGGTTGTGTTGCAAACTATTGGTAATACCGATATAACAGCGTCATCAGAGTACTCTTTATTAGGGGTTGGTAAACTCTTTTCCTTTTTTGTTGCTTTATTTTTTTCTGCTTTTCCTTTTGTTATGTGTAGAAGTGCTTAAGCGTGACGGAGCAGTCATGTGATCAAGTTTACCACTAAAACTACTGAAAATCCTAGTTTTAATTTTGACGTTGTTTTGACGTCGTCCAAGAGTGCGAATGCGTGATATCCAGAGTTTACTAACTCCTTGTAAAGAACTCTGGTGCCGTTCAATCAAATATACAATGTGCCTTAGAACTAGTGTAAAATATGTATTTGAAAATATCACAAATTTTAGGTTATTTGTTATGTGGTTGTGACTACACGCCGAAGAACACCTTCTGCATTGCTAATATTGGAAATTTGAATCAAACTGACATGACAAAACTGTTGCAAGCAATTAGGCAAGTAGCAACAGATATGAGAATGGCCGTACCAATCCAAAACGCCTACTTTTGATTTTTGTACCTCATCAAAATGTACAACAAAGTTTCGAAATGTTTTGTATGTGAAAAAATTCTCGCGATGTTGTTAATTCGCTTGTTTTCTCTACAGTGGAAAGGGAAGTAAGAGCAAAAAGTAATGAGGAATGCCATTGTTACGCATAAAATTGTTGTTCTTTCACAATAAAATTTTTGTTCACTTTGGGGCCAGATTCGTGATTAACAAACATGGGCGTCGGCAAGGGGGGGTCCTGCCCCCCCCCCTGGATTTTTACACACTCTCTCTTAAACCTCCCAAATTTCAAAAATTCTTCCATTTTTAGTAGTTAATACTTACTCTATTCTTCTTGGCCCCCCTCCCCCCTTACAAATTTTCTGCCGACACCTTTGTTAACAAAGCAGGTATTTTGCGACAAATTGACTTTTTCCACATTGGCCAGTTACTTGTTTTCTATAGCAATTCAAAACTTTTAATTTAATTGAACTCTATCAGTTCTAAAAGATGGCATTGTCGGCCTTAACAAAACACATTCGACGTGTATATAGACATAATGTTAATGTTTTTAGAAGAATCAAACCCAGAAGGTGTTCCCATGCTTTTTGGTTTAGAAGTTTGATAGGGAGTATTTTTGCCTAACTCCAACTCACGTGGAAAATGCGTTGGTCAAATAGTCCGTGTAAATTAGGATTAAATTTGGACGAAATATGACAAGACCCCTTTAAATTGGCGACGAATCAGCTCAGTCTAGTCTATGAAAAAAAAACGATTACTCTTTCAAAGAGCAGTAGAAAAAAATTTCAGATTGCAGAATCTTGCCCATATCTTAGTTAATTTGGTTTCATTGTATATTACGCACCGGCCGTTGGTCGAGCGGTACCGTAACGTGTTCGTTTGTGAAGCGGGAAGTCTGACGTTTAAATTTCGGGCCAGTCAAATCGAACACATTGTTGCCAACAGCTCACCACCACTGTGACATTTTTTCGAAAAGAGATGTTTTGCAAATCTATTCAAAACGCGTTCGTCTCTGGAGCGGGAGGTCTGAGGTTCAAATCTCGGCCCGGGCAAATGGAACATAGTGTTGCCGACGGCTCGCCACAGCTGCGACATTTTTTCGAAAGGAACTGGGTTGCCAGGGCGCAATAACGCGAAGATGGGTCCCACAAACTCGTTACACGCTTCGGCGTAATACAGCGAATATAATGAAAGATTTGATTTGATGTTTTGCTTGCAGGCACAATGACGAGAAAATGGGCCACGTCAACTTCTTACACGCTTCGGCGTAATTATACAGTGTACAATAGGGCTTGCGACCCGGGATCCCGGTTTCGGGAATTCCCGGGATTTATTAACTTTTTTGATTTCCTATTTCAGGTTTTTGAATTAAAAATTCCCGGTTTTGTCAGCCAGTATCCTTATAGAATTCGAGTGAAAAACAAGTTGCAATTATTTTTGTATAGCATTAAAATTGATCGCTTTCATTCGCAGGGTGGCGAAACGATACTCTTTCTCTTTGTAACAATTTTTAAACTGCTAGGCGTTGATTGCTGGGGTAACTAGTTAGAGCCAGTTTTTTTATACACATTACCCAATCAAAAGCAGGTAGCTGAAGATTTGTGTCAGCATTATTTAGTAATGGAACACATAAATCAGTCTAAAATTTGGAAACATTTTGATCGGGGTGATGGTAATGATAGTGTTACTTGCACTCATTGCTCAAAAACAATTTCGTGTAAAGGTAGTTTGACAAGTAGCCTTTTTCGACACTTGAAAATCAAGCACAAACTCAGCTTAAAACGCAAAGAAGATCAACCTTGTTCTTCCAAGAAAGCAAAAATTAAGCAGAAATTGATTACGTCGTTTTTGGAAGGTAAAAAGGAAAGTTTGCGAAGTGTTGTCTCTCAACTTGCAGCCTGAGATGATTTTTTTATCAATGCTATTAGGCAAGAGTAAGCTCAATCGTGAGTCTATTTGTGCCAAACTTGATACATTGTTGTTTGTACGTTTGTTGTTTATTGTTTTCTCGTATAGCAATTCATATCGGGTAATCCCGGTTTTTTCGCGGGATCCCGGGATGAGGTAAAACATTTCCCGATTTTCCAGATTTCTTTCAAAACCGGGAAATTGGAAACCCTAGTGTACGGTAAAATGAAAGATTTAAGTTCATATATACCGGTACTGTAACCACACAATAAAGGAGATCAAAAATTGTTGTAATCAAATAATTATGACTTCCTTCAGGTAAATCCTGACAAACGCTTGTTCCAATATCCTTTTGCAAAGAACGGTTTTGGGCCCTAAAAACGGTGATCAAATCGTGTTCTGTAAAGCTCCATGCATTCGCAAAATTCATTACTACTGAAAAAGATCGTTAAACTTCATTATATTCTACAAAAATATTGTTCTTTTGTTAAATCATAAATATAACTCAAATTGTTTCCAAGTATTAATATTTTTAACTTAAACTGATACTTATTCCAAAATGAAATAAAAAATTGAGTGCCCACCAACAATAGGCCTATCGGTGGTAAATTTTTTCAAGTTGTAGGCTATGTTAGGAGTAGTAGGATAAGTATGGTAATGCAGCGAGCTTAAATATTAAAAAATCACAAAAAAAAATATAAAAATGGCTTTAAAAAGAATATTGGAAAAGGTTCCGACTCAAAATCCAGTTCATCTACTAAGATGCTTTTTCTCGGAAGCTTCGACTGCAGGAAGTAACTTGAAAGAAGTCAACAGTACTCCCACAGGTTTAGCAGAAAGTAATTGCTTATTTACATAGATGGGCAAGTTAATGCAAAACGTTAGCTTTGTTAACCACTAGTCCGTTAACAAACTTCACACCTCCGTTAACGTTAATCCGTTATTTTCAGCTTTAATTAACGGAAGTTAATAAAGTCCGTTAGTCCGTTAACATTTTGCGTGTAATTTACATTTCTTTTTATTCACTCGCTTCTAGAACACGTATTGACGCTGTTGAGCTGATTGTTAGGAAATATTTATTGCTATGGTGGTCTTTTTGTGTTTTGAAATGTACATTTTACAGTCTAACCTAATTTCAAGATAAAAACAAGTTCAAATGCACTACGAAGCTGCAAGATATTAACGATAAAATTCTTAACGGAAGTTTAAAGAACTTAACGGAAGTTACTTTAGTCCGTTAACAGCACTTAACGGAAGTTAATTTAGTCCGTTAACATGAAAAAACTTTTCAACGGATTAACGAGTTAAAGAAAAAGTTAGCTTGGTTATTAACGGATTAACGATTAACGGACTTGTGCCCATCTATGCTTATTTACCCTAAGTTAAAGTTGAAAGTAACATAATTATTCGGAAGTGACTATTTCACCAGAAAATTTTATGCTAAAAAGATAAAACGAAAATGATGAACAATCATACGTGGATTTTTCCTTTGCTTTTTCATGGGTTAGGATCGCGGTTTGAGTTAGGTTTGATTTAGGATGAAATTTGGGGTTAGCTTTAAGGTAAAGGTTTGAATTTGAGTTAGATTTGGGTCAGAATCAATAAAAAACCTACTTAGACGAAAATTTCGATTGTATAAAAAAAGCCTTCTTAGTTATTTTGCATACGCCCAAAGAAGAGAATATTTCACCAAAATTTTTATCTAGTTTTTTATTAAATCTAACACATTACTGTAATTCTGACCTAAAACCAAATACTTGCTCTAAAACAAACCCCAAATCTACCCTAACGCAAAACCTCACTTAAATTCCATAATTTTAACCCTTAATGTATCGTAAATGAAAAATGCGGGGATGAATAGTTTTCTTTTTCGTTTGATTCTATTTAAGTTAAATTTTTTGGTGAAATAATCACTACCTTTATTTATTATGAATTTGGCGATTTTGCTTGAGCGCCAAACTCATCCTTCCGTAACTTATTCTACTATGCATGTCAAACCCAAAGAGAAGCTTTTATCTTTTATCGAAAGAAGAGTATGATGAAAACAAGGTGACGTATCTGGAAAACTAAAATTAATTCCTAGAAAAGCATTCTTTTGTTTCTTCCTTTATTCTTTTTTTAGTCATGCGTGACGAGTGTAGAGTTGTAAGTCGGGCCGGGCTTTTTGGGTCGGGGTCGGGTTTGGGCCTGAAGTTGACAAAAAATTCGGGCTTAATTCGGGCCTGAGACGTACTTTTCGTCTTAGACGCACAAAAATAAATTCAAAGTAACTTGGCAACGTTGCTAAATTTTTTAGACCTAACTTAACTTTCGGGTTTTTTTGGAGATGATTTGGGCTTCAAATTAGTTTTCGGGTTCGGCCGGATTTGGGCTTATATTTTCGGGTTCGGGCCGGGTTTGGGCCTGAACATAGGCGTAGCCAGGGGGGGACCCAGGGGGCCCGGGCCCCCCCCAATCAAAATACCACTAACGACAAAAAGTTATGACAACATAGCCTGGCGATGTTTAGTTGCAGTTTTTTTTCAGTAATTACGCACATAACAGTAATTAACAATAATATTAATGACAACAAGTGAGTCCCGGGGCCCCCAACTAACAACCAGGGGGCCCTTACTAACAACTAGGGGGCCCTGGAATCCTTAACCGACAACCAGGGGGTCCGGGACCCCTAACTGAAAACCAGGGGGCCCATAACTGACGACCAGGGGCCCCAGGGCCCCTAACTAACAACCAAGGGACCCTAACCAACAACCAGGGGGCCCCTTAACTGACAACCAGGGGGGCCCAGGCCCCTAACCGACAACCAGGGGGCCCCAGGGCTCCTAACCAACAACCAGGGGGCCCCGGAGTGCCTAACTGACGACCAGGGGGCCCCTAACTCACAACCAGGGAGCCCCAGGGCCCTAACTAACAACCAGGGGACCCCTAACCAACAACCAGGAGGCCAGGAGCCCCCTAACCGACAACGAGGGGCCCCGGGGCCCCTAATTGACGACCATGGGGCCCCAGGGCCCCTGACCAACAACCAAGGGGTCCTGGAGTCCCTAACTGACGACCAGGGGGCCCCGGGGCCCCTAACTCACGACCAGGGAGCCCCGGGGCCCCTAATTACCAACCAGGGGGCCTGGGCTCCTAATCGACAAGCAAGGGGCTACGGGGCCTCTACTGTAACTGGCAACCAGGGAGCCCAAGGGCCCCTGACTGATGACCAAGGTTCCCGAGCCAGGGGCCCCTTAATGCAAATTTTTAACAATTTATATGCAAAACCTGTGAGAAATCTAAGAGTTTTGACCTAAAAGTTGCCATCCCAGGCCCTCGTTTAACGTTATTATAAACTTAATTATTTACTGCTAAAGTATTGCAGGAGGCAATGTTCGTTACTTCCCCCTATAGACCAAATCACTTACAATTAAAATTTTACACCACAATGCAAGATTCTAAGCGTGTTTTGGGATTTAATTGCAAAAAGAGGATTGAACAACTAAATTTTTTCGATTGGCTTTGAAATGTTAAAAATCTAGTTCTTTGAAATGGCTCTGAACTCGTGCGAAATGTGATCCAATGGAATTTAAATAGTTTTTTTTCCCAAAAACTTACAAAAATCGCCCAGCGGCTGGGGGCTTTGCCCCCAGACCCCCGTCTCTGATACATTTGAGTACACTAGCTTACTCAACACGTCTTCCAAGTTAGACTTTTACACTTTTCAACAATTAGTTTTCGCCCTCTCCCTTTATCAAAATCCTGGCAAAGTGCCATCAGGCTACGGCTTCAGATCTTCCATTCTACGATATCTTTGCCCCACAAAAAATTACTTTTTCGAAAATTTCTGATGACGTCATTGCGTGTGATTTGTGGTTTGGCCCCCCCCCCCAATCAAAAATCCTGGCTACGCCTATGGGCCAGAACTAGTCGACCCGTTTACAATTCTGGACGAGTGAAGTTTCTGCACTGAAAATTAAAATCTTCTTGGCTTTGCATTATCATTCCTGCCGAAAAGTTCATTTGTTTATTCATGCGTGTGAATCAGACAATTTGCACCTGTCTCACCTATTACTCTAACCGAACCAACTCGAAAAGCCTTTTTTGGGCTCTAAGTACGAATTTTGTATACTTTTGCTAGAATTTCTGTTTGCTGATATACTGCTTGGTCCCAGTGGTGCTATTCAACGGATTTACACCAGTTCCTAAATTTAGAGAACCGGTTGTAAAAATTGCTTGCATAAATATCCTGCCCTTTTGGCCGGAATAAACCGGTTGTTAATTTTAAAGAACCAAATATAGATCAGGTTTCTGCAAAATTTGAATAAAAACCAGTCTTTGGCATAGTACTGTTTAGAAAAGCACCACCGTTATGTAAGCCCTAAAAGGAAATAAACGTAAAGTGCCTTTGCCAATAATACAACGACGTATTGCCAGTTCGGGAATCGAACCAGGACTCAGGAACATTTTGATCACTAAACTGACCTATAGCAGGAACCTTTCGATCACTGCCAGCTGAGTTATCCTCGCCTTGACGTGGAGTTGAACAACCTCTATAATGAAAGCGAGTTTTTTTGATTCCATATTAATACGATGCCTCTGGCGATCATCAAGTTAGGGTAAAAACTCATTCCATCCGACACTGAGTTGGGATAAAACAACAAAGTGGTTGTTTTGATTGCTTCGTTTTAAAATCAATTATTTATTTTCTAGAGAAGCCGTCGGAAACTCAAGTTATTACGGAGAAGCCAATATCTATGTATCAATCGCAAAGTTTGCCGTTGTCAGTCAAAAACTTAAATGCACTCTCTAACAGAGCAGGTGAAATTTCACAATGTATTCTTGCTTTTTTATAGTTTGTTTGTCTTTTGGTCACTTTTTTGACAAACATTTACTATAAGCAACTAAGGGATCACGTCTTTTCGGCGCTACCATTTCGGCGCAACCATTTCGGCGCCACCTATTTCGTTGCCGTACGTTTTCTGCACAAATCGTTTCGGCGCCAATTCGGTGCTCTTTGACAGTTCACTTATTTAGGGTTTGGGCTTTGGGTTAGTGTTAGTAAAAAGCACAGAATATTGGCGCAGAAAAGGGCCGCGCCGAAAAGTCGTGGACCCAGCAACTAAAGCGGAAAAATAGGAAGCTCAATCAAGCAAATTTATGAAGCTTGAGTGCTACGCAAATGGTCTCCGACTTTAATTAAATATGGAAAATCCATTTGGAAACTCTGCAGCAGGCAGAATGTTATTACTCATTTGTCTAAAAATTACTATACCACTGGAATTACGTGACAGTGATAACTCATGAAGCCCCCCACCCCTTTCATACTCATGTGCTTATTCGGGATGATAACTGGTGTAAAATGCTGTATTGCAGTTTTAAATTTTGACAGAAATTATCCTAAAAAAATAGTAAAAGAACAGCTCCTGTTGTTAATCACAATAATAAACTATTTACAGACATTTGATCATAGTTTTTGGGTCAAGTGCACTTTTCAATGATACTAGGATTCACTCATGTGTATAAACCATGCTCTTTGCGACTGTCGAAAAAATATCAGACCGAAAACGTGCTTTATTTGGGTTGTGTTTGCAAGCTTTTTGTCATGCTGCACCATTGTAATAAGAAGAATGTTTGGCCGCAATGG
The DNA here is from genome assembly GCA_963965965.1 of Trididemnum nubilum. Taxonomy (NCBI): domain Eukaryota; kingdom Metazoa; phylum Chordata; class Ascidiacea; order Aplousobranchia; family Didemnidae; genus Trididemnum; species Trididemnum nubilum. Next base: position 30,299,666 of record OZ014475.1, on the reverse strand, counting down.
GAAATGCACAAAAGGCGACTGTCTTGAGGACACAACAACACGGACATTATTACCACGTCAGAAAGAGAGCCTGGAGCCAGTGAAATTCGATCACTAATCCGACACTTAACGACTAAGCTACGCCGCTGACGATAACATAAAAAGGAAGGCTTTGTTTCACCGAAAATTTTTATCTTGTAAATTCTGACTCAAATCTCATAACTCAAATCGTTACCCGGAAACTAACCCCAAATCCAACCTTAACTTAGATCTTAAACTTGACCCTTAAAAAAGCACTTAAATAATGCGTGGTTGAATATTTCTCCTTTTTGTTTCGCTTTCTGTAACTTAAAATATTCGATGAAATAATCCCTCTCTAATAATAATGAAATGAATTGCGAAGCTGGATGCAATTTAGAGTCCACTTTACAACTTTCAACGGGAATATCTTTTCGGAGAAAGCTGTTCACTCCAGGTCCGATGATGGTGAGCGACCGCGTCAAAACGGCAATGATGGTTGACTTTGAAGCCACACATGCGGATTTCACATATGTAATTAAGTAAGTCAAATCAAACGAAATCTTTAATTATTTGCTGAATTATACGCCGAAGCATGTAACGAGTTACCGAGGCCCATCTCCGCGTTACTGCTCCTGCAGGCAGCGCAGCTTTTTTTGAAGAAATGTTGCAGTAGCGATGGCGAACCGTTGGCAACACTGTGTCCAATTTGACCGGCTGAGATTTGAACCTCAGACCTCCCGCTCCAAAGACGAATACATTACCTTTCGATCAACTGCCGGTTCGGTAAAGTAAGTGATAATTAAAATTACAGAACTATATATCGGTTTTCTGCGCTATCTTCAGTTGAAATGGCCTCAGTGATGATCAAAAATCAGTGCAAATTACTATATTGTATGCAGTTAAATTTGGCCCAAAAAACAGTTAACCAAGGCAAAAAAGTCCGAAAGTTAAGTTATGCCTGAAAAATGTGTGCGGTTTTTGCTCGTGTGCGGTTAAAATAGCGCCACTTGCTGCTGAACAATAGTGACGCAATAATGATAATTGTGTAATAATAACAATCGTGTGATGCTTAAACTAAATCGCCATTCAGTGTTGCGAAGTTAGTTTAATTTAAATTTTTTTATTGCACCTAAAAGGCTAAAATACTAGCTAGATAAGTACGCACATCAAGCCCGAATTATGACAGACATTTTATCAATCTGAAGCCCGAACCCGGCCCGAACCCGGCCCGAACCCGGCCCGAACCCGATCCGAAAACCCCGGCCCGATTTACAACTCTGACAAAAATCTTAATTTAAACTTTTTTTTCATAATCATTTTCATCACCTAGGTTGCATGTGTAATTGTGCATACTTTTCAAAGGATTGTTTTCCTCGGAAATTTAGTGGGATTGGTTCCCCTATCAAGTGGCGTAGGCAAGAGTTTCAAAAGGGGTCTCAGCTACAGGAAGCCAAAAAATTTCTGAGTACTTCGGTTCCAACCGCCGAAAGCTTGCACATAAAATTTTTTACATCTTTTTTCACAAAAATAACCCAATTTTATTTACCAATAAACCTTGTAACAGACTGTAATGATTATAGTGACTATTGTGCTCCCATTTTTAGATGGCATCAGCAAAAAAATTAAAATATTTGTATTTTCTTTTTGTAAATAATTTAATTTAATTTTGAATTAAATTAATTAGATATTTATTTACATTATTCACAGTTTGTCGTTGTTGACATTCTTTTCTTTTTTCTTTTTTTTTTTGTTTATTTTGGTAGGTACGTTCGCAACGCCTTACTTCATATAGCTAAAGCTGATCCTGCTGTATTCAGTGCGATTCTATTGAATGGAAGTGGAACTTTTGCTATTGAAGCTACCTTAAAGACTCTGTTTCAAGGCAAAGACAAAGAGGTTTTACTATCATTATTGTTTTGCAGAGTACAGTACAATAGTTTAAACGAGCATAACTTGAAATGTTTGCTTTTAGCGACAAATGCACTAACTTGGATTACCTTCCGTAAAAAGGCAAAAAGTTGAAAGAAAATATTGCAAAAATAGTTAGTCGAATTTTATAAGAATTGTAAAGTAATTCAAATCAATAGTAACCTCTTTGAACTTTCAAATTCAATCTATCTTATGCAAATATGTTCAACAGTGTGGAGTGTGGAGGAAAACAACAAACTGATATTCCTCGAATTTTTTTAAACTTTGTTGTTACATTCCGAAATTAGTTGAGGAGATGCGGAAAATTATTGACTTTTTACTCTCTCAGTGGCCTATACTAACAGTCTTTTTTTAGTCAGTATACGTAATGGAGTTATGTTGATCGAGAGGAAACTGATGAAATGTTATGTTACTTCATTTTACGCGTACTCGTAGCCCAATTAGGAGGCAACATGTTTAATTTGTTTTGTAAATTTTTACTACTAAAGGTGCGTTTAGACTGGACGCGAAGCAACGCGAAGCGAAGGTTGGCGACCTTCGCCAACCTTCACGAGTGGTTGCTAATCTTCGCGACAGGTCGCTTCATATGCTATTTTAATAACTTACTTTTAAAATGTATTCAATGAGCAGAAAGCGTTGTGTGCTTTATTATTGAAGCGCGATTATAGTAATCACAGTTTCTGTTTCGTCATAGCGCGCTGGAATCAAAACGAAGATTGAGTTTGTATTATGTTGTCACGCAATAACCGTGAAGAAGAGTCAAGACTAATAGCCTAGGTTACAAAACAATCTTAAGAAAAAAGTTTGTAAAGTATAAGGGAAAAACGAAGTACAGTAGATTGAATTTGGAAATGAAAAGACAAGTCATTTCTTCAAAAACGTAGTAGTACTTAGCCTATTTATTAGCTATCAATGCTTTGTTTAGATCCTTCCACTGAAAACTTGCTATAATCTGTTTTGACGATGACAGTTCTGGGTTTTAATGCAGAAACGCAAAAAGCTGGAAGCAGATGTCAAAAGTTTTCTTTAGGTGTTTACTCAGTTAACAAATCCTTGAACGCTTTCACCATTCATGTCTCATTATGGTACTGGTAGATCTATCTTGTAGAGTGTAGACCAATAGGCTAGTCTACAGTTACATGTAAAGCGTAAACTATGCGATGTAGTTTTTTTGATGTGATTTTTCTTTTTCAGGCAATCATGTTATTATACCTTAGTAAGCTTAAACAGTTGTTTTTGTTTGCTATTTAGTGCTGTTTATGAAGACTCCCAATGTTAACTTTATGAGTGAATCTGAAAGCTGGAATTGTCATCAGTTATGTAGTGGATTTTTTGCTTAGTGTGCAATGAATTGCTGTGTTGATTTGCTGGAGAAAGCAAAAAAACATTGCAGTTTTTGCATGATTTGGCACTATCATCGAAGGACAAGAATTTAGCGCAGTGATACCAGCAGTTGCTTTGAGGAAAAGTCAGCCTCTAAAACTATGTTTGGTTTTTTATTCGCTAGCGGAGCGCTTATCGATGTTTAGTGCGAAGTTAAATGCTTTCGAGAGCATTTTATTAGTTTGCATTTTCTTGCGGTACCAGTAGACGGTCGCGTTTACCTCAAAGTGCTTTGCTCCAAACCACCGTTTGTAAGATACAGACAAATTTATAGCTGTAAGGTCAAGCCCCCTCTTCTTAGCAAGTGTTTGGTTATGCCCAGGCGCGTAGCCAGGATTTGGAAAAGGGGGGGGGGGCTTTTTTGAAAGAGTGAGATAAGTGCAAACGACCTTGACTCGAATTTTCATTGTTCTTGAATCAGTTTCACACGGTTTGTCCGAAAATTGAGACGGAATTTCTCGGAAAGCTCTGAAGTTCAAACGATTTTTCAGCCCAAAAACAGGTGGTCTCCAAAAAAAAAAGATCTTCACCGAAATCGAGTCTGATTTTTCGACCAAAATCGGAAATTCAAACACTTTTTCACACCGAATCACGACATCTACTTCACGACTTCGGCACCCAATTTCCTTTGGGGGGCTGTTTTCAATTTTTCACCAAAAATCGGCCTAAAAAGCAACAAAAACATGCGATTTTGCATACTTCACAAGCCAATGGGGGAGCTCAAGCCCCCCCCCCCCTTTGCTACTGGTTATGCCCCTGATAAAAAAAAAACATTTAGATTTTTTCATGTGAAAATTGTTACTCAAGCATCTGAATAAAAGAGTTGTTAGTTCTCACATTTTCATGTAACTGATGCTTCTTTCCCCAGTCCTATTATTATTATAAATACTGTATCAAGTTTTCTGTTTAGTGGTGGCTAATGAGAATGGAACAATATTAATGGATTTGCTTGGCAGCTACTTCTCTACCAATAACAGTAACCTCAGCAAAAAATAGAACTCACTTTCTAGTGGTGAGAAATATATTGGCTTTCTAGTTCTATCGGATTACACTGACTGTAATTGTAATGATTGAACTTCAGACTTAAAATTGTTTACTTTGTCACTTTATTCACCATGTAAAGCAGTTAAAATTTTAAGAGACATTAAAAATGTTTTGAAATTCACAAACAACTAAATTCAGCTATTACACAAAGACACAGTAAATGAATATTTAACACACTTGACACTTCTATTTTCATCACTTAGGACTGGAGTGAAAAAAATCACTACCAGACTACAATATTCATGATTATAAAACTTTGGGGAATCCAAAGCCATTGCTTCCAATTCAACTTGATCACTGTCACAAACCTTCAGAAACAAGAAGACTTTTAAGAGGACATTCAGAAGAAAAAATTCCATGTTTGTAGCGATTCAAAGAAGTGACTACTAATTAGGCCAATCCAAAAGTTCATAGAAATTTTTTGATTTTTTGTATCTATCTAGCTCTTGTATGTAGCTTGAAACCAATTCGAATACAGTTTTATTCACCAAGTTGGCTAGGCCAAGTAGACAGCGAATAAACTTTTGCGAATTTTCCAGTATTCAGGCAATTGTTCAATTGTGGTTACTCTTAAAACAACAAGATAACAAACAATGGGTAAAAACACTATCAACACATTCAAAATTAGCTAGTTGGTGGGTTATTTTATATTCTGAAAAAAAACAACACCATGTTAGTTTAAGACAAAAAAGCAAAAGCTGCTCAGCCAAAAGAACCACTGGACTGATACAAGAGCTTCTGCTATGCAGCACAGAATAAAAAGTTTTGTTTTACAAGCTAGATGCCGTGGGGCTAGGCCTACTGCTTTGGTGAATTCATTATAATGAAGCTCTGAGATCAAGCATAGCTACGAAAAATCACTCTAGAATTTACAACCTTAGCAGTCTAAATCCAAATTAACTTGGCTAGCCTAGGGCTATCCCGAATCTAACTTTGCCAACAACCTACTCTTTGGACTGATAAATAGGCGCTAAACCATACAAATGTACTATTTACATGATTTTCTAGCAAACTGCGATCGTAAAAATCCGATCAGTGATTTAGTACGGTAGGTCATCTTACTACAGCCTGCAAGCAAGCGCTGTTGCGCAACTGCTCGCGAAGGTTGCGACCGGTTGCAACCTTTCGCGAGCTGTCGATGACGTCAAATTTTGGTTGCTTTGCGTCGCTTCGCGTTGCTTCGCGTCCAGTCTAAACGCATCTTAACTCTCATATTTAATTGAGATTTTATTAGCTTAAATTCATTCAAGCGGAACGAAGTTAGTTGTTATTCATTTTTGCATGCATTTTTGTACTAGCTTACATTCACTGAAGCGGAACCGTTGCAGATGCAAAGTTAATTGTGTGTTTATAAGTTTTTTATAATTCCAACTTATAAAATCTTTGAGTTAAACACTTGTAAGGAAGGCATATTCTCGATGTCGAACAAAAATCGATCGTTTAAGAATCAATCAAAAGCAACATGAAACACATCATAATTAAGCTTGAAAATCAAGATTTTTTTTCTCCAATAAACAACAATATACAAAATTTATCTTGCATTCCAGTTTGTGATGTATAATAACCAACAATAACTTTCATGAAAAACTTGAACGTCTTATTACGTCATGTATAAAAAATGACATTCAATATCAAAAAAACAGCTAATGACGTCAATCTTTATCACACATATCAACCTATAACTTTTTTTCGAAAAATACTATGGCCAATAATAGAGATAGACCTAAATAATGTTTCTTGATCAGAATTGTTTCTTGATCAGAATGTTTCTCGTAAGTCGTAACCAAGAACCTTGCGGTCTACGACTTTTAGGCACGGACGCTTAAGCAAGAGACGTTTATGCGCCGGGACTTTTATGCACATGGTCTTTTAGGCGCCGAGACTTTTATGCACTGGAGGTAAAACAATTTTCTTTTTTCAAAAAAGAAATTTTTTTTCAAAAACGTATTTTTCAAATTAAACCTTTTTTCCAAAAAAAGAAAAAACGTTTTTCAAACAAAAAAGTTTTACTTTGACAAAATGGTTAATATTTTCGAAGTTTTTCATCTAACACTTGTCAAGAGGAATCGTCGGAATAGAGAGCGCAGGAAAAGGTGCGGCTAAAGGAAAAAGCAGAGCAGTGATTGGCTAGAAAAGGATCGATGAGAGAGCGTCATTTGTGTACAACCTTTAAGCTGAGAACAAACTCTTTTGGTCGGCAGAGGACGGGGTTAGAAGTTTTGATAAAAGTGACATTGTTGACAAAAATACGATAAGAAATTAATTTTTTGTAAAACTTTTTTCGCTCTCTTTCCATCTATCTGCTTTTGAAGTCACTTTTATCAAAACTTCTAACCCCGCTCTAAGCCGACCAAAAGAATTTGTTGTCAGCTTAAAGGTTGTACACAAATGACGCTCTCTCATTGATCCTTTTCCAGCCAATCACTGCTTGCCTTTTTCCTATAGCCGCTCCTTTTCCTGCGTTCTCTATTCTGACGATTCCTCTAGACAAGTGTCATACGAAAAGCTTCGAAAATATTAACATTTTAATCAAAGTAACACTTTTTTGTTTGAAAAAAATTTTTTGTTTTGTAAAAGAGCTTTTATTTGAAATAAAAGTACGTTTTTGTAAAAAAAATTTTTTTTTAATTTTTTGGAAAAAATACCTTTTTTTTGGAAAAAAATTTTCCTTTTTGAAAAAAAATTTTGGAAAAAAATTTTTTTTTACCTCTGACGCCAAAAAGTCTCAGTGCATAAAATCCATGTGCCTAAACGTCCCGCTGCATAAACGTCTCGCGCATAACGTCCTGCGCAGAAACGTCCATACCTAAAAGTCACGGTACGAGAACCTTATTCCATCAGGTTAGTGGAGATAAAGGCTTTAAACTACTTCAAATGTAATCCTATAGCTTTTAGACACTTCATGATGTTTTTAGCTTTTGGTTCTGGAAAATGGAAAATGCGCTCAACGCATTGCAGATTTATGCAGATCAAGTGGATTCGATGTTGAAGTAATTCCACTCAATATGAAAGCGCTTAATGATGCTTTAATGACTCCTTTCAATCGAATCGTCGGAGTCATTTCAGTTCACTGCGAAACTTCGACGGGAATGATTAATCCAGTTGACAACATTGCAGCAGCAGTTAAGAAATGTAAACCAGGTATTTGCAAACTATGGGTACAATTCCAAAGTTTATTAGAAAGTTGGCTTATTTTAGCAAATTTCAGAAGACTCAAGTTTAGGAAACTCAGATTTTAAGCTACTGTAACGTAGGAAGTCTTCTACGTGAGCATGGTCATGTTTGGTTTTGAACTGTATTTTCCAGTTTGAAAATAACATCAGCTAAAGCAACGATAGACTCGGCTTCGACTCCTGATGGGTTCAAGCCAAAGACCTTAACAATTAGCACTTGTAATTTTCCTCCTTGACGTTCAGCCATAAAAGAAACAATAAAAGTCTTCATTCTCCACCGTGAGCGGCAGGCAAGCTGGTGGGCAAGTGGCAGTTCAACTCTAAGACCGAGAGATCACTTTGCTGTCTTCTGGCCAAGGCAACTTCTTAACTTAAGACTAAATCACAATTAAATTTAATGTTTCGTTTAGCTTTTTTTCAAATTTTTGAAGTAAATTTTGCACATTTTTATACTGGCGTAAAATCGTGACCTTACAAGAGTATCATTTCTTAGCTCATTTCAACTAACTGGCAGCTTGTACGCTGGTACGCCAAACGTACCAAATTTCTGTTTAAGATAAAGCAAAAATACTCTCGTAAACGCGAACGATTTTACGCCTTGCGCAGACCGGGTCAATGTAAGCCCTTCTGTCGCTCTACTTGTTGTTTTCAGACTGCCTAGTTTTGGTCGATGCCATGGCAAGCTTTGGTGCTGTTCCAATCCAAATGAAAAACGTTGACTTTGTTATAAGTAATCCCTCCAAATGTTTGCAAGGAATTCCTGGTGCATCTTTCATCATAGCTAGAAGAGATATGCTGCAGAAGTATGCACGGTGGTACTTTCAAAGTTTTCCGCCATAAAAGATTAACAAATTACTGTATAATGCAGTAAATAATGTAGATTGCAGTATCATATAAAGTTGAACAATAGTACACTGCATAATTGGACTGTAATTTATGGTATGTGCTAACTAAACAACTCTACCCTCATAACAATTTTACTCAAGTTTGCTAAAAATGGACAGTTTTAGGTTGAATAGCTGTAACTTTGGAAAGTCAACTTGAAAAGTATTCTTCTGAAATATTATTGCTATAGTATATGAGTAACCAGGAGGCAGTGTGATTTCTTTTTCGGAAAAGCTGTGCAAACAATTTTTTAAGCTGAACTAATTGTATATTTCTTTTTACAACATGTCTAAAAGTGGCAAGGTTACTTACGAAACTTGTGAAAACATCCAGCATGTTCTTTTAGACAAACGTCAACGTACGGTTTTAGTAACTACAGTCTCAGCCTTCATTTTCGTGAGAAGAAAGTATGCAGTAAATTTACGCTGATAGCACTAGAGAAGAAAGTATGCAGTAAATTTACGCTGATAGCACTAACCAAACGTTTTTGTTTTTTTTCTTTCTTTGAAGTCGAAAAATAAATGAACCACTTCAAGCGTCAACAAGTCGATTATGATGATATATAACCACAAAAATAGTAGCCTTGTACAGCTTTGAGAAACATTACCTTTTAAGAGCTTTACTATAGGAAAGCGAGTTGAGCTTATCAACTTTGGAACGACTGTTCTGCTAGATTCTATAATATTGAGGAAAAGCAATCTAGCCCAAGATATGTGTTGAAACTGTAACTCACGGGATGGTTTATTTTTCAACTTTCTTATAAGGGTTTCTTCCTAATTAATTAACAGAGTTTAAGGGCCTCTCATCTTGGAAACTTTTTTATTGATTAGACATCGAGGAAATCGTGTTGGTCTAGTTTTGGATATTGGAGCTCAATATGACGAACTTGAAAAAAAGGATCTCTTTTTGCACACTCCCCCCACTCATGTGATGCTGGGGTGTAAAGAATGTCTCATGGAATATTTTAGTGAAGGTGGCTTGGAAAGCCGTGCAGCTAGGTATGTTGTATTTGATTTGCGCTATTGAATTACACGCAGGCCGGATTTAGACCACGAGAGGCCCTATAGGTTATGTATTTGTGAAGCTCCTCCCCAATTTTGAACACAGAGTTTCTTTCTAAACAACATACCATGTCATTGCTTAAAAGGACATTCAAGTCAAGTTTTTTATTCTTGACCAAATTGTTGGGATATGCCTAAAATACATTCTCACCAAAATTGAAGTTTCTATGCCTTCTCGTTTTCAAGACATTGCAGTTCAAAATTAGCCGTTTCCACTTACTGTAGTGTTGCTATTTTTCAGTATTGTGACAGAAGATTAATTTTTGGAAAGCCGGCTTACATTTATTGAAAAGCAGTTAATTTTACGGTCCTAAACCTGTCCTTTGTTTTACAATATCTCCGCCGCAAAATATTTATGGAGAATCAAAAACATGCAGTCAATTTTTGAACTTTTGTTTCTACATGGCAACCCTAGCAAAATTTCTGAAAGGAAAAAGCCTTCTAAGGGAAAACCTAATCTGTTACATCTTAGGAACGGAAGGTCGTAAAAAGCTCAAATTTTGTGTAGTCGGTCTTCAGATCTGTCAAAATGTTTTGAAAAAAAATCGAGCAAAAAAATTTCCGACCTGAATGCCCTTCTAATTTTAAAAATATTAGTGGGTTATAGCTGTTCGTTTTTTCAGTCTACCAATTCATCATAGGTGCAAGTTATTGATCAAAAAATAAACTAAAAATTTAGTTAAGACAGTTTTAATTTTAATATCTCTATTATTACCATACCAAACATACGCTACAGTGGTTGTAAAGTTTATTTATGGGTACATAAGAAATAGCTACAGCTATCAAACAGAGCAAGACCAGAACAACATTTACGTTTCGTGGGACCCTTGGAACTTTTGCCTCTTTGGAGAGATAAAATCTCTACGAAAAAAAAAACTTTATTGCAACCCACTTAACTTTAACCAAAGCTAAAATTTGCCTGTGTCTGAGAAAAGAAGTCTGGGGGCGAAGCCTCCAGCCGCTGGACGATTTTTGTTAACAGTCTTAAACTTCTTTGTAATTTTATAATCTTAAATAGTCTTGAAAAGATACTACTAAAGATCTGTTTTGTGGAAGAAATAAGATCTACTTGAGGTCAGTAGCGTAGCCAGGGGGGGCGGGGGGGGGCTCGAGCCCCCCCCATTGGCTTGTGAAGTATGCAAAATCGCATGTTTTTTGTGCTTTTGAGGCCGATTTTATGTGAAAAATGGAAAATAGCCCCCCCATTCGAAAACAGTCCCCCCCTCAAACGTCTGAATTTGCGAAATTGGACGAAATATCAGTCTCAATTTTGGCGAAGACCTTTTTTTTTTTTGGAGGTCACCTAATTTTGGGCGGAAAAAATCTTAGAATTTCGAATTTTGGCTCTGAATTTTGGCGAAGACCTTTTTTTTTTTTTTTTGGAGGTCACCTAATTTTGGGCGGAAAAAACCTTTGAAATTTCGAGCTTTCCGAGACATTTTGTCTCAATTTTCGGACAAACCGTCTGAAACTGATTCAAGATCAATGAAAATTCCAGTCAAGGTCGTTTGCACTTATCTCACTCTTTCAAAATAGCCCCCCCCCCCTTTTCCAAATCCTGGCTACGCGCCTGCTTGAGGTAATATCAGAGGTTCCCTAAACCTTGTTCCTCTATTTCCCTTATTTTCGAAAATGGATTTAATTCGGTTGACTTCGTACCATTGACAATTCTGCGTTTCGAAATTTCGAGAAATTAGAATAGGATGACTTCGTAAAATTTCTTGCGGAATTAGAAACGCAATGTGTGATAACCAAACGATTGCTTATTCTGCAAGAAACTTTGGCTATATCTTGCAGAATAAGCAACGCAATATTTGATTATCAAACATTGTGTTCTTTATTCTGCAAGAAATTTTGCAAAGTCAACCTTTTTTTTTTTTGATGTCACGAAAGTTCGAAACGCAGGGTTTCCAATGGTACGAAGTCAAACGGATTAAATCTCTTTTAGCATATAAAGGGAATCGTGGATGAAGATTTGGAGAACCTCTATATTACCTCTATAGTTCTTCAATCATTTCTCCAATAAAACTGATCTCGGGCAGTATATCTTTAATGCATAGATCAGTATCGAGGCGTTTTACGTTAAGTCAGTGAATAATTTTATTACTATGACAATGTGGTATTCTTTTTGATGAAAAGACTGTAATGGTATTATTTTTGTACAGATATCGGAAAAACATGCTAATGCTAAAAGAAGAAATGTCGAAGATGGGATTTAAACAGCTGTTTCAAGACGATGAAAATCCTGATGGATACATTGTTACATCTTTTCACTACCCCAACGTGCCTCAATTCATTTTCGAAGAATTCGTTAAAAGACTCAGTGATGCAGGTAAACCAGCATACACTCAGGGTGACACAAGAAAACGGTCATCACCAAAAATATTGCAGAAATACAGTACTATAAGATTAGGGGGCCATAGGTTGCTGACCCCTACTCTAAAATATACTACAATAAACATAATTGGAGGGTACAAGTACTTCTACATTTTTTTTAGGTCACGTGATAGCTTCGGATGAAAATACAGTACCAAATTGCTTCCGCATTGGTTGTATCGGGAATTTAAATGAAGACGACGTAAGGTCACTCACCAACAGCATCCGGGAAGTTTGCACTTGTATGAGAATTGAAGTTCCTTTGCAAGAGATGGAGTTTTGATAAAATCTTGAAGAAGCCAAAAAGTTATTTGAACTTGCTAGGGCTAAATACTGTAAATAAGGCGCACACAATATGTTTTTAAAAATGTGGACGAATGGAGTCTGCATTATGTGGTTTCTGCATAACGTGGTATGAGCCATTGAGCTAAATACAAGACTTGAAAAACGGTACCGTATAAGCGCTGTTTGCCTCATTTTCTCGTTTTTTCTGTCTTGTCATTGAAATAGAACAAGCATAATTATACAGCAGAGTTAAAGCAGTAGCCCTTATCAAAAGTAACTACTGTGTACTGTAACCTTGTGTACTATCAACAAGCACAATGTATTAAGCTGATCAAACCACCTTGGAATCGTTCGCTTTTCCGACGTTTACGCAATGGCCCTGCTTGAATCTGGCCAATAAACATTTTAGGCACAGAAGTAGAAATTTTTAATCAGAGGCCAGCGTTAACCTATAACTGCAAAATTGTTCCCAAAATAAAGTCTGAAGAACTGGCAATTTCAATGTGGAAGCGCACTTTAATTAATCCACATTTGTCTTCTTTTAAACTTATTTTACTATTTTACAAAGGGGGGAGGGGCAGAGTTGTCTGGAACACTAAATCTTTGTTCCTATTCCCTTCCTAATGGCTTTTGTTCCTATTCCTTACCTGTTCCTAAATTTACCAAAAACATCATTCCAAAATTCCTAACTAAAAAAATTCTACCTATGGTAACAATGCTTTATCAAAATATCGATACCATAACCGAAAAGTTTGACGTCCTTCGCGGTTGACTCCTGGGAAATCATTACGACTTCCACTGGCAGTTAGGTGGCCAGATCAACCACCAGCCCTGCAGCCGCAAAGCAGCTCGAGTCATAATATGCACAGAGCTGGACAGCGCTGTTTCGAGCTTTTAGCTCTCATCGGCAGCCCTCAGCTTCTCCAACAAGGTTATTCCCCAGCTGGACAAGACTCTTGGCCGAACTGAACAAACCTTAGGGCTTGCACAGTGGCAGAGTCTTTCTAGGGAATACACGATTTTTCACTTGTGGTACTTAAAAAAATAAATAATTAAGTGAAAAAATCGCTGAACCCATGTAGTAGGAATAGCCTATGGCTATAGGCTATAGTACGGATGTAGTAGGGATAGCCTATGGCTATAGCCATATGCTGTAGTAGGGATAGCCTATGGCTATAGCCATAGGCTATCCCTACTACAAGGGTTCCCCTTGTGTGACCACGGAAATCATAACCGAAAAGTTTGACGTCCTTCGTGGTCGACTCCTGGGAAGTGGTAGTCGTAATGATTTCCGTAGTCGTAATTGTAGTCGTCATTCGTAATGGTAGTCGTAATTCGTAATGGAAGTGGAAGTCGTAATGATTTCCCAGGAGTCGACCACGAAGGACGTCAAACTTTTCGGTTATGATTTCCGTGGTCATACAAGTGTTCAGCGATTTTTTCACTTGTTTTTTTTTAAGTACCACAAGTGATCGTGTATTCCCTAGAAAGCCTCTACCACTGTGCAAGCCCTTAAGGTTTGTTCAGTTCGCCCAAAAGTCTTTAAGGTTTGTCCAGTTCGGCCAAGAGTCTTGTCCAGTTGGGGAATACCTTCACTCAGAGCGGTTGTGGATGCTTGAAAAAGTGTCTGCAGCTGTCAATACTACTCCCACTACCATTCCACAAACTCCACACATTTCCAAAAATCCACAAAAAAAAAAAGCTGGGAAATAAGTCCAGTTCGGCCAAGAGTCTTGTCCAGCTGGGGAATACCTTCAATTAAAGAATAAAAAGATTAAAATTGAATAATATTGAAAACAATTGCGACATGTTGTGTTTTGTTTGTTTGTCGTAATTTTGAAATAAAAAAAAACCACAGCTAGGGAATAACCTTGTTGGAGAAGCTGAGGGCTGCCGATGAGAGCTAAAAGCTCGAAACAGCGCTGTCCAGCTCTGTGCATATCAATACCATATTGGTATGTAAAAGTAAAAAACCTTTTATGAACAAAATCAATCTGAGATTTAAAAATTCCTGTTTCGGTACATGAAAAATTGATTCCAAACCGTTCCGGTTCCAAAAAAAAGGCAAATTCTAGCTGGAACTGGTTGCGGTCCATGCACAACCCGGGGGAGGGCAAATGTACGTCTTCACGTTTTTTTGTTTTTTTTTGTAATTAATTTTTGCAGAAAAAGGTTTTTACTTCAAACTAATTTGACTTTGATTAAAATTCATTTACAAATGCTCCTCAAAATTTAGAGTTCTTCAATTATGAGATTTATCGAAGTCAATTTCCGAAATCTGATCATTTTTGGCCGTAATTAACTTATATGACGTCACAAGATCTTTTTTGTAACGTAACCACTTTAAAGTTTTGACAAAGAGGTTGATTTTGAATACCAGAGGATTGAAAGTATCAGCAACTTCGCAGCATCAATTGACATATTTAAAGTTTTTTATTTGACAGCAAAACATGTTGTAATAAAAATCGAACGTTTTCGGCCTAAAGTAGTTAAGCTCTCTTCAGGGTAACACATCTGAATAAAATAATTTTACATGTGGTTATAGACAGGTAATTACAAAGCATTTATTACAATTAAAATCAGTTTATGATGCAATACTACCAAAAACTCACAAAAACTTTTAGTGAGTTAATTCATAACAATTTAGCCATGCAGCAGTAAGCAGGGGTATTTTTGTGACTAATTAAAAGTCAGGCAATCAAGAAACATGAAGCGAAAAACGGCACGAAAAGCAAGTTTAAGGTAAGGTTTAAGGTAAGAACGGAATAATTATGCGTACCAGAATATCACTAAAAAACTGCTCTTCAATGAAACATTCAGTGGAATCTTTCAAAGTTCTTAAAAAGTATGTCAACGAGTATGATACTAAAATTCAAGAAGCTCTATTAATTAAAAAGTTGAATCCAAAGTTAAACAATCAGGTATATGCTAAAGGGGTCTCATTTTTACTTAGTATTTTTCAGTGATATTCTGGTACGCATAATTGTTCAGTTCTTACCTTAAACTTGCTTGTTTTGCCGTTTTTCGCTTCGTGTTTCTTGATTGTCTGATGTTTAACTAGTCACAAAAATACCCCTGCTTACTGCAGCATGGCTAAATTGTTATGAATTAACTCACTAAAATTTTTTGTGAGTTCTTGATAGTATTACATCATAAACTGATTTTAATTGTGTACCGGCCAGTTGGTCGAGCGGTAACGCGTTCGTCTCTGCAGCGGGAGGTCTGAGGTTCAAATCTCGGGCCGGTCAAATTGGACACAGTGTTGCCAACAGCTCGCCACCGCTGCGACATTTCTTCGAAAGGAGCTGTGTTGCCCGGGCGCAATGACGCGGAGATGGGCCCCGCCAACTCGTTACACGCTTCGGCGTAATCCAGCGAGTATAATGAAAGATTTGATTTGATTTGATATATGCTTTGCAATTACCTATCTATAACCACATGAAAATTTTTTTATTTTATATCTAAAATTTATGTTATCCTGAAGAGGGCTTAACTGCTTTAGGCCGAAAGCGTTCGATTTTTATTACAATATATTATACTGTCAAATAAAAAACTTTAAATAAGTCAATTGATACTGCGAAGTTGCTGATACTTTCAATTCTCTGGTACCCACTTTAAATTAGACATTTTATGATTCGCACTTTTAAAGCAAATTTATGTGCAAAATTTGAACCGCCAATTTTTTGAATTTTTTAATGACGTCATTTTGCCAAGATATGGCCGTGATGCTACTCAAATGACGTCATCAACTCAAAAACAGTTTTTCTAAAAAAATTGGTGAACACCAACCGGCGTGTTAAATCTGGTGTTCTCGTAACTTCCGGTTTAGAAGCTAGACTAGGCCAAGGTGTTTCCTTACCCCCTGGAAAATAAGTTGGCCAAAAAGCGTGTAAAAAACGAGTTAAAAAGGGTTAAAAGGGTTAAAATTCAGTATACAAAACCAGCAACAGCAACTCAATCACATCTATTTTATAAACAAAAATGTTTATTAAATTTTTTTCGCACACTTTATGGCAGTAGAATGACATTTCTTTGATCAGAAGGAAAAAACGTTTAATAAGCTACTTCTTCCAGAGGCATCTTTATACGCATACCTTGTAAAACATTTATAATTTTGTGGGTTAAATCCAGCATGTCGTTTTCGTTTAGAGCGCCCCTATGAGCAATTTCAAAATCTTTTTCCAAGCTCTTCTTCTCTGGTAAAATTAGGCAACCTAATAACAACACGATAACACCAGCATCAAAATAATAAGCCCTTACATTGATTAATGAAAAATAATTGGTTGATGTCACTTTTTAATGCTTCATATACGTATAATAAAGAGCTTCACAAAACTGACTGATTATTGTATTTCATTTGAAAACTAGTTCATTTGTTTATTTATCTTTTTCCTGCTTAAAGTTATTACACAATCAAAGCATTCCAATCCATTTATTCAGGAACATGCGATTTTCGTCCATGCATAAAAATTGCGTTCGATTTACTCTTGTAAGCATCGAAATAATAATTAAGCCCTTGTTTCTACTGTAATTGAATACCTGAAAACTAATTGAATATTTAAAAACGTTCGAGTTCAATCTAAATGCAAAGTTGGCCTATCTCGTAGTAGTCTAAAAAAATCATATATGGAGTGTGGTTTCTAAGTTGCGTTACAATATGGTTCCTGAAAGTAACTTCACCGAAACTATGTAATTTTACGTCTGCAGTACTCGCTGATTTCTGTCTAAGCTCATTTTGACGTCGTTGTGTTTATGACGTAGGATTGTCATCAATTTTAGTCATACGAGTAAATAATCGAATTTTCGAGTCAAGTATCAGCATATACATTACGGGATTCGGGCATGGCGCAACGGTCTGGCGGACTTTGATATGTTACGTTGAGAGTTCGATCCCTTCCGCTGTTACAAATTCCGCAAGCGCATGCCACTACTTCGCATCAGAAAAATTCGTTGTGTGAATTGGATCAGTTTCCGTTTGTTCGGAAAAAAAAAAAGAACAACAACGTCATTGTATTTCACGTACAGTATAAATCATTTTGAATCAAAGATAGTTTTGAGCAATATTTCTTTAAGGAGATAGAGGTTAGCGAAAATAAATATTAATTGCAATACGTAATAACAGCATTAATGATACGAAGATTATGCATCTTTAGGCTTTTGATTAAGTGTTTCGACGTTTAAGATCTATAAAATATCAAGGAGCTAAACTATGGAATTCTGTTAGTAATGAGATCAAAAAATCAACATCTGTTAAATTGTTTAAAAAAAATTACAAAGAGTTCTTATTAAACAAATATAATATTTAATTAATCACAGATACATTTTTTCTTCTTTTTTTTTTAATTTTTTTTTTTTTATTATTTAGTCCTCAAAATTCGAATAAGTTAACGCTTGACTAGAAGACTCTTAAGGTTCCTTGGCGGTTCTACCAGTTACCTTGGCTAAACTGTACGTTTCGTAACTCTGTATGTATTTGCATCGCATTTCTTTTAACTTTTTTCGATCTGTTTTTTGTAATGTCGGTGTTTGTTTTATTTCGATGGTGCGGTAACTAAGATAAACTCCTTCGTTCATTCGTTTAGTAACTACTGTAACTTTAAACATTTAAGGAGAACTCCGGCCTAACAGGACTACATTTCATGAAATCGCCTCCAAAATTCTACGGACAGTGCAAATGGAACGAACCCTCAAATCCTTTTAGTTTTAATGTAATTTGAGAAAAACTGTGAAAATGTAATTCGACTGATGGCGTAAGCATAGATATTGCCTGTTTGCGTTCCTTTCAATTAGGTCGCAACTAACAAGAGGTACGCATTGTTCATTGCAAGGCTTAATGTGAGCAACCGTTTTTTTGGATTGACCTTAAAATTATGATTATGAAGCTAGTTGATGAAATGAAGTCTCATTACGATGGGGTTTAACACTGTAGTAGACAACTTTTTTACTATACTATGTTTCTGTCGAATAATCATAAGTAGTTATTTGCAGCAGTCCTTCACTGTAGGCTATACGTTAGGTACCTTTGTCAGCCAATGGTTGATGAAATTCTTTAAAAACAAAAGTGGATTATCCGGATAATTAAACACGTTCATAAGACAATCTTGTGGATTTTCAAATTTGACGTAAAGGCATTGAAATCCCATGTTCGTCATTTCCTTTTTTTCAAAATTTCGTTATTTTGTTTGTATCTGCAGAAGAAGTAAATTAAACATTAGACCTCTACTTTTACTGCAGTATGTTAATTTTTGAAAAAAAAAATACAGATACAATAGCACTACAGCTGGTTGTTTCTCAGTTTTGGGCTCGTATGCTCGTGAGTAAAGGTGCATTTACACTGGACGCGAAGCAAAGCGAAACGAAGGTTGGCTACTTTCGAGAGTTCTGGTGACTCTCGACACCTGCTCAAAATAGACCAACCACATTCATCAATATTTTTGAGTGAAATAAGCAATTGCTCGCAAAGTTTGTGACTGGTTGCAACCTTTCGCAAGTTATCGATGACGACAAATTTTGGTTGCTTCGCGTCCGGTCTAAACGTACCTTAAAAATATATGGTGTCGCAGAAACCATACTTGCCCATTGAACTTGACATAAATGATGTATCACGTGTGTTCTGATGTCCGAAACATAAACTTCCTACAAAACCGTCCTCCCGAAACTTCATTACCTGAATGTCAGCACCATTTGCTGAATTATATGTAGCACATTTGTTTTCCTTTTGATCATGAAAAAATTGCTCAAAAGACAACCTCGAAGAAAAATGCTTGCAAATTTGGAGAAAGATATTGTGCTGTAGTAAATTTGAAGACGCATGCAAAACACGTCACTCACATGCGGCTCAGTAAATCTCGGAAAGATTGGTGCCAAGAAAAAAAGTAATCATCGTTTTGGAATTTGGAAAATAAAACCTAGAATAAAATTAGGTTAAACGCAAAAAAGATTTGGAGGCTTGGAGAAAAAGTGTAAACAAGCGTTTAGTCTCTGTAAAGTCTAAGCTGATGTTTGTCTATTTTACACCTTTACTGCAACCCAAAACCTGGTTTCCAGTGGATGTAGAGCACAGTGTCTTATTTTTCAATCCAGCTCCATTCACTACGAAACTTCACACACTGACTCCGGCTTCAATCCAATTCCAAAATCTTAAAACAACACACCATCCTGATAAACTCCGACATTCAAATGATTGGGGAATCATTAAGTTAAAGCACAAAATGAGTAAATGACAGAAATGGCTAAGAAAATTGCACTCCGATCATATCCGACTTCTAAACATTGTGGAAGAATGAAACTCCGGCTCCTGCTAAAATGTGCAAAATCTGGCTCCGACTTCGCTCCATCTCCAGCTCCTAGCTCCAATAAGTTTTTTGGGTATAGCGAAAAATTTTTTTCGTCTTGGTTAAAAAAGTTTACCTGGTCCTCACAAAATTTTGAAAGAACTGTGATTTTAGTTTGTTGGCGCCAGCCCGCTTAATTAACGCATCTGGCAAAATGCTTTTGCATTTAACGCCATTAAGTGCTTAAAAACATAGGCGTAGCCAGAATTTTTGATTGGGGGGGGGCAAACCACAAATTACATGCAATGACGTCATCAAAAACTTCGAAAGAGGAATTTTTTGTGGAGGCAAAGATATCGTAGAGTGGAAGACCAGAAGCCGTGGCCTGGTGTTGGCACGTAACTAGGAACTCGTTCAAGGAGAGGGCTTTAAACCAATATTTAAAATGCGAAAATGCCTAAATTGGGAGACGTGTTTGAGTAAAGAAGTTTACTGTAATTCAAACGTGTCACAGACGGGGCCTGGGAGCGGAGCCCCCAGCCGCCGGAGATTGTGGGGGTCTGGGGGTGAAGCCCCAAACTGCTGGGTGATTTTTCGTAATTTTTGGAAAAAAAGCTATTTTAATACCATTGGATCACATTTCACCAGGTCATGGTATGGAATGAAGTGGAAGATGATTTTTCCATATTCCATACTGGCAAGTTTCTTCCATTCCATTTCATTCCATACCAAAAATCTTCCATTCCATATTCCATTCCATATTAAAATTGTCTTCAATATTCCATTCCATACTTCCATATCAAAAAAACTTTAGACTGGAAGTAATACAAAGAGTATTTTGTACCTTAGCAATGTTGTAAGTAACCACTCGAAAAGATGCGTGTAACAATACAAAGATGCAACAACAGGTAACTGGTATACCCATTGCATATGGTTTATTGCAGAGGCGTAGCCAGGATTTTGGATTTGGTGGCCAAACGGCAAATTACAAGCAATGACGTCATCAGAAATTTTCGAAAAGAGGGAATTTTTATGGGCAAAGAATGAAAGATCTGAAGCTAGGGGTCTGGTTTGGCAAATGACTAAGATTTTGCTAAAGGGAAAGGACTAGAATGGCAAGTTAAAAAGTCTTACAAATATATCAAAATTGGGGGACGTGGTGAGCAAATTAGTGCAACTCAAACGTATTACAGACGGGGGCCTGAGGGCGAAGCCCCTGTCGCTGGGCAATTTTTTGTAATTTTTTGGAAAAAAAGCTCTTTTAATGCCATTTGGATTACATTTCGCACGTTTTCAGAGCCATTTGAAAAACAAAACTTTTGAGATTTGAAAACCAATTGAAAAAAATCCCTCACCTTACTACAGGTCAAGTCCAAAACACGTTTAGAATTTAGCATTTTGGGGTTAAATTTTGTGACTTGGCCCGGGTCAAACGAAGCACGGTACCTTGCCTTCTGCAATATGCTTAGCGTTAAATAATACTTCAATCGATGATTTTGCCTAGGAGCTTTTTGTTTTGTCATGAAAATAACCAGTTTTAGGAATACATGTATGACCAGGGGCCTAAGCACCCTCAATTCAAATTCAATAGATTGTTCGATGAGCATTTCTTCTAACTAGGTTTTTAATCAAAAGTATTTTGTTATGTGAAAACTGGCGAAGTGGAGATAGATTTTAAAGTTGGTAGGTGGTGGAGGTGAATTTAAAAGTTATTTAAAGTTGGTAACTTACTGTAGATACAATAGATGGTTACTAATCACGTTATTGCAATACAAAAGTTATAGATGGGGGCCTCAAACTCATTATTGAATAAAAGCGTTAGATGAGGGCCTGAGATTGCACCTTTAGAACAAAAACACGGAATTTCACCCAGCTTCTACATTTGTTGGAAAAAATTTAAATTGTGAGACTTCTGCCCCTTGGTCGTCAATACTAATATTATTGCTAATTGCTGTTGTACGCATGACGGCTGCACTCAAAAAATGCTAGAAGAAACTATAACTGGGGAAACAATAGGCTTTGTGTCATCATTTTTATCGTTGGTAGCATTTCAATTAGAGGTGGGTGTGCCCTGGGCCTTTTTGGTTACGCCAACGGTTTTATGATAACCGAAGAAGTTTGCTCTCACACCAATTATAAAATTTGGCATAACCAAACTGCAAAAGAACATTTACCGCAATAGAAATAACAAACAGCTTTAACACCATGAAGAATTACTATAAGCCTAAAAACTAAACGTATAAATAAAATTAAGCTGAAACGGGGATAAAATAAGCAAATACGAACTTTTGGAAGACAAAAAAAGTATGGCAAGGTAAAAAAAACAAACTAACAAATCAAACCTGTCAGAGTCGTCAACTATAACATCAACGCAGCAAATTGCAATGTACTTACTATGATGCAATGCATGCACTGTCCGCGCAATACATACAACCAAAGTACCGCGATTTTCCACAAATAATGCACGTAGATATTGAAGTGGAATACTAGTGCGACAATATTATTTATCACTCCTCGACATTCGTACAGTATATGTTTTTCTGTAAAAGCAATACACGAAATGTAGTATGGAATTGGTATGGAAATATGGAAGATTGTCTTCCATTCAATTCTTGAAATCTTCCATTCCATTCCATTCCATTCTGGCATCTTCCATATTCCATACCAAAATTTCAGTTCCATTCCATTTCCATTCTATACCATGCCCTACATTTCGCACGTATTCAGAGCCATTTAAAAGTACTAGATTTTTAACATTTGAAAGCCAATTGTAAAAATTAAGTTGTTCAGTCCTCCTTTTGTTTGCAATTTAAGTCCAAAACACGTTTAAAATCTTACATTTTGGGGTTAAATTTTGTAAGTGTTTTGGCCCATGCAGGTAAAGTAAAGCGCATTTGCCTCCAGCAATATTTCAGCTGTAAATAACAATCCAGTCGAATATTTTCCTTGGAGATTATTGTTTTGTCATGAAAATAACCAGTTATAGAAATACCTTTACGGCCAGGAAGCCAAGGCCCTCTCAATTCAAAAATTTGTTCAACGAGCATTCCTCTTACTGTAGCTAATTTTTTTCAAAAGTATTTTGTTGCATAAAAACTTGCGAGGTGGAGGTGAATTATTATTGAAAAATGTACAATAGATAGTTACGCCTACAAACCATGTTATTGCTATAGGACGGATTTTCATTGAGTTGGGCCACCGGCACTTTGGGATTTTCGCAAAACTTTTCTACCAAATGCAGATGAAGACCAGAAACAAGACATATTTGAGCGCGGGGCCCTTGGCACTGAGCCATATGTTAAATACGTCCCTGGTCATTGCATTACGTTCGCAAAAAGGTTAGATGAGGGCCTCAGTTAGCCACTTTTACGATAAAAACCCTTAATTTCATTCGGGTTGTACGTTTAAATTGGTTGGCAATCATTAAATTGAAGAGGCCCAGGCCCCCTGAAACAATATTATTGTTGGGGGCACATTTAAATTGGGGGCCGTTTAAATATTATTGTAGGGGGCCCATTTAAATTGGTTGCCAAAAATTAAATTGAGGGGGTCCGGGCCCCCTGGATCATTATTATTGTTAATTACTACTTTACGCGTGTACTGTTGTACGCGAAGATGCTAAAAGAAACTGAAATTAAAGAAACAATAGTCTTTTTCGTGACAATTTTATCATTGGTAGTATTTCAATTGGGGGGGGCGGGCTCCCTGGAACCCCCTGGCTACGCCTATGCTTTGAAAACGTTAAAAGTTTGTTCAAATGGCTTTAAAACCGCAGTTATTTTCTATGAAATCAAAAATCTCCCATCTGAAAGTTACGAAAGCTCCGCCCCCGCCCTTGCTGGCGGTGTTCCATCATAGAAGTCAATATTCATTGAATTCAGCCGTTGTTGGATTCATTTGTTTTTCTGTTCAAGGACATTTAGGTTAAGTTTTTCACTGATGACTAAAATGTTGAGAAAATCTTAAAATGCTTCTTGACCATATTTGAACTCTCTATGTCTTTCTATTTTCAAGATATTACAGTTCAAAATAAACTATTTTCTTCTTACTCCAGGGTTGCCAATTTGTCAGTATTGTGAAAGAACATTAACGTTTGAAAAGTTGGCTTACATTTACTTAAAATGCAGCTAATTTGTAATTCTGACCCGTTACTTTGTCTTAACAACAGCACTGCCAGAAAACACTTTTGAGAATTTAGAACACAACATGCAGTAACTTTTTGAAATTTTATTTCTAATTAGCAAACTTGGCAAAATTTCTAAGAAAAAAAGCCTTTCTAAGAAGAATCTAAACACTTATATCTCGGGAATGGAAAATTGTGAAAAGCTCAAATTTGGTGAAGTTTGTCTTTAGATCTGTTAAAATTTCTTTAAAAAAAATACAAGCAAAAAAACTTACGACTTAAGTGCCCTTTCAAATGCTTTATTTTAGCATTTGGTTTATTTTTTCATAAGCAAAATGGTAGCCGTGCCTGATAAGCTCGAAAGGTTTCTAAACTCAGCAACTTACCCAACTGGTTAAAAGATTTTATTGCTTGTTGTTTTCTCTTTGTTTTCAACAGGTCAGAAACAAACTGTATCTCTGGACGAAATTCTCTGACATGCTTTGACTCAAAAAAAATCTGAAAATGTTATTTTTGCCTGTTCTTTTTTTTTAGGACAATAACACTTCTGGCTTAGAATATAATGTTGGTTTGGCAAAATTAGACAAACGAAAGTTATGAAAGTTGCGGGTAAATACAAATTATACAATCGATGATCTTGCTCTTTTTTTTAGATGAATTTGTTCTCAATGATTTCGACGAACTTAAAAATTTCAAAGAAGAATTATTATTTAAGTTGCTTTAGAAGATGCGCAAGATTTTGGTTCAAATTTTGTTAAGATTTTTTTGCGCTTGCTGGTGGCACAAAATAACCGGAATCATCTTTTCTTTTTGTTGGTGTAGGAAAATCACAGGGAGGTTCTTTTTCTTGTTTTGCTGACGTCCGAAAATGTCTAGATTTTGGTGTTACGGGATAATAATTATCATAGCCAGGTTTTTCTTCTTTTGAAGTCGTTCGAGAATGATTAGATTCCAATACGCTTCGGGATGATTTATCGCAAGGCTCTATTTCTCTTGTTGCATACGTTCCAAAATTCCTAGAATATGGTATTACTGTAGGACAATCACTCCAGCGTAGATCTTCATCGTAAACATTTTCTTTTTTCTGTTTTCCAGTCTTTCCAAAATGTTTAGATTTTGGTATTCGTGTTTGAGAATCATCCCAGCGAGGATCTTCATCGCAAAGATTGCCTTTTTCTTGTTTGGGATCCATTACAAAATACCTAGAATTTGGAAATACAGCAGCTGATTCATTGCAAAAATGTTTTTTTGCAAGCTTCCGAAAATGCCTAGATTTTGGCATTGCAAAATGAGAATCATCCCAGCAAGGATCTTCATCGCAAAAATTGCCTTTGCGTTGTTTTGTGTTTGTCTGAAAATGTCTAGATTTTGGTGATACCGTATCATCCCAGCGAGGATCGGTATCATCCCAGCGAGGATCGGTATCGCAGAGATTGTCTTTTTGTTGTTTTGCAGTTGTCCGAAAATGTCTGGATTTTGATGATACCGTATCATCCCAGTGAGGATCTTCATCACAAAGATTATCTTTTTGTTGTTTTGCAGTTGTCTGAAAATGCCTAGATTTTGGTGATACATTATCACGCCTAAAGTTTGATGCTGTACTATGATAATTATCCCAGCTAGGATCTTCTCTATTTGCTGGCCTCCAACAATATCCAGATTTTGATGCTTCAGCAAATGATTCATTGCAGGGATCTTTTTGTTCTTTTTTTATAGAGTTCCAGAAATGCCAAGGTTGTGGTGCCACAGAAAGAGAATCATTTCCGTGAGAAAATTTTCGTCGTTTTGAAGGTGTAGCAGAACGTTTAGATTTTGGTGCGACAGCAGATGAATCATCGCAGGAATATTCTTGTTTTTCAAGCGTCCGAAAATTCTTAGAGTTTCGTTCTATAGGAGGTGCATCATCACACCATCTGGGGTCTTTTTCTCGCTGAAATCTAGATCGACTTGAAAATGCGTTGGTGGCTGAACGAGAACATCTTGCTGAAGACGGAGTTGTGGAGGGATATATCGCCTTTGAGCACGGATCTGCAAATTGAACATGTTTAAACGTTACCAAGTTCAGATTTAATCCTATTTTATAGACGGTGGAACAAAATATGCCTCTTCTTGTTTTTTGTTTTTTTTTGTAATAGGTCTCTTCGGAAATGAACTTTTTGCTTCAAATTAGTTTGACCTTGAGTCAATTTTTTTCACAAATAACCCCTGAAATTTTGAAGTTTTCAAGGCAAGAAAAAGTTCTCACGTTTTCCAAAGTCACTCTCAAAAATCTGAGCATTTTTGGCCCATTTTTAACTTAATTGATGTCAAAAGACGTTTTTGTGTGCAATTAATTAAAAATGACGTCATTTTTCAAAAATATTTGTCTGACGTCCCTATGGTGGCGTCATCAACTTAAAACCAGCTTTTTTCAGAAAAAAATTGGAGAACATCAACCGGCATGCCAAATTTGGTGTTTCCATGACTTCAGATTAAAAAGTTAGACAAGGGAGCATTTTTGCTTCAGTAGCAGAAGTGGTAGCTAGTAGCAGCAGCACCAGCAGCAGTAGCATCAATAGCTAGTCGGTTGGTCGAGCGATAACTCGTTCGTCTCTGGAGCGGGAGGTCTGAGGTTCAAATCTCGGGCCGGTCAAATCGGACACAGTGTTTCCAACGGCTCGCCACCGCTGCGACATTTCTTCGAAAGGAGCTGTGTTGCCCGGGCGCAATGACGCGGAGATTGGCCCCGCTAACTCGTTACACGCTTCGGCGTATTACAGCGAGTATAATGAAAGATTTGATTTGATATAGCAAAAGCCAGATATGGGCACGATCTTGATCTTCAAGATCTCATTATTTTAATGATCTGATCTTGATCTTCAAGATCACCAAAAGGTGGTGATCTTGCCCATCTCTGGCAATAGCAATAGCAGTAGCATTCGCAGCAGTAGCATTGTCATTAGCATTAGCAGTAGTAGTAGCATTGTCATTAGCATTAGCAGTAGCAGTAGCAGTAGCAGTAGCAGTAGCAGTAGCAGTAGCAGTAGCAGTAGCAGTAGCAGTAGTAGTAGTAGTAGTAGTAGTAGTAGTAGTAGTTGTTGTTGTAGTAGTACTATTGTTGTATTTTTTGGCAAGTCTTAGATCATAAGTAAAAGTTTCAAATAACAATTCACTAGAAAAAGGATACAGAAACAAAATGATGTACTTTATTAAATGGAAAAAAATAAAAAAAATATGTATACACAATAATAATACGTAAAACGCATGGTCGCAACACCTTCAATAATACAAATTCGGGGTCGTTTTTACTTCAAAATAATAAAAAAATTAGGTATATGCAAAAATGTCTCTATGAAAGATTTATATGCCTGTCAGTGTCTCATTAGCTAAACATGATATTTTGGATGAAAGAAGAAGGTAAAAGAAAAATGCCGGAAATTAAACACCACTCCAATTAGTTTTCAAGCTAGTTCAACTTTCGAGTATGGAACCACAGCGTTCAGAAATTTGGTTGAGCTGAAATTAAAATTTGATCAAAGAGCCGGTGTAAAATAGGGTTAATATTCACAAAAGAGAAAAGAAAGAAACATTGCAAAAAAGTTCGGAGTCAGTGGCGGATTTAGGGGGGGGGATGGGGGGGATGCATCCCCCCCACCAGCCTAAAAGTAACGATTTTGGCCGAAAAATCAGCCTCTATTTCGAATAATTCGGCTCCAGTTAGGGATGCATCCCCACCCACCAACCTAAACCTAACGAACCCGGCCGAAAAATCACTCCCAATTTTGGTGAAGACCTTTTTTTTTTTTTTTTTTTTTTTTTGGAGACCACCTGACTTTGGGCGAAAAAAAGTTTGAATTTCTGCCTTCGGTCGAAAAATCACTCTCAATTTCGGTGAAGACATCCGAATTTTTGAGGTTTCGTGCTTAAAATCCCCCCCCCCACCAAAATTTTCTAGATCCGCCACTGTTCGGAGTGCGTTGGTTGAATTTGTATTTTATGTGGTTTAATTTCCAAGCTTGAAAGAATTTTTATTCAAAATATTCCTTTAAATCAAACTGTAATTACCTTTGGAAAGATTGACAAAATGAAAGTGATTATTTTCAACGAAAAATTTTAGGCGAAAGAGATCAAAATAAAAATGAAGAATGTTCATCAGCGCATTTTTCATTTACTTGTCAAGGGTTTAGGTCAGGGTAAGAGTTAGGGTTTGAGTTGGGATTAGGTTGGAGTAAATTTCAGAGTACTGAAAATTTAAGTTTACATTAGATTAGTTAATGAAAAAGCAGATAAAATTTGTGGTGAAATAGGCCCTCAGTCTTTTTCATAAGAAGCAGTTTATTTTGTGTTAAAGTTGGCAGTTAGTTATTTGCCAATTGTCAGTCTCATGGTCTGATTTGTTCTCAATTTGTTCTTAATTTTTGAAAGTATTAGTATCATAATTTTAGCGGCTATGTTGGAATGACTGCTTATTTTGCAATGCTTTCGCTGCTTGGGCAAAAACTTTTTTGTTGCTTTTCGCATGAAATTGCAAAAGCGAAAAGGCGCGCTTTTTTCAATTTGGACGATTGCTCAAGTTTTTCTCAATAGTCTGCAGCGCGCAGCAAAACTTAGTATCTTCGAATTAGTAGTAATTTTGCTTGCAAATACTGAAAAACCACTTTTTATCGTTTTGAATTAGTCCAAATTTTTTTTTTTTTTAGATTTTAAATTTATTCTTTTTCCTTTGTTCTAATTTTTTTTTTTATGTTGAGGCTGGTATTGTTCTTAATTCGGTCTTAAATTTTGCGCAAAAAGGACCCTTGTGCTCTTATAACATTGTTCATATTAAAAAAAGAGTGTTACAATAATTTTACGAGTACACTTGTGTTAAATAACTAAAAAGGAAAGCAATTATACGATTGGATCTACTACGCACAACACGAAAATCTTTTTTTATTGTTTATTCTCTTACCTTGTTCGCGATGCTTTTTTGAGGTCATGGCACCTAAATTTGAAGTAAGCTTGTCGTCTAAGTTGCAGTGGCAAACCTTTTTTCGAGCGACGTATTTGCATAAAAAATTTCTCAGCGCCATATTGAGACTGTTTCATTATAACTGCCGTTAATTAGCTGTAATTGCCTACACTTAAAATTTGATTTGATCTTTTTT
Source organism: Trididemnum nubilum (assembly GCA_963965965.1). Taxonomy (NCBI): domain Eukaryota; kingdom Metazoa; phylum Chordata; class Ascidiacea; order Aplousobranchia; family Didemnidae; genus Trididemnum; species Trididemnum nubilum. The sequence goes on along the minus strand of OZ014475.1, from coordinate 30,271,007 downwards.
TGCCTTTTTTTCTGATTAACCTAAGTGCACTGCTAGCTAATATTTGTGTGCTTACCTAGCCTACTTCATTTTTTTTTTTTTTTTTTTGCTGGTACTAAAAATCATGGTAATTTATTCCAAGCAATATGATTGTTAACAAATAATTACATTCAAGTATAACATTTTGTAATTTTTGCATTCCTTATAAGCGCATTTCACAAATTGCAATTGTAATTACAGTACATATTCATTCAACAAGCTGCCTTGGCCAGGAGACAGTTAAAAGACCTTTCGGTCTTTGAGGCAAGCTGTCATCTGCCCACCAGTCTATTACAGCACACGGTAGACGAGGCTTGACACTGTCCCTTTAATTGCTGAACGTCAGGTTTATAGTCTTTGATTTAACCCTACAAGGAATAGAACCCGAGTCTACCGTTTCAATAGCAGACGCTCTATCCACTCGACCACTGATCGATTAAATGCACAGTACTTTAAATCATTAATGTAACGATATTTCGAAGATTTAAAGTTTTTGATAAGTGACGAAATCTCCGATAAGTTTAATTGAAATAATTGTTAGGCATTTATATGTTTTAGTCTTATTCATGTCTAAGTTTTTTAAAGTCGATAGAACAAGTCATTCGCTTTGAAACATCAGTGTTTCGAAAAAATACCAGTGTACTACTCAAGATGGGACAGTAATGTTACCCATTATAAACAAACAAAATTTGGTTTAGACCATACTCCATTTAAGTTACAGTAATATTATAGTTAGTGGTTTACGGTTGTAACAAGAAAAAGTTTCAAGAAATTTTAAATCTTTTAGAGAGGAATGAATGCTCCTTAAAATGCATAAACTGACAAATCCAAAATTTTCTTACCAAGAAACATTAAGAAAAATCCAAAAGAGTCGTGAACGATGACTATACCTGCACAAAGCTGGTAAGTTTATGAAACTTCAATACAGAAAAAAGATGAGCGGTCACGTATCAAAGAAAATAATGCATTTTTAAGAAAACCAGATTCCAACGTTGAATCTATTTTAATGAAACGTTCAACGTAACGGTTTATTTGGATTTAAAGAATGTTAAAAGCTGTAGTTATTCATCGTTTTCGAGTTGTACAGTTTGTCGTATCAAAATATTTTTTAGCGCACCGGTATTAGTTTTTTTGAAATGTCTCTTTGAAAAAATCGTGCGAAATGTTATCCGAATGGCGTTAAAAGTGATTCTTTCATTAATCACAAAAATCGCTTAGCGGCTGGAAACCTCCTGGCCTCCGGCGGTTCTGGGCTCCCAGATCCACGTTCGGCATTCTGTACATTTGAGAATGAGATACACTAGTTTGCTCAACTGGTCTCTGTTGGAAACATTTTTTGACACAGAAAGTTTGGGTTTTCCTTCAAGCTCTATCTCCCTTTATCCCCGTAACGAAATTTTAGTTGCGTACCTGATGAGTTTAATGCTGGAAATCTTAAACCATCAATTAGCAATAAATGCAAAGCCTTTTTCTTTCCCGAAACTCTGACTTCTTTCCTTTTTAGCGAAGTCTCTGATCGCATAATCTCGATGCAGCTGCACTTTGATCACATTGTTGCTGCATTCTTGGATAAGGCGCTTTAACCTTATTTTACATGGGCTATTTGACCCACGCATTTTACACGGGGGGAGGAGGGGAGGGAGGAAATGCCTCTTTATCTAACTCCGAAACCACCAGTCATGGGAACACTAAATTTAGCACGCGAGTCGGTGTTCACCTAAAATTTTCAGACAAAAGTGGTTTTAAGTTTGAAAAAACGAGAATGGGCAAAAATGACTCCCTCCTCGTGTAAAATAGAGTTAAACTTTCAATGCCCAAATTATTCACTTTTTGTCTCCTTTGACCTTTTTTTCAGATTTGGAGTCTTGAAGGACAACCAATGGTCAATTGCATGATTTTTTCAAAAAAAAATTTTTTACCCCCCCCCCATTTTGGGCCGTATGATTTATCGTACGCAGGGCACCGAAGACTTCTGATATTATTATGCACAAAGACTGCAGGCTTGATAAAAGCTTCTGCGTGAGATTAAAACGTAATTTCTGGCTGAACTGTGTATACTTACAAGCTTAAATCATTATCATTAATATTTTTGGTCAAGAACAATAAGGAAACGGTCCAAAACACAAAGCAAACACAATTTTCAATAAAAAAGTTCCCAAGTGTACATTTTATAATTAGCACATCAATCTGTACTTGTGGTATTGCACAAGTATCTAGATGCAGTCGTACATTGTATTTGATGCAAACAAATTTTGCACATGTTTCACAAAAAGCACAACGCCTCTGAGAGCCTGTATTGTTTTTGGCAACTTGGTGTCTCTTTTCATCAAGTCTGGTTACGTCGAGCACCTGTTCTTTTGTTTTGGGGCGAATTCCACTTCGAGCTTCACGTGTGGCGAAGCCAACAGAGCAAATCGCAACCTGCCGAGTAAAGTCCCCAAAAGAAATTCCCCTCTCCGTACTTTGATACAAATTCCAAAAAGTGAGAATGGTGCTATTTAGACAGAATCTGAACAACGGCCAACACAAGCCGTCGCTATAGCAACAATGATGTCATATTTTGTCCAAAAACCATGGCCAAGTGATTTTGCCCCCTATTCCCTTTGTGCCACAGTTTCAACACTGTCACATGACTCAGCATCGAATTTTCTACAAACCCAGTGGGTTACCGTGGTGGTACAAGCCGTCAACTAAACGGAATGAATGTGGTCAAAATCGCCTGGCCATGGCTTTATGATGTCATTGTTGTCAAAACGACGGCTTGTACCACCATGGCAATCCACTGGGTTTGTGGAGAATTCAATGCTGAGTCACGTGACAATGTAAAAATTTGAGAGCCCGGCACAAAGGGGATGAAGGGGCCAAAATCGCTTAGCCATGGTTTTATGATGTCATTGTTGCCATGGCGATGGCTTGAATCACCATGGCAACTAACTGGGTTTGTGGAGAATTCGATGCTGAGTCATGCGACGCTGTTGAAACTACGGCACAAACGGGATGAAGGGGTAAAAATCACTTGGCCATGGATTTGTGACGTCACTGTAACCATAGCGACGGCTTCTGCCACCATGGCAACCTATTGAGTTTGTGGAGAATTTGATGCTAAGCCATGAGGAGGTGCCAAAACCTCGGAACGAAGGGGAATAAAGGGTCAAAATGGTTTGTCCATTTTTTGTCCATTAGTCCACGTTTTATCCACAGCCGCTTCAATCTACTGCCCAATGTATGATATGACATACAGCAATGCAAACAAGTTGCCAAAATAAAAATGAGAATATGAAAAGACAAATTTTTTTAGAAAAAGACAGTCTATTATTTTAGCAAATCCAGGAAACCTTGAACTTCCCAAACATTTTTTTTCTAAGGAGAAAATACCTTGTTTATTAAACTGCACCCCGTAACCCCAAAATTTTCAAATTTTAAATGTTTCTCATTTTTGTGTCTTAAACTACCGGAACAAACATTATCGTGCAAATCTAACTTTTGCTCTAAAAATACGCAAAGTAAGGGTGATGACCACTAGGGTACGCACGATTTTCGAAAGGGGGGGGCAGGAAATTCAGAAAATTTGAGAATAATGAAGACCAGAATGAAAATTTTTCCTCCCAGAACCAGTTTGTTTTCCTGCCCAAAATCAGGTGAAGACCAAAAAAAAAAAAAAAAAAAGGTCTTTACTCAAATTTAGTCCGGTTTTTGGCCCAAACTTAGGTGAAGACCAAAAAAAAAAGGTCTTCACTCAAATTTAGTCCGGTTTTTGGCCCAAAATTGGGTGAAGGCCAAAAAAAAGGTCTTCGCCCACCGTTTGTGTGCTCAAACCTTCTGCCCAAGTTACAAAGGGGGGGCATGCCGCAGTTTTGCATACTATTCTATGCTAATTATACTATGCTGGCGACCCAAAGGAGGGGCCATGGCCCAATGGCTCCCCTAAATACGCCCCTGGTGATGACAATGAAACTTAAATTGGTGGAATATCTTTTGCGGTAATCTGTAAAACTGATTTTTATGTTGAGGACTTTAGCCATAGGTGGGCAAGTTAATGTAAAACGTTAGCTTCTTTAACCTCTAGTCCGTTAACAAACTTCGCACCTCCGTTAACGTTAATCCGTTATTTTCAGCTTTAATTTACGGAAGTTAATGAAGTCCGTTAATTCGTTAATATTTTGAGTGTAATTTACATTTCTTTTTATCACTCGCTTCTAGAACACGCATTGACGCTGTTGAGCTGATTGTAAGAAAAAAATTATTGCTGTGGTATGGTCTTTTTGTGTTTTGAAAGGTAGATTTCACAGTCCAATCTAGTTTCAAGATAAAAATAAGTTCAAATGCACTAACGAAGCTGCGATCGAAAAATCTTTGGAAATTGCGAACAGCGATAATTAATAGACCTATGAGGCTGTAGCTTATTATTTGCCACAAAAAAGAGCTCCTTTCTTCGCGTTCTTATATAAAACTCGTGCTAAATACGCAACAAGTGTTACCGGTGCCAAATTGGTTTGTACCGGTACGATGAATGACTGATGCAAGATATTAACGATAAAAATCTTAACGGAAGTAAATAGAACTTAACGGAAGTTACTTTAGTCCGTTAACATGAAAAAACTTTTTAACGGATTAACGAGTTAATGAAAAAGTTAGCTTCGTTATTAACGGATTAACGATTAATGGACTTGTGCCCATTTATGACTTTTGCGTATAATAAATCATGGGCTGAGCATTAATAGGTTTTAAGATGATTATCGTTGCTTAGTGACTTTAAACAAACAGCAAATTTATGAGGGAAGAAGACAAATGATAACCGAAAACTTGAACAATGATAACCTCCAAATTAAGCCTGCGGATTTGTTCAATGGTTAGCGTCACCCTCGCTTTATTCTGATAGAACGATAAAGATGCATCAATGAATCACGTTTTTTGAATGGCTTAAGTTAGGGAAATAATTTATTTAATGTCATTGAATGTTTGAGAAACAAAATATTTTGACATATTTTGGAGTCCGCCAGAATCCCCTGGAATGACCTTAAAGATCAATTTTTGAACACCTTGGGTCAATGGAATGGTTTTCGTTTAGATCAGTATACTGAAGACATTTAGGCAACGTAATATTATGACATTGTTTGGCTGGTTTAATCTTAGGGACACTTCTCAAATTAATGGCTTTCATAAACAAAATATTGAACGGCTTAGGCTAGAGAACTATTTTTTGATATCATTTGAAATTTAAAAAACAATTATTCGTATATAATTTAGAGGCCCCGTAACCTTCCAAAATAACTCCCCAAAAATCAAGTCTTGAATGGTTCAAGCTAGAGAGCTAATTTTCTCTACTGCCATTTGATATTCTTAGGAAACAAATATTTTGACATGATTGAAGATGCTACCGCTTGGAATCCTCCAAAATGACCCCAAAATTAAGCATTTGGAATCCTCCAAAATCACCCCGAAATATGAGTATCTTATAGGTAGTAGGATGATGATGATTTGACATTGGTTGGGGACTTCAACTGATCAACTCAAGGAAAATTTTTCAAAATAGGCCTCGAAAAAATTGATTTTTAGAATCACTTAAGCTAGAAACAAAAAAATTGGTAAAGGGCATCAAATCCACAAAACCTTAAATTAGAGCGTAGGATGTGTAAAGGTCTCTCACAGTGCTCTGCATTTCCTTGATGGGAAGACGTCTGTGGATCGCTAGGGAGGGTGGGCCCGCCACGGGTGTCACCATTTTGGGATGGCACCATTTGGGGTGACACCATATTATGATGTGAAACCATAACTCCACCTATCTTTTTTCAATTTTCTTGGTCCCTATGCTCATTTAGACCGAAAACCCTCTGATTTTGCGGCGAAGACCTTTTTTTGGGGGGAGGGGGTCTTCACCTACTTTTGGACCGAAAAAGGGTGCTACTACGAAATCCCGCCCAGGGTGCCACCATCCTTCGCAATGCCACTGGAAGACTTATATTAGTTTGCTGGCATGTAATTGTGAAAAGTAAAGCGATTTGCACATAAAGTTACACAGCAACGACATTATGCGCAAGTTGCATGCCGCCTGATAAAAGATGGCTTTTGTTAGAATCAGTAGTTTTGAGCTTGAAAAACATTCTGGCATTGTTTGGGAATCCAAACTCTTTAGACTCTCAAAAAAAATATTTTCAAGTGGCTTAAGTATGACGCTCTATTGCTCTCTTAACAAGGAACGAAAAGTGTATTTTATAAGAAATAAAGCTTCAGTAAATAATGTGTAGTTATATACACTATACAACCATAAAAATACGTCGAAGACAATTGATTAAACAGCAGGATACAAGACACACACACAAAAAAAAAATTGTTATCACTACAGAATTATTCTCTCCGCTGTTGAGAAAGACTTGTTGAAATCATCTATAACTGTGCTGTTAGTAATAATTGTAAACAGCGACAATATTTAAAGCGATTGGATTCTATTATAATAGTTCATAAACGATTAACAAAACCACGTGGTCTCGTTTGTTTACACTAGCTAAGCAAAGCTTTTTGTAATGCGATAGTCGCTAGACATATAATCGACTAGAAACGGCTAGCTAGTGTAAGCGCTAGCATTAGCAATGCAGTACATATGTGGAGATGAACATGAACCACGTAAGCAGTGTTGATATTATTCAGCAAAAGGCGAAGTTTGGCAGAACTATTGCAATGATAAGGCTTGACATCAGGCATTAGCACATAATGCTTTAGAGATTATGATTCTTGGTTATTAAATCGGCACTGTAGTGCAGCACTAAAGCATTAGCATTGCTGGTGTCTGAGTGTAACTGTTACCTGAGACTGACAAACAAGATCTGCTTGGTTAAAGGTGGGTGTCATAGGCGTAGAAGGTGGGGGGGGCCGGGGGGGCACTGGCCCCCCCGGTTGGTGTAAGGTGTCAAAATTTTGGGCAATTTCGTATATTTTGGGCGATTTCATATTGTTTGGGCAATTTTGCGTCAAAATTTTGGGCAAGTTCATGTCTTTCGGGCAAGTTTGCCCACTGAAATATTCCAAACGCTGGACCGAAAAACTGTCTCAACATGAGAGAAGACCTTTTTTTTTGGAGATCACATTAATTTGGACAGAAAAAACGATTGATTTGTCAGGCAACTTTCGAAAAACCGTCTCAACATGAGAGAAGACCTTTTTTTTGTTTGGAGATCACCTCAATTTGGACAGAAAAACTATCTCAATTTGAGTGAAGACCTTTTTTTTTTGTTTGGAGATCACCCTAATTTGGACAGAAAAAACGATTGATTTGTCAGGCAACTTTCAAGTCATTTTTCGGGCAAAACTTTGATGCCCCCCAAATCATTTTGAGCCCCTACTCCCATGGAGGGTGTTATCTGTCAGAAGACAGTAAGAGTGTATTTGTTGTTAGCAAAACAAAGCGTTAAGTAAAATTGACCAAAAGAGCTTATATTTTGACCAGTACAGTAGAGGTTAGAGTTTCGTTCAAATTGTTGACAAAATTATCAGTTCGTTTTCACCTAATGGCCTGTAAAGAATTGCCCGCCCCAGGCATCCAGGGACGCAACCAGCAGGGCTTCAGCGACTAGCCCCACCCTAGTTAAGTCATTCAAAAATTTAACCCAAAAATGCGACCATTGAACACGTTTTTAACTTGACCTTTAAATAAATAGGTAAAGAGGGACTGGAGGAGAGAGGGCTGGGCAATTTAGTTCTTCAACTGGCTTACAAATCTTTTTGATTTAGTTTGTTGCAGTAGACTTAGATGACCTTTCGGTCCTTCGCTGTCTCCTCACCAAGTGACTAAATATCGCTTTGACTCTGCAAGTTTGTGTGTTTGGTTTTAAAGGAATTGCATATTTCGATGCTTTGGTGATAGACCTAGAGGAAGTTGCAGTTTTTTTCTTGTGATATGACGTCACTTGGTAAATAAATAAATATGATGATGATGATGATGATGATGTTTTCTGAGTTATGTAGATAAATAAATTGTGTTGACTTGACTTTTAGCCCTATTTTACACGAGAGGTGGGGGCAAAAATGCCCTCTTCTCGTTTTTGTCGTGACAAATCCATTCAGAATAAAGATTTTTATATCCAATCAATTTGACTTTGAGTCAAATTTTTTCACATATAACTCCTGAAAAGTTGAAGTTGCTAAAATAACGGAAAGTTTTTCAATTTTAAGGTTTGCCAAAATAACTTACTTTTCCCAAAATCTGAGCATTTTATGGCCAATATTTAACTTTAATGACATGATAAGACGTTTTTTTAACGTAACCAACTTGACCTAAGCATTTTATGAAACCTGAGTACCAAATTTGAACCGTCTTTGACGTCATCGAAAAATGACGTCATTTTTCAAAAATATGGCCGTAATGTCACTATGATGACGTCATCAACTAAAAATCCATTTTTCTAAAAAAATTTGGTGAACACCAATCCGCATGCCAAATTTAGTGTTGCCATGATTTTGGGTTCACGAGTTTGATAGGGGAGCATTTTTGCCTTCCCCTCCCACCCCATGTAAAAGGCGTTGTTCAAAAAGCCAGTGTAAAATAGGATCAAATGGCTCGAAAAACGGTCAAACGTTTATACAAATGGCGTTAAAACCATAGGTGGCGGAACCTAGGAGGCGGGGGGGTGGGGGGGGCCGGTCTCCCCACTTTTTTTCAAGGGGGGGGCGGGGGGCCCTAATTTACGTGATTTTTTTCTAAAATAACACTGCTGAAAAATGTTTTTGCAACTTGATATCATAGATGTCGAAGCCAGAAGGCGGAGAATGCAGACTCACGCTTCCTAACCGGGTGGGAAGGCATTGGACTTTATGCATAGGTGGGCACAAGTCCGTTAATCGTTAATCCGTTAATAACGAAGCTAACTTTTTCATTAACTCGTTAATCCGTTAAAAAGTTTTTTCATGTTAACGGACTAAAATAACTTCCGTTAAGTTCTGTTAACGGACTTAATTAACTTCCGTTAAATTCGGTTAACTTCCGTTAAGGTTTATATCGTTCATATCTTGCACCATTCATTCATCGTACCGGTACATACCAATTTGCACTGGTAACACTTGTTGCTTTTTAGCACGAGTTTTATATAAGAACGCGAAGAAAGGAGCTCTTTTTTGTGGCAAATGATAAGCTGCAGCCTATTAATTATCGCTGTTCACAATTTCCAAAGATTTTTCAATCGCAGCTTTGGTAGTGCATTCGAACTTATTTTATCTTGAAGTTAGATTAGACAGCAAAATGTAACTTCCAAATCACAAAAAGACCACCATAGCAATAAATATTTCCTTACAATCAGCTCAACAGCGTCAATACGTGTTTCTAGAAGCGAGTGATAAAAAGAAATGTAAATTACACGCAAAATATTAACGAATTAACGGACTTCATTAACTTCCGTTAATTACAGCTGAAAATAACGGATTAACGTTAACGGAGGTGCACAGAGCTGGACAGCGCTGTTTCGAGATTTTAGCTCTCATCGGCAGCCCTCAGCTTCTCAACACGAAGGACGTCAAACTTGTCGGTTAACGGAGGTGTGAAGTTTGTTAACGGACTAGATTAACGAAGCTAACGTTTCGCGTTAACTTGCCCACCTATGACTATATGCATTGACTTTTAAGACGATTACTCAAAATAATTTTTGTAGCGTAATTTCTCCTCTTGAGCTTAACACGGGATCCATTCCATTCCCAATTGTCATGCTCGTGTTAAGAGTACGATACCTTCGGTTAGGTTTAATACCTGTGCGGTTGTCATTTTTGCAACTATATGATGTTTACGTTATTTTGAAAGTGATTTCAAATCTCTAAAAATAACCTTCCCTCTCCACGCTTATTGTACCTCAGCCGCCATTCTTTGCATTGTTACGTAATTATTACAAGTGTCACAGACGAAATAGGAGCAAATTTGATTGGTGTGCAGCTGATGAACAATTATAGGTTAATTTGTGGTGTAAAAAATGAGTACTATGCTACATGATTTTCTCAGTTAATTCTTTCATTTTTTTGTTTTTGACCACTACAAAAATAGTAAATAGCGAATGGATACTAACGCAAAAAGTAACATGTTGAATCTGGAAAAGGAAGAAGCGACGCAATCTTCATATTTTGCACTCACACGTTTCAAGTAACTTTTGGAAGGAAGCCAAAACGGAATGCCTCAAACAACGCTTGCTCTAAAAAGCGTGTTTAAGAGACTTTGCAATCATTATGTTATTTGTATATGTTGCTATTGAGCTTAGCACGTTTAACGGTTTATAATGCTAATATAGAAATAAAATGAAAAAGATAACATCGTTTTTTAGCAAACGTTCGTTAGCAGAACAGTCAATTTCAGAACCTCCATCTAAGCAGCCGATAATAAACCAAGGGGAAGATAGCGACGAAAATTCGGATAATGGTAGTGGCCTTGCCAGTGATTCAAGTTCAAGCTATGATAGTCGAAGTGGAACTGGTACTCCCACAATGATAAGTAAGTTTGCAAATTTAGCTAAACGGAGGGCTGAAGACTTGGTTTGGAATAGAAATATTAAACTGTCTGTTACAATTTACGGTTTGCAATAGACCGTAATATGATAAGCTGAGTTTATTTTTAAGTCAAGCGGACAAGCTAGTGGATCGCAGTCGCAAAATTAACAGTGATCAAATACTGGAGATTTTGGCAAATATTTGTTAAGCTATACGTTACTACAAAAAAATAAGTTCTCATAGATTTAAGCAAGACTGTGGACTAGTGGAGTGCAGGAATCGGAACTTCAAAAAATATCGGGAGTTTAAAAGCCTGCAATGTATTATGTAAACAAAGGTAAAAAATTGGTCAGTATATCCTATACATTTCAAGAAAAAAATTGAGGCAGGGCCCTAGCTTATCAGGTATCCTCCTTTTTCGATAGTGGTTTACCAGTTTGAATTGCTGTTTCTCGTTGAGTGCAAAATGCTAGTTAGGTAGCCAAATGTACAAGGTATACCTTGCTTGAAATTAAATGCAAAGATTATTTGGAATTTCACCATGGTAGCTTAATTGTGCGATGAGATAGCGTTTTACTTGTCTTGTACTCTTGACCTAGGCCAACTAAATCATCAGCTTCATATCTTTCAATTTCTGATTCTGATGTTCCGGAAACAGCAACGTCTCATGCTAGCACGTCTTCTTCATCTAAATCTGCTGAAGGAGGTCATGCATGCACGTTTCCCTGTTGTGATGTCACTCAAAAAAGCATAACCAGAATTGCGGTAGAAAAAAACAAAAACAGCAAAAAGGTTTGGATCAAAAACAAGATATTTACGTCGTGAATGGGAGGAAATTTATCCGTGGCTATACTTATGCGCAAGTACTAACAAAGCATTTCGTTTCACTTTTGCAGGAAAGCTTTGCATGCCCACTTGGTAACTTATTCCCGTTGTGGTGAAACGGCGTTTACTGAAAAGGGTTTCAATAAATGGAAAAGTGCTCTCGCTAAGTTTCAACAACACCAAACAGTTCATTTCACAGAGAGTGTCACTACAAACAATCGGTCAGGGACAACCCGGATGTAACACCGATTGATATTTTGTTGCGAAGACAAAAAGATGAAGAACGGCTTGCAAGGCGCCGCTGACTTCTAGAGAAGCTTAAAGTTCAAAGGATTTTTACCCGGCAAGGAATACCACAAAGAAACGCAAACGAATAGCAACGAAATTTACAGCGATTTCTACAATATTCCAGCACGCACTGCCCTGGACTGAAATCGCTTTTACAAGACGGCGAATATATGTCACATGAAATAGACGAGGAATTTGTCAAAGCGATGTATCGTAACTGTTTGAGTGATTTATGGGGTAAAATCAAATCTTCAGATTTTTTTGCAATCGTGGTTGATGAAACAAAGGACATAAGCGGGAAAGAACAATTATCTTTTTTTATTCGGTGGATTGAAGAAGGCTTTGTCATTCACAAAGATTTTATTGGATTGCATCAAGCCAGCAAATGTGACGCTGAAAAATAGTTAAAATCATCAAAAATATCCTTCTCAGTTTGGCAATCGACATTAGAAAATGTAGAGAACAAACTTACGATGAGGCGTCTGTTTTGCAAGGTGCACTGAACGGAGTTGCAGTTCAAATCAGAAGAGAAGTTCCTAAGGCACTTGGCGTACCATAGGCGTAGCCAGGGGGGGCCCGGGCCCCCCAATCAAAATACCACTAACGACAAAAAATTATGACAACATAGCCTAGCGATGTTTAGTTGCAGTTTTTTTTTCAGTAATTACGCACATAACAGTAATTAGCAATAATATTAATGACAACAAGGGAGTCCCGGGGCCCCTAACTAACAGCCAGGGGGCCCTTACTAACAACTAAGGGGCCCTGGGGCCCTTAACCAACCACCAGGGGGCCCGAAACTCCTAACTGAAAACCAGGGGGCCCCAGGGCCCCTAACTAACAACCAAGGGGCCTCTAACCAACAACCAGGGGGCCCCCTAACTGACAACTAGAGAACCCCGGGCCCCTAACCGACAACCAGGGGGCCCCTAATTGACAAACAGAGGGCCCTGGGGCCATTAACTGATTACCAGGGCCCCTGACTCATAACCAGGGGGCCCTGGGGCCCCTAACCAACAACCAGGGGGGCCCAGGGCCCCTAACCAACAACCATGGGGGCCTAGGGCCCCTAACCAACAACCAGGGCCCCTAACCAACAACCAGGGGGCCCCGGGGATCCTAACTAACAACCAGGGGGCCCTGGGGCCCCTAACCGACAATCAGGGTCCCCGGGATCCTTAACTCACGACCAGGAAGCCCCAGAGCCCCTAACTAACAACCAGGGGGCACCTAACCGACAACCAGGGCCCCTAACTGACAACCAGAGGGCCCCTAATTAACGATCAGGGGACCCTGGGGCCTCTAACCAACAACCACGGGGCCCTGGAGTCCCTAACCGACGACCAAGAGGCCCCGGTGGCCCTAACTCACAAACTGAAAGCCCTCGAGCCCCTAATTAACGACCAGGGGGCCCGGGGCTCCTAACCGACAACCAAGGGGCCCCAGGGTCTCTAACTGGCAACCAGGGAGTCCCAGGTCCCTTGACTGACGACCAAGGTTCCCGAGCCAGGGGCCCCTTCATTCAAATTTTTAACAATTTATATGCAAAACCTAGCTGTGCGAAATCTAAGAGTTTTGACCTAAAAGTTGCCACCCCAGGCTCTCGTTTAACGTTATTATACACTTAATACTATAACCCAGGCTGTAATGCAAAACCCCAATTGAAATACTTCCAATGATAAATATAAAGAGAGCATAGCCAGTATGTTGTCCCTGTCCGGAATTGCAGTTTTTTTAATTTAGGATTTATGCGTACAAAAGTAAGCAATAATAATAAGGACCACATGTCTACGTCGTAATAATGTCATGCAATTCTTGGACGTTTCAAAAAACTGTCAAGTGACTTGACTCGAGTCCTCCTCGTTTTGGAAAAAAAGTCATTTTAATTTTGATTTAAATGTTTTTTTATGAAAGAACTTATTAGGGAAGCGATCTTGTCTCAAAATCATTGGCGTAGCCAGGGGGTGGCCGAGGGGATCCGGGCCTCCTTAATCAAAATGCCACCAATGACAAAAATTTGTCAAAAAAGCCTTGTTTCTTCTTATTCAGTTTCTTTTAGCATCTTTGCGTACGTCAGTACACGCGTACAACAGTAATTAACAATAAATAATATTGACGATCAGGGGGCCCGACGCACCCCCTTGATTCAGTTTTTTCCTACCAATTTAAACGTATAACGAGGGTGAAATCTAGAGTTTTTGTCCTAAAAGTTGCTACCTCAGGCCCTCATCTAACCTTTTTATGAACTTAATACAATAACCAGCGCCGTATTTACCATATGGCTCAGTGCCAGGGCCCTGCCCTCAGATGTAGGATTTTTTTTGGTCTTCATTTATATTTGGCAGGAAGATCTTGCAAAAACCCCTTTAGAGCAAGGGCCCTGCACAATGTAAATCCGGCCCGGGAATAACATGTTTAGTAAGCGTATCCATCTGTTGTACCATTTTTCAATAACGATTCAACTCCACCTCGCCAGTTTTTACGCACAAAATACTTTCAAAAAAAATATCTAGGGAAAATGCTCATTGAACAAACTACTGAATTTCAATTGAAGGGGCCTGGACCTTTGGCCGTACATGTACTCTTATAACTGGTAAAAGTCATGACTAAACAAAAATCTCTAAGGAAAATCTTCGAGAGTATTATTATTTACTGCTAAAGTATTGCAAAAGGCAATGTGCCTTACTTCCCCTTGTAGACCAAATTACTTACAATTAAATTTTGACGCCATAATGCAAGATTCTAAACGTGTTTTGGGATTTAATTGCAAAAGGAGGATTGAACAATAAAATTTTTTCGATTGGTTTTGAATTGTTAAAAATCTAGTTCTTTGAAATGGCTCTGAACTCGTGCGAAGTGTGATCCAATGGGATTTAAATAGCTTTCTTTTTTCCAAAAACTTACAAAAATTGCCTAGCGGCCGGGGGCTTCGCCCCCAGACCCCCATAGCCACCGGCAGCTGGGGGCTCCGCCCCCAGACCCCCGTCAGTGATACGTTTGAGTACACTAGCTTACTCAACACGTCTCCTAAGTTAGACACTTACACTTTTTAACTATTAGTTTTTGCCCTCTCCCTTTATCAAAATCCTGGTTAAGTGCCATCAGGCTACGGCTTCAGATCTTCCATTCTACGATATCTTTGCTCCACAAAAAGTTCGTTTTTCGAAAATTTCTGATGACGTCATTGCATGTGATTTGTGGTTTGGCCCCCCCCCCCCAATCAAAAATCCTGGCTACGCCTATGTGGTGTACATTGTCTTAACCACAATTTGCAACTCGTAATTCAAGAAGCGGCATCCGTTGATTTTCTCATAAGCGATGCTTTGGCCACTGTGAAATCTATTTGCAATTTGATAAGAAGTTCTCCAAAGACATTGGCAATGTTTCAAGCAATACAACAGCAACAACAACGTCAAACTCAAACGTCTTTAAAGCCACTCTCTTCTACAATGTGGACGTGCAAGGCAAAAGTCAACCAATCTGTGCTAGATAATAATGAAGAACTTATCGAAGCCTTTCAAGCAATTGTAAATGAAGGAAGCTCCGGCGAAGGTGTAAAATTTGCTCATGGTTTATGGAAAAATATATTCGATTTTTATGTATTTTTTGGTCTTCATGTAAGCAAAGAAGTTTTTCCTGCTACTGAATTGCTAGCTACTAGCCTTCAACGTCATGATATGAGTGCGGGTGATGCAATCCAGAGCAAAGATGTTTAAAAGAATGCCTGCAAACTATGAGAGAAAACGCTAGCACACTTTTTCAACAGGTTGAAAAAGAATCAGAAGTATTTGAAGTGGACCCCCCTGTTTTATCGCGATGGAGAAAAATGCCACGGAGGTTTGACGGTGGAACTGATAATAATGCAAGGTTTACATCGCCTCAGCAATTTTTTACAATGCAGTATGTGGAGGTTATCGATTTGATTGCCAACAAGTTAGACGAAAGATTTCAACAAGACACGTTGCAATATCTTCTTGATATTGAAATGGTAATTTTGAATGCTGCAAATGGAAAAGATTTTGACATAAAAGATAATATTCGAGCCAAATTAAACGGTGACTTTGATCTTCACGAACTAAAACTTGAACTCAAGCTTTTGAAAAATGTGGCAACATCAGCTTCATGTGTGAATCTACGCTTTGTGAGCTTTTCTACCTTAACCGATGTATGTAAAGCTCTTAACCCTGCTATGAGGAATATTTACAAAAATGTTTCAAAACTTATTCAGTTATACAGGGTGGCCCATAAGTCACTTTACATTTCAGAAATTAAATAATTTTTTCTTAAATGACTATATTTAATTAATTCTTTTTTTATTACAAAGTTTAGAGTCTGTAAATTAGTTCTGACTTAGATACGAAAGATTATGTCTCTTAAATAGCCTCCATTCTCGGCTTCACAAACTTGAGCTCTTTTTAAGCTATTCTCCATGACACTTCTTAACATCTGAGGTGGTACTGAAAGAATTTCCTGTCGTATGTTTGACTTAAGTTCTTGAATAGTTCGGGGCTTATTGACATACACTTTGTCTTTAAGATATCCCCAAAGCCAAAAGTCTGATGCAGTCAAATCAGGAGAACGTGGAGGCCATTCAAAATCGGAATTACGAGAGATTATCCGATCCTGAAACATTTCAGTTAACAACTGCATTGTGGCTCTAGCGGTATGTGCAGTGAATAAACTCATTGTCATTTCTTGCAGTTCTCTGAAACCTGACAGCATAATTTAGTCGTTTCTGAAAGTCTAGTGGTTGTAAAGATTGCACTAATTGAATTTTGTAAGGGTACATGTGCAAGTCTCTTTGAATACGCTGCAGAGAACTCCGTGAGATGCCAAGTTCTTGAGAACGCCTTCGAGTGGATGTGGTTGGATTCTCTTCAATGCTACGTTTCGCAGCTTCAGTATTTTCACGTGTACGTACTGAACGACCTCGTCCACTTCTAGGCTTATCACTTACAGAGCCATACTCTTGAAAACGCGCCACTAAGTTCATTATTGCAGGCCTACTAGGGGGATGTCGAACATTGAAATTGCGCATATACGATCTTTGCGTTGCAACAATTGACCGTCCATTTTCAAAGTAAAATTCAATTATCTTCACTCGTTGTTCTGTTGTAAACTTTTCCATACCAAAAATTTACAAGGATTATATTTTTAAATTCTGAAAAGAAAAATAGAAATATATTAATAGAAAAAAAATTATTTAATTTATAAAATGTAAAGTGACTTATGGGCCACCCTGTATATGACCATCCCAATGTCTAATGCAACTGCTGAACGGTCTTTTTCGTGCCTTAAACGTTTAAAGAATTTTTTAACACACAGATTGACCCAAGAACATTTGTGAACCATCGGATGTTTTTGCGTGTTCACAAAGACGGACTCGATCGGCTTGATCTCTCAGCGATATGTCAGCGGTTTATTGTTGCTAACGATCGCAGTATCAACTATTTTGGAAAGTGGTTTGTTGTGTAGCCTAAAAAAACTTTGAGTGAATGAAGGACGCTTTTTGATAAAAATGTGATTCTTTTTCTTGCGAAAATGATAGTCTAGAATTATTGTACTTCAACGAATTTCACCCTGCAATGCTTGTGATTATTTTTGCTGGCTAGTTGTGCAATTAGCATCATTATCGGGCTAAATGCCGAATTTAATGTGTACATTTGCAGTGTGTTTACTAACTAATAACAATGTAGCATTTTTGCTGTGACTAAATTTGCGACTGTTTTAGTATGGATATTGGATAGGCCTAATATTATTGCTATAGGTTTTGATGATTAATTACGGCTTAAAATAATATTTATGGGCGCACTTTTTAAAACGAACTGAGTTGTTCCGATAACCTTTGCGACATGCTGTATTCGCAGTAGCTAGTGCTAAAACAACGAAAATCGCTGTAAACTTATAACTGTGCGTTATGCGCTGTAGGTGAAAAAACTGGATAGACTTTGGGTCCCCCTGCTTTCAAAATGGTTCCGCCATCCCTGGTTAAAACGGCTATTTTATTCAAAAAAATTGCAAAAATTGCCAAGCAGCCTGCTTATTTGAGACATTTTTCAAACAAAAAAATGTCAACTTTGGGTGCAAGCCTCCTTCCCTTAACAAAAACCTGATAGCGCACCTGCAGGCATGAACTTCAAAATGTCTTGATTGGCCTTAAACAAAAGAATACGCACTATATAGTATAACAGAAAGTGTGCAGCTGGCCCTGGGAAATAAATAGCAAACCTCGAAGAGGGAAAATATAAAGACAAGAACTTCATTGATCTCGTAGGGTCGTATGCATCAGCTTGGATTAACATTAATTCAAGGATCAACAAAACTTTAGGAGCAAAGTTTAAGCAAACGAATGGGGAAAATGCTATAGTTATGAAGTAAATCAAGAATATCGTCTCTGAACTTGCAAATTCAGTTTATTTCAATCTGATAAGTTTATCGGTGAAGATACAAAATTGATAATCCGTGGATCAAAGTTAATCCTAGTTGGTGCATACAACTCTTAAGGTAGCGCCGTAGTGTATAAAAATGAGCAACGATTGTCCAGTAGTAGAAACAACTTTAGGCAAAGTGCAAGGAAAAATTCTTGGCAAAGTTGAGGGCGGAAAGGACGTGTTTCTTTTCACAAGGATACCGTTCGCGAAACCTCCAGTAGGAGAGCTCAGATTTGAAGCTCCTGTGAGGTAAATTGCTTTAGCATTTTGTTTTCTTTTTGTAATGAGCGCGTTGTATTGTTTCGTGGCAAATTACAATATCGGCAATGATGAAAAGCTATCGTCAGCATGGCCGATCGAGGGTGTTAAAGTGCTATTTTGGTGGCAAGCCAAAAGTATCTTTCCCAAGGACAGAACGACGCGCAGACAGAACGGACTGGCAATCGAGCCGAAGCCGGCAACGTTTCTAACTTGACCTTCTTCCTACTGAGCTATCGCCGCATTGGTGTTAATTTATTTTTCATTGCAGTCCCTCACACTGTACATATATTATGTTATATTCATTTTAGTCCAGAGCCTTGGGATGGAGTTCTTGACGCTACGAAACATTCTGCGTCTCCGGTTCAAAACAGAAGATTGATGAGTGTTCTCGTTGAATCACTACCGTTAATTGTTGATCAAGATTCCAAAACATATAACGAAGATTGTTTGTGTTTGAGCGTTTATACGACTAACCCTTCCTCTGCAGAAAAGTTACCGGTAAAACATACCTATCATTTTTGAAAATTGAATTATTTTGAAAGCTTCAATGTAGTCTATGCGATAAGCAATAAGTTTATTGAAGTGAAATTTGTACATCTTGTAAACTAACATCTTGATATGTTATTGAGTTCCACATTTAAGTATTATATTTGGAGTTTAAATTATATCAAAAAATAACACAGTTCACATTCTTGAGCACTTTTTTGAATCAATTGAATTGTTAGCTCTATTAAGTGGAGTTGTATTTATGTACGCGTATGCCTTGTGTCCTCGATTCTGTCATTTTTTAGTTTGTTTCTTTTTTCTGTTTGCATTTTTTTGTTTTAAAACCATAATGTGTCAGTAAAATAGAAAGGTAAAGAAGTGTACAGTATACGTTTTTTGTTTATCTTGCCGGCCTCATCTAAGTTTTGCAGCTTCACTATATTTTGGCAATCCTTTTTCATAAGTTTTTTTTCTTTTTAATATCGTATGCAATGTGTTAAAAGACATAACTATCGGGAACTTGTGCTTACGAAGCTGCTACAAGATTTGATACACTCATATTAAACTAATTCGAAATTCTCTTTGACAAAGCTTTCGGATCGGTCAGCTGGTCGAGTTCTAACGCGTTCGTCTCTGAAGCGGGAGGTTTGAAGTTCAAATCTCGGGCCGGTCAAATTGGACACAGAGTTGCCAACGGCTCGTCACCGCTGTGACATTTCTGCGGGAGAAGCTGTGTTGCCCGGGCTCAATAATGCGGAGAAGGACCCGCAAACTCGTTTCACGCTTCGGAATATTACAGCGAGTATAATGAAGATTTGAATTGATAAAGCTTTCAGATTTCAAGCAGTCTGGGCTGAATTTAGTTCTCGAGTGAGCTATCAATTTTTCGTTTATTAAGGTAATCATCATTTTGTAGATTTTGTTTTGGATTTTTGGAGGAGGTTTCACCTTTGGTGGGGAATCTTTTTATGATGCGATAGCAATTGCATCACTTCATGACGTCATCGTTGTAATACCGAATTACCGATTGTCCATATTCGGATTTCTAGCTTTGGGGAGGGACACAGATTATCCTGGAAACATGGGATTACTCGACCAAATATTGGCAATGAAGTAAGTTATAGCTGCGCGGTTAGATTCATCGAAAGACTACAATAATTCCTGGATCGAGATTGAGACAAACTAGTGAAACGTTTGTTCTGACCAGTAGTCATTCACGAATGATAACTTGACTTAGCAAGAATTTCGGACATTTGGTGTCATTATTTGCTGGTTATAGTTGTTGAAAATTTCGTTCTTCCAGCAAATTTTTAAAAACTCACCTAAGTTGTTGTTATGGCGTATATTGACGTTTGGCTCCTCAAAACACCGGGTAGCCTCATCAGAAATAAAATTTTGCAGGCAACAATTTGACCTTCAGTGTAATGCTCATGCCGTGGTAAATTTTTTTCAAAATATTAAAAGCAAAAATTTGTGACAAGAAAGTGTAGGTTTTTGTTCGTTTATGCTTTTTGTTACAATTATTAACAATTTGAATTTTCATCCATTTTTAAGAAATTTTTTACCTTAGTAATTAAGCTTCTAGAATTTAGCTTGGTGTCAATTAATGCAAGCAAATTGCATATTAGCCAGAAACTCAGAAAAAAATTCGATTGCTGCAAGCCGAAAAAATGTATTTACTCACGTTTTTGAAAGGTGGGTAAAACAACACATTGGAGCGTTTGGCGGGGATCCGGAAAAAGTGACAATTTTTGGTGAAAGTGCTGGATCTGTTTCAGTCAGTTGCCATCTAGTGTCTCCTTTGTCAACGGGATTGTTTCATCGTGCAATTTCTCACAGCGGGACTTTTTACAACACTGGTGAGTTTGCAGAACAGGTACTATTTTTGAGCAGTTTAATGAAGAACATATGATTATTATGTGATTTTAATTGCATGCTTCTATATAGCGTAAAGCCAACGATTACTATAAAAATTAACGCTAGACGTAAAAGTTTTGCTGTATTGAAGCGCATCAGTTGCGCGTAGATACTTTGAAATTTGTTGCCAGTAGTCATCTAAAAGTGTTTAATTTTGTAGGGCTTAAAAAATTTTACCACAGCGAGCGCAATAAAATTGCCAAAATTGTGAGAATTTGTTCTATAGCAACGGTGGGCAAACTGCGGCTCTTAGACGTAAATTTTGTGGCTCTTGTATTGAATCGTAATATTACAAAAAAATTAAGATTATACTTTATCAATATGTTATCTTGTGTTTGAAATTGTTTTCATTTATCGATGTATTTTAGAGTGATAAAACAAGTATATGTTTTCATAGCGCTGATGACGAATTACAGTATAAATACTTCAAAGAATCAAGGTAGAATAATTTTCCGGGAGTTGTAAAACACTTCAAAGAGCGCAATCAAGGGTAAATGTTGGCTTGTAGGGCAACAATCATTGTGTTTTTCAGTAGCGTAGCCAGAAAGAAAGACTAGAGCTCCCCCTCCCCCCCCATTGGCCTGTGGACCAAAATGCAGAATAAGGAAAATAACACGTTTTTAGCACTTCTGAGACTGTTTTTTTTTTGCACTGGAATGGACTAAAAAGTGATTTAAAGCATTTTTTTGAAACATATATTTGGGGAGAGGGGGGGCTAATTTGTCCAAAATAACACTCACAAATCAATACAAACTTTGAAAAATGGCCAAAAATAAGCAATCAAATTTGATTGTTAGCGTAAAAATGTTGACCATAGGTTTCATCAATGAATATATTATAAACTCAGAAAGGAGGGGGGGGGCTATTCAGTATTAGTTAATCACCAATCACGTTTCTAAATATTTTTCCATTGGACCGCGCCCCCCCCCCCCCCCAATTATTTTTCTCTGTAATATATAGACTACTCCGTGTAAGTTTTATTAAACTATTAAATTTTATGATTTACCAGGATGTAAACAAGAGAACTAAAATCTTACCATTAGCCATCTCCCACATAGCCCATTTATCCAACCAGTTTAATCATGTTTGCACTGTTAATTTCTGTGCAACGTTTTAAAAGATTAATTTTTATCAAATTATCCCTAAAATAAGTTGTTTTTGCAAAAAAACAAGAAAACTTTTTTTGCGCTGGGGGCTCCGCCCCCAGACCTCCGTGCTTTTCACGGCGGCTGGGGGTTTCGCCTCCAGGCCCCCAAAACATCCCCCACATTGCAAATTTCTGGTTGCGTGACTGGTGTTATAATTGCTGTTATGTTTTTTTGTGTAAACTGATTTTGCGGCTCGCTGGTGTTTGTGGTTTTCTGCAAGCGGCTCTTTCCTTGAACAAGTTTGCCCACCCCTGTTCTAAAGTATGTTAATTTGCTGTGTTTATTTTTACATTTATTGTTTATCAACAAATCAGAATGCAGGGTACGTAGGGGCGTTAGTTTAACAGCATTACTATGTTTATACTCGTATATCGTATTGTGTTACACTTAACTTAATTATTTATTTCTTGTATTTTACATGCGTATTCTCAATCTATGTTGGTAAGGTAGCTATCGATTTTTCAAATCAAATTGTAGTGCCTTTTTATCTTTGATGCAGCAAAACTTTTTGAAAAAACACAATGCTGCAAACAGCGGTGTGCATTGTGGAACCAGTTACATTACTGCTTATGTGCTCTTAATTTTAGACGAGCATATTTGAATCTTTGGGATAAATTCTTTAAACCACACTAAAATTTGGGAGAATATTACCGTATACAGTAGTTTATTTTATTGCAAAAATTCAATAGCTCTCCACAACTGTTGATTAGTATATTAATAATGGTGTGTTTGAGGTTAGCAATGTGAGGGAGTTGTGCAATATTTGGCAATAGGCATATTATTCCTTTTCGTCAAATTGCGCTAAATTTTTTAATACTTTTTAGTTCCATAATACTTTGCAAGACTATTTGTTTTATCGTACATTTAGTCTCTTTGATATTTAGGTGTGCCTTTTGAAGATGGAGATATCGCCCTAAAAGTTTTGCTGGAGCAACTCAAAATTACAGACACAAATCCACAAAAAATAATCACAAAATTGAAATCCTTTTCCGCCGAGGAGCTGATCGATGCAGCCAACACAATGAACGAGGTGCGTTGTATAAATGCTTCTTTATGCTTATAAATTACGATGCTTTCTTTTGTAATGCAATTATTTTTTGCGATTCAATACACCAGGGGTGGGCAAACTTGCTCAAAGAAAGAGCCGCTTGCAGAAAACCACAAACACCAGCGAGCTGCAAAATCAGTTTACACAAAAAAACATAACAGCAATTATAACACCAGTCACGCAACCAGAAATTCGCAATGTGGGGG